>CM070631.1:12292801-13492801 GCA_036346255.1 Ampelocalamus luodianensis
CTTGGACCTTTCGGATGCAGAACCTGGAAGAGGTCAGCAGACATCGTGAAGAGGGCGTGGAAGAGCCGTATGGTGGCCAGGCGTGGTCTTGGAGAAGTCGTGGTCAACCATTTCCCGAGGACCAGTTTGCCTCAGCACCACAAGAACCTCAAGTACACTTTGGCGATTGTTGAGGAAGAACCTTTACCACCACCACCTCACAGTCGGCCTCCATTAATGAATATGACGGTGATGGCCATGCCTTCAACTATGCAAGCACTTGCTCATAATCAAGTCAATCAGCACGCAGCTCTGCTCGATCTTACCTCCATCCGGACTTGGTGAATTTATGAGAACCAGGCCTACCAACCTTTGCGATTGGTTGATCCTCTTGGAAGGTGATTTATGTGGTTCGAGATGTCGAAAGAAGTTGGATGTGAAAAGCTCATCTTGTGTGACCAAGAAAAGTTCTCTTTGCTCCTCATGTTGCTGAGACAACTTGGTGGAAAAACTATTATGCGACTCACGGAGTCAAGCTATCTCTTGGCGGGAAGTTTTGTTGCTTCGCACAGACTCACATTCTATGGGAATGATGGAAATAGAAGAGAGTTCCACAGGCTGCGTGGCAATCTCTGGTATAGAGTATCTTAATAGGTTTACCAGTTGTCAAGGTATACAGGATGTTGCTAATGAGGGCGAAAATTTGCTTCATGGAAGGACTTGACCCCAACCTCAAAGTGCTGCGGTGTCAAATGACTACCCCAATTTCATGAGATGGTCAACAAAGCTCTTGTGCAAGAGGATGCTCGCGTCAAAGCTGTTTGAGTCGAAAGAAAAATGGCTTTTCCAAGCGCGCATGGAGCCAACGATTCGGACCTCTAATGAACCATACACAACTGTCGCGAGGATAAATAAGACTCCAATGTCGGGACGTAAATGCGGTCATGCAAGGATTTGGAAACAATACTAGTGTTCAATGTGAAATCGGCGCCGGCGAGAATCGGTGCTTTCATTGCCATGAAATGGGGCATTATACCGGCAATTGCCCTCAGCGTCGTCGTAGCTCACGATTCCTTTAAACTTAGAACTACACCGGTAAGACCCCTACACCGAGATCGGGCGAGGAGCGCCTCGGACTCCAAGTCAAGCCAGGAATTCAACACCATCGCCGAAGACGGTGAATCATGTTGCGACAACATGAAGCTCAATCAACTCGGCATGTCGCTTTTGGTAAGATCTAAACGAGATCGGTTGCCATTTAGGTTTGTCTCACTCCAGCTAGACAAAGTCGTTGGTTAGAGAAACAAAGTCAGTGTACCCTAACCTTTTCCCAGTCCATCGAATCTGAGTCGGGAATTCCTTCTAAGGGGGTAGGTTTGTAACATCCCAAAATCTCCTTTCTCTAAAATTTAATTTCAAATTAATTAATTAAAATTTTCAAGATTTTATTTGGATCTTATTTGTATTTTATGTATGTACGGATCGAAATCTCAAATTTCAAAACTCTATTTCCAATCTAAAATTCAAATCTCGAGAAAAATATTTGTTCCAATTTCTTGGTCAATTTATTTATTGTTGCACTTCTCTCTTTTTCTAAAAAAATGAAGTTCCCATGGTCACCCATCCCGACCTTGCTCCACGTGAGGCTCACTTAACCCCAAAAGCCTTGCATGCATGCTTGCCATCGTGTGCTTTGGTTTCAGCTGATTATCTCCATCTTCCATTCTTTTTATCTCTTTCTTTCTCTCTCTCCTATTCATCTTCTTCCTCACAGAGTCTATCTCCCTGTTGCTTTATTTCTTTAACGACTCCATGGTGGCCCAGCCTCTTGCGGACCTCCCGCCGACCTTACTTCTCGCCGCGTCGCCCTTCCACTGCCACACGCGCTTCTCTCCCCTCCATTGATTATGTGCAAGCGATAGAGACTTCAATTGCCATTAATGCTGCCGTTTCTTCTTTACCCGTTCCTCTCCATTCAAAGCCTTTATCTTGATTTGATTTGATAAGCGGTTGCATTAAGTCTCCCACGTTGTCATGCCATCTTTGAAGCGACCCATCGATGCAAGTGCATTTTCATCAGTTTCTTTTTTTGACAGGCCGTAGCGTGCTCTTCGCCTTCCCAGCGTTTGGCTCCGGTTGAGGCTACATATGGCCTATCTCTTCTTTGATCCTTTGCTCTCTCTCTCTAAGCTTTTGATTCATGAGCTTGCGTTTGTTTTCTCCATTAACAGTAGCTTGCCCGCGCCGCTTGAGCTTCTCGCCCAGAACCATCACTACACGGGGTGGTGCTCGTGATCTTGGAGTTCCATTTTCATAGTTTGTAGTACCTTACCACCTAGTCTTTGCAAGCCTTGTGATTTTATTCTGCATCTTTGTTTTCATACAGTCGTAGTGGAGAAGAACATGAGCGATGTTAGCTACTAGATAATCTTTCATACTCCATTCTCTCTCCTCGTCAGGTCATTTCCCGAACGACTACGTCAGCGGTGCCCCTCGGCTTCCTCTTCACATCCACAGATTTAGCTCCCATATATCCATTCATTTTATTTTGTTCACTCTTCATGAATAGTGCCATGCAATGTAATATACGTGCATGGTGTATGTATACATGGTTTTAGTTTTTGGAGAATTGATTTTCTAGAATTTCATTGGTTCTCATACGAACTCGAATCCATCGATTCTTTCTCTAAATTCTTCTAAATTCATTCTCTACTTCGATGTTATTTTATAATTTTCGGATTTTATTTATTTTCTGCTATTTATTTATTTGTTAAGGTGTGTGTGTGTAATCAAGCGTTGCAGCATAGCTTGGATCAACGAGTGCTTACCTCCAACGTCACGGCGGGGTCTCCTTGACCACATTGAACCTATGATTTGTAAATCATGTTTTGATTTAAAAATTATGCATTGCTATTTAAATGATAAGTTAAATTTGCGTAGGTTGTTGGTTAAAAACCTAAAGTTTGCTACTATCATCATGATATTTGATGTCTGCACCTTTGTAACCCTAGTGTAGAAATGCATTATTGAATAATTTCTGAGAATAGTTTGTCTGATGAATTGCTTAGACATGCTTTACGGCTTTATTTAACCTTTGGGGAGAAAAACCATTATTTACCCTTTATGCTTTTTGGAAAATGTTTGACAATAGGTAATGTGGTGTTTGGAAAATAAATATAATGATGAAAGTATGTTTTAGACTTGGTGGATGGTAAGATCAGCGGGTGCAGTGAAGCACGAGATCATGTATTGTGTTAGTCCGCAAGTCATGTAATGGGGCCAGCGCTTGTGATTATTCAAGCGAGCACTCTGAGTACAACCACATGTCCAAATGGAACGGACACGGCCAACTAATTAGCAAAATTTTGGTCGGTTTGTCATGGTTGTGTGTCTTTGATTCATGGCGCAAGAGGGGCCGGGAAGGCGAAACCTTGGGGCAGAACGAGTCAAAAGGAAGCTTAAAAGCCTTGTGATGTTCTCTCCTTGATTCACACGTCAAAGGAAGCGTGTGGTATATCGAGCGATCATCTCTTGTGGGTAAAAGTATAACCTCTGATGTTAAAACTATTCGAATAGCCGTACTTACGGTCAGCGAAAGCAAGTGCGTTTTCATGGTAGATTTTGGTTTTGATTTTAAAATAAATTTTGGAGCAGGAAGCGTTGGGACTCTCGGGTAGTTTACGCCCTAGGCCGGTTGGGCGTAGAGCCTATTAGAAAACCTTGGCGGCTAGAGCCTTGATGCTAGTGGTTGGTAGCTAGAACCTCCACTAGTAATACAATTAATATTGGCTTTGCGTTTGTCAAATGTGCTTTATGAAAATTGTTTTGAACTTAAAAATTTGCTTTGTGCAAAAGAACCATATAAGCCTCATTTGTCAAAGCTATGCATGCATGTTCCCAGACTTTGAGTACTTTATGTACTCACATGCTACCTCATAAATAAATCTCGGAAGCCCTTCGACACGGAGGACTACGACTACCGCTTGTGGCTTTGTGGTGCCGGAGTACTAGGTTGTACTCCGGTCATACGAAATCGCTCGGACGACGACCACCGCTTGCACGGTCCTAGTCGTCCTCCCACATTGCCTTCACCATCATCGCTAGTGGAAGGAAGTCCGCCACTCTCAACCTACGTTGAAAGGATTAAGAATAAACATGCGTCTACCTAAAGTTGTCAGACTGCAATTGAGTACACGAAGGTCACAACTACACGCACCTCAAAACCCAACATCGGTCCACCCTCCATGCCCTCAAGGGTGTGTGCGACCATAACGCGTTAGCTCAATCGCCGCCTCACCTCCTAGGGAAGGATGGTATTGAGGCGCTACGGTGATGCATGTCAATGGTGGATTAAGCAACCGTACGACCACTACATAACATCTCCTACGTTCACCATACCTGAAAATTCAGTGCATACATTGTAAATACTATGAAATATATACAAAAAGTAATAAGAAGCGACATTAACTGAATAGTTACTGTGCACAAATTTTATATTGGTTATTTGGGATTATTTGGATTAAGCTCTATATACCCTATTTAGCTACTCTGCAATTTGTATAGATTTTTTTATAGGTATCTTACTACTTTCCTTATGTAAAAAGTGTTTCCAGCATTTATAAAATATTTACTGTGTATAAATAGAAACAAAAATTAGGTTCACAATATTTTAGTTCAGCTCTACATACCCTATGTAGTAACTCTGGATTTTTTTTACAATTTTTAGAGGTATCTTGCTATTTTTCTAGTTTAAAAAGTATATTTTTGGAATAAACAGAATATTTGTCGTGCACAAATAGAAATTAAAATTAAGTTAGGATTATTTTGATTAAACTCTAGATACCCTATTTAGCTACTCTATAATTTTTGTAGGTATCTTGCTACTTTCCTTGTTTCGAAAGTGCCTCCAACATTTACAAAATATTTACCATGTACAAATTGGAAACAAAAATTAGGTTCACAATGTTTTACTTCAGTTCTACATACCCTATATAGCAACTCTGGATTTTATTTTAAAATTTTTGGAGCTCTCTTGCTATTTTTCCTAGTTTAAAAAGTATTTTTGACATGAACAAAATATTTACCGTGCACCAATGAAAATTAAAATTAAGTTAGGATTATTTTGATTAAACTCTACATACCCTATTTAGCTACTATGTAATTTTTATAGATTTTTAATTGTATCTTGCTATTTTTCTTGTTTAAAAAGTGTCTCCAGCATTTATAAAATATTTACTGTGTAAAAATAGAAACAAAAATTAAGTTCACAATATTGCATTTCAGCTCTACCACCTATATGTACCTACTCTGGATTTCTTATAGAATTTTTAGAGGTGTCTTACTATTTTCTTAGTTTCAAAATAGTATTTTCGGCATTAACAAAATATTTACCGTGTAAAAATGCAAACCTACAAAGTTTTATTAGTATTTTTGTGGATTTATTCTAAATCATTCAAGTACTACAACATAAATAATATCTATACGATGAACAAAACTATACACAGCTAAAATAATGTACTACATCAAACGACAATACAACTAAAATTATCTAATCCGTTGAATTCTATGTCGCTATTTTTACTTGTTAACCTACCAGGTTTTGAATTTATGTACAAAGTTGCAAGAACAATTACCTGCAAAATGGGCGACCATATCTGCTGCTCCGTCTCTCTCTCCTCTGTTAGGAACCAGTAGGGCTTCGCTACATCTGTTCTCTCCTCTCCTCTTCTCTCCTCCCTCTCTCTTCTCTTTTTTCCACAATTAAAATAACTTTTCCACTAAATTTGGGGTATATATAGTCGAACCCTGTCGCCAGTTGAATTGGCGATAGGAACCTACGGGTTGCTGTCGCCATTTCAATTGGCGAATTGCACACTCTTCAATGCAAATCACCAGTTGAAATGATGACAAGCAATTGGAACGGCGACTGGAAGTAAATAGGTTCTTGTCGCCATTCCAAATGGCGATACGAGCCTGTCGCCATTCTAAATAGCGACAGTGACCTATTTTTGTAAAAAAAAATTGACTATTTTTTTGTAATTATCTATTAAATTAATACATTGCGATGATATGCATGCTCCCTTGTGGAAGGGGACAACCAAATGTGGGAGAAAAGGAAAAATAGAAAAAAAAATAGTTGAGCCGACTTAGAGCGAATTCTTGAAGGAGCACGGTGACTTTAACGAATAAGAGTCAAGGTGAAGATTGTTGAGTATGGTGACTCATATCCTAATCAAGTAGGACTTGGAGAATTGTGCTACAAGGATTCTAATATAAATCCTAATAGGACGAGAACTAGGTGGCACTATATAAAGCTATGAGGGGTGATGATCGAGAATATAAGCCACAAACCAACTCATCCAAAGCAAAAGGACGCACGAGAGAATTAGATGCTAGGTTATTCTTTAGTACTAGATTCTTGTATAGGGTAAGAATCTGATGATCCTAAAAGGTTCGAGAGGGTTGTGAGAGCGACAATCCCTTGTACTCTTTTGAAGTTGTGCTTGAGGAATTTGCGATTGGCTTCGCTAAATCTTTATCTCTCGTCGTGATTATTTCGACATTGTTACTTAGTTCTCTCTACGAGATTCATCTACTTCTTTCTTGATATCGTGCACGTGTCAAACCCAGGAACGAAGGATCTCGAATTCTCTGTGTTCATACACTAGTCCAGGATTTCCAGTGTACACAGTCAAACAAAAGTGATAGCACAAACATATCACGCACTTTATTAATTATAACTCAGAGTTTGTTACAAAAGGGGCCTGAGGCCAAATAGATAAATAACACAGCGGAAGGCAAAATAGTAGTAGACCACACGACTTGCCACAGGCAATCGTCTGGGGCGTAGCCTAATCGTCAAGATCCTCACCGTCCTGATAGAGGTCTTCTCTTGAATAAAGATTATTCAGCAAGAGTAAGCACAACTACCGTGCTTGCAAGTTACACCCAATATTGAAAGGTAATGCATGCATAGGGTAAACAAAGGATATTGGCAGGGTTCATTTTGCATAAACAATATTTTCAGGTTAAATACCAATAGTAATTTATAAGGCCGGTTTTTAAACTATAATTAAAATCAGTGTTTTAAATGATAATTGTATAGTGGATAACCTCCATTGATTGAATAGTGAAGGATACACTCCTATCACTTGGCTAACCGCCCAATTTTTACCATAGGATTAACCATCCTAAAATCATCTGTGGAAATCATTTTATAAACCAAAAACAAAGTCTAACTTAGAGTGGCTTTGCTAGCATGTCTATGACCACGGACGCAGCTATTCGAATAGTTTCTACTCTGTAGAGTTTGTACAGCTTTACCCACACGAGATAATTTGCTTTTAATGTCGGCCAATGCACGCTTCCGAAGGCGTGTGACTAAGCAATTATCATGAGGTCTTTACAATGCAATGTCTTAATGTATTTATGCCCGCTAAGGTTTCGCCACCATTGGACTAACCATCCTCCGGGAACCCCCTCTTGCGCCAGGTGGGACTAATGTCTAACCGACCCCCACACAAACAACATAGCACAAATATCACTAAGGCACCACAAATTATTTAGCCAAATCTGTCCCATTCCAGACATGTGGTGGTACGGTAAGGCGTAGCAAAATACGCTCAAAGATCGGTCCTTAACTGACTCGGGTGACTTTCAAATAGGACCCTGGGCCTTAATCCTAACCAGATTAAGCCCGTGCATAAACCTACACCCACCATCCATCTATTTCGCCCAAGTCCAAATCCATTTTTGATTTTATTTAGAATAAAAATCCTCTTTATAAACCTTTTGTGGTAAAACAATACCACAGTGTCAAATTTAAGACAAGTATGTAAAAGATTTGGCTAAACCTTCCCAAATTCATGAGTGTGATCGACACATGGCTAAGCATAGGACTAATGTTAATATCATTTTGCCTAAGGTGACAAGGCATTCATATTCAATAATCAAATTGGCCATACAATGAAGATTGGAATAACTGTATACAAAAACAGGGCATTCAAACATTTATATAAACATATGCATGCATTAAGTAATTCAAAAACTGAAAAATACATTTAAATTAATGGGATCCACAGGATCAATGGTGTAACTTGCCTTCGTTGACGTCCTGAAAATCTAAGTCTTCGGGCTGGTCAAACTCTCTGGAGTCGTCGAAGTCTATACGCGAAAATACGATAAATTAACTTCAAATTTAAATAAATTCAAAAATAAAACACAAACTAACTCCAAATTGAAATATTTTGGTTTAGTTAGCTAGACTATAATTTTATACAAATTTTGCAACTTGAATCACCCAATTTGGAGTTCATATGCAAAAGATATGAATTTTTGAAGTTTAAACCTAAATCTGCAATTTAAATGAATTTCCTGAATTATTTTTCTAAAGAAAAATCTATTTATTGCGCAATGCTAACGTCAGCGAGGGATTTTCAGAATTTAAATGAATTAAATTAATTCCCTGACATGTGGGGCCCATGTGTCATAGACTCGGCTCATGGCAGACTAATTCCACCGAGCCAAGGGTGAGCCGGAGCGGTGGATTGGCCACGCGGGTTTGACCTGGCGGCCACGGGGCCTTTGGGTGCTGAAGTGGCGCCTACAGGGCGTTGAGGTGGTAAGGCCACATAGGCTCAAAACCGGCAGAGCCCCGGTGGTGGCCTCGCTGGCGTTCTACGCCACGGCGAGCTGAGTGTGTGTGCTCACAAGAGAGAGTAGGTGAAGGCGAAACTGATGCTCACCAAAACAGCAGCGGAGCGAGGAGTTTTGACTATCGGCGACGAGGTTTAGTGGCGGCGGCGGCGCAGGGTCGTCGGTGAAGAAGATGATCCCGGGGTCCTCCGACGAAGTGGATGGTCGCTCCGGCCTCACGATGATGCGGCGATGTCGATGGCGTGGTCGGAGTGGACGGAGCGTCAACGATGGCGCCGGAACCGGAGAAGAAACAAGGTTTCACCACTGGCGAAAAACTATGAATTCTGGGCGATAGGAGTGAGGAGGAGGGCGGTGGTTGGCGGTGCTGAGATGCGGTGAGGGAGGCGCTCCCGGCGCACCTATTTATAGGGCGCGGGCGCGACCGAGGCGGCGTGTATCGCAAGAAGGTCCGTGCAATGACACCGGCGGGTTTACGGGGATTTGGGGCCGGAGATGGAAGGGAGAGGCCGTGTCGGAGGCGGAGATGATCTAGGGTTTAAATGCGCACTTCAAATCAGGAGATGCGGCCGGATCCGAGCGTATATGGAAGCTTTTCGAAAAGCGGTAATGGCGGACGATGTGCGCGCGAGAAAGGAAAGGCGAGGAAGAAGAAAGGAAAGGGGACGAAGCACTGTAGTGTGCGGCCCCACCTGTCAGCAACAGAGGATAAGGAAAGAAAGGATGCGTGTGAGCCGTCCGATTAGAATCCAACGGCCACGACGGCTTGTGACGAAGGGGTAAGTAGCGGTTGCTTGACCGCCGCTTGATTTAGATCGTGCGGTCCTCGTTGATTGAACATTTGGACCGCCCGAGCGTCTTATTCAAATCAGACCGTCCATCTCAGATCTGACGGCTATCGCTTGTCGAAGTTAATAACGCGCAATGGAAGCCGGCCGTTGGATTTCAATCCAACGGCTGAAATGCGTGCGGGGTTATACGCGCGTGAAAAATGGACTGGGCCGAGTGGGTTTCGGCCCAAACACTATTTGGGGATTTTCTTTTGATTTCTTAATTAATTAGATTCTGATAATTCAAATAGGCTTTAGAATATAACAAATTAAGTCCAAAAATTTTGAGAAAATTAACAGAAATTCTCTGGAGCATTTAGGACTTGAATAAAATATTTTTAACTATTATTTGGTAATATCTTTTGTAAAAAATTTGTTTAGCTTCAAATTGGTTAAGTAAAAGCTTTTAAAAATTTCAGAAAAATCCACAAAAATAATTAAACTTTATTTTCAACTGGAATTTGAAATTTGGGCTGTTACAGCATGCTTGTGGCGTTTCTCCCAAACTCTGATCCGATCTGGGTTGCTACACATAAGAAAGAATATCCAAGTATAACACATACTTATTTATTTTACTCTGTTAGTTGATTCATTCTTAATCTCCATTTTGAAGGACAAGCTAGAAGATTGCAAATTTCGACCAAAGCAAAAGGTAAGCAGAGACAGGTACACATACATCCTAAATTGCTCTTTTCCATGGTCCGGATTATTGTTTCGTATTTGTAGAACCATATTCATGTTGGAAGTTATCCTACGCCATCAGCAAGAAGTTTTGATTTCCTCAATCTAAGAGGAAGTGTAATATTTCCCCCTCTGTTACTAGCATTAGGTCATTGACATATATATAGCTTCTATACTCATCATAAACTCAATTCGAACAGATCAAGCCAGCAGAAATAAAATAAAAGAAGATGTGGTAAAGCTTCTGTCACATAACTTCTATTCGCAGAAGCTCACTGATTATTAGTACAACTTGCTTTACGTTAGGCTTCTGTTAGTGTTCATGTTTAGTTAATCCCATAAACTACTGAATAATTTGCACAATTGCACATAATGACCCATCTGAAATCATGTTTGGACAAAATCCACTCACTGGCCTTGTTTCACTTCACTTTTATTTGTGGATGTTGAAATTTGTCCACTTTGCTCCTTTGCCGGAAAAAAACATACAAGGTGATGCCCGAGGGTGTGGGTGTTGAAAGCGACACGTGCATACACTATTATTATTTTAAATAATAAATTAGGGCCTAGCTGTCACATGGCTATTATCATCATTTATATTTTTGTCTTGCAACGCAGATGGCACGTACGTTCACGCTTACTATTGTTTTCTTAAGTGCTACTCACATTTTTTTGAACCACTAGCTCAAAATATACATACATATCTCAAAACTAATCCAAAGACCAGAAAAATCGACTTATAGTTAATAAAAATCAGGCAACATACTGTTACGTATATCAATTTCCAGATGCATCTGCTTTGGAGAATTTAGAAACTGGAAATGGAGAAGTCAAGACTAGGAAGTAGAAGAATCTGGAGAAATGAGACTGGAAAAGTAGAGTTTTGAGGAGCAGCAGAACCGGATGAGGAAGAAGGCAACATATCTCATGCATATGAGATAATTGGTGAACATATGGACATATGCAATCTGGTTCATCCGATCTAAAATAGACGAATGAGATCAAAAGCGGTAGAACTACCCATCCTACTTATGCCATCTTACATTTTGCCCCCTGCCAAAATTCTCTCCTCTCATTTGCCCCCTCCTCGCCTCCTCATCCGCCTCCTCCTCCACCACCAACCACCATCCCTAAGCCCTTCCATTCCTCCCCGACCCCGTGCTAGCGCGCCCCTTTCCCTGCACCGCGCCGCCATCCTCTTGCGCTGCACCCCTTTCCCTACACCTCTCCACCGCCCTCCTGCACCGTGCCCCCTACCCACCATCAACCGGTGGCGCTTCGCTAACCCATCGGGTGCCTCCTCCTCACCTCTGCCCCCTGCGCCGCGCATCATGTTGTTGTCAAGAATCAGAGTCTGTAAGCTCCCGATCCGCGAGAGCCCTCTTGGGATGTTGCCGTAGAGGTAGTGGCCCTCATGTTGACGATCTCCATCGATGCGAGCCAGCCAATATTGTCGGGTAAGGGGCCCAGAGGCCAAGGCCGAACAGCGTGAGCACCTTGAGGTCGGGGAGCCTGGACAGCGTCATGACGAAGGTGCCAAAGGAGAAGTTCATGGGGAGGGGAGGGGCGCCCTCGGCGCCGACGATGTGCAGCTGCGTCATGGTGTCCCTGTAGCACACGATGGTGGCATAGGGGGCCATGATGCCGCGGTCACCGCAAAAATCGGTGGTGCGGCGCCAGTGGTTGAGCATGGGAGTGTGGTTCAGGAGCTGCTGGATCTTGAATAGGGATGGGAAATAGTAAAGGATAATCCGTTTTATTCGATAGGGATGGGAAATAGTAAAGGATAATCCGTTTTATTCGATGTTCGTATTGGAGAAAACACAAATATGGTAAGTAAAATCCATATTTGAATGAAAAAACAAATATGAATACTATCCGTTTTTTCCGAATATGAATCCGAATATGGTATGCGAAATAATACTGAATACGAATCCAGGTAGTATCCGTATTCGCAATAGTGTCAGCCCAATGCCCAACGCCAGCAGCCCAGCAGTAGCACGCACGCTCGGCGCTCCCAAGCGGCCCAAGCCCAACTAAGTGACCCATGGGACGACATGGGCTGGTGGCGCGGTGGCCACTAGTGGGATACTCGTATGTAGCGAGCGAGAGACTAGCGAGCGAGAGCGGTGAGACGGTGGTGGACCGGGCGCACAGGGCGATAGGAACGAGGACGACGCGCACGTCGCTAGCTTGTGACTGTCGCTCGATGGAGAGCGAGCCTGAAGGATTCTTGCACTGTGTGTAGCGTAGCGTCGGTCTACGGTATTTATTGAAATTGCTGTGTGTTCCACTCTACCGTACAGTACAAATGTTGTATCGTTTTGGTTGTAAATGTCATGTCAGTGTCAGATCTAAATGCTTGCTCCTTCTAGAGGTACGGCGGCCGTACATCTCAGTTTTCCAAGGGATGATTAGTGGCGGCTGGCTGCGGGCTGCCTGCTAGTGCTTCGGGATTTTTTTTTGCTGTGTAGACGTGTAGTCATATACATGTTACTTTAATTTGTTCTTTCGAGATCTATTGTAAAAATTATATGATATTCGTATTCGATCGAATTGAGTATATATTCGATTTGAATTCGTATTCGTTACGACATTCGATTCGTATTCGAGAATGTTCGAATTTGTATTCGTATTCGTTTTAAAAATATTATTTGTATTCGTATCCGAGCCTATTCGATTCGTATTCGTCCGTTTCCATCCCCAATCTTGAACAGAGTCCATGTCTGGGAGGGTTGCAGGTGCGTGGTTTCAGGGAGCAATGCAAGCAACACTGACAAGAAGACGAGCAGGAAATGGCTCGGACTGGCCATTGGAGCAAGATTTCTTCAGTGTTACTGCTTCAGTCTGCTTCTTGATCAACAATTATTAACAGGAGGAGCAGAGAAGATGAGCAAAGAAGCTGTACTGCCTAAACTAATCTTTGGTGATTCTTTTCTCCTTTTTGTGATCAAGGACAGTACCAGCAGAAGTAGAATCAAGATTTTGATGTGTGTGGCAAGGACGAGAAAATATGATCAGAAAGCAAAACTAGCCAGCTCTTTTCCCTTTCTTGATCAAGAACATAGAGACATGAGTACTAGATGAAGAAAAATATGTAGAAGGCAAAGAAAGGAGATGGCTACTGAAATTCAGAGATTTGGACATGATCTCTTGCGCCCCTGACCCGTGCTAGCACGCCCCTTTCCCTACGCTGCGCCATCGCCCTCCTGCGCCGTGCCCCTTTCCCTGCGCCGCACCGTCGCTCACTAGTGCCGCATTCGCCCCCCTGCGCCGTGCCCCCTGCCTGCCATCACCCAGCGGTGCTCTGCTGACCCATCAGGTGCCTCCACCTCACCGCCGCCCTCCTGTGCCGCGCCCCCTTTCAGGCGAGAAGTGGAGGATGGGGAGGCAAAGGAGGGCGGCAGCGCAGCGCAGAAGGGCGGCGGTGCGTCGTAGGGAAAGGGGCGCGCTAGCACGGGGTCAGGGAGGAATGGAAGGGCTTGGGGATGGTGATTGGTGGAGGAGGAGACAGGATGAGGAGGATGAGGGTGTGAGGACCCCGGTTTATTCGACTTGTAATGCTTAACCTTCCATTGACCCTAACATCACAAATCAAATGAATCAAGCCTCAAGATATGTATATTTCCCAGAAATGCAGTATACACACCCCGTTACAAAATCATGCATCAATTCCATACAACAGGTCAAACAAAAGACATACACAACAGAGATTTAATACAACAAGGGCCAACCGGCCAAAAGACATACAAATAACTAAGTAAACAGCGGAAGCAAAAGTGCCATAAGATGGCGATAAACAAAAGCCAATTAGTGTGCTTTTACCCACAAGGCAACCAACCGGGCCGCCAAGCTAGTCGTCAAACCCGCAGCACAGCTCACAAAAGGGAAGCCCTTAGGGCTCACCTTCTTTCTCTGCAACAAAAACATTAAGCAAAGCAACTGAGTATAAAAATTATTTTTGTACTCGCAAGACTGACGTGTAAGGGTAACAGAACTATAATTAACTACATGCAAGCTTTATTTAAGTGGAGGGGGCTCTGGACTTACTTTTAGTATAAAGCAAATTTTCATTTGCAATAATGTAATAGATTCAAGGCAATTTGACAAACTATTTGTAATTGTTGAAATAACAGCGATACAATAATAATAACAACAATAAAGACAACCTGGAAGTGACTAACCCAATAGTCACCACAACAATAGTATGAACATCCATTCATACTAACCCATCAAGTTTTAATTAAATGTTGTAGTCTAGTTCTCACGGGGCGTATCCGAGCGTGTCCATAATCTAGGACGAGGCTATTCGAATAGTTTTAACCCTGCAGGGGTGTACCAATGTACCCACACTTTAGACCGCCTTTCCACCAGCTACGATTAGCATACTTCCTTTGGTATGCAAGCACGGCTAAGTTTAACAAGACGTTTTCCAATATTGTGTATTAACTACGAGCCGCTCGTATGGATAGAAATCCATATGCTTACATGGTAAAGCCGAAAAGACAACTACACACAAAGGGTAAAGCTTTTCGGACAACTACCATGCTCCCAACACCATCCCTCCTGCGACCTCCTGCGACTCGGAGCCAATACACGCCAAAGTACTAAGTCAAGAGAGGTCCCATACCCTCTAGTGTGGTTAGCACGCAAAAATGCTCAGTACGGTGGCGCAAGTAACTCGGTCCTTAAATGATCCGGGCACCATTCCAGTCACACCCAAAAGCACACCATCTTACCATTGTGCCCAAGTCCAAATCATTTTGTTTTTATTTTTTTTAGTTTTCACAAGTAATCATAGTACAGAGGCTGAAATATAAAGTCATACTAAGTTTGTGTGATCAAGATTATCGACTAAGTCGATAACCGCCCAATTCTACGGATATCTAAGTATTGCTAAGCATCATATCGTAAAGACAAATAAAAGGCCCTAAATCATTCACCGGGCTCTAATTCACCAGTGAGAATAATATTCCTAAGGTAGTGGCAGGGGTGAACAATTTCATGGCAACAATGCAATGGGATTAACTACCTCTAATCGACAAAATTAATCATTGACACAAAAGCATGCATACGTACGAGTAAAACAAAGTATTAGATTTTAAAAGTAATGGAATTGAGTGGATATGATCAAACTGCTTGCCTTTGCCTTGCTAGAGATATTCGACTTGCTGCAGAGGATCACTCTCGATATCAACGTCATCTAACGATAAAAACTGCCAAAGCGGAAAACAGCGAGTAAACACCAGAATGCCAAAAGTATCCAAAAATTAATAACACAGAAGATAGATTATGAATTTGGGAACAAAAATTAGTTGATTCGGAGCTTATTTAAATTAGTTAGGATTTCTTCTTACTGTTCTTTCCAAACTCACTTATTTTCCACGATAATCATACAATCAAAATCAATCCTCTTTTATGCTCTCCTCTTTCGACAGACTTGGATGGTCATTGTGTGCACATCTATTAGCTACAGAAGGGCTCTAGATACCTACTTAACTATTCTAGCCTAACCATTCACTTAATTATCATTTTAATCAATAGATTTTCTCAGTGACTACTACTATAAGAACAAAATTGGTCATTTCATCATTTTCTAACTGAATACTCACCACTTTATAGGTCCTTTCCAGACTTGGATGCTATTAGCTAGATGATTGCCAAGAGACTAAAAGAATCGAGATAATTTCTAACTACTGACTTAGCAAGGTTACTAACCTATTGACAATATTGATTAATAGCAGACTACTATTCATACCTACAACAGTGGCAAGATTTTTAGAACTAAAGTGCTAAACTTCCTTACAAGTTCAAATCTACATTGTTGGTAGTTCACATAAGTGACCTAACTGGTCTTTGAATAACAAGGAGACAGTGGGTTACAAATGAGTTTCGCTGACAAACCAAATTTCGTACAAATCCCTTCTCAGCACATGTATCCAATTAGAGGAAAAAAAATTCAGAGCAAGAGTGTTTGATACTAAGCCTTCTCACTAATTCAAATTTCCATTTGTTAAATGAGGTTTTGAGTGATTTAAAAGCTAGACACAGCATTAAGCACTAAACCTCCCCTATCTGGACAAACCAATAGAACATTTTTCAGAGAGATGAAACTGCCAACTTAACCTCTCCTTAATTCAATTTTCGAATTGCTAAGCACAAGTATGATTGATCTAAATAGTTCATCACCAAACTTAGCTAACTGAATCACCAAATGTCCTGACTACTTGCATTGGAAAGCCACTAACTTCATTGCAGTTCTACACACATTGCACTTCCTCTCTATTTATACAACCTACAAGCCAAACTTATCTAAACTGAAATGTTGCTACTAAACTATCTTCAATTATCAACTTCAAATTAGTTAAAGCATTTGAGTGAGCTAATGGACATTCACAAGGTTGATTAGCAGTATAGAGTTTGGTTTAAGAGAGGGGGCCCACCGTCGACCACTGTGGTGCTCGGAAGGAGGAACAGGAGGCTCGGGTGAGTTAATGAGGTCGTCGCGGTGGAGCTGTGGCGAGGCGGTGGGAAGGGCCAAAATGGGTTGCCCAGAGGCTACAGGAGCTAGGGGTGGCGACTTGGTGTCACGGGTGGCACTATGGTGACGCGGTGATGGCGAGCGGCGGCTGGCCGTGGGGGTGAAAAGAGAGTGACGACGACGGGTGGAGGTGGAGCAAAACTAGCGAGAGCATGAGTACTAGTGTAGCTTAGGGAACTTACCATTGTTGTCGGGGGAAGCCGAGATGGCCGGAGTTGGCTTGGCGGCGTGGACCGACGGCGGTGCGGGTGCTCCACCGTGGCGGGGTCGCTACGAAGAAAACAAGCACAAGTGAATGATCGGGAGAGGTATAGGGAGGCCCAAGCACACTCAGGGAGGGAATAATTGGAGGGCGAGTCGCTGGAGAAGGAGTATTGGCCGCGATGGCGACTTTGGCCGGGACCAGGGGATTTGCTCCTCTAGGTGAAGGGCGCGCCGTGACGCGGTCGTGAGTGGTCGGGGACCGCCGGAGCAGCCGGAAAGCTTGGAGGCGGCGCGGCGCTGCTCTCGGGCTCCTGGAGCTCGGTGGAGAAAAATGGACAGAGGAGGGGAGAGAAAGCCAGGGTAGGTGGGCTCTCGGCTGGCCTTTGAAGGGGAAGGTGGAGGTAGCGAGGTGGAGGCGGTATTGGCGGCGAGGTGACCGGCGGCGAGGTGTGGCATGCATGCGGCGACGAGGCTGGGCGAGGTGGCGCGCGGGCGAGCTGGCGCAGGCGCCGCGTGGAGAAGAGCTTCTGCCAGTGGGACCGGGAAGTCAGCGGCAGAGGGAAAAGGTGGCTCGGGCGAACTGGTTCGGCGCGGTCAGGGCTTCGGCTCGGGTCCGGTCGGAGGAACAGTGCGAGCTAGATTTGAATTAGGGTTTTAGTGTTGACCGAAAATAAGCAAGTTTTACCTAGCCAATTGAAATAGAAATAAAATTCGAAAAATTCTGAAAATTTTTGTGGGTAGTCTAAGGTTCACAAGGAACTTAAGAAAAATAATGTCAAACACTTTATATATGAAAATTTGTTAGAATTAAATTATATTCAAATCTGCATTAGTTATTTGATTTGAATTTTGGTGAAGTCAAAATCACTTCTAAAAATTTGGTAAAAATAATTAAAATTCAATATAAATAATCTAGTATTTGAATAAATTATTTTTGGAAACTTTCATTTATACATTTTTCTGGAATTCAAATAGCAATGGAATTTAAGTTTAAAAGTTTGAAATTTCAACACAAACTTTAATACAAACATCAAAAGTTTAAAATTGTGCACAAGTTTTAGGAAACCAAGAGCATGACCAAGAGATGTAACAAAAGTTTTTTAAACTTTAATACTTTTATACATTTGAAATACAAACCCTAGTTTGGGGTTGTTACAAATCTACCCCTCTTAAACAGAATCTCGTCCCGAGATTCCGATAGTTCGAAAGTCGGAACGAAAGGCTGTGGCAACCTAGGTGGGTTTGGTCACGGGGTCACTTTTCGGATTCTGACGCAAACCGAACCCAACTCTGAATCCAGAGAGGTTCTTTAGAAGTTTTAGGTTCTAAAGTGGGAAGCTTTGTTGAATGATTTCTAATATCCTTCTGTTAAGTGTTTTCTAGGTGGTTCTTTTCAACTCTAAACGAAATGCACCATCTGTTGTCTTGATTTCCTTCAGAGATAGTGCTGGAAGATCATGACGCAGTTTCCTGACGTTGCTGACACATTTTCCTTTCCATTGCTTTGTTTAACCTTTCCTTTCTTGATTCGAAGATAATTTGACATCACGCTTCACATCGTCTTCTGGTAGTATGAAAGACTCGGCTCCACTCAGTCGAACGAAAGGGGCATCGATCGATAGAACAGAAAGACTGGTTGGATGGTAATCTAGTATCAACACCAGGATTCAGTGCAGAAAAGAGAAGTCAAGCAAGGTTTAAGGTGGTCTCGCTTATCCTCACTTCTCTAGTTCTAATTGCCCGGCCGAGAAAGGAAATGCACAGGATGAATGCATGAGGGAATGCACGTGTGCAAATCAGTCCTAAGGCAAATTTTAAATTTTGGTTAATGAGAGTGCAAATGCTCACATGCATGCTTACATGCTCCTACCGAAATGCAAATGCTCACATACATGCTTACATGCCTCTTGTTTTATGCAACTTGAGTAACATGACATGCTTAAGTTAATTTAGAAACTATATGCATGATCAAAGTATAAGAATCAAGATGTCTCACAAGTATTTCGAGGTATCTTCTACCCCCCTTAAATATTTCGGTACATGAAAGGTAAGTTGAGGAAAGAATGGGCATAAGGTGAGGGAATGGCAATGGGTATGCAATTTAATTCTAGCATGCTAATCATTCCAAAATCACCATAATGAGATCAATTGAACTGCTGATAGTTTTCCGACATAATTGCGATGCATGCCGCCCGTAGGCGATGCACAACTATTTGGAACAAAGAGAGCAAGTGATTACAAGATCTAGCGTCTACAAGCTAAGTAATATCATTAGGGCGTATATATTCTATGAATAAACTCTAATTTAATCCTAATATCGCAATAAGGCATCGTCTAGGGGAAATAGACATTACCCTAACCCGATTGCAAAAACATAACAAGCAAGAAATGAACTCCAAATATTTGTATGAAAGCATAAGACCAGCGCAAAACCACAAAGCAAAAGATTTGCTTCCCGGTACAACTAACTCGTATTGAATGAACGAGCAATCGTTTAGGATGATAAAATTTTAGAACACAACTCAAGTTTTAACGCATCTAAAAGGCATGGAAAAAACCATATAAGGGTGGATTGGGCACTGGCCATCTAATATCACATCTTACCCCTTTTAATCCCATGAGTTTTAGTTGATTTATCATCTCGTTTTTAACCCTAACGACGAACTAAGTGTTCGCGGTCCAAAACTTTTGCTTGCTGTCCAGATTTTGTATCCGAGCTCCGAGATGAGTGCTTCAACTCCGAGTGCTTCAAATCTTCACTAAATAACAACCAACACTTCATATTTTTAACTCTCATTATTCCCCAAACCGAATTTAACCGATAACCAACTAACTTTGAAAGGAGAAGAGAGGGGAACAACTTTTTCGAAAACTCAACAAGAATAAGGCAAGATGAGCAAGCTAAGATAGGTAAGGAGTAAAATCTGAGAACTTACTTAAGTTTTCATAAACCATTTGACATTTTGAAAATAAATTTTTCAACATATCATAAAGACGACCAAGCTAGGGGTTTCTACGGTCAGTATAGCTCTGATACCAACTTTGTGAAGACCCCGGTTTATTCGACTTGTAATGCTTAGCCTTCCATTGACACTAGCATCACAAATCAAATGAACCAAGCCTCGAGATATGTATACTTCCCAGAAATGCAGTATACACACCCCGTTACAAAATCATGCATCAATTCCATACAACAGGTCTAACAAAAGACATACACAATAGAGATTTATTACAAGGGCCAACCGGCCAAAAGACATACAAATAACTAAGTAAACAGCGGAAGCAAAAGTACCATAAGATGGCGATAAACAAAAGCCAATTAGTGTGTCTTCACCCACAAGGCAACCAACCGGGCCGCCAAGCTAGTCGTCAAACCCGCAACACAGCTCACAAAAGGGAAGCCCTTGGGGCTCACCTTCTTTCTCTGCAACAAAAACATTAAGCAAAGCAACTGAGTACAAAATTGTTTTTGTACTCGCAAGACTGACGTGTAAGGGTAACAGAACTATAATTAACTAAATGCAAGCTTTATTTAAGTGGAGGGGGTTCTGGACTTACTTTTAGCATAAAGCAAGTTTTCATTTTGCAATAATGTAATAGATTCAAGACAATTTGACAAACTATTTGTAATTGTTGAAATAACAGCGATACAATAATAACAACAACAATAAAGACAACCTAGAAGTGACTAACCCAATAGTCACCACAACAATAGTATGAACATCCATAGATACCAACCCATCAAGTTTTAGTTAAATGTTGTAGTCTAGTTCTCACGGGGCGTATCCGAGCGTGTCCATAACCTAGGATGAGGCTATTCGAATAGTTTTAACCCTACAGGGGTGTACCAATATACCCACACTTTAGACCGCCTTTCCACCAGCCACGGTTAGCATACTTCCTTTGGTATGCAGGCACGGCTAAGTCTAACAAGACGTTTTCCAATATTGTGTATTAACTACGAGCCGCTCGTATGGATAGAAATACATACGCTTACATGGTAAATCCGAAAAGACAACTACCCACAAAGGGTAAAGCTTTTCGGACAACTACCATGCTCCCAACACCATCCCTCCTGCGACCTCCTGCGACTCGGAGCCCATACACGCCAAAGTACTAAGTCAAGAGAGGTCCCATACCCTCTAGTGTGGTTAGCACGCAAAAATGCTCAGTACGGTGGCGCAAGTAATTCGGTCCTTAAATGACCCAGGCACCATTCCAATCACACCCAAAACACACCATCTTACCATTGTGCCCAAGTCCAAATCATTTTATTTTCATTTTTTTTAGTTTTCACAAGTAATCATAGCACAGAGGCTGAAATATAAAGTCATACTAAGTTTGTGTGATCAAGATTATCGACTAAGTCGATAACCGCCCAATTCTACCGGTATCTAAGCATTGCTAAGCATCATATCGTAAAGACAAATAAAATACCCTAAATCATTCACCGGGTTCTAATTTACCAGTGAGAATAATATTCCTAAGGTAGTGGCAGGGGTGAACAATTTCATGGCAACAATGCAATGGAATTAACTACCTCTAATCGACAAAATTAATCATTGACACAAAAGCATGCATACGTACGAGTAAAACAAAGTATTAGATTTTAAAAGTAATGGAATTGAGTGGATATGATCAAACTGCTTGCCTTTGCCTTGCTAGAGATATTCGACTTGCTGCAGAGGATCACTCTCGATATCAACGTCATCTGACGATAAAAACTGCCAAAGTGGAAAACAGCGAATAAACACCAGAATGCCAAAAGTATCCAAAAATTAATAACACAGAAGATAGATTATGAATTCAGGAACAAAAACTAGTTGATTCGGAGCTTATTTAAATTAGTTAGGATTTCTTCTTACTGTTCTTTCCAAACTCACTTATTTTCCACGATAATCATACAATCAAAATCAATCCTCTTTTATGTTCTCCTCTTTCGACAGACTTGGATGGTCATTGTGTGCACATCTATTAGCTGCAGAAGGGCTCTAGATACCTACTTAACTATTCTAGCCTAACCATTCACTTAATTATCATTTTAATCAATAGATTTTCTCAGTGACTACTACTATAAGAACAAAATTGGTCATTTCATCATTTTCTAACTGAATACGCACCACTTTATAGGTCCTTTCCAGACTTGGATGCTATTAGCTAGATGATTGCCAAGAGACTAAAAGAATCGAGATAATTTCTAACTACCGACTTAGCAAGGTTACTAACCTATTGACAATATTGATTAACAGCAGACTACTATTCATACCTACAACAGTGGCAAGATTTTTAGAACTAAAGTGCTAAACTTCCTTACAAGTTCAAATCTACACTGTTGATAGTTCACATAAGTGACCTAACTGGTTTTTGAATAACAAGGAGACAGTGGGTTACAAATGAGTTTCGCTGACAAACCAAATTTCGTACAAATCCCTTCTCAGCACATGTATCCTATTAGAGGAAAAAAATCAGAGCAAGAGTATTTGATACTAAGCCTTCTCACTAATTCAAATTTCCATTTGTTAAATGAGGTTTTGAGTGATTTAAAAGCTAGACACAGCATTAAGCACTAAACCTCCCCTATCTGGACAAACCAACAGAACATTTTTCAGAGAGAAGAAACTGCCAACTTAACCTCTCCTTAATTCAATTTTTGAATAGCTAAGCACAAGTATGATTGATCTAAATAGTTCATCACCAAACTTAGCTAACTGAATCACCAAATGTCCTGACTACTTGCATTGGAAAGCCACTAACCTGTTGTCAGTTCTACACACATTCAGACTTCCCTCTCTATTTATACAACCTACAAGCCAAACTTATCTAAACTGAAATGTTGCTACTAAACTATCTTCAATTATCAACTTCAAATTAGTTAAAGCATTTGAATGAGCTAATGGACATTCACAAGGTTGATTAGCAGTATAGGGTTTGGTTTAAGAGAGGGGGCCCCACTGTCAGCCACAGGGTGCTCGAAGGAGGAACAGGGGAGGCTCGGGCTGAGTTGGGGCTGAGGTCGTCGCCGGCGGTGGAGCTGCGGCGAGGCGGTGGGAAGGGCCAAAATGGGTTGCCCAGAGGCTACAGGAGCTAGGGGTGGCGACTTGGTGGCACGGGCGGCACTGTGGTGACGCGGTGATGGCGAGCGGCGGCTGGCCGTGGGGGTGAAAAGAGAGCGACGACGACGGGTGGAGGTGGAGCAAAACTGGCGAGAGCATGAGTACTAGTGTAGCTTAGGGAACTTACCAGTGTTGTCGGGGGAAGCCGAGATGGCCAGAGTTGGCTTGGCGACGTGGACCGACGGCGGTGCGGGTGCTCCACCGTGGCAGGGTCGCTACGAAGAAAACAAGCACAAGTGAATGATCGGGAGAGGTATAGGGAGGCCCAAGCATACTCAGGGAGGGAATAATTGGAGGGGGAATCGCCGGAGAAGGAGTATTGGCCGCGGTGGCGACTTTGGCCGGGACCAGGGAAGAAGGCCCGCGCGCAGCTCCTCGGTGGCGGTTCCTTCCAATTGATCGAGGGGATTTGCTCCTCTAGGTGAAGGGCGCGCCGTGATGCGATCGTGGGTGGTCGAGGACCGCCGGAGCAGCCGGAAAGCTTAGAGGCGGCGCGGCGCTGCTCTCGGGCTCTTGGAGCTCGGTGGAGAAAAATGGACAGAGGAGGGGAGAGAAAGCCAGGGTAGGTGGGCTCTCGGCAGGCCTTTGAAGGGGAAGGCGGAGGTAGCGAGGTGGAGGCGGTATGGGCGGCGAGGTGACCGGCGGCTCGGCGTGGCATGCATGCGGCGACTAGGCTGGGCGAGTTGGCGCGCGGGCGAGCTGGCGCAGGCGCCGCGTGGAGAAGAGCTTCTGCCGGTGGGACCGGGAAGTCAGCGGCAGAGGGAAAAGGTGGCCCGGGCGAACTGGTTCGGCGCGGTCAGGGCTTCGGCTCGGGTCCGGTCGGAGGAACAGTGCGAGCTAGATTTAGAATTAGGGTTTTAGTGTTGACCGAAAATAAGCAAGTTTGACCTAGCCAATTGAAATAGAAATAAAATTCGAAAATTTTTGAAAATGTTTGTGGGCACTCTGAGGTTCACAAGGAACTTAGGAAAAATAATTTCAAACACTTTATATATGAAAATTTGTTAGAATTAAATTATATTCAAATTTGCATTAGTGATTTGATTTGAATTTTGGTGAAGTCAAAATCACTTCTAAAAATTTGGTAAAAATAATTAAAATTCAATATAAATAATCTAGTATTTGAATAAATTATTTTTGGAAACTTTCATTTATACATTTTTCTGGAATTCAAATAGCAATGGAATTTAAGTTTAAAAGTTTGAAATTTCAACACAAACTTTAATACAAACATCAAAAGTTTAAAATTGTGCACAAGTTTTAGGAAACCAAGAGCATGACCAAGAGATGTAACAAAAGTTTTTTAAACTTTAATACTTTTATACATTTGAAATATAAACCCTAGTTTGGGGTTGTTACAGAGGGTGTGCAGGGGGGCCAAATGAGAGAGGAGAGAATTCGGGTAGGGGCAAAATGTAAGATGGCATAAGTGAGTTGGGGAGTTCTACCACTTTCGATCTCATTCGTCTATTTTGGATCGGATGAACCAAATTACGTATGTCCATATGTTCACCAATTACTTTGTGTGCATGAGATATGTTGCCAAGGAAGGAATTAGAAGCCACTAGTTTGTGCTATTTTGTCCGATTCCCTCCCCTGGTCATGCTGCGTCCTCTTATGCCACAACACTTCTACCATGGGCCACGGCCCAGTTCGCAGCCCAAACCCAGTTCGTGACGGGGGCCTGAGGGGCTGGGCACGTCACCTTTTTCATTCTGGGCCGTAGGATTCACATCGGACGCTCAGATCTAGTGGGTGGAGCCGTTGCCCCAGATTAATAAAAAAAAGTGCACATCCGACGCCGCCTCCTCCCAAATCTGTCCTTTCCCTTTTGATGCTCATGGTGAAGGGTGCTCCGAACAGAGTTTTTTCGGTTATTACTATTTGATTCAACGCCAGTACCTAGCATGTGTTTCTGTTGTTTTCTGACAATAGGAGCGCGCAAACCACTCGTTATATACAATACAATGGGTAATGGGTGCTCCGTTTCACTGGAGTTGCCGACCCCTCCTCATCACATTTAGCAGCGCTAATCTTAAAGCCAATATTAATGCTGTAACGTGTCATGGTTTTAAGATTAGTGCTGCAACATGTAAAGATTTCTGAGATTTGACTGTGACAAACATCTATCATTCCTTATTTGCACACACGGTTCTCATCGATATCACTTGCAGTAAACAGCGAATGCGTAACCAACGTACATAGAGCATATGTTACAGAACAACACAAGTGCAGGCGTAGTCAGTGGCGGAGCCAGGATTTCTATAAGCCTCGGACCCAAAACTAAAGGAGCAATCCACAATCCAACTATAGCTATTGTTCACAGTAAATCAACCATGGCATCATTGAGCATCCGAAGCGACAAATTTGCCACGAAACTAACACATAGACGCTACAACACCCTAATCGAATCCGCAGCCACAAGCTTCATATCGGGGAGGGGAGGCGAGGGGGGCAATACCACTTTGGGGAGGTGTTGGGGTTGGTGCGGGCGATGGCGTCAAGTCCTCGAGGATGCAGGAGATGGCCTTGTAGAGCCCCACGCGCACTCCACATCCTTTCGAGTGTTCACCGCCGACGCGCGCACTGAGCGCCCGCCGCGGAGCGCCACGCCGCGCCGCCGCTCCCCCGCACCGCACTCGTGGTGGCGCCGGCGGCGTGCCGCCCCTAGCGCCGCCGCCGCGTGTTCATCGCGTGGCTTGCGCTGGTCTAATCGGCAAATCACAGCGCAAGCCCGGCAGGTCGGCAGCGTCACGGCGGCGGCTAGAGCGAGCGCGCGCCACACCTGGGAGCGGCGACGCGGCAACTCGGCAAGGGAGCCGGAATCGGGCGCGAAGAGGACGGAGCGGGCGCAGCCGCACTTCGCAGACCGACTCGCCGGCCGCCGAGCGAGGAGCTGACTGGCGGCGAGCGGCCGGTGCCGTGGTGCGGCTGCAGATCCGGCGCGACGGCGCGCTAGAAGGGGAGGAGTGGCGAGCCGCGCTGCGCCGTGGCGAAGCGGCGAAGCGAGCCGAGCCGGTCGAGGCGCTGCCGGGCGTGCGAAGCGGATAAGCGAGCGGCTGGAGGAATGAGGAATGGAGAAGAAGATGGGGGAAGAGAAATAGATTTGAGAAAAAGATTGGAGAATGGGGAAGGAAGAAAGACCGAAAGACCTCCCGGTGCCTTTGCTGCTTCGGCCTTCGGGGCTTTCGGCAGCTGGCCTGCTGCCTGTTCGGGAGGGGCGCTCGTGCTAGCGCAGTAGCTCCTGGGCCGCTCTGCCGTCTCGGGCCAGCCGATAAGGCTAGGGCCTCTTCCCTGTGTACTCATTTTTTGGGGTATAATCTCTAAAAATTTGCATTGATATTTTTGCTTGGCCTCGGGCCGTTGCCCAACCGGCCTGAGGCCCATCTCCGCCCCTGGGCGTAGTATAGAAGGCACTCCAGCGAGGGATTTTTTGCCATATTGCCACGGCCAAGCTTCAGGTTGACCTAGCTACTTTAGGGTCCAAGTCGTATTTTGCTGATTTTTTTTAAAAAATTACATAGATATTTGATCATTGGCCTCGATCCATTGCCCAACGGCTTGAGACACAGCTCCGCCCCCACAAACCAGACATCTACAGATCACCTTGCAACACTAGGAACCATGCATGTATGCGTAGTTCTGGATAGTATCGTTTATATAGGGCATACATTTTTGCCATTGACATTACCTCGTCGCATCAGTAGGACAGCTTCGCCGTGGTGATCTCTTCCATCTTCTGGAGCGCGAGCACCTCCATCTTGCAGCACTTGCAAGGCGGGCTCACCACCGACACCGTGCCGCGTGCGTGCGCGTGCCCATTTTGCACACCATTCGCGTGTGAAACCTCCCCCTTACGAGCGACGGTAACCGAGTTGATCACCTCGTCATCGGGGTGGTACATGGCTAGCACGTGACGTGCTGCACGTCGAACCCACCTCACTTGATGTCCTCGCGCTCCACGATGGGATACAGGAACCCACGAGGCCACGCGCGGACGCGCCCCGTGCGCGCTCTGCACGACGAGGGCCGCTCTGTCCGCCATGTGCTTCCCTAGGTGAGGTATGACGTTGGTCTTCTCCTCGGTCGCTGTGCGACGATCGTGGCCAGGAAGACCACATCGTAAGCGCCGAGTTCGCTCGTCAGGCCAAGGTTGAATCACTTAACTCCTCTCTCAATCTCTCTCACAGAGATGTACACATATGGGTTAAACACACGTATGGGAGTGAATGGACTCACTCCAATCAACTCGTTTATTTCATTCTTGGCGGCAGCTATTTATACAATAGATGAACACATTCTATGCATTACACGCACTACATGCACTATCCTACTCATGGAATTTTTTTAAAAAATAATCTATATTTTATTATAAATTACAAATATAATCTTATCTTTTTTTTATTACATGAAAATACCCCTGTCGCCACTCCGTTGGGCGACAGGGACTAGTCGCCACCCCGTTGGGCGACAGGACCCAGTCGCCCAACGGTTAGGCGGGCAATAATGGCGGTCGCCCAACCGTTGGGCAATAATTGCAGTCGCCCAACGGTCGGGCATCTGAGCTTCGATCGCGAACGGTTGGGCGATCGGAGGGCTTTATAAACGGCGCGCATGTCCCCGACGCCTGCGCTCGGAGAAGAAGCAGAGAGAGAGAGGAAAGAGGAGGAAGAGGGAAAGAGGGAAAGAGAGGAGGAAGAAAGAAGAGAGAAAAAGAGAGAAAAGAGAGAAGAAGAGGGAGGGGAAGGAGAAGAAGATTCATGAGGTAAGTTTTTGATTTTGTAATGTACATTTTGTAGTAGGTAATCGCTTATGTAGTTTAATTTGTTAGAGATTTTAGGTAGAGATTTTAGTCATTAGAGATTTTAGGTAGAGATTTTAGTCATTAGAGATTTTAGGTAGAGATTTTGGTGAGAGGAAAAAAATAAGATCTTAGGTAGAGGAAAAATTAGGATATTAGGTTGAGGAAAAAATTAGGGTTTAGGGTAGACTATGAATTAGGTGTACGAACAAATTAGTAGAGGTAAATTAGTATGAACAAATTAGCAGAGGTTGAATAGCAACGTAGTAGAGGTAAATTAGTATGATGACTTCTTTGGAATGAACGGGTGTTGATCATGATGTAGTGTAGTTGCGACGATAGACGAAGAGCCTTAGAAATGTAAAATACAATGTAGTAGTGGTTGCATGTCGTATGCGTAGTGATCGACTAGTTGTAATATTAAAAATATTTACGACATATCTGATAAGTCATGCCTGCATCCACTACATTGAAAGTGCATTACGGTGTTGGCACCGTTCGTGAAGGTCCGTGCGGTGTTGACTTGAGTAGTTTTTCTCAAGCCACTCTAGTACACCCAGACGGCGAGAATGCACAAATCGCAGATGTGATGTACTGGCTCACCCGTAGCTTCTCCTTGGACCCTGAGGTGTGCAGCGTCGTCATACAAGGGCTTTGGAGCCGGTCTTCGACGGACATCAGATGGGAGTTGAGAACACTGATGCGCACGGCTGTGTGGAAGGGCTTCATAGAAGGCTGTAGGCGCCGTGGATATGAGTGTGTAGTGCTTGTGCAACCATACCCAAAAGAAGCTGTGCAGGGACCCGTTGTCGGATATCATCCTGGTGGTGGGAGTAGCTCGGGTGCTCATTATGTTGGTGAAGAAGAGGAGGTGGAGGAAGACGTTAGGAAGGGTTCGGAGGATGTTGCTTTTGATGAGCCCGACGCGATAGATGCAGAAGAAGAAGATCGGGCACCGCATGGTGAGCCTACAGACAAGGCGATGAAGGAGAGCACATGGAGTACATATTGCGTCAAATGGATAGCGATGACCGGATGGCCTTGGTCAAGAGGAAGCTCTCACAGAGGCCGACGAGGATAGTTCGATGAGGACGGAGCTCCCATCCCCGTGAATGGAATAGATTTGACGTTGAGGGTGTAAATGCGCACGACGAGCACGAATCGCCGTGGGAGTACCATGCTACCGAGGTTCGGTTGCACTCAATGTTTGTCGATAAGACATCCTTGCAGGATGCCATTAAGTTGTGGGCTATGTCCATGCAATGGACGCGTTCGGTCATCAAATCTAGCCAGAGCAAGACACATCAAGCGCGAGCAAGCCGATTGTTCTGGCGAGTGCACGCACATAGACCAAAGTATGAGACTCACTGGATTGTCTCTAAGGTAGAGGCGCACTCTGCATGCTCAACATCGCTTTGTCCGACATCGTAACCTAACGTCGACCGTAGCCAATTTGATGTATGGAGAGATAGTAGAGAAGAAGGATGTGGAGGCCAAGCACATTATGGTGCCCATCGATAAGAAATTCAAGTACAAGATCACTACGCAAGGCGTGGCGTGGGAAGCAAAAGGCTTTAGAAAGACGGTTTGGATCTTTTGAGGCGCGTATGACAACCTTCCCGTATCTTTGGAGGTGCCGCAGAGAGAAACCGAACGTACATCGCCAGTAAGAGACATGCCATCTAAAAACCGCGGGGTTTTTAATATTGCAAAGGGCCTTCTTAGCCTTCGGCCCTGCATCGAGGCTTTTAGGCATATGCGCCCGTGATCTCGCTGACGGGACATTTTTGACTGGAAATACAAGGGAAAATCCTAATGACCATAGGCGTTGACGGAATAATCAAATTCGCCATTGGCCATCGCATTCGCCGAAGGTGAGAATTACGACAGCTGGTTGTGGTTCCTTCGACATCTAAGGGTGGGAATTGTTGGAGGTCGTCCTGGTGTGTGCGTGATCCACGATCGCCATGCGGGGATGCTGAAGGCCATAAGAAAACTGCAAGAAGACCCCGATGAGCCGTTCCTTGGTCGGATATGAGGAGTAGATGGTGCATTCGGCACTTAGGGCTAACTTCTTAAGAAGTTCCCCAAGCAACCATTGGTGAAGCTATTCAAGAGGCTGGCTATGCAGAACCAGCAACGAAAATTTGACGCCTTATGGGTGCTACTGGATGAGCACAGGTACAGTTTGCGCACGTGCAGGTCACACGTGCGTACGAGCCGTTCGTGGAGCTGTTCGACCGGCTCACGGCGGACGACGTTCGTTGGCAGCCGTACTCCCCTGAGGAGTTAGCTGCCCGCGCTCCTCACGGGCTTTCCTCCCTGTGCCTGCGCGACCGGGACTACTGGCTCACCCGCAGGGTGCTCGTCTTCGACATCTACGTTGAGGACTACGCGGCACATCGCGTGATGCGGCAGTTCGGCCTACGGCAGGAGGTTCCAGTACCAGTTCGACGGCCAGTGCCCGACAGCGTGCACGCGTGAGTAATCGACAAACATCCCCAGTTATTTGCTGTCGTCTAGTACGCATGACTTCTAATTACATGTTACGTCTTGCGTTCGTGAGGAAGGAGTTCGTCGCGGTACGAACTGGGGTGATAGGATGAACGACTGGGTGGACCAGTGGGACGGCGCACTAGATGACCGTGTGCAGGAGGACACGCCTTACGACCCTACGACCTACGACGCGTACCTCCGCTGGTACGCTCCTCGGACACGCACCAGGCTCGTACTTGCTGCAGATGCGCCCGCACCACGTGTCCCGGCACCGACAGACACATACCCCGTGCATTTCGCGCAGGACGTGCACAGCGCGGTACGTTACATCCTACTTCGAATACTTCAGTTCAGGCCTCTGCCATTACATATTTCACCAGGTCTTGTTTTCCGTGTAGGCGAGCATCGCCGCAGAGATTACGACGGACTGTCGGTCATGGGTTCAGAGGTTATCGGACGGTGTCGAGGGCACACGCGAGGAGACGGTCCAGATGGTGCGTCGTGTGGCTGATCAAGCCGCACGTATTTTCGGCCTGTTGTCGTGCGCCAGGCTACCGGAGGTTCATACCGGCGGGTTGCTCGTCGACAGCCCAGACGTCCGCCACGTCGCATGCCGTCCGATAGCGAGCCGTGAGATGAGAGGGTCAGCTAGGCCACGTCCGACACCGGCACGCCCGACGAGGCCGGATGCTCGAAAGCGAGCCCCGTCGCCGAGGCTCGAGGAGGTCAAGTCGCCAGGCACACCCGCACACCGACAGCGCCGCTCTACGTTGGTCCTCCACAACCCTTTGCCTTCCACACTCAGTACACACAGGGGGCGTACGGCGTGCCATACTACCTCCCACGCGCGCGCGCGCTATGGCGTTAGGCGAAGAGTACGTAACATCTCCGCTTGTCAAGATACATCGTGTTTTTGTTAATTGACTAACAATATTTTATCGTAGGTCCAATTCCGCAAGACCAAGGGTCCTCTCCAGCTTACATGGCGGAAGCCCACGACTTCTTGGTGGACGACTACCCGGCTCCTCAGCCCACTTCGGCTGAGGTTCTCTCTGCGTCACAGCTTGGCACTGCGCCAGTACCCACACAGCAGCCGCTTCTGTCCACCCCTTCGCCTCTCGGTCCTCGTCGGACTGTGGCTCGAGACCGTTTTTCCTGCGGGCCGAGGCCCACCCCCAGCAGAGGAGGAGGGCCCAGCGAGCCGTAGGGGAGGAGACGGAGGTGGAGTGGGCCGTGGTGATGGAGGAGGGGATGATGGGGGTGCGGTTGGCGGGGCCTAGTATGGGGCTGGTAGGGGGAGGGGATGCTACGGGTACATTTGTTCGTTATGTCATACTTAAATTTTGCACTTCATATGTGATGCATGTAATACTTTTGCGTATGTGATGCATGTCATACTTTTGCGTACGTGATGCACGTAATACTTCCGCCACCCCTATGCGACTTCCGCCACCCCTATGCAGATCGACGACAAGATCCACCCCTACGACATGTGGTGGTTGCTGACACGCAAGAGTTGGGCCAGGGAGGACATCGAGGCCCGTGAAAGGCGTCTCAAAGAGGTGAAAGCTGAGCAGGGAGAGCAACGTAGGCTGGACAGGCAGCGCGAGGAGCAGGAGCGTGAGCATGCCAGGCGACGGGAGGCCGAGAGGGAGCGGAAGAGGGCCATCGCGGCGAGAGCTAAGGCGCAAGGCGAGGAGTATAACGCCGAGCTAGGCAGCAAGGGCAAATGGCCCGCTCCACTCGTGAGTTACGCCTATTCGGCCATCAGTAGTTCTACCCTATTCGTCCACATATCGCATGTATTTCTATTTCCCTAAAGGCATGCGCGTACCGTCCTCGGTTCGTTGTTCTTCGTGCCATGTAACCCCCCTATTCGATGAAACATTCTGTTCTTATTGTAATATCAGTTGCCTTCGTACGTACGAATCATTAAAACCGCAATCGTCCTCACAAAATTCTTACAATATTCACCTTACTACAACAATACACGACATAAATTAAAAATATATTCACATATATCCAGCCAGTTTTTCATTTTTCATGTTCCACTTAGCCACTTTTTGATTTTCATATAATTTAAATGGTACCAAATCTGTTGCACTCACAATAACACTTTGTCATCGTAGTATGTTATTGTACTATGATTAATTTTTGGAGAATTAATCGACAACGTTTGAGGTATGCACGATTCGTAAACGGAAGGTTAAGTGATAATGCGACTAGGAACGCTAAACTAGCGATAGGTTCCATATTTTGGTAATTTTTTTTAGCGACTACATATATTTTGTAATTGATTCTTAAAAATAATATTATTTTCAAAAAAAACAACAGGATACATCTTGTCGCCCAATGGTTGGGCGATCGCCACCGTCGCCTAACGGTTATGGTAGACATGCACGCCCTACGGTTAAGGATCGGGTCCTGCCGCCAACGGGTGGCGACAGGGGTATATTCCTGTAATAAAAAAAAGCAAGATTATATTTGTAATTTATAATAAAATATAGATTATTTAAAAAAAAATTCCCTACTCATGCAGCTAACTTGGCCCGCTTCCTATGCCACTAACTCCACAACAATCACACATATGCACCAATTTCCTGTATGCATGCATCTACATGCAACTCACGCCATCTACTAACACAATGATTGAATCAACTACATGCTTGCAGTCACACTAACAAATCCAGACCGAGTCTCTCGTCTAAGCTTTCCATCATACACACTAAATATACTTTGACAAGATTAATTTCAACATTCTCCCACTTAATCTTGCCATGTCAACTCATCGATGCAGATCACCCGCACCTTCTTGCCGCACGCAAAGGCTTTCTCCTTTGCACGACGTGTTCACAACATTGACCTCCATTTGCATATCTCACTATGGCCACGCACAACCGTCGTCTCGTAGCTAGCGGCCTCTCACCGCCATCATTGTCGGTCTCACACCGACTCACCTTGCGATGATGGATGGCATCAACACCGTCGATTTCAGGCCTAGAGATCATCAATAATCATCATCGGCATAACGCCGACTCTTCCTCATAGCGGCCTCGTACGACCACCTCTAGGAACACGGCCTCCCACCGCCATTCGTGGTCACTAGTGTGAGTGTGCCATCACAACAGCCTCTCACTGCTAGCCTTGACGTCGTCAGTGTTGCTGCTCCTTGCTATAGCACCAGATGCCGGCGGCCACCACATCGTGTGGAGCCTCCACATCACTGAGTCGCCATCAGACAACATCACCTTCCACATCTCCTCAGGATCAAACCACACTCTAATACCAATTGTTGGAGTTGTATCACTCAACTACTCTCTCAATCTCTCACAGACATGTACACACACATGGGTTAAACAGAGTAAGGAGAGAAATGCAAAAGACGCAAGGCCATTGCTAGTGGTGTGCAAATGGCGACACCGCCTAGCCCAAAGATGGCTAGGTTGGGCACGCCCAGCTAGGTAATCGGGCCTTGCAGGGCATAGCTCGTGGTCTCGCCTCGCCGAGGCACGACACGAGTGCACGGCCAGACTGGCCGCCTGCAAGGTTAGTTAAATCGAGTCAGGCCGCCCATTTAGCCCATATGACATGAAAAATTGAAAAAAAAAATAAAAATAAAAATCCATGAAAATATATATAATTTTAAAAAATAAAATAAATTTATATATACTTATAAAATGAACAATATAAAATTTAAAACAGTTTTGCTATTACGCAGTCATCTATTTTTAAAAAAATGCAGTCACTTTTTTAGCCATCGGATATGCGCTATGTTTGTGCATCTGGTTGGGTTGTTGGGCTCGTATGAAACTCAACCCATTTAACCCATCAAGAGCATCGACAACTCATGATACAGGGGTGCCCGATCTTCTTAACGTAGGATCAAGATAACTCGAGTAGCCTGACAAATCACATGAAGCCAATACGCTGCCAATGCAACAATCAAAAACACATAAACTCGCCCAACCACACGCTTAGATGTTAAATATCCACGAGATCACCAAGTGGATGCAATGCTCATCCAATCCACAAGGACTAGCAAGAACAATGATGAAGAACACCCAATTCCCCTCTCTATATTTCAGTTGCAATAGCAAACCCTAGTAGAAGAACAAGTGCTGAAAAGCATAACTCAATATCTTTAGATAAAACATGGTCTACCTCAAAAAGGCACAAATACATAAGTATATATGACCCCTAGGGTTGGCCACAAGGTTTCCAAACCGACTACAACTCATCCCTACATTGTATTGGACTCAAACTCAAACAAAAGGAAACCCCGATTTTACAACCATCACTTTGTTTCAGATATTGCAAGCAGAGCAGATGGTTCATGAGGCTATTACCATATCCATTGTGTGGGCCTTGGAATAAGATTTCCAACAAGCACAAGAGCACTGAATTGGGCTTCGCTTGTGAAAGTTATGGCCTTTTCATTACGGGCCCTGTGGATCGTCCCCAACCGAGTTTGAATTGAGTTCGACTTGATTCCGAGTTTGAATTCGGTTGGACGTGTGGGAGGTCTGAATTAGGCATGAAAATCTTATCCAAAACTTGGGCTTTAGATTCTTGGGCTTCTCCCTTTGCGCTTCCACCGCATGGGCCTTCCTCCTTTGTCGCTTGGCCTTTTCTCCTTGGTGCTTGGCCGCATGGACCTTCTCCCATGAGGGTCGCATGGGCCATGCCGCCGCATGGGCATCTTTCCTTGCTTTCCCATGGCCTTGGCAGCAAAGTGGGAATTGGAAAATGCATTACCGCCGGAGATGGGAAGATGAACAAAGTTCTTCTACGAAATGGGGAAAGTTTGAAATTTATGAGCTCTTGTGAAACATTTTCGAAATGACTTGAGGGGAAAATGTTCTTACGTAGAGGCTCACGTGGTGACGCACATAGGAGGGAAAACACTCACCAGAGGCTTAAAGACACGGTGGTGCTCCACAGCGTGCTCGCACGTGCTCTAGAGTCAAAGAAGACACGCCGCAGATCCCATAGCTACAAGCCAAGACAAAGGTTGGCATAAGTAAAAATGGAAACGACATTGAAGGTAAGAGCTAAGGGACTCGGTGATGAGGAGTTTACTGCAAAAATGAGCAAGGCGAGCACCTTCTTCCTCAGCCCCGAGAGGAAGAATGGGCGAAATGAAGGAGGGAGAGGGGGTATTAAGCGTGGCCAAGGGACGTAATGGAGGAGGCATTAGGTGGAGAAAGCCCCGGAGTGGTCAAAGAGGGTGGTGGATTGACGGTGTCCACTAGCGTGGCTTAGAACTCTCGGCGATGTGGAGTTGTCGGCTATTTGGCTCATAATGCTTAGCCATCCACTTGACTCTAGCATCACAAACCAAATATCCTGCGCCTCAGCGTAACATGTACCTCATAGGAGCGGTACACATACACCTCACAAAATCATGCATTAATTCCATACAAAATTATAATACCGAGTCTTCAATTTTACATCAGAAAAGACATCCACAATATAGAGTTGTTACAAAAGGGGACGACCGACCAAAAGACAAGGTAAATAACTAAAGTAGCAGCGGAAGCAAAAGCCATAAGATGGCAACAAATAAAAGCTAACCGATTTGTCCTTATCCACAAGGCAACCGACTGGGCCGCCAAGCTAGTCGTCTTGCACAAAGTCGGTCTCACAATAGTCGATCCCTTGGGGATCAACCTCCTCTGCAACAATTAAGCAATGCAACTGAGTACAAAGATTGTACTCGCAAGACTTACGAATAACAAGCCTATACATAGCTACATGCAAGCTGAATCAAAGGAGAAGGCTATTGGGTTCATTTTCAGCACAAAGCAATATTTCATTTGCAACAGTGTAATAGATTGAAGGCAATTTAACAAATCTGTTTTTATTTTTTAAAATAATAGCGAGATAACAATTATAAATATAATTACATCCTGGAGGTGACTTCCCAACAGCCACCACAACATAGCACGAATTACTCATTTGTACCACCTGAATTCAAGTTTTATCAAAAATATTGTAGTCTAATTCTTGTACGACCTTACCAAGCATGTCCATAACTTAGAACGAGGCTATTCGAATAGTTTATATCCTGCAGGGGTGTACAACTTTGCCCACATGTCAGATCACCTTTTCGCCAAGCTATAGAGCATACTTCTTTAGGTATGCCGGCAAGACTAAGTCCTACGAGACATTTTCTAATGGAATGAATTAATTAAGAGTCGCATGTAGGGGGGTTAACCCTCCGCAAACCGCCCATCACGGGCTCCCACGGAGGACCCACACGTTGTGTCGGACACATCGGCCCAGCCTTAGCAACTGTCGATGCTCCTAGGTGTGGAGAACTTGGATAGGAACCCACCCCTCACATGCCCAACCATAATAGAATAACAGAACATTTTTCTCCGAATCTACCATCGGCGACTCATTAATTAACACCTCCCAAAGTACTGAGTCAAAAGGGTTCCCATATGCCCTCATGTGGTTGCACACGAAAGTGCTTGGATCAGTGACACAAATAATTCGGTTCTTGTTGACTTGGGGACCAAGCACACACCCAATAGCACACCATCCATCCAATGTGCCCAAGTCTAAAATATTTTGTTTTCAGTTTTAGTTTTTCTAAATACATCATATACATGAGTACCCTGACTCAACTATTTAGAGTGATGATATACATCGCCGAGACGATGATCCCCATTCTACCGTTCTAAGCATTGCTAAGCGATAACAACTCGTATACTACAAGTAAAGTGACTAGAGCCCATCCATCGAGCTCTACATCATAGCGGATATAAACCTTGGCTCAGTGGTAAAGGATGAATATTTACCTATAGTTTATGCAACTATTTAGGATCAAATACTCCAACGATAGTTTAAACATGAAAATAGAGCATGCATACATACACTTTGCAAACAAAATAATAGAATTTAAAAGTAATAGGATCAATATGATCAAAGAAAAACTGCTTGCCTGCTGGAGATAACTCTCTTGCTATAGAGGATCTCTCTCAGTACTCAACGAATTAAATCGGAACCTATCAAAAGAATCGGGAAGAACCAATAATACCGAAAATACTAAAAAAAATCCAAATTCATCCAAAAATCATGAAATTTATATGGAAGGTAGATCATGATTTTAAATGAATTTAGAAACAAAAATCAATTGATTTGGATGCTGCATGCAAAAGTTATAGCCAATACAAAATCAGTTTTTCATAAAATGCTGGAAATCTCTCTCGGGTACTGTTCATCCGAAATTAATTTTTTGACAAAAATTTCAAGAAAGGTGGTGACCATGAAAATTTTATGGTAGATAGAGAACCACATTTGATGAACAATGAAATTTGATTAAGCTTATTTGGAGCTAAAATGATTTTCTTATGATTTTTCAAAGTCATGAATGTAGTGCACAATTCATATGTAAAATAAGATTTTCAGAGGTAGTAATATACTCAAAAACTATTCTACATTACATTACAGTAATAGAGGAACCCAACAAAATTAATTTCACTCTATTTGGAGTTACAGAGAAATACTTATGCATTTTCCAAGTTAAATGAATTTTCAGTGCAAAAATAATGCTAAACTGAAAGTAATTCTACTAACAATAATTTCTAGAATAGTAACAAGTCTCAAACCAATTTTTGATTAAAGTACATTTAAAATAGAACCCAACAAAATTCGAATCAAACAAAAAGGAGTTAAAATGAATTACTTATGCAATTTTGAAGTTTACACAATTTTCAGTACACAAATAAAGCATTTCGGAAATATAAAAGCATTAAAATACCTTTCTTACCGAGCTGCAGCTAGCCATAGAGGATGACATGCGGGGCCCAAAGAATAGTGTCATTTTTCAATTAAAATCTGAATTAACCCGAACTGACAGGTAGGTCCTACACATGTCAGCGGTTCGGCTCACGGAATAGCGCATGGACCAAAGGTCCATGCACCAGGCTCACGGCCTATGGAGTAAGTGTCTTTGTGCACTTAAGGCCTCGGCCCACTTGTAAGCTAAACATCAACATATTTAATACCGTATCTACACAAGAATACGTGCTTACAACAACGACAACCGCTAAACAACAAGCTACGGATCGCGGCTCGTCCGACAACAGAGGAGCTCCGGCCGTGAGTTTGCCACGGCCATCGCTGGTGACTCAGGCCATGGCGGCGCAGGTGAAAGCCCAAAACGGGATCCTTAGAGCTAGGCGAAGCTATTGGCACTGGCGGTGAGGACTAAGACAGCCTACAGCGGCGGTGCGACGGCGAGAGGCTGCGATGAGCCACGACCAACCATGCATGTGCCACTACGGCTATGCTAAGGGCAAAATAATGCACGCATGAGGACCTAGGAGCTACCTGGGTGCCAAGGGAAGGACGAGCTAGTCGGAGGAGACTTGTCGCCGTTGAACCGAAGCGGCGGCGGAGGCTTCACCGAGGGGAGCTCGACCTGAGCAAAAAGAGAGAGAATGGGTGGTAGGTAAAGTTCAAGCGATGGCATGAGATGGTGTTAGAGCGAGGAATTGCTCAAAGACTCACCCTTCCGGAGTTGGAGACGATGGAGGTGCTTGCGCCAGAAATGGGGAAACTCTAAGATTCATGAGCTCCTGTGATCCAATGGACAATAAGTTGAGGGGAATGGCTTCTCCTATTAAGGGACACGATCTGACACGCTTAGAAGAGAAAAACTCTCACTGGGAACGAAGATGGCCTAGCGGCGATGCTCTATGCGCGGCCACCGGCTCTGAGAACGACAACCATGTTCCAAACGCTACAAACAAAATCAATGTCTCGGATTAGCGGCAAAGGACATGGAGAGGAAGGTAGAAGGGAAGGGACAAGATGGAGGGAAACTCACCCGAGCGAGTTGCGAGATCTTGCCTCCTTTCCCTCAACCATCGAGAGGGAAAGTGAGAGCTAGAGGGCGAGAGGAGGCGAAATATACCTCTCCAACGGGCAGAAATGGAGCAACACTAGAAGGCGAAGCTAAGGATTGACCATGGAGGGCGGTGGATTAACGCTGTGAGTGGAGGTGGACGGAGGCGCGCAGCGCATGAATTCCAGTGCGCTCGAGCGCTCAGAGCGCACACTACATGTGGCACACGATGCTTGCGACGCAGAGACGATGGAACTGACAGGTGGGGACCGCGGCTTCAGCGACAGAAGGCGGTGCGGACTGAGGTGGCTCGGTCGGTGCTATTAGGCGGGTGGGTCCAACCGAGTCGGACTTGGTCGTAACCGAGTCAGACCTGGTCGAAATTGAGTCGGACTTGGTTGTAACTGAGTCGGACCTGGTCGAAATAGATGAGCAGTACTCGAAGAGAATAGTGCTCACAAATGAAGAGTGCTTGTAGATGAACAGTACTCGTAGATGAATAGTTGTTGTAGATGAACAGTGGTCGTAGATGATCAGTACTCGTAGATGAACAATACTCGTGGATGAACAGTGCTCGTAGGTAGCCTTAGTCGTAGGCCACCGTGGTCGTAGACAGCCGTGGTCGTAGGCAGCCGTAGTCGTAGAACAGTGTTAAGCTGAGATTTTGGAAATAAGGCTGAGATGGTTAGGGATTTTATTGACCTAGAATATTAGCTCCAATAATTCTGAAATTTTTACATGAGGTTACTAACTCCAAGAATAGGCTTGTGTAAATTTTTCGGAGTTTTTCATGCATTCCATTTCCCTCTAGAAATGTTACAAGGTTCTATTTTAGGGTTTGACCAAGGATCTATCTGGTTTGATTAGCCCATTTGAAATAGCAAATAAAATCTAAAAATTATGAAATTTTCCAAAGGAGTCTCTAGAGTGATCCAGAAGCTAAGAAAAATAATCCCAGAGGATGATCACAAGTTTTTCCTAAAACTTTTCAAAGGGTTATGCTTCTAGTCAATTGAAACTTTTAGTTTTTGCATTCAACAAATCCTTTGAAAAAATTTCTAGAAAATTCAAATAACAACATGATGCAACAAAAGTTTTAATTTTTACTCATTTTTATACATTTGAAATACAAACCCAAGTTTGGGATGTTACCACGCTCTATGTGAGCCAACGAGAGGAGGAAGAAGCTGACAAGCGGGTCCGGTGGATGTTTGGACTAGCCGATCGGAGGTTGGTTCCGTTTGGACTGGTCCGAACAACTCCTCTGTTGACTGCTCTAAAATCCATACCTTCCTACTTTGACTGAGCTAAATAAAATAGAAAATAAATTTCTAAAATTAATTAGAGGGGTTCCTGGGATGTCCTAGTACTCATATAAAATTTTAAACCTCACCGTTCAAGATTTATTCTTCTTGTTTTAATTCATTAACAACAAGGGCTTTTAGAACTTGGTTTGAATTGAACAAGGTTGAATTAAGTTCTAAAATTTTGGGAAAGATTATATTTATTCATGATAATTATTATAGTATTTGAATAAATTATTTCCCAATGATGACCACAAGTTTTTATTTCTGTTTTTTTGGAGTTGATTTACGTTATAGTTTAATCTTTGATTAAGATTTTTGAGTGCAATAATTAATGCAAATGCTCCAAAAACAATATGCATCCTGGTGAGATGCATAATAATTCGATTTATTAAAAAAAATGGGGATGTGACACACGCGGTGCATCCGGGGCACGGGTGTGCGGACACTCCGTGTTTGGGCGACGGGCGAGCGGAGGCGGACACATGTCCGGACGAGGGACGTCTAGTCTAGGGAGGTGCGGCAGAGATTAAATCCGAGCGTGGGAGGCCTGACATTGCACATGTGTTGGGTACCGGCATGTTCGTGGTGACATTTTTGGCAATACGGTGCGTGTCGGGTACTGGCATGTCTGTAAAAAGTGTCACCAATAGTGCCATTGAGGCCAAAAACTCCAAATTCACATGCTCATGTATTAGTGTATATGTCGCGTGCGAATTTTGCCTAGTTTCCTATTTTTCCTCAACATATCTATCTCATTTTGTATCATGCTAATTAATGTGAGATCACTGTCGAATGACTTTTAATTCATATTTATTATGGAAGTTACCAGTGGGTGATTGCTATGTCCTTAAAAGGATATAGAGATAGCAGAGCAGTGCACCTGAATTTCCCCCTCTTCTTCCTCCTCTGGAAATGGCTATGCTACTGGGTTGAGTTCCTAAGCCGCACCGGCCCTTCCTTCTCAGTGTGCACCAGAAGTAGGGAGAGCGAGTATCTAAAAATCAGTGCCGCGGACGGGGCTTCTCCTAAGCAGCACAATCCGTGTGACCGCACGCTTCTGCCTAGACTACATCCACGACGCTCGCCTCTATGCTACTTCTATTTCTAGATCTGACCCACTGTAAGTTGTCCATGTGATCGATCAACGTTCTAATAGTATTATGTTCTTAGTTAGATGTGGATGTAGAATTTTGAATTGCCTAATATTAATTCGGAGTATTTTTCCTCTAGTCTTTTGCCGTATTTGCCTCTTAGTAAAATTTGGAAGTAAAATATTGCTTATTATTTCCAACACGAGTGCTAGAGACCACTCTATACATGTCGTACGCATAGCATTTTCCATACCAAAGAGACTAAGAGCATCCTTCAAATCAGGCATTATGCAAACCATTCCATACATTAAGCAAATGACTACATTGGCCAATCCGCAACATGTAGCAATCAAAACGCTTGTACCACTATCTTGCACTATTTCAACCCATACAATTGATTACTCATCAAAGACAACATCCCTACTTATCACCCTTTAACACATTTCTTCAAACCTAGAATGCATTGGTTTGAGGTTTGATTTTGTATCAAGTTTTGATCTTTCATTTCCTGATATATGCATGTAGGCTAGACAACAAAAAATTCTTAGATTTGTAAAATCAACTCAATTACCTGTCCATACCTCTTCTGCTAATTTACAACCTTAATATGCTTGTGGTGATATTTTTATGAGATAGCATGCCATGCTCACATCCTCTGCCCATATACATTTAGGAAGCCCTGCGTTCGGGCTCAAGCATCTCGCTCTTTCATAGATAGTCATGTTCATTCTTTTAGTCACACCGTTTTGTTGTGGTGTCTTGCACACTGTGAAGTGCCATTGAATCCCATACTCCTCACAATACTTCTGAAACTTTGAATCAGTATATTCAGTATCATTGTCATATCTTAGATACTTCAACTTTCTTCTTGTTTGGTTCTCCAGCTCAGCTTTTCACACCTCGAACTTGTCAAACACTTTTGATTCTGCTTCATGAAATACACACACACCTTGAGGGAAAATCATCAATAAAAGTAACAAAATATTGGACTCCATCCATTAATAATTTCTAGTAGGCCCCACACATCATAGTGTACATAATCAAATATTTCTTTAGTTTCATGCTTGCCACATGAGAAGCAAGCCTTAAATTATTTTCCAAGAACACAAAACTTACAGAAACCCAACTCACAACTTTTAATTCCGATAGATAAGTTTATATTATGCAAGTCCTCCATCCCACGAACACTTAGATGGCCAAGTCGCTTATGCCTTATCAACATGTGACTCAACTGAATTGACTCCACCTTCAACTGTGCTTCCGAGCAATACATATTTATTTCCAACGGTCCTTCCACTATTCATCATAGTAAATGCACCCTTACAAATTTTCGTGGTTTTCTTATCCTTGTTAGCTTTATAAGTAACATCACTATAATATAAGGAGCCTAGAGAAATTAGATTACTTTTCAACCATAGTATGTGCCTAACATCATGCATTATTCTAACAAATACCATCATTCATCTTATTTCCACTTCACCTATCCCAACAATACTATGGCTTTATTATCACCAAGGTAAACTGAACCAAAATTACCTGACTTGTATGAGATGAACCACTCCCTTTCAGGCAAGATATGGTACGAGCATCCATAATCAAGTTTCATGCATGTGTTAGCTAACTGTTCAAAACTGAGAGTACATATGTATCGCTGCTATCCGAGTCATCTTTTTGAGCCACATTCATTGTCTTCTCATCACGGTTCTTTTCATTTTCTTCTTTCAACTTTGGATTGTCTCTCTTTGTATGTCCCCATCTCCTTGCACTTGTAGCACTGAATATTCTTTTTGCCGTGACTTGGATCTGGAATTTCGCCTCCTAAATTTCTTGTTGTCTTGTTTCCTTTCATGGTCACCCTTCATATACAAAATATCACCATGAGAGCTCTCTCCTGGGTTCTGCATTCATTGATTATGAGCCAACAGAGCCATAGTAATATCATCAACCTTGAAAGGATCTTTCCCGTATATCAAAGTGGTGACCAAGTGTTCACTGGAAGGTGGCAATAAACACAACATAATTATCGCCTTGTCTTCATCTTCAATCATCTCCTCCAGACACCCTAGATCAGTGATTACATGACTGAAGACATTCATGTGATGTGCAATATTAGAACCCTCCTGCATCTTTAGCCCATATAGCTTCTTTACCATATACAACTTGTTCGTTATGGATTTGGGCATAATCTGAGTATGAAACTTGTCCTGCATTTCTTTGCATAAAGCCATATCCGTCACATGATACATGACCTCATCAAAAGACAACCATACAATTGCGTTGCTTGCTCCTTTCACTTGTCCCAATCGTCGCCTCCATTGTTGTTGGCTTCTTGTTGTGCAACCCTTTGTAACATACCTATTACATCGGTAGATCCTTCACCCCTGGTCTACCACACCAAGTTCTCATTCCACAAACTTCACCATATTGAATCTAGCACCCAATATCGTCATCTCAACACTGCTCTGATACCAATTACTAGAACTAGCGGTAGGATATCATAAGGAAGATGATCACACAAAGAACAAAAGAGCAAAAGAGAGACGGGGATATTTTTTACAAGGTTCAGCAAAGCCTACATCCTCGGAGCCGAATCACGGTGGCGTTCGTCAGATAGGATTTTTTTCACGATGAGGGTCACAAGAGGTTGGTAGTATAATTTATAGCCCAGTTAAATGGTCTGACACGGAGTCCTAGTCTGCACGGTAGATCCTTCACCCTTTTGGTTGTAACAACCCAATTTTTGGATTAAAAACCTTTTTGAGTAGTCTAGCCCCTTGGAAAATTTCACCAAATTTTATTTGAATTTAATAAAGCTAAAATAGGACTTTTCAAAGTCAAAACAATTTAATGTGATTAATCTAAACATCAATTAATTGCAAAATTATTTTATTTGAGTTCTTGATGCTTGGAAATATTTTCCATATTTTTCTAGAATTTTTTCGAGTTCATTTACAATTTTTAATTTGCCATTTGGATTTTATGTATTTTACAAAATAGAAAACCTATTAAAAATCCAATAAAATCCTTTGGGCCGGATTCCCATTGCCCGGGCCATTTCTTCCACTTCCTGCCCAATTCTGCGTGTCAGCCCACCTTTTCTCTGTCCCCGCACGCACGTCCCCGGTCCCACTTGCCTACGACACGGAGTCGTTTTTGACTCCAACTCACCCGAGCCACCATCATTTACATGTGGGTCCCACCTATACACTATTCATCATCGCCGTCTTGGACACGAGCTGTACTCCACCGTTGTCCAACACACGGACACTCCCATTGCCCCACCGCTAGAGACTATGAAAGCCCTCGACGTTCACGTCAAATCGATCACCTCAGACCCCACCGCCAATCCCTTGAAGCCCCAAGCCCTAGACCGTCACCGTTTCACCGGATTTTGAGATTCAACCATAGTGCCACCACCTTGGGATTTCTATGATTCTGCCGCCGCTGGTGAGTCCCTACCATCGCCGCTCACACCGCCGTAAGCGCCGTGTCGTGTTCTACCCCGTGCACGCACCATCTTCACCGGAGGAAGTCCGTAGCGCTGTAGCACCGTTGAGCCTGCGCCACTACCCTGCATCGCTGTTGCTGCCATGTTACCATCGTCGTTAGTGACCATTGGGTCTCGTGCACCACCCATTCACATCGCTCGAGTCTCAGGAACCCCAGTGCGTGTGTCAATGCCCTCGCCTGAGCCCTTCACCATTGTTTCGTCGTCGACCCGAGCCTTCGCCGTCGCCCTCGCCACCATTGAACCCTTCGCTGACCTTCATCGCCGCATTTGAGTTGAGGATGGTTTCGCCAAGCATAAGCATGCCGATGACCTTCTTTCGCCGTGTTCGCCATCGTCGTCGTCGAGCCATGGTAGTCGTCGATTTCAGTCGACGTGGCCGCCCATGTGTTCGCCACCATGCCACCACATGTGCCACATTAGTGCCAGAGTCTGCCGCATCAGCCTTGCCTCGCATTGTAGCCACATCAACATCGTCTTCCCACGTGTCGTCCTCTCATGCCTACATGTAACACATGTGCGCCACATGTGCAAACCAGCCGCCACCTCAGTGCCACCGCACCTAAACCCTAAACCTAATCCTAGGTAAACCTTGTCTACCATAGACCTAGCCTATGACATGTGGACCCTACATGTCAGTGCACTATGCAATAGACTCATGAGCCTGTATACCCATGGACTAGAATCCATGGACTCGATCCATAGACCATGGGTCCCACCTGTCAGTCTTTATTTCCTATTTTTGGTATTTTTATTTTAATTCTGAAATTTATTTCTGATGTCATGCTGATGCAATAATTCGGGTTTCCTTAAGAAAGAAAATTCCAAAAATCTAAAATTGTGTTTTCTCTTTCTTAGATTTAAATATCCCGAGAGCCCGTTCTTTCTCATACGAACTCCGATTGAGCCCATTCAAATTTCTAAATTCATCTAAATTCAAGATCTACCATCATGTGGTTTTTATTTAATTTTTGGTGTTTATTTCTTGCCTTGTTCGGTATTTATTTGTGTTTTCACTTTCGTTTGCAAGTAGACGTTGATACCTCGTGAGCTTTTGAGGGGGGATGAGTTGATCAAGCTCAAGAGCAGTGTCAAGAGTTGTTTTAAGGAAAGTTGTACCTTTGACCATGTTGAACCTTGTTTTCTAAAATTACTTTGATTCAAACTATTGCATGTTATTTTAATTATTTAATTCTTTAAATTCTTTGGGATTAGCTATACACCTACTTGATTATATCCACCTTACTCATTGTATTACTATGATCTTTTGTCACCCTAGCTTAGTTAATTACTAGTTGGTATTATTATATCACTAATATGGGTTGGTTAGATACAATTAGTCTGCTTAGCCATACAATGGGTTATTAATATCATTTTGAGTTGTAAATCTAAACTTGACTAAGCGGTTGTGGAACATCTTTGTGGAAAGACCATGTGATGTATGTTGCCACTCGTTGATGGCATGTGTTACACTTAACCAACATGGGTGGGAAAAGATTTGGACCGAGGCAAGCGGAAAGAATTGTGATATAGTGGATTGTGTGCTGGAAAAAGATGAATCTTGGTAATTTGGATAGAAATTAGGCAATCTCATCTTGGTCAATTAAGGACTTAACTTTGTGTGCCATTGAACTGAACCATAACTGTACGACTACATACCTAGTATGGGACATGCCTAACTTAGTAAGTTACGGAGTCTTGACATTGACTACTCAGGCATGTAGGTTAGACTGTGTCCTAGGGTGGAGGTGCATACTACTGTGTGGGTTACATTTATGAGCGGTTCGCCATCTCTAGGTCCAATAATGTGCGTCGACCCAACGCACTATGTAAATTTGGTGCTGACAGTATGCACATTGGGAGGGTCAATTGTCGAGATGAAGTTTTAGAAAGGTTTTGTTATGATTAGTGCTAACTACACAGGTTATATCGTGTGGGTAAAGTCTACAACCTCTATAGAGTGTTAATTAATCTATTCGAATAGCCGCGTCCGCGGTTATGGACATGCTTGGGATTTCACACGAGGGGTACATTTTCATAAAAACAATGGGGAATGGACAACTATGTGGTTTAAGTCATGTGATTGTATGAAAGAAATTGATTAGGCTTTGTGAGGAAACTTGTTAAATTATTATTGTTTATTTGTTTTAAGTTACACTTTCAATCTATTATTTGTAATCAAATGCAAGTGTTGCTTTTTGTAAAATAACCATAGAAGTCATTTCCTTTCAAATAAGCCATCATCTATAATTGGATTCTGCGGTACAACTTGTTTAGTAGTCGGGGTACTCATTCTTGTTGCAATTATTCAGTTGAAGTGGGGGAGTCCTTACTGCTTTTGAGGAGGAGTTTCATGAAGAGGTTGATCCCTAGGTCTTGATTCCAGTTAGTTACAGGTGGCAAGTTGATGGGTTTTTGCTGGAGTTTTTTCCATTTCGTTGCCGTCTCTTTACTTAGTGCCCAGCCTTGGGTGACTTAATAAGTGTTGACGAGGATATAATAATCCTCAATTTACTATTTATCTATAATTCTTATTATAGATATTAATATCGTCATACTAATCTTAAGTATACCCCTTAATGTTCATAACAGAGTGTAATACCCTAAATTATATTCGAAAGGATTAGTCGGGAGAAATTAATTAAATCGGGAGAAGGGTTCTTTTAGTAAAACACCAAATCAGGAAATGAGAGGGGGTTTTCCGCGTTTTGTGGGCAACCTGGGCTTGGGCCTAGGCCCATGTGGGGCTGGCCGGCCAAGGGAGGGGGTGCCACTCCCCCCCAAACCCTAGCCGCCCCTCTCACCCCTCCCCTCTTTCCTCCCCCACTCCCCCATTCGGCCGCCACCTTCCCCCCCACCTCCTCCACCCCCTTGTGCTCCTCCCTACCTCCCCTCCACCTCCATTGCTGCTGGCCAAAGAGAAGAAGAACCTCCATTGCAGCCGGCCAAGGAGGAAGAAGAAGGAGAAAAGAAGAGAAGGGAGAAGAAGAGGAGAAGAGAAGGAAGAGAGGAGAAGGAGGATCATCTTCGGGCCTGCTCATCGTCGTCCAGCACGTCGTCAAGGGTAACGACGGGTTTCTTGTGTTGAGGGATGGTCATTAGAGGCGATTGCTAATAGATTGATTGGATCGGTTAATTTCTGTTCTCTGTCCAATTTTGTCCAGTAGCTTGCGCGGCCGATTTCATGTGGTTAGAAGCAGAATTAGGAGTTTGGATCTCCTAGAGAGTTGTAGATTATGTTCTTAGCTTTCAGTGGCCACCAAGATCACCCAAATCCAATTAACGGTCAGGAAGTTATGAATTTTTAGTATCGCTGCTCTGTTATTCTGTCAGTTTTGAACAGTCTGTAGAAAATGGGATGAATCTGCTAGTTAAAGTCAAAATCAGAGGACCTCAATATAACGAAAAATGTAGGTAATTTCCATACCTTTTCATAGAGATAAAGAACACGAGATTTGGACTTTCGTAGCAAAAGTTATGATGGTTTTAGTGTACTGTCCAGAGAACCCGACGAGAATTCTGTTGTCTGATGATTGGTTTGGTAGGGAAGTTAAGGGCAGAATCAAAAGGGCTCCCAACTAGGTTTATTTAGGAAATTCAATTACCTTTTCAGAGAGTCTAAGATCATCTTAATTGGACTCCTGAGCAGAAAGTTATGTATTTTAGAATTTGACTGTTTTCAGTGAGCACCAAAACGATCGCTAGAAATTGGAAGATTGGAAACGCTTGGGAGTTTAGCGAGTTCGTTTGTGTTGTTTTTATGCTTTGGGTCCAGTATGTTGGCCTTAGACTGGGATATCTTTATGTTCAGGTGGGAGCGTGATCCCAGGGGCAGCGCCCTCTTCGCATCCACCGCTCGCACAGTTGAGGCAAGTATTCGGTTATAGCGTATTTTCGGTTGTATGTTATGATTGTGGTGATTGCTTGTTGTAGCCTTGCACGAATGTTAGCGTAATGAGTTTTCCTTTATCTTGATGAATGCAAGCTATGGTTAATGTTTCCCTTGAGCGTTGCTAAATCATACATGTTGTTATGTACATGTTAAATTCGTGTATATGAAAGACGTGGGCATGGAGCAATTGCATGTTCCAATCGTGTTGGAGACTTGGTCATACATGCATGTTTTTGATATATGATAGCGAAGTAAGGTTGATGGCATGATGTTTATATTGAGATTGGTGAATGCTCCAAGTATGATTATGCTCTATTTATGTCCGTTGTTATTGTACTTGGTATATTGATGATGAATAGATGTTGTGCATGTGCATATTGAGATCATCTTTGAAGCTTGGTCACGTGGTGACCAAGCATGCATTCGTTGAGGTCCCCGTCATGTCTTGTGGGCTTGAGGTCCCACATTGGTGCAATGTGGGCTATGAGTAAAGAGGTCCCCATCATTCGGATGATGGGCAAGGTCCCTATACATGTGGTGTATAGGCTTTTGGTCCTCGTGCGAGAGGGCGCGAGCAAGGGTACACAAATGACGGTTGTATACCCGCACACGGTAAAATGCGAAAGAGATAAAGATAAAGGTGCATTGCATTGGTTGCATTCACATGAGCATGAAGGCTTTACTCGTGCATTGTTTATCTTGGATTATTGATGCTATGAATGTTAACTTGCTAAGCCTTGTTGGTACTTTTGAGTCTTTGGGCTCACTCTTGCTTTGATGTGTTTTAGGTACAACGGCAAGACCGGCATGCATGGGAGGAGTAGATGAATTGGAAAGCACGCACTACCTCACAACATTAAAACAATTGTCATTTAGCTTCATATAAGAATAAATAGATCGCTGAGAAATACCATGGTTGTTTTATGATTCGATTATGGTTGTGAGAATAGTGTTAATTTGATTACATTCCTATGATCATCTCTTATGCATGAGTGAATTGGATTACAAATTATTGTTAAATGTTATGTTTACTGTTAGAAGCTATGGATAGTTTGAGTTTGAGTTAACTGTAATAATGAGAATAGAAAGTTTTGGTTATGTTTATGATATTATTCTACACGCTTGAATGAACTCGATTATGATTATATTGATAAATGCCTTGATCAATTGTTGGAACCTCGGTATGGCGACTATACAAAGGAGGTTTTGTCGAGATTTTGTAATTGGTCTTAGTTTAGCTTAGTTTAATTTAATTTTAGTAGCATTCCAGGCTCAATGTTGAGCTGGGGTGTTACAGGTTGGTATCGAGCGGGCAGTAGGTCCGTGGTGATTGGATTTATAACCTAGGCAACTTAAATTGCTAAAATTTTGTAATGCTTAATGAACTTATAAACTCGACACCATCGGTGCACTGATAGGATGGGATGGGTCAAGCATTGCATTTACGCCCGCTGAGTTGTATTAATGATTCTTGTTTTGAGATGATCTGTTATATCTATAGTATAGTACTATGGTTATTATGTGTGGGGGTAACCCATGTTGAGAGGTGGAGGTAGTGGTTGTGGTCCTGGGTTGTACCAGGTTACACCACCGTTCGTGGTACAGGAATAGCAAAGTATCCACATGAGAGATCGTAGTACAGGCTTTGGTAGCGGGTATACTTAAAAGAGTTGTTCTCTTCCCTGAATTTGAATTTGGTCAACTCTTATCAAGTTGAGATTGATGAGTTTCTCTTGGGTTATTTATTCTTGTGGTTGATGGGTTGCTTTGAGAAAAAAAATATTGGTGTGTTTTCTTTGGCTTAATTTGTCCTGTAAAGCAATCATTATTTTTTTTCCAACTGATGAGTTATTCTCGCGATTGGTGAACTTTGCTAATTGTCAAGATTGACTTTTGTAGTGTTGGTTTTGTTTTTCTCATTGGAAAGCTTGACCTATTTTATTCGCTTGATGTTTTTGGTTAATGAAAGTTTCTTTTGTAAGTCCTTTAGTTCATGAAGGCTTTGACTCAACGTATCTCTTTTGGGTATTTTGAGCGTTGAATATTAATGGTTGTGTTATGAGTTTCAAGTTGAGTCCAGTGTGTGCATGATCGATCTTAACTAAGGTCCTTATCAAAGAAAGTTGAATAAGTGGAGGTTGTCCTTTGGTGGTTCTTGATGAGTCGTGACTATGAGTACGACAATAATTAGTTGGAATCAATAGAGTTATTAAGAGGTGTGGTATTTTGATGAATTGGTCTGATCGTTAGGATTGTGGAATCAGGTAGATTTATTGGATAGCATGGAGTAATGTATCTCTATGGATTAGCTTACCCATTAGTGATGGTTATGTTAAGAATGTGTTTGAACGATGCTTTAGAGGATATCAGATTGGAAATTTTCGTAAACTAGTTACTTGATGATCATACAAAATTGCTAGATTAAAAACATGTATATTAGATTAGACGAACGTTGAGGTAGCATGTTGTGAAACCTCATGTACAAAGCGATAAGATTATTAAATGTTGACTTGGTGTTTATAGATGGTTATGTGACTACAAACAGAAGTAGGACCCTATTTGTGTACATGATACATACAATTGACAAATGTTAATGACAGTTGGAGCGGGTGTGAGTAACACTAATGGTTGAGTGGATGAATGAGTAAGTGGCCTCTGATAGTGTGCTTTGCGAAAGTATCATTTGATAGTATGAACTAGATAAAATAGGTTTGTTTCAACCTTTTGGCTTGTGTTTCTTTTGGAGAAATTTATGATGGGATAAGAGGCTATGATGAGTCTCACTAAGAGTGTATTATTACATTACTAATGTGATTGTCGATGGGATTATGATGATAATATTGAATATTTTGTATAAAGGAATTTGGATCGCCGCGATGTTGATTAATTGAATATGGGCTTGTAAATACTTATGTGATTTGGAGAGGAAAATAGGTAGCAACTAGATCTCATAATGAAACTAGTCGATAATGTAATGGTTGAGTACAACTATTGTGTGTGAAGTTTGGTGTTGAGCATTACTAAAAAGTTGCAATGATATGATGTAATAGGAGGCTTATGCTCATCTAGTTGTGAATTAAATGGTTGATAATGTGACCTTGATGAAAGGGTATGGTAGGAGCTTTTCAATTGTATAGTAGACCCTTCTAAGTTTAAGAGGTTGATGTATTGATGTTGTATGGTTTTGGTATACACTGTTTTGAAGATGGGATGAAAGGATAGTATGGGAACTTTTGGTGAAACTTTGGGGCTTTCTAATGGAATAGTTGATGATAAAGATTCGTGTGTAGAGTATATTATTCTTGATGTTAGTAAGATTATCTACAAGAAGTTGCGACTTGAGTTTGTTTGAGCAAAGTGACATGTTGAAAGATTTATTTGGTTCCTTAGTGGTACCGTGATTTGGGTTTTAAGAGTTTTCCCTAATTCTAAAAGCGGTGTTTTATTCTCGTCGAGGTTTGATAATCTCGATTGTGGGACGTGCGCCTTCAACTTTGATCATATCTTTTGGTTTTGAGAAACAGTTTTATCTCGATTGTTTCTCTTGATCTTGTAGCTACTGTAAGTGGTAACGTTTTCTTTTGAGCTGAAACTTATTTCTATTTGCCTCTTCTTCTAAGAAAGGGTTAACCGATCTGTATTGTAAAGTCTCGTAGGTGGTGTCTTGGCATCTAGATAGTAGTGGCCTAGTAGATGGTTTGATGAACCCTTAGGTGTCAAGTCGTCTGAGAGGCTTGGAGTAATAAATCGATTGATTGGAATAATCCTTGGAGAGGATTTGAGTTAAAAAGAATATTTGTCTTTGGAGCTAACAGATTTCGTTGTCGCAACTAGTAGGACCTATAACAAGTTGTAGTCCAAGATTTGGTGTTCTTTTGACCGAGCATTAGAATTAAGTATGGAAATCTGGATCAATTTATTAGAGTATCACAATTTGGTAGTATTATGAGGCTATGAGAGTTAAACTTGATGATGTGGTTTAATGAGAGTGTGATTATAAAGTAATCGAATCGTCATGTCAATTAATGGGATAATGGAAAATGTTGAGTAATGTCAAGAGTGATTTGGCTCTACATGTGTAATCTTCTGAGAGTTATAATCCTTGTAATGGTTAACTGGTCAAGAAAATATTTTCATAATGATTTTAATGAGTGAGTATGTTGGAATTGTGGGTTTATAGGAATTAATATGAGAATTTCGTTGCAAGAGTCTTGGAGGTTAAATTTGGGCTTTGCATTGTTGTGCTAGAACTTTGAACGCCCATTGATAATGTGAAAAGTAGTATAAGGGTGGATTTTAGCAGTGGGATGGTCATTGATAGAATTATTTTTATGAAATACATGAGAATATGTGAGGTGAATTCCGAGTTGTCCATTCTTGAGGATTGAGGTAACGTGATTATGTGTGAAGATCCATTTTGGGATGCATCAGAAGTTATCTATCAAAGTAATTATGTCAGTAAAGAAATTCGGTTAGAGAATGTTTTGTGAGATCATCAGAGTCCCTTTTCAAAGGTGTTGACAAGGTGTTTTGATTTGGGTTTGGCGTTGAGATCGCCAAGTTAATAGTAACAAGTTAGTGTGTTGTGCGATGATTGGGATTGCATAACCTGAGGGAAATTTTGGTCTTAAAAGAGAAACTGTTAAATTGATGTGTCCTCAAGAAGTGAATCGCTTTTCTGATTTTCGTTTAAGTTCTATGCTGTTGACCATTGTCTTTCGCAAAGTTGAGTTTGGCTTTATGCTGGTATGTGTCGTTCTTATCAGTTCAGAAAGAATAACAGAAATGATGGATTTGGTTATTCGAGTGATTTTCCTTTGGTGGACGTGGTGTTTAATTGCAAATTTTCTAATTTGAAGGTGGAAAGATTTTCGTGATAAATCTTCGATTCTGAATTTGACTCTTTTAGTACCGAGTTGGTAACGATTGGTTGCGATGAGAGTCCTTCATTTTCAGTTGGGGTTGTTGTTGTTTTGCTAGTAGATGACAGGTAGAATTCGGGGTCGAATTCTGTTTAAGGGGGGTAGAATGTAATACCCTAAATTATATTCGAAAGGATTAGTCGGGAGAAATTAATTAAATCGGGAGAAGGGTTCTTTTAGTAAAACACCAAATCAGGAAATGAGAGGGGGTTTTCCGCGTTTTGTGGGCAACCTGGGCTTGGGCCTAGGCCCATGTGGGGCTGGCCGGCCAAGGGAGGGGGTGCCACTCCCCCAAACCCTAGCCGCCCCTCTCACCCCCTCCCCTCTTTCCTCCCCCACTCCCCCATTCGGCCGCCACCTTCCCCCACCTCCTCCACCCCCCTTGTGCTCCTCCCTACCTCCCCTCCACCTCCATTGCTGCTGGCCAAAGAGAAGAAGAACCTCCATTGCAGCCGGCCAAGGAGGAAGAAGAAGGAGAAAAGAAGAGAAGGGAGAAGAAGAGGGAGAAGAGAAGGAAGAGAGGAGAAGGAGGATCATCTTCGGGGCCTGCTCATCGTCGTCCAGCACGTCGTCAAGGGTAACGACGGGTTTCTTGTGTTGAGGGATGGTCATTAGAGGCGATTGCTAATAGATTGATTGGATCGGTTAATTTCTGTTCTCTGTCCAATTTTGTCCAGTAGCTTGCGCGGCCGATTTCATGTGGTTAGAAGCAGAATTAGGAGTTTGGATCTCTAGAGAGTTGTAGATTATGTTCTTAGCTTTCAGTGGCCACCAAGATCACCCAAATCCGATTAACGGTCAGGAAGTTATGAATTTTTAGTATCGCTGCTCTGTTATTCTGTCAGTTTTGAACAGTCTGTAGAAAATGGGATGAATCTGCTAGTTAATGTCAAAATCAGAGGACCTCAATATAACGAAAAATGTAGGTAATTTCCATACCTTTTCATAGAGATAAAGAACACGAGATTTGGACTTTCGTAGCAAAAGTTATGATGGTTTTAGTGTACTGTCCAGAGAACCCGACGAGAATTCTGTTGTCTGATGATTGGTTTGGTAGGGAAGTTAAGGGCAGAATCAAAAGGGCTCCCAACTAGGTTTATTTAGGAAATTCAATTACCTTTTCAGAGAGTCTAAGATCATCTTAATTGGACTCCTGAGCAGAAAGTTATGTATTTTAGAATTTGACTGTTTTCAGTGAGCACCAAAACGATCGCTAGAAATTGGAAGATTGGAAACGCTTGGGAGTTTAGCGAGTTCGTTTGTGTTGTTTTTATGCTTTTGGGTCCAGTATGTTGGCCTTAGACTGGGATATCTTTATGTTCAGGTGGGAGCGTGATCCCAGGGGCAGCGCCCTCTTCGCATCCACCGTCTCGCACGCTTGAGGCAAGTATTCGGGTTATAGCGTATTTTCGGTTGTATGTTATGATTGTGGTGATTGCTTGTTGTAGCCTTGCACGAATGTTAGCGTAATGAGTTTTCCTTTTATCTTGATGAATGCAAGCTATGGTTAATGTTTCCTTGGCGTTGCTAAATCATACATGTTGTTATGTACATGTTAAATTCGTGTATATGAAAGACGTGGGCATGGAGCAATTGCATGTTCCAATCGTGTTGGAGACTTGGTCATACATGCATGTTTTTGATATATGATAGCGAAGTAAGGTTGATGGCATGATGTTTATATTGAGATTGGTGAATGCTCCAAGTATGATTATGCTCTATTTATGTCCGTTGTTATTGTACTTGGTATATTGATGATGAATAGATGTTGTGCATGTGCATATTGAGATCATGTTGAAGCTTGGTCACGTGGTGACCAAGCATGCATTCGTTGAGGTCCCGTCATGTCTTGTGACGGCTTGAGGTCCCACATTGGTGCAATGTGGGCTATGAGCAAAGAGGTCCCCATCATTCGGATGATGGGCAAAGGTCCTATACATGTGGTGTATAGGCTTTTTGGTCCCCGTGCTGAGGGCACGAGCAAAGGGTACACAATGACGGTTGTATACCCCGTGATTACGGTAAAATGCGAAAAGAGATAAAGATAAAAAGGTGCATTGCATTGGTTGCATTCACATGAGCATGAAGGCTTTACTCGGTGCATTGTTTATCTTGGATTATTGATGCTATGAATGTTAACTTGCTAAGCCTTGTTGGTACTTGTCGAGTCTTTGGGCTCACTCTTGCTTTGATGTGTTTAGGTACAATGCGCAAGACGGCATGCATGGGAGGGAGTAGATGAATTGGAAAGCACGCACTACCTCACAACATTAAAACAATTGTCATTTAGCTTCATATAAGAATAAATAGATCATTGAGAAATACCCATGGTTGTTTTATGATTCGATTATGGTTGTGAGAATAGTGTTAATTTGATTACATTCCTATGATCATCTCTTATGCATGAGTGAATTGGATTACGAAATTATTGTTAAATGTTATGTTTACTGTTAGAAGCTATGGATAGTTTGAGTTTGAGTTAACTGTAATAATGAGAATAGAAAGTTTTGGTTATGTTTATGATATTATTCTACACGCTTGAATGAACTCGATTATGATTATATTGATAAATGCCTTGATCAATTGTTGGAACCTCTGATAGGCGACTATACAAAGGAGGTTTTGTCGAGATTTTGTAATTGGTCTTAGTTTAGCTTAGTTTAATTTAATTTTAGTAGCATTCCAGGCTCAATGTTGAACCGGGGTGTTACACAGAGAAACTTAGCTATATGGTCGTAAGCCTTTATACGACCACCCTATGGTCGTAAGCCTTTCTACGACCATGATGAAGTCGTGAGTCCTTCTATGACTGCCTTGTAGTCATAGAAACTCCTGCGACCAACTTGGCTACGACGACCCTCTGATTGATGAAGCCTGCTGACTTGTGGGCCTAATCGATTAAGGAGTCTTATGCGTCGTGTTCAATACACAGAGCAATTAGTATACACAGTTATTTTTTGGAATAACTGCACATCTCTTTCTCTGTCTCTGATAGCAACTGCATGGCGACGTGGGGGTGTTGTCTCTATGAGAGTAACTTCCATCAACCGGTTCATCACTTGAACTGGTGAGACGCCTCTTGGCTTGGAGAAACTGTCACCCCTTCATGCGCTATATAAAGACTAAAGTTAGAAGACCAGAGGAGGGAGGCAATCGGGGGCATAAGACATCAAGCAATAGTCTTTTCCTTGATTATAATCAGCACATTCAATATAGCCACACAGGAGTAGGGTTGTTATTCTCTCCAGAGAAGGTCTGAACTGGTATAAAATCCCCGTGTCATTCTCTACGTGGTTCTAATTCTAATAGACCCCTCAAAACAAACAATCATACGTAAGATCGATATTGGATCACCGACAGTTGGCGCCGACCGTGGGGAACTTTCGAGTGATTCCTTTTCAACAAGTTCTTTTAGTTATTCAACTCTAATGCTTTCATGGAAGGAGAGTGGAATGAGGAGAACTGGTTCGATCCAGCCGACTATGCAGAACTCAACATGGATGCCTGCTACGACTACGAGCAAAGTATTATTTCATCCGATGGTAATACCGCCTCCAGAGATCTTTCACCAGATCCCAGAGACCATACCACAGACAGAGTTGAGGAGGGATCCTTATCCCCTGCAACATTACGCCCAAATGAGGAACTAGATTCCCAGAGGGCATGGATCCATCCGACCACAGACAGAACTGCACCAAGGCAGACCCAAAATGTAGCGAGGGATCCCCCAAGTGTTCGAGTCCATTTGTGGCTGTCTGATCTGGCACCGCAAGTCTTGGAATCATCATTCTAAGGCTCCATCAACTTCTGGTGGTCGTCACCCTTCGGTTGCCCCCGCAGAGGATGTGGAAGAGGCCGCTCTTCCTGCAGATTCAACCATACCCTCACAGGGCTCACCTATGATCAAAGACGGTTATAACCCAGAATTCTCCTTCTTGGAGGGGCTTGCTCCAAGTCGTGAGGTGGTGTCGTTCGACGATTCCTCAAGCAAGGAGGGCTCAGGCGCAAGTGGAAATCATATCCAAGAGGTCTTCGCCCTCCCCTCAGATCCTAATCACTCTCCTAGAGGCAGGATTGAGGATCCTCCCTGCCACTCACACACTGCGAGCTCTCGTGGAGATGGAGAGGATGCCTCCGGCGATGAACAGGGTCAAGACTTTGATGAGTGTGGGAGAAATACTAGAAATAATCGATCTCCATTAAGGCAAACTCAAGAAATCTCAGACATGGAAGATCTTGAGACTATTTGGAGGAGAAGAATTGTGATCCAGAGGACTTTACCTAGACACGTTCAGTATCGGTCAGCAGAAGCTCAAGAACTTCAACACATAAACGACCTACTTGAGAACCCAACTCAAGAGCTTGCACAGGCGCCAGGCTACGACCTCTTCGTTGGAGAGATCGTACGAAGGCTTCAGGGTGCAATGGTTAGGCTCAAGCAAAATGGCCGATGTCATTCTGGTAGTCGTACCGGAACGACCCCTTCGATTACCAGTCGTTCGAATAACTCACCACATGGAGAACGCCACGACAACAAGTCTAGTCGTTGTCCTAACCATAACTCTAGTCGAAGGAGGATTCTTCGAACAATCGGTGACCGACAGGCTTCTAGGGGAGTTGATCGTTCGCCATGTCTACCTAGAAATCTACAACAACAGATGGAATACGAGGAGTATTACCCTCGTAGGATTGAGACCTATCATAGGTCAGATCCATCAACCACTGGGTATCGCCGAGTGTGATCACCTAGTGACGTCAACTCTTCTTTTCCTCAAAGGAGGCGTCTTGATGTTATTATCGGATGTCGCATTCTCGCCTAATCTCCGAAAGCATCCCACCGTCGTATCGCGAGCTGACTAGTGAACTTGGAGAAGTTCGATGGGTCACAAAACCCCATCAAATTCCTTCAGATCTACATGACCACTGTTCAAGCAGCGGGAGGAGGAGAGCATATCATGGCAAACTACCTTCCTACTATGCTCGAAGGATCTGCTCGATCATGGTTGTTAAATCAACCACTGAGTCGATCTATTCGTGGCAACACCTCTGCGATGTACCATCGCCAATTTCGTGGCACCTACAATCGCCCCGAAAGGAAAACGACCGCATTGGATGAGACAAAATGACCATGAGACCTTACGCCAATTCATCAGGTGTTTCAGTCAGGTTCGCAATTCCATACCAGAAGTTTCTGATTCTTCTATTATTAGAGCTTTTAAGCAAGGAGTCCATAGTAGAAGAATCATAGAGGATATCACTTTAAATCCTCCGGCTACTGTCGTCGAGCTCTTCAAGATGGTTGGTCGATATGTGATCTTCTGGCAAGCAATCGAGTGGAACAAAACCATCGATTGAGACGAAAATCCTCAAGAAGCAGGTGAAAGTAGCAAAAAGAAGGAGAAAAGGCCAAGAAATCCTAAAACAAGACCAAAGGCAAAAAGTCGCACGTTAATGGTTCCAAGGAAGTCTTGCCCGTAAGTGATAAGGAGCCTCGAAGTTCGAAGCCGCACTCGACCGGGGTAAGGGTAAACGCCCGAATGGAAGGATAACAAGTTTAGGTGGTGTCCTTCCATAAAAGGAAGGACACGATCTTCGCAATTACCAATTTTTCTAACAAAAACTCAAGACTACTACTACTCAGGCAAAAGGACCTCTTCCTACACTCGAGGAGGTAGGACAAACAAGTGGTCAAAAGAAGTCTGACGACGACAAGGAGATGTTGTTTCAAGATTCAAAGCACATCAGCAATCACATCGTAAAGAATTTTCACATACGAGTCAAAGCGATAGCTTAAGGTCACGAGAGTGAGATAAACTCCATTCACCCTCCTCTTGTCAATAAATTACCAAGTGGTCGAAGTTTCCATCTCTTTTGAGAAGGAGGACTGTCCAATCCTTCCACTTGACCGGTAGGTTTTCGATCGTGGTCGAGCCCAAGATCAACAATCGTCAAGTGGATCGAGTGTTAGTTGAAGGTGGCGGTTCATTAAATATCTTATTTACGATTTCCCTAGACAAGATGCAAGTACCTCGGACGAGGATAAAACCTATATGATACTCATTCCATGGGATCATACCGGGGTCTTCGGCCATATCAATTGGCCAAGTTTCTCTACCTGTAACGTTTGGTTTTCCAAGCAATTTTAGGACAGAAAAAATCTCTTTTGATGTGGTCGATTTCAATACAGGGTACAATGCCATACTCGGACGACCAACTTTGGCACGATTTCTAATGGCTGCTCATTATTGTTATCATGTCTTAAGATGCCAGGTCTTAAAGGAGTGATCACAGTCTGCTGTGATAAAAAGATGGCACTTACGTGCGATCGAAAATCCCTCGAGATGGTTGGCTAGGTACCAACTCGAGAAGTAAGCAACGGTCAGCCTTCGACCAAGCAGTCGAAGCCTAAAGCTGTACCAAAGCTAAACGTTGAAGTCAAAGAAGTTCCGCTGAATCCAGAGGAGCCTTCAAAGGTTGCTCGCATTGGGGTTACTTCCGACCCAAAATAGGAAGACGCCTTCATCACTTTCCTCTGAGCTAACATAGATGTCTTCACGTGGCAAACATCCGACATGCCCAGAGTCCCCAGGGAGGTGATCGAGCACAGGCTAGCTCTATGGCCTGACAAGAAACCAGTAAAACAAAAATTACAGAGATTTGCACCTGATTGACGAAATGCCATTAGGTCAGAATAGGACAAGCTACTTGAAGTAGGCTTTATAAGAGAAGTCGACCACCTAGAGTGGTTGGCTAACCCTGTAATGGTTAGAAAGTCTAATGGTAAGTAGTGTATATAGGTAGACTTTATTGATCTCAATAAAGCTTGTTCAAAAGATGATTTTCCTCTTCCTCGTATTGATTGGTTGGTTGATTCTACTGTTGGATGTGAAATTTTTAGTTTTCTAGATGCATATTTTGGTTATCATCAGATTAGTATGTGTTTAGATGATGAAGAAAATACTGTATTTATTACACCATTTGGAATATTTTGCTATGTCAAAATGCCATTTGGTCTAAAAATGCTGTTACTTCTTTTCAACGCTTGATGCAAATGACTTTTTCATCTCAACTAGGCCGAAACTTGGAAGCCTATGTTGATGATCTAGTTGTAAAAAGCATTAAGCAACTTAATCATATTTTCGATCTGCAAGAAACATTCGACAACTCCAGAAAACACCGTTTGAAACTCAATCCTGAAAAGTCTGTGTTTGGAGTCTCTTTAGGAAAATTGCTTGGATTCCTTGTCTCTACATGAGGTATTGAACCAAACACTGAAAATATAAAAGCCATTGAACAAATGCGCCCTCCGACCACAAAGAAAGAAGTCTAGAAACTCATAGGATGCATGATGGCTTTAAGTTGTTTTATCGCACGATTGGGAGAAAAAGGACTTCCTTTCTTCAAACTTATAAGGATACATGAGGGTTTCGAGTGGTCAAAAGAGGCAAACAATGCCTTTGAGGATGTCAAGAGGTATCTTACGAATGCTCCTGTTCTGGTTTCTCTGAAACTAGAAGAGACACTCTTAATATATCTAGCTGCCACACCATAGACAATGAGCACAGTACTGGTTGCAGAATGTGAAAATATCCAATGACCATTTTACTACGTAAGTGAAGTTTTACATGCACTAAGGAGTGATACCCTCAGGTTCAAAAACTTTTATATGTCCTTCTCATGTCTTCGAGGAAATTGAAGCATTATTTTCAGGCGCACAAAATAATTGTGCTGTCTGAGTTACCCTTAGGAGAGGTCCTCCAAAACAGGGAAGCAGCGGGATGAATGGCAAAATAGTCGGTTGAACTTGGGGAGTTCGAACTCCATTTCGTGTTCTAAACGGCCATTAAATCCCAGATCTTTACAGACTTTGTCGCCGAATGGACAAATCCTGAACCTATTCAGGATCCTCAGTACAATTTGTACGACCAGTGGACAATGTACTTTGATGGGTCACTTACGATAAGTGGCTTGGGGGCTGGGGTGGTCCTGGAATCTCCTACAAGAGAGACCTTAAAGTATGTTGTTCAATTAAACTTTTCTGCCACTAACAATGTGGCAGAATACAAAGATTTGTTGGCTGGCATATGAGTAGTGAAAACACTCATGATTCGACAACTACTCGTGAGAGGAGACTCTCAACTAGTCATGAATTAGATTGGAAAAGAGTACCAGTGCTCTAATACGACCATGTCTCGATACTTATCTAAGTCGAAAGCTTGAAAAGCATTTTTTGGTTTTGAGGTACAATATATCCTCAAAAGGATAATTTTCTCAGAGACCGCTTAGCTCGAATGGCTTCTTCCGATCACAAGTACCAAAAGGAGTGTTCTTGGAATAGCTCCAAGCCATCTCTCGGTTGAAACACTAAACATCTCCTATTGAGACAACCTCTCTAGAATATGAGGATACCTAGATGAATCCCATCTACAAGTATCTTTAGAAAGATACAGATCAAAGGATTCGATCTCGAGGCTGATCGCTTACTCGTAAAGCCAAAATGTATACTTTAGTTGAAGGGTCCTCTATAATCGAGGTACTCAAAGGGTTCTCATGCGATGCATATCACAGAGAGAAGGATTAAATCTCCTTCACAACATACATGGGGGCATCTGTGGAACTCATACTTTATAGAACACTAGTCTGAAAAGCCTTTCAATAAGGTTTCACTTGCCAACAACCTCCATGATGCTAAAGAGTTGGTTAAAAGTATGTACAATACCGTTCAGAGTGAGCAAATACATTAATCGGCTCAAGCTTTACAGACTATACTCTGTCTTGGCCTTTTGCACTGGGTCTCGATATCCTAGGATCGTTCCCAAAAGCACCAGAGGCTTGAGTTCCTTTTGTGGCAATTGATACGCTCACAAAATGGATTGAAGTGAACACGTGACTAGGATAACAACGAAAGCAACTAAAAGGTTCATGATAAGAAGTATGGTTACTCGATTTGGTGTCCCAAATCGAATAATTATAGATAATGGTAAGCATTTTTGAGTGCAAAATTTTAAGAATTTTGCAATGATTTGGGTACCAAATTGTGTTATGCCTCTATCACCTACCCCTAAAGCAATGGGACAGTCAAAAGAGCGAATGATCAAATTATGCAGTGGATCAAAACTCGAGTCTTTGACCAGCTTATAAAGCATTCGGGGGCTTGGGTGCAAGAATTACCCTTAGTATTATGGCCAGTTCGCACGATTGCTAGCTGGGCAACAAGTGAAAATCCTTTTTCTTTTCTTGTTTTTGGGGCTGAAGCTATGCCTCCATCAGAACTAAAGATTCAGTCGACAAGGGTCGACAATTTCAACAACTCTAGCCAAGAACAACTTCGAGCAGATGACATCAACCTACTCGAAGAAAGGAGGAATCAAGCCTTAATCTATTTAGCAGTTTACCAACAAGCCTTGTGCAAATACTACGATCGTAAGGTCCAACCTCGCAGTCTTGCTGTAGGTGATTTGGTGTTGAAGAAAATTCAATCTCAATCTAATCGAAATGCTTTCCCCAAGTGGGAAGATCCTCACAGAGTGGTCGAATTTACGTGACCAGTTTGGTACGACTTGTAATGGAAGATGGCCGGATCCTTTCAAACTCTTGGAATATCGACCAGCTATACAAATTTTATGTGTAACCTCTTACTCTCTCAATAAAGTTTCAGTTTTCTTCAATCATTATTGTCTTACATTGAGTAGTGCTTTGATAATTTTTTGATCATTTTTTCACACTTGGTTGTCTTTACGCTGGTCAAAAAAAGGTAACATCACCTAGTCAAAATCTTTTCTTTCGGCACGTGGTCGTGCCCACTAGAAGGAACTTCCTAGTGTCGACTCATTCCTAACTTTTGCTACCAAGACACAGAAACTGAATTCAACAAAATCTGGTCGCAATAATTACAAGCCAACTCTTTTTTTGACTTAGTTTATTTCTTCATTCTTTTTGAAAAATTCTCTAAGTAGAGTATACTTATATAATTTATTCGACTACTTTTGGTAAACTCAATTGCTCAAACTCGGTCGAGAAAGACACAACACCTAGTCAAGTCTTTTCTCTCTGCATATGGTCCCCGCCCACTAGAAGGAACTTCCTAGCATCGCATCGTTTCTAACTCTTGTTATCGGCATAAACCATTGAGTTTACTAAGAAAGGTCGAATGAATTTTAAAAGCACTCGAACGCTTATCCTCATGTTGATGCTCTTGATTTGATTAATATGGTTGGAGAAACTAACTTCACTAGTCGAAGTCTTTCCTTTCTCGACGTGGTCTTGCCCACTAGAAGGACCTTCCTAGTGTCCATCTCATTACTAACTCTTGCTGCCGAGCATGACAATCGAGATCGACAACAATAGTTGGACAAAACGCTTTTAAGCAAAACCCTTTTATACACTATTTACTTAGTTTATATAAATAAACTAAGCAAATAGTCGGGAGCTAGGATAAAGTTATTAATATGACTTCAATTATTAGTCTTAATTTCAATTTCTTTCTTTTGTTCATTGTCTTATGAGTTACTAACTACTCTATGAGACAATTTGCATGAAAAATAAGGTTTATATTTATAAACAAAGACTTGTCTTTGCAAGTTCCCTATTACAAACTACTCTGATGAAGGAGATCCAATTTGCATCTCCTCCGCGACCTTCTGGCTGATCGTCTTCACTTCTGAAATCAACTGTACTGCTTCTGCTTTAGGGTAGTTGAAGTCATCCTCGATTGGTTGAAGGCTGAGATTTTGGTCATGTGCCTTAAGCTTTGCCAAGGCATAGCTCACTGCACTTTTGACCACCTTTCTTGTTGAGTCAACCTGTTGGTTTTCAGGGTGGTTATCAACTCCTCTAAAGTTCTAACTTATTGTCCAATGGCACTCATGTGGGCAATCATGGTGTCTTCAAGAGGAGTGACCTCCTTAGCACCAAGCCCACCGAGTACATTATTTAGGAGGGAAATGTTGTCTTGAAGGTTGATCTTCATTGACTTTATCTCTTCCTGACAACGAGTCAAGCTTCTTGGTGTCACTTTATTTCGATCGCTTGCTCAGAAATGTGGTGAGACCGATCAAGAAAATACCTCTTAAAGACTTGTTAACAAAATTGGTCGTAGGTAAATGTTTTCTTACCTACTAGTTAAGAGTCAAGTTTCTTGACTCGCTGCCGTGAGAGGCAGCATCCTTTGTGCACGCTTCTTCCCACGACTTGATCTTCTTGTCTTTTCTTTGCCAAGACGGAAAGCTCGCCAACTACCAAGGCCTTTTGTTCAACCTTGGTTTGGAGTTTACCCATTTCGACCTCTTTTTCTATCAAGGGAAAGGAGTTAGAGAAAGAAAAGAAAAGTCATTCATATGAGAAGTCTTAAGTTCATAACTCATCTGTTTATCTCATTCTCAGAGTTGTAGAATTTGCCTCCCAAGTTTTTTCACAGGTCTTCATTTTCATTCCTTAGCTTCTCACACGACTTTCTCATAGTCGAGTGCATTAGCCAAGAACTTTTGTCACTCTTAAACCTACAAAGGTAAAAAGTAGACATGAGAACTGGACAAGTAGTCAAAATACAAAAGACTACATGTGACAAAGTGACTTACCATGCATCTCTCTGCTTGCTTTCGCAGAGTTAAGCTTTTTGTCGTTGTGAATAAAGACAAGTTGTCTGTGGTATTCACCAATAGTGACAATTTGTTCTAAAGCTCTATGAATGAAGAAACACAAGGAGAAGTATGAAAAACCAAATATGTAAATGTTTGGCATCGATGCTTACATTAATGCTTGTTAGAGCAAAGTTGGCAAATACCCTTTGGGAATCTTTGAGTTCATCGATCTCTTTGACTCGTCCCACCATATTTTTGAAAACACTCACAAACAAAAATATTCCTCCTATTAGGAATGTCCTTAGGGTGAGGTACTTGGTCACGAGACCTGCATGAAGAAGATCCCACGATGATGTTGAGCCAAAGAACTCGGAGAAAAAGTTGAAGTACTCTTCCTCTTCTTCTTCGTTGCTTGCACCAGCAACTCCTCCTTGAGGGCCGGGAGGAACGTCCTCGACGACTTTCTTCCAAGCACGGTAGTCAGAGGCTCGTCCACCATCTTGGCTGGAAGATTTTGGTGATCGAAGGACCAAGTACCTTGTCCTATTATTGATATTGTAACATCCCCAAGTTAATTAATGAGAGTTAGTATGCATCTTATCAGCATGCTTGACATTTTGGAATCATTTGCATAATATTTTGCACTTGGAAATTATCAAACAAATTAAACAAACACTTCAAATTTTAAACTCCAAAAGAAAACAGAAATAAAAACTTATGATCATTATCTGGAAATAATTTATTTAAATACTATAATATTTATCATAAATAAATATGAATTTTAATAATTTTTAGGAGCATTATTAACCCTATAAAAATCTCGAACACATCCCAAAGGCTGGATAGAAATTTAATTACTGCTCTCAATTGAAAAGTGATCCATGTGTGGGGCCATGAAAAATGGAAACTACACTTAACAAAGAAGCCACACAAAAAATTTCAGAATTTTTAGAATTTATTTTCTATTTTAGAACACTCGGTCAAATCTGTTTTGTGTTGGTCTAAACGAATTAAAAATTAAACTCAAACTGCAGCCAAACCGACCACCACAGCCATTCTTTCCCTCCACTGCTCATTCACTTTTTCAATGCCTAGCCGAACAAGCAACCACATCGCCATTCATTTCCTTCTCCCAACCGAACAACACCATCTCTCGCCATTTTTTCCCCAACACCCAAAGTCACCTCCCACGCCCATATCACCCCATCGCCCCATTTCTTTATTCCCCAGAAGAACCATCCCTCCCACTCACCATCCTCTTCCCAAACAAAGACTACCATTTCTTTTTCTTTCTCCTTCTCAAGCACAAGCTCACCTCATCTTCTCTCCTCTCAACCCCATCCAAGAACCAGAAATCATGCAATGCATGTCATACCACCGTGTTTCCTATAACTTAAGTCGCCCATTTATACAAAAATTGTTTGCATGCACGGTCGATTGTGTGATTTGGAGAAAAGAGAGGAGGAGCTTGGGAGGAGAGTGCTTGCTGCAGCAAGGCGTCGAGGAGGTAGCTTGGTGACGCCAAGGCCAGGCGCAGGCGCGGGAGTGTCCCGCTGTCGGGCCAAGCACAGGAGACGACAACTGCAGCCCGAGGCGTGGAGAAGTAAGGTGACCGAGCGGCGACCAGGCCCTGGGCGGTTGGGTGACATGGTCTAGAGGCCGGCGGCTCCATACAGTAGTGCATGCATGCTGTAGTGGAGGCCGACCGACTGGCGGAGCTTGGCGGCACGGCGCCCAGGGCGAGGAAAGCATGCAACAGCTCGACCACATGCATGCATGTAAGCTTGCATGCAGCCGAGAGCAGCTGTAGAGGCAGGAGCTGATGCATGCGGCGAGGGCGAGGTGGCCGAGGCCAACGTGGCCGAGGCGAGGGGGCTAGGAGACGCAGTGGTGCGACGGCGATGAGGCGCTGCAGCGGCAGCCCGGCGTTAAGACCAGGGCGCCGAGGACGCGGCCGGCCGAGCGGCGGCGGTGTCAGCCGGCACCGCACGGCGGTGACCGGCCGAGGCACTGGACGGCCCGAGGCGGGGAATCGAGGCCGACGGCCATGCATGCGGCAGCATGGCATGGCGTGGTGGCTCGGTGAGCCACACCAGAGCACGGCGCGGCGGCCCAGTACACGACGGCGACGAGGGCGAGCGAGGCGAGGCGGTGTCGACGCGACGGCGTGGCACATGCGGCGGCACTAGGATGACAGACATGGATGAGGAGCTGGACGTGGACACAGGATTGGCGATGACTACGGCGGACGTGGAGCCGAGAAGACGATGCCTGGTGACGATTCGCACGCCTAGTGCCGTGGTAAAAATATTTAGTGTAAAATCGCATTTACGTTATTTACTTGTGCATGTTGCATATTAGTCTTGAGCATGGCATCTATTTATGCATGTTTAATTGTAAAAAAATGATTTGGTAGCTTAAGACCGGTATAATTCTCTGGTTAGGTCGTATCGATGCGAAGGCGTGATTATGTGATGAAATATTGTGAATGCAAATAATTAGTTTTTGTATGGACATGTGTATTGTAGCTCGGTGGATGTCGGATTATATATACATTATTGGATTAATTGAATCGGATGATTTATTTAAGCTTGAGTAAATTGATGGAATGTCTTAAGTGATAGTTATGTGAGTTATATATATGCAAGAATTGGGACAAGGTAGCAATAGATTATTTAAGTGCGGATAAATGATTGGATTGCTATGTAATTAGTAGATAAGTCTTATGTGTTGAGTCAATGGAACTGTGCCTTCAATTGGATTAGTAGATAAATGATTGATTAGTTGATCGTAGAGGCATGTATGTGATTGGATTGGTAGATGTCATACATGGCTATTTCGGTGATGTAGATATGAGTTGATCGATTAGTGAGCTATTAAATATCGGATGTGCAATTATTGTAAAGCTCATTAAGTGCCGATTAGTCAATTAAACCTCGATCGGTGGAAATTTTGGTGTATGCGAATGTGATTTGCCGAGGCGAGACTAGTTGAGATAGATATTTCATATTAGCTTATATAGTATATCGGAGGATGATTGATAGATTTAGTCTTGGTCATATGCTTATCACTTGGTAGATTTTGTACAACTACCGGATGGATTGTGTAGATGAAAGTTTATGAGTCCGGGAGTTATTTGTTGGATTGACTACCTTGATTATGCCTTAGTGGGGGTTAGTATGGGATTTAGATCAAGATATGAGAATATGATCGAAAAGTGTTATGTATGTGATCGGATTCAATACCGGAGAATCAGTTAAGTAAATGATTATGAGTAGATTAGATTTGTCGGTAGATGTTTTCCTTGTGGAATTAAATTGAAAAGAAAAGAAAATATGTAGGTCCCATTTGTAATGGTAGAGGCTAGGTTAGAATGAGTATAAAAGTATTAAATGCATTAGAAAAATTCAGAAAAGAATTATTTTTACACTAGAAATTGAATTAACTTCAAAAATTCATAGAAAATTCATTTGAACTCCAAATGGAGGGATTCAATTTTTATTGAACATAACTTTTTATTATATTCCCAACCATGCAACCCTTATCCCCACCACTGTTATGCAAATTTTCACCATAGAATTTAATTCAGATGAACAGTAACAGATTCTATTGAAATTTGATTTTTCCAAAAATCCGAGATTCAAACCACCATAATTTTCACATACTAAATCCAAATGGAATTATTCTTTCACCTAAATTCATATAAAATCATAATCTATGTACTGTATAATTTTCATACATTTTTGAGCATTTTGAATTTTCAGCTTATTTGGTGTTAATTACAATATCGTTCTTTCGATAGATATATCGACGATACAAACATATTCATGAGTATAACCTGAGATTGAACAAGTGGTACAGCAAAGGTGCGAGCACCCTCCTCTTGATCATATTGCTCCCAGTGGTTTTTAAAAATTTTGTGTGAGTTTTATTATCGCAATTGCATGCTATTTTGAAATGTATGTTTATGGGTAGAAGTAGTTAATCTCCTAATTGCTGCATTAGCCCTCCTTTGAATGTTGATTAACCTTTTTCCTTGAATGACTAGGGTTATATGTTATATGAGTTTGTTTGCTAATTTGTAGAACGATGCTTAGCCATGCTAGTAGTTGTACCGAATTTGGTTGATGAAGCTAGCCCATCGGCCCGTGGATTGAATTGAATCTTATTGAAAATTTGAGGATTTTATTGGATTCTGATGGATTTGAGGGATGTATCCAGATCTTCGTATCTGGGGTTTGTAGACATGTTGGGCATGGTTTTTTTTTTATGTTCTTAACTTGGACGGGTGTAGGGTGATTATGACTTATTGTTGTCATTGGTTATTATGGAATTGTGTAGCCCCATCTGAGTGATTAAGGACCGGTCTGTGGTGTGATGAACCAAGTCTTACGTGCAACCACACGCCGGGATAATGGCGAATGCTTGGCTAACTAATTTGTTGTGTGTTAACAATCAGAACACAATCAGGATGACAATTGTTATTGTTATTTTTAATTGTTCTCTTGTCAATCTGGCGGGGGCATGTTAAGGGTCGCCTTACTTGCTCTTAAGGGTCCCTTGTTTAATTAGGACTTAGTTACGCAACAGTGTTTCCCCAAAAGATGACCAAACTGTTACATTTTACTTTATCCTCTCATCCTCAAATGAGAGTACACCAAATTCTTACACCCTCACTATAACAACCATCGTATTTTTGAAGGAACCTACTACACAATTTACAAGGTTACACCAAAACCTTTTCATCAAAGACATACTATTATCCGACAATTTCACCATCAAGCAAACACATGTCATCTATTAAATCCCATTGCAAACCTTTCCAAAAGAAACACAAAGATATTATTTCATAACATTTTTGTTATCTCAAAAGGATTGCAACAAATAACTGTTCTAGAGTATATCTAATACACTAATCGCACTATCGGAGCAAGACCTCCTTTAACAAGGGCATGCACCACAATACATCCTCGTGAAACACTCGTGAATAAATCACCTTCAAATTTCAACTCTTCACCCATTCGAAATGCTCATACTTATTTAGTACACACTAATTCCAGTCTAGAGGTTATCATAAACTTTTGATGATTATTCAATCAAAGACGAATTGATAGTCCTCAGATCTATTTGTACTCTCACGAGCATAAATAAGATCATCAAATAGCCAATTAAAGAAAAAATTTCTATATTAATATCTACCAAGACGACAATGAACACATCTTATATTTCTCTTCCGCACAATTAGATTAATCCATTAAGATCAAATAATCTAACAAGTTTAGCAAACTAAACAACTCTAGGGTCAACCACTCCATTAATGTTACACGCTTGTTAATATCTCTATTGATTCCAATTAGGTATAGCCATACACTTAATCACAGTTCAACAAGAACTACTACATGGCACCAACAAATTAATCAACTTTCCTTCCAGGATCCTAGTTAGGATCGATTATACACCACCCTACGCACTCCAACTTGATAACTCATATCATATTCACTAATTTCTCCGATTATAATCTCTCACTTAACCACGAGACGACATTGCTAAAGGGTTTAGCGTTTTCTCTCATAAAAAAACTTTTCAACTTCAACACTCAAGATACCCAAAAGAGATAAATTGAATCAACACTTCCACGTACAACAAGACTTGCAAAAGGAAACTTTCATTATCCAAATCATCAAGTGAAATAAATGGATCATGCTTTCCAGTAAGAAAGACGAAACTCCAATACAAAGGTCGGTATTGACAATTAACCAAGTCCACCAGCCACAAGAATAACTCAGCAATTGGAAAAACAATAATTGCTTTATGGGACAGTTAAGCCAATAAAACATATCAACCTTTCTCAAAGAAACCCATCAACTATAATGAACTATTGAACCAAAGAAATTCATCGACCACAACTAGACAAGAGTTGACCAAATTCAAATTCAAGGAAGTGAACAATTTTTTTTTTAAAAGATACTCACTATTAAAGCTCAGACTAAGATATCCGAGGTAACCTCTTCCATTTTCTCTTACCATGAACAATGGTGTAACTGGTAAAGCCAGTGGCCACAACCATGACCTCAATCCTCTCAACAAGGGCTACTCACTCATACTAATCATTTATTCATATTATAAGTATGTAAGATCATCTCAACAAGAATTAGCAATACAACATAACAGAAGCGTAAATGCAATGCTTGACCCATCCCATCCTACTGTGCACCAGTGTGTAAGGTTTTCAGTTAATTAACCATTAGCAAATTTTTTTTTTCTTTTTACAAGCTAAGTTACCTAAGTTGTTAATCTGCTCACCACGGACCTACCACCGCTCGATACTAATCGTAACACCCCAGCCCAACGTGAGCCTGGAATGCTACTAAACTAACATTAAATACTTTAAAACCAAGTTCAAACTACCAAATTTCGACATAACCTCCTTTAACAAGTTAACAACACGGAAGTTCCAACATTTAGGTAAATCATAAACAATTAATCCAACATCCAGAATCATCAATAGGCGTTCAAAACATACTAACCAACTAGCATATCCAAAGGAGTCTTAATTACACTACTCATCATTATTACACTTAATCCATTATATGAGGCATAATCATAATCATAAACAACTCCTAAGCAGTTTGCTAAATTATTGAGGTACGACTAAAACTTAATCAACTTTAAAGATGAGTGGCAAGTGAGTGAATCCAAATCAAGTCTACTCCTCCCATGCATGCCGTTCTTGAATTGGGTACCTAAAACAATAATGAAAGCAAGAGTGAGTCCACAGCACTCAGCAAAGCACGCAAAGAAACTATAACATCAACATACATATAAAGGAGATCAACATCAAACATCCCCTATGCAAATGCAATGCTCAAGGAACCTTTATCTTTAACTTTCTGTGCATTACACCGTAATGCGAGTATGCGACCGCCGCCAAGATACCCATGCTCTCGGCGCGCACGCACAGGACCAATTGCCCGCACTCGCAAGTAACGGGACCTCAAGCCCACACTCCACGAGTGAGGATCTCGGCCCGTCATATTCATGACGGAATCTCAAAGGAAACACACTTGGTCACCACGTGACCAAGCCTCAATATGATTTCAATATGCACATGCTCATCATTTAATCATCATCAAATTACCAAAAGACAACAACACTTAACCATAGTAAGCATGAGCATCATTTGAGCAATAACCATACTTAAGCATTCATCAAGTATACCATCTTGCTATGCAACCATATAACAAATAACACACAATATAGCCAATCATTCAAACAACAATGCACTTGCCTCAACTGTGCGAAGGTGGATGTCGGAAATAAGGTACTGCTCCCGGAGCCAAACCCACACCTGACATACAATTGAGACAAGCTAAGGCTACCATAAAGGTCTAATAACAAAACCATAAACACAAAATGAGTACATCGTCCACTAAACGCAATCCCCAACGGTAATGCTGGCTGTCAGATTTCTTTTCCAGAGAACAGCCCCTTCAAACATCATAACTAAATGTACAGAAATCCAAATGGAGTGATCTTGGACAATCTGAAAAGTTTAATGAATTCCCTTCTAAACCTAGTTGGTGAGGTTCTCTGATTCGGCCCTTTACTAGCCCTACCAAACTAAACAACAGAGTACCCATTCTCGTCGGGTTTCTGGACAGAAATAATGAAATTATCATAACTTTCTACGTTCGTCCGAATCCCATGATCTTTAGTTTTCCTGAAAGCTATAAGGATTATCTACAACTTTAGTTATACTGGGGTTCTCAGATTTCCACTTTAACCATCACTTTTAGTCGGTTTTCTACAAACTGCCTAATTACTGACAGAGCAGTGGAACAGCAGTCTTAGAAAAATCATAACTCTCTAACCGTTAATCGGATTTGGGTGAACTTGGCGGCCACTGAAAGCTAAGACAATAACCTACAACTCCCTACGAGACCAAAACCCCAGATTCATCTTCTAACCACATGAAATTTACCCCGCAAGCCACTGGACGAAAACTGAAAAACAGCAGGCCGAATGCCATCTAACCAAAGATTAACCCGAAAACTCTTCCAAGACTAATTACCCTACAAGAACATCTTGTTACCATTGACGACGTGCGGAACGACGGAGATCAGCCCCCGAAGACGATCCTCCTTCTCCTCTCTTCCTTCTCCTCTCCTTTTCCCTTTCTTTTTTCCTCCTTGGCCGGCTGCAATGGAGCTCCTCCTCTTCTTCGGCCAGCAGCAATGGTGGTGGTGGGGAGGTGGAGAGGGGGCAAGGAGGGTGGAGGGGAGGTGGAGAGGTGAGAGGGGAGGGTGGCGGCTCAATGGGGGAGAGGTGAGGAGGTGGGGGTGCGGCTAGGGTTTGGGGGAGTGGCGCCCTTTGGCCGGCCACCCCTTTGCCCTCATGGGCCAGGCCCAAGCCTGTGTTGGATACAAATGACGTTTCCCCCTCTCTAATCAAGAATTTAGCATTTTTCAATTGGTTCTTCCCAGTAAATCTATTTAGTTCTCTCCCGATTAATTAAATCTCTCCCGGCGATTCGCTTATCTCACTTTCGGGGTATTACATTCTACCCCCCTTATTAGGATTCGACCCCGAATCTAAACACCGATCTACCCGAAAGTAAACCACGACTAGAACTTAACAACAGATACCAACGCGATCACCTCTTGCTAAACTCGCTCACGTGAGACTCCAATTCTCAAGTGGCCTCTCTCTCGAACAGATGAGATCACAACACCAGGACGTAAAATGACGTCAGACTAACGCTCAACTCGACCTTTCTGAGAACATTCAACAAATGAGACTCAAGATAAGATCCTGCTCACTTGGCACCAAACATGCCCGGTGTTGCGACACCGCGTATGGACCCGAGACGGTCCTAGCGATACACCAACTTTCAATTCAGAATAAATCAAACAAACTAAAGTACCTTGGGCTAACCTTTCCTCAATATTGAACTACACAACATGCACACAGACACGGAACTCTTGTTCCACCTCCCAATTCAACTTTTCAATGAGACAAGGATCACCTCCTTTAACTAGAAACACACAATTGAATTCCTTTAAGCAACTCTTTACCAACAAAACCTATCTAAATAAGAAAGTTTTACTGCAACTATGCTACTACTGTGTACTACAGAGTCAAATCCAGAATCGAATTTCATCGAGAAAACTCTTCTACTTTACAAGTGGCGTTTATAATAAACGCCACGAAAACCAAAGGAGGAATCATTTTAAATGCCCAAATAAAAACTTCCTTTATTCTTCCGAACCGATAAGAACCACACATACCAAAAATCGAGTCAAACTCAACTTACGAAAGACATTGGTCAACAAAGACCAAACTCAAACGGAAACAAGGAAACGATTCACTTCTTGAGGAAGCAACAATTTATCAATTCTCTTTTAGGACTAAAATTTCTCTCGGACTTTGGGATTTCAGTTCATCGCATAACACACTAACTCATCTCTCTTAGCTTGGCATTCTTAACGTAACGCTCAAGTCGAAATACATCATCCACAGCTCCGTATGAAGACTCTATCGATTCCACTAAAACTTTCTCTAAATAACTCCTCTACCAACAGAATTAATTTGACAGATGACTTCCAATGCATCTCAAAATAGACCACACACGCAACCACATCATCTCAATCTTTTAAGAATAATCAACTTGAAATTCTCAGCTCTCACCTTCATATACTTCATCAAAAAGGGTTCTATCAATGATCATTCCACTGCTCAAATCCACCCTTAATCTACTTTCTACACATAATCGTTGGGCGACCAAAGTCCTAGCATAGAAAAAAATGCGAAGCTCGAATTAAACTCCAAAACTCCTACAATGAACTTCTCATATAGAAGATAGGGAAAACTCAAATTAAAATCCTTAAAATTCTCACAATCCAAACATACTCACGCATTAACATCAACGTGAAAACATCTTCAGAACCCAATTATCTTTATAAAGATTCTAACTCTTAAAAGTTACTTGCTAAGTCCAAGTCTTTCCGGCAATAATCCATCCATCTCGGCTATCTCATTAATCACCTTAACGACAGATTACTTCGCTAATACTACTCCCATTACAACACCCTCATATTTCATCTCGCACAACCGCAAGGTATCCAAACATGATACTCCTATACATTAATCAAGATTACCATCCTTTCGAAAATTTTAATGTTCCACCCGAATTGAACAAAGGATCTTGGATCACAAACCTCCATAGGTTCTAATGGTTGCAACATTGCAATCGCTTTAGTCTAAAATGCAAACATTCAGTATAAATAAAATTCTCTCCAAGATTTATTCATGAAATCAGTTCATCCTCCAATGTTCCTCGAATAACTTACAATCCAAGGTCTCACAACATCATATACTTGACTACCGCTATCCAGCTTGCCACTGCACCTTCTAAAATTCGTTGCAACAAAAAAGTCAACCGATCCTTCATCAAAAGAAGAGGCAAACAAAGATAAATTTTAGCACACAAGGGAACGTTACCATACTCATTGAGCTCAAGACCAAGAGAAATTGTCAAATAACAATGATCTTGGAAAACAAAATACGAGTCCACTGGCCGAGGGCACAAGTCCCACAAGAAGAAATTTTTCACCTCCATAAATCGAATAAAACATTGCTATGCAAACCCACTAAACTCTTAAGTTGTGACATCAGAAAGTTGCAGACACGATTTTTTAGCTCCAACCTCAAAATACTTATGGTAAACATTTTCCAGAACCACAACAAAAGCAATTTCTTTGATTACAACACTACTTGCCAAACCAAACAAGAGATGCCTTTGATACCAAATCACATTCATCACTTGAACCAAATGTAACCTTTTCATATGTCACATTTCTCAACTAATTTTATCTACTACATAAATCATGAGCCCCAAAAGATTACGAATACAAAACTCCAAACATTTCATTTAACCGTTATTAAAACAATCAACTTACTTTCTCTAGAAGAATCATCACCATTCCAACGCGTCACAATCCCTTGTAGACCTTATTACTAACATCAAGAATAATTCACTCTTAATAAGGTTCGTTATCATCAACTCTTCCTTTATAAAGTCCCCAAAAGATGACCAAACTGTTACATTTTACTTTATCCTCTCATCCTCAAATGAGAGTACACCAAATTCTTACACCCTCACTATAACAACCATCGTATTTTTGAAGGAACCTACTACACAATTTACAAGGTTACACCAAAACCTTTTCATCAAAGACATACTATTATCCGACAATTTCACCATCAAGCAAACACATGTCATCTATTAAATCCCATTGTAAACCTTTCCAAAAGAAACACAAAGATATTATTTCATAACATTTTTGTTATCTCAAAAGGATTGCAATAATAACTGTTCTAGAGTATATCTAATACACCAATCGCACTATCGAGCAAGACCTCCTTTAACAAGGGCATGCACCACAATACATCCTCGTGAAACACTCGTGAATAAATCACCTTCAAATTTCAACTCTTCACCCATTCGAAATGCTCATACTTATTTAGTACACACTAATTCCAGTCTAGAGGTTATCATAAACTTTTGATGATTATTCAATCAAAGACGAATTGATAGTCCTGTATCTATTTGTACTCTCACGAGCATAAATAAGATCATCAAATAGCCAATTAAAGAAAAAAAATTCTATATTAATATCTACCAAGACGACAGTCGAACACATCTTATATTTCTCTTCCCGCACAATTAGATTAATCCATTAAGATCAAATAATCTAACAAGTTTAGCAAACTAAACAACTCTAGGGGTCAACCACTCCATTAATGTTACACAGTTGTTAATATCTCTATTGATTCCAATTAGGTATAGCCATACACTTAATCACAGTTCAACAAGAACTACTACATGGCACCAACAAATTAATCAACTTTCCTTCCAGGGATCCTAGTTAGGATCGATTATACACCACCCTACAGACCCAACTTGATAACTCATATCATATTCACTAATTTCTCTGATTATAATCTCTCACTTAACCACGAGACGACATTGCTAAAGGGTTTAGCGTTTTCTCTCATAAAAAAACTTTTCAACTTCAACACTCAAGATACCCAAAAGAGATAAATTGAATCAACACTTCCACGTACAACAAGACTTGCAAAAGGAAACTTTCATTATCCAAATCATCAAGTGAAATAAATGGATCATGCTTTCCAGTAAGAAAGACGAAACTCCAATACAAAGGTCGGTATTGATAATTAACCAAGTCCACCAGCCACAAGAATAACTCAGCAATTGGAAAACAATAATTGCTTTATGGGACGATTAAGCCAATAAAACATATCAACCTTTCTCAAAGAAACCCATCAATCAGAATGAACTATTGAACCAAAGAAATTCATCGACCACAACTAGACAAGAGTTGACCAAATTCAAATTCAAGGAAGTGAACAATTTTTTTTAAAAGATACTCACTATTAAAGCTCAGACTAAGATATCTCGAGGTAACCTCTTCCATTTTCTCTTACCATGAACAATGGTGTAACCTAGTAAAGCCTGTGGCCACAACCATGACCTCAATCCTCTCAACAAGGGCTACTCACTCATACTAATCATTTATTCATATTATAAGTATGTAAGATCATCTCAACAAGAATCAGCAATACAACATAATGTAGCGTAAATGCAATGCTTGACCCATCCCATCCTATCATGCACCAAAGGTGTAAGGTTTTCATTAATTAACCATTAGCAAAAATTTTTTCTTTTACAAGCTAAGTTACCTAAGTTGTTAATCTGTTCACCACGGACCTACCGCCCGCTCTGATACCAACTGTAACACCCCAGCCCAACGTGAGCCTGGAATGCTACTAAACTAACATTAAATACTTCAAAACCAAGTTCAAACTACCAAATTTCGACATAACCTCCTTTAACAAGTTAACAACACGGAAGTTCCAACATTTAGGTAAATCATAAACAATTAATCCAACATCCAGAATCATCAATAGGCGTTCAAAACATACTAACCAACTAGCATATCCAAAGGAGTCTTAATTACACTACTCATCATTATTACACTTAATCCATTGCATGAGGCATAATCATAATCATAAACAACTCCTAAGCAGTTTGCTAAATTATTGAGGTACGACTAAAACTTAATCAACTTTAAAGATGAGTGGCAGTGAGTGAATCCAAATCAAGTCTACTCCCTCCCATGCATGCCGTTCTTGAATTGGGTACCTAAAACAATAATGAAAGCAAGAGTGAGTCCACAGACTCAGCAAGTACGCAAAGAAACTATAACATCAACATACATATAAAGGAGATCAACATCAAACATCCCCTATGCAAATGCAATGCTCAAGGAACCTTTATCTTTAACTCTTCTGTGCATTACACCGTAATGCAGAGTATGCGACCGCCGCCAAGATACCCATGCTCGCTGCGCACGCACAGTGGACCACCGCCCGTTACTCGCAAGTAACGGGACCTCAAGCCCACACTCCACGAGTGAGGATCTCGGGCCCGTCATATTCATGACGGGAATCTCAAAGGAAAACACACTTGGTCACCACGTGACCAAGCCTCAATATGATTTCAATATGCACATGCTCATCATTTAATCATCATCAAATTACCAAAAGACAACAACACTTAACCATAGTAAGCATGAGCATCATTTGAGCAATAACCATACTTAAGCATTCATCAAGTATACCATCTTGCTATGCAACCATATAACAAATAACACACAATATAGCCAATCATTCAAACAACAATGCACTTGCCTCAACCGTGCGAAGGTGGATGTCGGAAATAAGGTACTGCTCCCGGAGCCAAGCCCACACCTGGACATACAATTGAGACAAGCTAAGGCTACCATAAAGGTCTAATAACAAAACCATAAACACAAAATGAGTACATCGTCCACTAAACGCAATCCCCAACGGTAATGCTGGCTGTCAGATTTCTTTTCCAGAGAACAGCCCCCTTCGAAAAATCATAACTAAATGTACAGAAATCTAAATGGAGTGATCTTGGACAATCTGAAAAGGTTAATGAATTCCCCTTCTAAACCTAGTTGGTGAGGTTCTCTGATTCGGCCCTTTACTAGCCCTACCAAACTAAACAACAGAGTACCCATTCTCGCGTCGGGTTTCTGGACAGAAATAATGAAATTATCATAACTTTCTCTACGTTCGTCCGAATCCCATGATCTTTAGTTTTCCTGAAAGCTAGAAGGATTATCTACAACTTTTGTTATACTGGGGTTCTCAGATTTCCACTTTAACCATAACTTTTAGTCGGTTTTCTACAAACTGCCTAATTACTGACAGAGCAGTGGAACAGCAGTCTTAGAAAAATCATAACTCTCTAACCGTTAATCGGATTTGGGTGAACTTGGCGGACACTGAAAGCTAAGACAATAACCTACAACTCCCTAGGAGACCAAAACCCCAGATTCATCTTCTAACCACATGAAATTTACCCCGCAAGCCACTGGACGAAAACTGAAAAACAGCAGGCCGAATGCCATCTAACCAAAGATTAACCCGAAAACTCTTCCAAGACTAATTACCCTACAAGAACATCTTGTTACCCTTGACGACGTGCGGAACGACGGAGATCAGCCCCCGAAGACGATCCTCCTTCTCCTCTCTTCCTTCTCCTCTCCTTTTCCCTTTCTTTTTTCCTCCTTGGCCGGCTGCAATGGAGCTCCTCCTCTTCTTCGGCCAGCAGCAATGGTGGTGGTGGGGAGGTGGAGAGGGGGCAAGGGAGGGTGGAGGGGAGGTGGAGAGGTGGAGAGGGGAGGGTGGCGGCTCAATGGGGGGAGAGGTGAGGAGGTGGGGGGTGCGGCTAGGGTTTGGGGGGGGAGTGGCGCCCCTTTGGCCGGCCACCCCCTTTGCCCTCATGGGCCAGGGCCCAAGCCCAGGTTGGATACAAATGACGTTTTCCCCCCTCTCTAACTGAAGAATTTAGCATTTTTCAATTGGTTCTTCCCGTAAATCTATTTAGTTCTCTCCCGATTAATTAAATCTCTCGCGGCGATTCGCTTATCTCACTTTCGGGGTATTACATTGATATTATGAGGAATGCATATCGTGTGGGTAAAGCTGTACAACTCTGCAGAGTAACTAAATCTATTCGAATAGCCTCGTCCTAGGTTATGGACAACACTTGTGGGAAAGCAGGCACAATTAGTCTTTTGGGAAATTAAGTTTGGGTTATGGTTGGGAATGTTATGTCATTATGTTAGATTGTTCAAATCTGAAATGATTTCATGAACGTGTAGTTCGCGCGTTAATTTTGATGAGGAATGATTTGTGCCATGAATGAGATGTTCGTGTGTTCTTTATATTTGGAGATTATACCATTGTTGATCATTACTTACTGTCATAAAATGTTTTCTAAATGTTTTACAAATAGCAAGTTGAATCTATATTGTTTATCTCTATGCAAAACTTGCTTTATGCCGAAAATTGACTGAAGTAGTAGCCTTCCTTTGTTACTCACATGCATCCTTATTTTTATTGAAAGTCTCACGAGTACAACTTTGTACTTGAAAAGTGTCTATTTGATCAGGTAAGGACGACGGGCGCAACAACTTTAACTCCAGTTGGTTGCTTGTGGGATTTTGGGCATGCCAACTCGGTTATTCTCTTTTTTACTTTAAGTTTATCTTCCGCTGCGATTTATTTGTGTTATTGTTATTTAGATTTGGCCGATTGGCCCTCTTATGTAAAATTATGACCATAAGGTTCTATATGTTGAAGGTGTATCAAAGTTTCTATTTCTCTTGTATGATTATGTATGGATGTGATTGCAATGTTGTATTAGGATATTTGCATGTTAGCCATTGATCCTTGGGAGCTAACATGAGACACATATCCGGGCACTTGGAATCGTTTTTGTCTCATGTTAAGTATTGTGTTTTTAGCGTAATTACTTAGCTTGAAACGGATCCGATCCCAGGAGGCCCCACAGCGTTGGTATCAGAGCCATACTGACTGTAGGTAAAGCCGTAGCAATGGACGTTGTTAGCATTTTGAGTTGTAAAGAATATTTTCAAACTATCAAAAGTTTGGCAAAAATGTTAGTAATATAATTCCTTTGTTTCTTACTCATCCTAGCATCTAATTTCTTACCTCACTATTCTTTTGATTTGTGCAAAATCATTTTCTCCAATGCTCGTCTCTCTTCCAACACTAGAAACGTTAAATAGTCACCGGTGAAGAGCAATAATGGAAGGACGAGAAGATAATGCCTTGCTGCGATTTTAGGAATAAATTAGGATTTATCCTTAGATATTATACCCCCTAAGGATACTACATAGCTTGTAGACGCTGGATTTTGTAAAGATCATTTGCTCTCTTTTGTTCCAAGTAGTTGTGTATCGCCTACGGGCGGGTTGTATCGCAACTACAACAGAAAACTAACTGTGTTTTCATTTGTATCTTGTGCTGTCCACCTAGGCTCTAGCACCCCATTTTGTGATGCATAAATGTGTTTTCATGGTGCATTCATGCTAGGTTAAGTTACCCCCTGCTGTCAATTGCTTACCTTATGCTTTTCCCTCTCATCTCTTTAGTAGAAATCATATGTTAAGTAAGAGATTAATAGCAGAATTGGTAAAGAGAAGGATGTGATCGAGTAACTGCTATTCTATCTTTATCCTTTATGTTAGGTTGAGGTTGGTGGACTTCAATGATTAAAGTGATGTTGATACTCGAGAAATTGGATTATTACTCGTAGTCCCCGAATATGATCTTAGATGAGTCAATTTGATGTTGGTACCCTGAGACATTAACCTTTGTTGGATCATTGGCGGATTAGGGTTGGCGTTACCATAGGAGGTTGTGTTACGAGTATAGATGGAACTTTGGTTACAAGTATAAATAGAACTATTATAGTGAGGTGTAAGCTTACCTGCAGGTGATATTGGAATTATATCGGAGATATATGCAAGTAGAACTCATAGAACACTTGTAGTAGGCTTGAATAACTAATTTTGTGAGTTCACTTGTGGATTTAGATTTTTGGTATGTCTCACTCGATAAGATTGTTAGTCAAATTTTGGTCTAATGTGATGAAGTTAAAAATTCAAAACTAGGACGATATTATAAATTTTGGTGGATCCCTGTGATGATAATTTGAGAATTTGAAGTTGTATTTGAGTACATAACCGGATCATAATACTTTTAGAGGTGAGGAATGATAAGGTGGTTGAATAGTCATGTAGTGGATGACTATGAGGATTGAATGAGATTTATCTATTTGGAATAGTTGTCCCAAGGATGATATAATTGGATCACGTAAGGAAGATTAAAGGTGGCGGTTGGAATTAGCTATACTTGAGCTTAAGTAGATTATGGAAGGCATCGAGTTAATCTTGTTGAATTGAACTGAGATTATTGTGCATAACTTGATCATGACAATGTTAGTAACTCAGATTATTTGGATTATAGTTGAATTCACCTTGGGTGGATGATCTTTTTGATAATGTGATTTTCTTAGGTCGGAGTTGACTATGGATAAAGGAGGTGTATCTTTAACCTAGGATAATTGTGTCGATTTTGGGGGTCAATTAGATCCTAGAGTTGGGATGAGTGGATTAAACTTTAAAAGATTAATTGGTATATTCGATGGATTGGTTATTGAAAATAGAATTGATCATGCCAACAAAAGGTTTGAAGAGCAGAAATATATAGACACTGCTTGAAGATGCAATCAGATCTTGCATAGATATACCCTCTTTTAGGAATTTTAAATTTTTGTGAGAACAATTGTTGGGAACAATAAATAATTGACGGATGGTTGTTAATATATGTCAATTGGTGGATTATAGGCATTGAAATACAGTTCTTTAGTGCTCATGATTTGAGAGTTATATTGGAGATACTCTATGATAGAATTTTTAAAGCAAGTGAAATGGAATATGTGCGTAATATGGTGGTTTTACTTAGGATTATTAGTGTTCCCGAGAATATGATCGAGATTGGAGTTAACCCATGATTTATATATTGTGAGGTTGGACTAATAGTTGTTTGAACTCACCTGAATTGTTAAAATTTGGAAGATTACATCTAAGCAAACAATTTCGGTGGTTAATGTTTAAATTGTGGAACGATAGATTGGAGAATGCTTGTTATAGATTGAATATGACCGGTGTATTTTAATTGGATGAACAACATCTAGAAGTTGCCAAACCGAGAGGGTGAATCAAATTTTGGAGGATATGTTAAGAGCTTGTGTGCTGTCCAATGGCAAGAATTGGAATAAATGCTTGCTGTTCGCGGAATTCTCCTATAACAATAGCTTTCAAGCAAGCCTCCAAATATCACCTTTTGAAGTGCTATATGGGAGAAGGTGTAGGTGTAATACCCCGTTTTCGTGTCAAGCGTCTAGTCGGAAGGGAGTTTTGGTTCGGGAGAGTAATAAACGGAATTTCGGGAAGGACTAATTGGAAAGAGTGTTTTGCTGCAGTTGTAGAGGGGAGAAATCGTAGTTTTTCGGCATCCTGGGCTTGAGCCCACGGCCCAGGAGAGGCCCATGGGGTGGCCGGCCAAAAGGGGGGGCACCACTCTCCCCAACCCTAGCCGCACCCCTCCCCTCCCCACTCCCCACCTCCCCCATTGTGGCCGCCACCTCCCTCACCCCTCCCCTCCTCCAACCGGTGCCCCAACCTCCTCCTCCCTACCTCCCCTCCACCCCCATTGCTGCTGGCCAAAGGGAAGAGGAAGCCCCATTGCAGCCGGCCAAGGAGGAAGAAGAAGGGGAAAAGAAGAGAAGGGAGAAGAGAAGGAAGAGAGGAGAAGGAGGATCTTCTTCGGGGCCTGTTCGTCGTCGTCCAGCACGTCATCAAGGGTAACGACGGGTTTCTTGTGATGTGTGATAGTCATTAGAGGCGATTGCTATTAGATCGATTGGATCGGTTTAATTCTGTTCAATGTTCAATTCTGTCCAGAATGTTGCGTGGCCAGTTTCATATATTTAGAGGCCGAATTAGGAGTTTTGGTCTCCTAGAGATTTGTAGATTATGTTCTTAGCTTTCAGTGGCCACCACGATCACCCAAATCCGATTAACGGTCAGGAAGTTATGAATTTTTTAGTATCGCTGCCTGGCAAATCTGTCAGCTTCTGGCAGTCTGTGGGAATCTGGTTAAAACTGCTATTTAAAAGGAGAATCAGGAAATCTCAGTACAACTCAAAATGTGGGTAATTGCCATACCTTTTCAGAGAGATAAAGAACGCAAGATTTGGACGTTCGTAGCAAAAGTTATGGAGGTTTAAGTGTACTGTCCACAGAGACCGACGTGATAATTGTTGTTCAGTAGATTGTGTTGGTTGGGGCAGTTTATGGCAAAATCAAAAGGGCTCCCCAACTAAGTTTATTTAGGTAATTCAATTACCTTTTCAGAAAGTCTAAGAGCATCTTAGTTGGAATCCTGAGCAGAAAGTTATGTATTTTAGAATTTGGCTGTTCACAGTGATCACCAAAGCGATCGCTAGAAATTGGAGGTTTTGATAACACTTGGGCGGTTAGCGAGTTCGTTTGTGTTGTTTTTATGCTTTTGGTCCAGTATGTTGGTCTTAGATTGGGATATCTTTATGTTCAGGTGGGAGCGTGACCCAGGGGGGCGTCCTCTTCGCGCCCACCGCTCTCGCACGGTTGAGGCAAGTATTCTGCTATTGCACTTTTATGTTGTATGATGAAAATTGTGATGGGTCTTGTTGGTATTAGCCATGTATACCTGTTAATGAGATGAGTTACCATTTATCTTGATGACTGCTAGTTATGGTTAAAGAATTCCTCCGCATGTTTTTAGTGCTTACATGTTTACGTGGACACTTTGAATTCTTACATGTGAAAGATGTTGTCATGGTGCATATACATATTTTGACCATGAGTTTATATAGTTGAGGTCCCCGTCATGCAATGACGGGCTTGAGGTCCCCACATTCGTGTAATGTGGGCTATGAGCAAAGAGGTCCCCATCATTATGATGATGGGCAAAGGTCCCTATACACGTGGTGTATAGGCTCTTGGTCCCTGTGCCAGAGGGCACAGGCAAGGGTTTTCATTGACGGATGAATACCCCACATTACCGGTAATAATGCGAAAAGAGATAAAGTTCAAGAGGAGCATTGCATGGGTTGCATTTCTTAAGTTTAAAGGCTATGTTCAGTGTATTGTTATCGTGGATTATCAATGCTATGTTTGTATTCTTATTATAGCCTTGTTGGTACTTGCTGAGTCTTTGGCTCACTCTTGCTTTAATGTGTTTTAGGTACCAATGGCAGGAACGACGTGCATGGGAGGGTGTAGATGTTGGACACGCACACTACCTCACGCTCTTAAGGCGTTTACCACTTAGCTTCAATTTAGAAATAAATAAACTGCTTGGTTATCACCCATAGATGGTTTTGACTTGAGTAACTGGTTATTTGTAATAATGATATTGCCAGGTCTTGGTATGTTCATTTGATTATCATGCTTGTTTATGAGAATTTTGATAAATGCTATGTTTCATTGTTGAACTCTCGATATAGCTGATTAAACAAAGGAGACTCTCTCGAAATTTTGTAGCTTGTGCTAGGTTAGTTTATTTCCAGTAGCATTCCAGCCTCATGTCGGGCTGGGGTGTTACAGTAGGACACCAGTCAACTAGTCCGAGTCTGGGGAGAGACAATTCTTTGGACCGGACTTGATAAATGAAGCCGAAGAGCAAGTTCGTGAGATCCGAGAGAGGCTACTAGCGGCTTAATCTCGTCAAAAGTCTTATGCTGATCGTTGCGTCGTGAGTTGAGCTTTGAGGTGGACGATCATGTTTTCCCTAAAGTCTCCCTAATGAAAGGAATGCAACGATTTCAAGTCAAAAACAAGTTGGCACCTCGCTACATCGGTCCTTTTCGAATTCTAGCGAAGCGAGGATCGGTGGCCTATCGCTTGAGCTGCCACCATCACTTTCAGATGTGCACATTGTATTCCATGTATCTCAACTGAAGAAATGTCTTTGAGTCCCTACCGAAGTGACTTAGTTTGAAGAACTTGACTTGCAACCGATCTTTCTTATCGGGAGCACCCGATTTGCATTCTTGAAGAAATGGAGTGCAAGACAAGGAATCACATCATCAAGTTCTTGAAGGTTCAGCAAGCAACCATATCAAGATGAAGCAACTTGGGAACGTGAAGACCATATGCGAACTGAATATCCCAACCTTTTTCCTTCTTCATGAAGTGCCTTCGAATCAAGAAAGGAAAGGTTAAACAAAACAATGGGAAGAATTAGTGTAATAGAAACTCCTTGTGATTTTGTTAGGATGTTTTAACACTATCTTTGAAGGAAATCAAGACAACAGATGTTGTATCTTCTTAGAACCTTCCTGTCCAACTTCCGACCTACCCAGATCTCGGGGTTGAGATCTTTTGTAAGGGGGGAGGTTTTTAACATCCCCAAGTTAATTAATGAGAATTAGTATCTATCTTATCAGCATGCTTGACATTTTGGAATCATTTGCATAAATATTTTGCATTTGGAAATTATCAAACAAATTAAACATACACTTCAAATTTTAAACTCCAAAAGAAAACAGAAATAAAAACTTATGATCATCATCTGGAAATAATTTATTTAAATACTATAATATTTATCATAAATAAATATGAATTTTAATAATTTTTTAGGAGCATTGTTAACCCTATAAAAATCTCGAACACATCCCAAAGGCTGGATAGAAATTTAATTACTACTCTCAATTGAAAAGTGATCCATGTGTGGGGCCTTGAAAAATGGAAACTACACTTAACAAAGAAGCCACACAAAATGTTTTAGAATTTTTAGAATTTATTTTCTATTTTAGAACGCTCGGTCAAATCTGTTTTGTGTTGGTCTAAACGAATTAAAAATTAAACTCAAACTGCAGCCAAACCGACCACCACGACCATTCTTTCCTCCATCGCTCATTCACTTTTTCAATGCCTAGACGAACAAGCAACCACATCGCCATTCATTTCCTTCTCCCAACCGAACAACACCATCTCTCGCCATTTTTTCCCCAACACCCAAAGTCACCGCCACGCCCATATCACCCCATCGCCCCATTTCTTTATTCCCAACAGAACCATCCCTCCCACTCACCATCCTCTTCCCCAAACAAAGACTACCATTTCTTTTTCTTTCTCCTTCTCAAGCACAAGCTCACCTCATCTTCTCTCCTCTCAACCCCATCCAAGAACCAGAAATCATGTAATGCATGTCATACCACCGTGTTTCCCATAACTTAAGTTGTCCATTTATACAAGAATTGTTTGCATACACGATCGATTGAGTGATTTGCAGAAAAGAGAGGAGGAGCTTGGGTGGAGAGTGCTTGTTGCAGCAAGGCGTCCAGGAGGCAGCTTGGTGATGCCAAGGCCGGGCGCACGCGTGGGAATGTCCCGCTGTCGGGCCCAGCACAGGAGACGACAGCTGCAGCCCGAGGCATGGAGGAGTAAGGTGGCCGAAGCGGCGACCAGACCCTGGCGGCTGGGTGACATGGTCTAGAGGCTGGCGGCTCCATACAGTAGCGCAACATGCTGTAGTGGCGGCCGGCCGACTGGCGGAGCTTGGTAGCACGGCGCCCAGGGCGAGGCAAGCATGCAGCAGCTCGGCCACATGCATGCATGTAAGCTTGCATGAAGCCGAGAGCAGCTGCAGAGGCAGGGGCTGATGCATGCGGCGAGGGCGAGGTGGTCGAGCCCGACGCGGCCGAGGCGAGGGGGCTAGGCGGCGAAGTGGAGGCAGCAGTGCGGCAGCCCGGCGTGAAGACCAGGGAGCCGAGGACGCGGCCGACTAGGAGCGGCAGCAGGGCATCGAGGCCGGCGGCCATGCATGCGGAAGCATGGCATGGCGTGGTGGCTCGATGAGGCACACCAGAGCACAGCGCGGCGGCCCAGTACACGACGGCGTCGAGGGCGAGCGAGGCGAGGCGGAGTCGACGCGACGGCATGGCGTATGCGGCGGCACTAGGATGACGGACATGGACGAGGAGCCGGATGTGGACACGGGATTGGCGACGACTACCTCGGAGGTGGAGCCGAGAAGACGACGCCCGGTGAAGATTCGCACGCCTAGTGCCGTGGTAAAAATCTTTAGTGTAAAATCGTATTTACGTTATTTACTTATGCATGTTGCATATTAGTCATGAGCATGGCATCTATTTATGCATGTTTAATTGTAAAAAATGATTTCGTAGCTTAAGACCGGTATAATTCTCTAGTTAGGTCGTATCGATGCGAAGGCGTGATTATGTTATGAAATATTGTGAATGCAAATAATTAGTTTTTGTGGCGGGACATGAGTATTGTAGCTCGGTGGATGTCGGATTATATATACATTATTGGATTAATTGAATCGGATGATTTATTTAAGCTTGAGTAAATTGATGGAATGTCTTAAGTGATAGTTATGTGAGTTATATATATGCAAGAATTGGGAGAAGGTAGCAATAGATTATTTAAGTGCGGATAAATGATTGGATTGCTATGTAATTAGTAGATAAGTCTTATGTGTTGAGTCAATGGAACCGTGCCTTCAATTGGATTAGTAGATAAATGATTGATTAGTTGATCGTAGAGGCATGTATGTGATTGGATTGGTAGATGTCGTACATGGCTATTTCGGCGATGTAGATATGAGTTGATCGATTAGTGAGCTATTAAATATCGGATGTGCAATTATTGTAAAGATCATTAAGTGTCAGTTAGTCAATTAAACCTCGATCGGTGGAAATTTTGGTGTATGCGAATGTGATTTGCCGAGGCGAGACTAGTTGAGATAGATAGTTCACATTAGCTTATATAGTATATTGGAGGATGATTGATAGATTTAGTCTTGGTCATATGCTTATCACTTGGTAGATTTTGTACAACTACCGGATGGATTGTGTAGATGAAAGTTTATGAGTCCGGGAGTTATTTGTTGGATTGACTACCTTGATTATGCCTTAGTGGGGGTTAGTATGGGATTTAGATCAAGATATGAGAATATGATCGAAAAGTGTTATGTATGTGATCGGATTCAACACCGGAGAATCAGTTAAGTAAATGATTATGAGTAGATTAGATTTGTCGGTAGATGTTTTCCTTGAGGAATTAAATGGAAAAGAAAATAAAATATATAGGTCCCATTTGTAATGGTAGAGGCTAGGTTAGAATGAGTATAAAAGTATTAAATGCATTAGAAAAATTCAGAAAAGAATTATTTTTACACTAGAAATTGAATTAACTTCAAAATTCATAGAAAATTCATTTGAACTCCAAATGGAGGGATTCGATTTTTATTGAACATAACTTTTTTATTATATTCCCAACCATGCAACCCTTATCCCCACCACTTTTATGCAAATTTTCACCACAGAATTTAATTCAGATGAACAGTAACAGATTCTATTGAAATTTGATTTTTCTAAAAATCTGAGATTCAAACCACCATAATTTTCACATACTAAATCCAAATGGAATGAATCTTTCACCTAAATTCATATAAAATCATAATCTACCTACTGTATAATTTTCATGCATTTTTTAGCATTTTGAATTTTCGGCTTATTTGGTGTTAATTGCAATATCGTTCTTTCGATAGATATATCGACGATACAAACATATTCATGAGTGTAACCTGAGATTGAACAAGTGGTACAGCAAAGGTGCGAGCACCCTCCTCTTGATCATATTGCTCCCAGTGGTTTTTAAAAGTTTTGTGTGAGTTTTATTATCGCAATTGCATGCTATTTTGAAATGTATGTTTATGGGTAGAAGTAGTTAATCTCCTAATTGCTGCATTAGCCCTCCTTTGAATGTTGATTACCCTTTTTCCTTGAATGACTAGGGTTATATGTTATATGGGTTTGTTTGCTAATTTGTAGAACGATGCTTAGCCATGCTAGTAGTTGTAGCCGAATTTGGTTGATGGAGCTTGTCCATCGGCCGGTGGATTGAATTGAATCTTATTGAAAATTTGAGGATTTTATTGGATTCTGATGGATTTGAGGGATGTATCCAGATCTTCGTGATCTGAGGTTTGTAGACATGTTGGGTATGGTTTTTACATGTTCTTAACTTGACGGTGTAGGTGATTATGACTTATTGTTGTCATTGGTTATTATGGAATTGTGTAGCCCCGTCTGAGTGATTAAGGACCGGTCTGTGGTGTGATGAACCAAGTCTTACGTGCAACCACACGCCGGCATAATGGCGAAGGCTTGACTAACTAATTTGTTGTGTGTTAACTATCAGAACACAATCAGTTTGACAATTGTTATTGTTATTTTTAATTGTTCTCTTGTCAATCTGCGGGGCATGTTAAGGGTCGCCTTACTTGCTCTTAAGGGTCCCTTGTTTGATTGGGGCTTACTTATGCAACGGGTTTCTCGTGGTTCAAAGCGATCGCATCGCTCGCCATGGACCGTTCTCGTGGTTTGATAGTTAAGATATGACATTGTAACGGCATCGTTATGCTACCTCACCACACTCCTATGGAAGAGTGCATTGGCCGACATTACGAGGAATGCATATCGTGTGGGTAAAGCTGCACAACTCGCAGAGTAACTAAATCTATTCGAATAGCCTCGCCCTAGGTTATGGACAACATTTGTGTGAAAGCAGTACGCTTAGTCTTTTGGGAAATTAAGTTTGGGTTATGGTTGGGAATGTTATGTCATAATGTTAGATTGTTCAAATCTAAAATGATTTCATGAACGCGTAGTTTGCGCATTAATTTTGATGAGGAATGATTTGTGCCACGAATGAGATGTTCGTGTGTTGATTATATTTGAAGATTATACCATTGTTCATCATTATTTACTGTCATAAAATGTTTTCTAAATTTTTTACAAATAGCAAGTTGAATCTATATTGTTTATCTCTATGCAAAACTTGTTTTATGCTGAAAATTGACTAGAGTAGTAGCCTTCCTTTGTTACTCACATGCATCCTTATTTTTATTGAAAGTCTCACGAGTACAACTTTGTACTTGAAAAGTGTCTATTTGATCAGGTAAGGACGACGGGCGCAACGACTTTAACTCCAATTGGTTGCTTGTGGGATTTTGGGCATACCAACTCGGTTATTCTCTTTTTACTTTAAGTTTATCTTCCGCTGCGATTTATTTGTGTTATTGTTATTTAGATTTGGCCGATTGGCCCTCTTGTGTAAAATTAGGACCATAAGGTTCTATATGTTGAAGGTGTATCAAAGTTTCTATTTCTCTTGTATGATTGTGTATGGATGTGATTGCATTGTTGTATTAGGATATGTGCATGTTAGCCACTGATCCTTGGGAGCTAACATGAGACACATATCCGGGCACTTGGAATTGTTTTCGTCTCACGTTAAGTATTGCGTTTTTAGCGTAATTACTTAGCTTGAAATGGATCCGATCCTAGGAGGCCTCACAGATATCTTCAATAACAGGTTCGATCACCGTAGAACCATGTCGCCCGCTGTGTTTGCCTTTGCCTCCACAACCATTTTAGTGGTCGTAGTTGCTTTAGCCCCCTAACCTGATTTTTATGTCTTCTTTGTTCTCAGTCCCTATGGTCCATTGTATGTTGATTTTCCTAAGGCCTCGACTACCTTCGCCGTTGTCTCTTCGACTGCCGAAGAAACAACAGTGGGCCTCTCGATAGAAGCATCTTTGGGGGCTAGAGGTGTCAAGCTAAAATTATAGAAAGAAAAGCATGTAAAATTGTAGAAAATAAAAGGTAAATGATAGCCTTATGCTTTTGATTTTTACATTGTAACACCCTGGCTATTCGGAAGCCAAGATGCCACCTATTTATTCTAACAATCTACACAATGCGGAAGAATATGAAATAAGTATATCAACTAATGGCAGAATTAAAACAAACAGGACACGGTGAAGGTATCCTTCCTTCACCTTCTAAGTTATTTATTACAGATCATCAATAAAGAAGGTTCACATGCAGTAATAAATCAACTTATTGTGGAGAAGGTATCCTTCCTTCACGATTTAGAATTAATTATTACAGTTCATCAATAACGAATGTAAGATAGAACTAAATTTAATCTTGAACTTGAATAGGATGATATGAATGAGTAGTGCGTGTCTACTCCCTCCCAAGTGAGCCAACACCAGGGGTTACCTAAAATAAACAAACAACGCAAGAATGAGTCCATGACTCAGCAAGTACAGTAAAAAGGACAGAACACACATACGAACAGGACATCATCATTAAAGAATGCGAACATACATCGAAAGGAAACTTAAGAATGCATGACATGAATGAATGTAATCAAGGATGGACTGCACACACGCTTATACCGGTATAGCTAGTGACACACCTGTCTGTGTTCACTTAATCCCGCACCTTAACAAAAGTGCGGGGATCCAAGTCTCGTATGAAGAACGTTTCATACAGGTGTCCAAATCTGCCCATACTGGAATTGATGGGTCTTACGTGCCCATACTGGAATTGATGGGTTTTTCTATCCACTCCCGTGGACGGGACATGACAATGTCCAAAACTTCCCACATTGGAATGGTGAGACTTACAATCCACTCCCGTGGATAAAACATGAATTATAGATGCATGATATGAATTTGAACAATGGAAAGTATTAACTCCTAGCATAGATTCAACATATCTGAAAAACATCGGCAGTTCATCATCTCTTGTAACACAAGATGTCACATCATATTCATGTAAACATTCACAATCACAACACTTAAAATCAACAAAGTACTTGCCTTCCGCGTTGCGACGCGTTAGCAGGCAACGATGGTGCCCCCAAACCCGTAGCATCGCTGCCTAAACAATTCAATAAACGAAATAAGAACCACATGGTACGCGACATGAATTACTATTCTACACTACCATCTTGATCACCCAAGTAATAGCCATATACCCAAATCTGAAAAACAGGCAGCACCACGGAATCGCAACTGGGCATCCGCACAATAATGACCATAGCTACTGACCGGTGACTCGAAACGGGGTGAGTCCAGATCCTACATAAACTCAATGACCATACCTACAACATTCTAGTTGACGAGATAACCCAATTCGGCCAAATTATTATACTAACCGGTAATTGAAACAGCAGAACAGAATCTGTCCGAACAGTTAAGACAACAATATTAAAACGTCCATAACATTTAATATAAAACTCCGAATTGAGCATTCTTTAACAATCTGAAAAGGTTATGAAATGCTCTACAATAACCTAGTTAAGTGAAAACCCTGAATCGTCCCCTAACATAAACATATTTTAGGAGACAACTAGAAAGGCAGTTCTCGTCAGAATTCTGGACAACAGATACTAAATCTATCATAACTTTTGACTCGAAAGTCGGAATCAGGTGATATTAGTGGCCACCGAAAGCTAAGAACAAGACCTACATAACTCCAGGAGATGAACATATCAAATTCGGCCTCTAAAACCACGAAACAGACCGCGCAACATACTGGACAGATTTAACTTTCTACTCGCAGCAATACGATCTAATAAAAAAAGAACCAAAACACCTCTACCACTAATCAATCTATGAGGATCAGCACTCGTTACCCTAGGAGATGCGCGAGACACCGATCCTTGCATGAAACACCAATGGTCGACGGCCTCCGGGCTCTCCCTTGATTTGGCCGGCCGCACCAAGGGAGGAGGGAGAGGTTGCTGCCACCAATGGAGAGGGAAGGGCCGGCTGCCACCAATGGAGGATGGAGATCACCTTGGGGCTGCAGGGAGGTGCGGCCAAGAGAGGAGGGGGAGAAAAAGTGGCGGCCAAGGGGGGAGGGAGAGGGGAAAAGGTGGCCGGCTAGGGTTGGGGGGTGTGGAGGCGCATGGGCTTTAGGCCCATGGTGCCTCCCCCCTCTTGAGGAGGTCCGGCCAGCCAACTCGGGCCTGACTGTGCCCAAAGTTGTTGAGAAAATCAAGAACCCCTCTCTAAACAAGATTTGACGAAAAACATTCCCCCGAATAAAATTAATTGCTACCGATTAAATTATTTTATCCCGATAGTTGATCCTCACACTTTCGGAATATTACATACATACCTTTGCTTTCTAGATACAATATTGAATTTAGAAAAACCTTCCCAAGGAAGATTTCTTTTCTCTTCGACCACCTCAATCCTCAAGGCACTTTCACCCTTGGAAGGCAATCGTGCCATGAGATTGAGAGGTCGAGGTTTTGTTGACCACGCCAGTCGAAGATCTTATTGAGGGTTTAGAACCCCTATGACCACATCCGGTCGTAGGTCTTGGGTGAGAGCTTTAGCTCTGTAGCTTCTTGCCCCTCCCGGTGATCGAAACTAGTTTCAACCACCTAAGGGACAACACCTCCTCGACCATGGGCCTTGCTTGCAAAGAAGTATCCTTTATAAAAGATACAAAGCTCTTTCAGTTCTCATTTTCTATTTGCTTAACAAAGCCGTGAGAAGTAGAGACCGAAAAAGTCTTGTCATCATAGTAGAATGGTACCTTGGTCTAGGGGGTTTTGTGTTCAAGCACTTCGACCGGCCCTATTTCTCTGCAGTACTTACGTCTATAAAGAATTTTCTGATGGAGCTAGTCAGAGGAGGAGCAGAGCTTGAGCCTTCGCCTTGCTTAGCGGCGGCCTTCATAAGGCGATGCCTTTTGGCCAGAGGAACTTTGACCTCCTCTGCCCCTTTTTCGATGACCATCAATTCGACCTCTTGGTCGTCTTGACAGTTTGCCATACCTACTTTCTGCAAAAGTCAGAAAAGAATCATTACTTAGTGGCCATTTTCTATGACTACGAAACCCTAAAGACAAAATCAATCTTTGATTACCTTTAGGCGTTCTTCCCTTTCCTTTGCGAACATGATCGCCAGGATTCAAGGAGCCACTGTATCAGGTGAAGGAGCTTTTTCACAAATGAGTTTGACTCGGATGTCAATCTCCGTTCGTGAGAGATCTATATAGGCAAATGAAACGTTCAACAATCAAGCTTGCAATTAACCAAAAAGAGATGAGTTGAAAGATTATTTACCTTCCTTGAAATCTCTAGTCGAATCTTCAGTTCCCGAGTACCTCCACATGGGATATGTCCGTTTCTTCAAATGACTGATGCATCGCGTGATGAAGTCCTTCACCACGTGCCATCCAGTAAGCCCTCTTCCTTCAAGTCTTTTATGACTTGAATATAGAGGGCGATCCAGTCGAGGTCCTTGGGAGTCGAATTCTAGGAAGAACTATTCTCTGCAGCTTTCCCTACGAAGAAGAGGTCATTGCCTTAGGTTGTTGTCCAAGAGGTGGTTCTTCTTCCATACCGACCATGACGACCGGGTAAACATCCGAATGTACTCCTTTGACTTCCCATCGTGGAGCTTCAGACCGCAGTTGCTTGCGATTCCAGCCTGTCTGCTCATCCCGTAGTAGTACTGAAAGAGCTCCAAGTCTGATAGAATTCCCAGGTAGGCTTCACACATATACACAAATACACTCAATATTGTCATGGAATTGGGAACGAGATTCACCAATTCCACCCCAAAGTATGCAAGTACAAGTGTAAGAAAAGGGTGAGTAGGCAATAGAAGGCCACATTCACAGTATGCTTGGAACACTGGAATGGTGCCATCTTTGCCCAAAGGCCAATGCTGCCCATTAGCTTCAGCCCACTTCACATATTCCTTCTTCGGGATCTTCTCAGCGGCTACCAATGCTTCCATCTTCATCGTGTCCATCTTCGATACCGCCCACTCAGAAGCGGTTTCAGCCATTTTCTCTAGGGGAGGTTGATTTGGATTTAGAAATGCTTAGAGGAAGGAAACGATTTGGTTGGCGGCGGAGAGAACAAGGGCTCGAGGAACAGTTGAAGTAAATGGGGAAAGTAAAAACCCTAAAGTCACCCCTGTGGTAAGTTTTTATAACCGCACGCTTGAGTTTGAGATCGTGGGAATTCAACAGTTACCATCTCTTCAGGAACTGCTCCAACAGACAGGTCTGTGAAGGTCGATTGAGATTCTTAAATTTGTCTGTTCGAGAAAAACGAGTATGTCTTTACAACTCAAGTGAAATTACCTTTTGATCAAGTCTATTTCTGGTTGAATGAAATACCAGTAAAAAAGGTTTTTCTTTCAACCACTAGTATTCTACGTCCTCTTTTCCAAGTAAGTCATTTTCACTTGAAATTGGGGGGTTAGATGATGAGAATATAATAATCCTCAATTTACTATTTATCTATAATTTTTATTATAGATATTAATATCGTTATACTGATCTTAAGTATACCCCTTAATGTTCATAAGGGAGAAACTTAGCTATATGATTGTAAGCTTTTCTACGAGCACCTTATGGTCGTAAGCCTTTCTACGACTATGATGAAGTCGTAAATCCTTTTACGACTGCCTTGTAGTCATAGAAACTCCTGCGACCAACTTGGCTACGACAACCCTCTGATTGATGAAGCCTGCTGACTTGTGGGCCTAATCGATTAAGGAGTCTTATGCGTCGTGTTCAATACACAGAGCAATTAGTATACACAGTTATTTTTTGGAATAACTGCACATCTCTTTCTCTGCCTCTGACAGCAACTGTCTGGCGACGTGGAGGTGTTGTCTCTATGACAGTAACTTCTATCAACCGGTTCATCATTTGAAACGGTGAGACGCCTCTTGGCCTGGAGAAACTGTCATCCTTTCATGCGCTATATAAAGACTAAAGTGAGAAGACCCGAGGAGGGAGGCAATCGGGAGCATAAGACATCAAGCATTAGTCTTTTCCTTGATTGTAATAAGCACATTCAACATAGCCACACAAGAGTAGTGTTTTTATTTTCTCCGGAGAAGGCATGAACCTGTATAAAATCCCTGTGTTATTCTCTGCGTGGTTCTAATTCTAGGAGACCCCCAAAACAAACAATCATACGTAAGATTGGTACTAGATCACCGACAAGTGTAAACTCAATCATAAGGTCACAATCGTTATTTATTAATCAAATCAGTCGTTTATTATTATATTCGTCTTGTGTGGAATGATATTCATCTAGGTTGACACTGTGTGCACTAATGTAATCCTGAGCTAGTGTAATATACACAGATGATCAAGATTTGCATATTTGAATCTCAACAGCGATGCTCTTCCTCTTTTTGGATACAACCTCTTCCTTTTACCTTGTCAGACTTATACAACAGGTGTCGTGGTGAATGCCGGTGGTGCTGGCGCTTGTTGGGAGGATGAGAAAGAAACGTAGACGGGTTGGGAGGATGCAATAAGACTAGAAGGAAGTTTATTCCTTTTTATAGGGTTACGCCTAGTTGAGTATGTACATATGCTTAGACCTTTTTATAGGGTTGACTTACTTATCACTCACGACACATACTGAACTAGCCCCCTTATGTCCATACCCAACCTTGAAAATTTATTGCACTCAATGTCTTGTTCTCTTGTCTCGTCTATTAATTGTCAATTACTGCTGTCACTATGCCGCTGAGACTAGCTTTACAGCCATATGTGCGTCAGTGACAAAGGTCTGGCCGCGTGCTGCTGAGCGTGCCAGGGGTGATAGGTTGGATAATGCCACGCACATACTCACGGATGATTGGTGGTGCACCAGGCGAACCTACTGGTCGGGTCCTGAGTGCCACTGCATCAGTGTGGCTCCCGGCGTGAAGACGAGGCGTGTGTTTGACTACATGCGTGATGAACAGTGCCTCAGTGAATGGGGCTGCCTTGTTGCCGATGCCCTACCTCAAGGCAATGATAACCAGCGCCGCGGCAACTGGGATATCCCCATGAACGGTGAGGCCGTGCAGAAGTTGTGCCGCATTGTGGAAGGTCTCCACCAAGGGCATGCCATCTCCCTGATCAGCCCCAAAGTAAGTTCAGAACTTTGCTTTTCCTGTAACTGCTAGTTATACTTCCAGTGCAGTTTTCTTAGCATGTTAGCAAGAAACTTGCATAGGGTAGGACAGCAGCGATAGAAAGGAAACTTCTTACTCCATCCGGTCACAAATTCTTGTTGCCATGAAATGTGAGCGGTCAAACCTTTCTTATCTTTGATCAATAATTTCTTTTAATATTTAGATTGGTCACATTAAAAACAATAAAGGAGATTTATCTAAGAATACTACCATAATCTTATGTATCTTTGAAAATATACCGCAGTAAAAACTAACGTCCAAATTTCATCTCGAAGACTGAAAAACTGAGAACGTTGAGAACTTGCGACCAAATGAGTAAATATTATGTGATTGGGAGCCACTTGAAGCACTCCTTGCCCAGAAAAGGCAATGTGGATTTATTACAGATAGCCTTCTCTAGTCTCTGATTTAAAGTCAAGTCTTGACCGGTAGGAAGCTTTTCCAAAACTGGTTTTACACTTGGGAAAATCCTTTCCAAGTTGTCATAAAGGATGACTGTTCTCTACATGATTACACCAGAGAGCTAAATGGACTAGTAATTTTCTCTGCATCTTCTATAGTTCTCAAATTCCTTTCTGTTGTGCAAATTTGCAAAACTTAACTGCACTTTCTACACATACAGGTAATGATCGGTAAAATAAGCAGCACCCTGATCCTGCAAGAGACGCAATTTGATCCATCGGGCTCACTCATTGTTTATGCTCCAACAGACGTGAACACGATGCACGCAGTCATGAATGGCAGCGTCGACCCCGCCAGCGTCTACCTCCTACCCTCTGGATGTGCTATTCTTCCTGACTGCCAGGACACAGCCCCTATGCAGCCCCCAACTGCAGATCAGGCCAGCTGCTCCAGTGCTGCTACCACCGGCGGCAGCAATATCCATGGGTCATTCGTCACTGTCACTCACCAGATATTAGTAGGCAGCCTCACGGATCCAGACCTCGTCGAAGAAGCCGTCAATAACGCCTGCAACACACTCAAAAGCGCCATCGATAGGATCAAGGTCTCCCTCCAGACCAACATGATCCCGGCATAATGTCTTTAGTATTGACTCTGGCCATCTGGAGTATGGGGTACCATGCGAAATGTCTCATCGGATGCTTACTGAAATTGGAAGTACTTTATCAAGAATGAGTTCCTGGCAATTGAGAATATGTGCTGCTTCGGGTGATGACTTGGACAAACCTCCATGATCCATGCTATCTATCATAGTTATCATTTTATTAAAGACTTTTTATCTCGTGTTCTGAATTAAATGCAGATTAGATAATGGTCGCTACTGAATCACCAAAACAACAGTGTTTCCCTAGTTCCTGTAATGGTGGACTGATTTGTTTCCTTTGCATGTTGTATTCAGTAATGCTAGACCAAATGTTGTTGCTTACATGTTGTATTCAGTATTTCTAGACCGATTTATTGCTGTACATATTATGTTTAGTAATGCTAGATTGAGTTATTTCCTCGGAAGCACGGACACGTCTCCAAGGTGCCGAGTCCATATCGGACACGTGTCACAGCCCCAAAAAATTAAATTAGATTAATATGTATTTCACTAACATGCATTTTCAAATTCAAAACATTTCCATAATATATTGTACTTGGAAAATCTAATTTGGGGTGAACATACACATCAAAATTCAAATTTCAATTCGAATCAGTGATAAAATTTTGTGATCATCATCTGAAATCAATTTATTTAAATACTACATTAATTATCATGAATTAATATAATTTTTCCCAAATTTTTGGGGCTAGGTTGAACCAAATGAAAATTCAAACAACATTCATAGACATACAACATGTTTGAATTTAAATATCACAAACTATATTATGAACAGTAGGGTTTTATAATTTTTATGGGAACTATATTATCCCAGGAACCCCCACAAATTATTTCATGATTTTATGAAATTTATTTCTATTTATAAAGCACTGGTCAAAGTAGAAGGAATGATTTAAAGCTCAGTCAAACTCTGGAACCTAAACCCTAGCTACTGTTCCTCCGATCGCACTCCTTCGCGACTCGGTTGAGCTCGATCAACTAAACGCAACTCGAGAGCCATCCGATGGGGACTCAGCGGCTGAGATCACGCATCGCTTTCGCCCGCCTTTTCCTCGCCCTGAACCTCAGCCCTTGGATCTAGATCTGACGGCCAGCGTTGGACCTCATCTCCAGCTCGCGCGCAAACGAGGAGACGCTGACCGGTGGGGCCGTGTTGTTAGATCCGTCGTCTACCTCCCGTCGTGTCCGCTCAGGTATCCAATACCACGCGGCCGCGCTCGTCTGCCCCAGCCCGTTGCAGCTCCGTCACCCCCGTTAGCCACCGCCGCATGCAACCACTCCTAGAGCTCCTCCTCTTCACGCCGCCTTGGTGCCGTCATCGCCTCGAGCATAACATCCCTCGGCACCCTCCTTCTCCCTCACTTCTCCTCGGTTGTGAGGAGAGGAGGCCAGCTCGAGCTCATCCCTAGGGTAAGCTCCAACCGCATGGTTCCTCCTTTCTTCTTGTTCGATGCCGTTTCCATTTTGGCTTATGCGAACCTTTGATTTCTTTTGTAGCTCTCTGTCCATCATCGTGCTCCCTGGAGCTCTAGAGCGCGCACTAAAGGCCTCTCTCGGTCAACCCTTGCCCTCGTAAGGTATTATCCCCAACGCGCGTCATATCGCATGCCTTGGGTCCCTGATCATTTCCCTAACTTTATTTTGGCAATGCACGACAGGATCTTGTTGATTTGAAGATTGAACCATTTTCGGCCGGGAAACAACCTTTCCTCTCCCACTTCATTTTGGTAAGCCTTTTCTTCGATTCCTTGCTTCTATAGCTTCCATGGATGATCTCGTGAGCCTTCTTGATCATTCTTTTTACTTGGTTTTGCTCGGAGGATCTCCTCCTTGTGGAACCGTGCCTTCACCATTTTCTTCTCCTGCGACGACTTTGCTCCAGCCCTCTCCGACCTTCTCAACCTCGCCCCAGTGCTCAGGTAGACCCTTAGTAGCCCTTAGTACCTCGTGCACTACTGGTTTGCGCTGCGGAGCTCTCTTGTGTCTTGCACACGTTTGCCGTATCATCGCCGCCGCTCAACTCCGGCTAGCCGCCGGTACAGGCCGGCTTAGCCGTCGAGACCACTTCCATTGGGAGCGCAGCACTATTGTGCATCTAAGCATACTCTTGGTTCACGCCGCCGTGGCCGGAATCGCCGGCAAGCCGTCGGTGAAACGCGCGGGGACGAAATCCCGTTGTCGTACGCCGACCGTTACTGTAGCACGTCATTAACGTTAACTGCAATCATTAGCATTTAATTGATGTCGGGAGTGAGTGGTTAAGTCCACTGACGTGTGGACCCTAAGGCTCTAAACACGTGCTTAGAAACTAAATGTACTGGAGTTAATCTAGACCGTCAGATGCGAAAGGAACGGTTTGGATTTGTGAGACATTCGGACCATCCTAATGCACCTCGACTGTGGACCGTTGGATCTTGATCCAACACCGCAATCGCACTCTAGAATACACGTATGCGCGCCGCAATGAGCATTGTGCAGCGGCCCGCTGGTCAGTGACCGTGGCTAGCTGAGCCTCGGTGAGAAAAGCAATAAATGCATTATAAAATCCGAAACCCATTTACTGACACACTAAAAATTGGTATTAACTTCTAAAATGCATAACTATTTCATCACAACTCCAAATCACGTGAAACCACTTCTGATAATTTTCATATTCAATGAACTTTATATTAAAATTGGTTTCAACTTTGTCTCTGTAACAGAGAGCTTTATTTTGGAAAATGAGTCATTAATCCTATTATTTTTACAATAAGAAAGGGGCTGATAACTTCAAAAATGCATAAGTAATTATTGGAATCTCCAAAAAACAGTGAGACCACTTTTGATAATTTTCATTTTCAGTGAACTTAATTCTAAAAATGGTTTCCACATTACCTCTGTCACAGAAACTATTTCGGGAGAATATAACCTTAAACTCCATTATTTTTATACTAGTAAAGGCTGATAACTTTGAAAATCAATAACTAAATCATAAAAACTCCAAAAAGGACAAACTCAACTGTTTTTAACTTATAATAATATTACCTATTTATCTATGTAATCCATGTACTCACCACTGTTCTACAAAATTTCAATTCATAATTAAATTATATAAATGACGGCATATTGAAATCTGAATTTCAAACCATTATAACTTTCTTATACTAAATCCAAATGAAATAATTCTTTCACCAAAAATCATTTAAAATCATGACCTAACTACTGTAGAAAAATCATGCATTTTTGAGCATTTTGGTTTTTGAGTTGTTTTCTCGGTATTTATTTGATGTTATAATTATATAGATCCCGAGCATATTGATATCGACACTTACGCTACCGAGAGTGAGCAGCTACTGTACCAGTAAGGCAAGCATCATTTGAACTTTCTTTGCATCATATTTGATCCCGCTTTGGTTAAGATAGTGCAATGATAATTGCTTGCATGCTATTTTGATTATGTCAATATTTTTGTGATGTGTAGTTTAGTTATGTCCTATGCTTGAGGTTAATCTTGAATTATGCCAACTCCTATATGCTTAAGATAGGATGTGTGAATTATGGGTTATAGAATTGCTTAGCCATGCAAGTCTAGATACGGTAGTTCGATCGTCGGGAATAACCAAAGCGGTTTTGGGATACACACAACTCTTACTTTATGTTTTTACTTCAGATCTTTGTAGCTGTTTTATGAGTTAAACTTTGTCATTTTTAAATGAGATTTGGTCCGGACAAGTGTTGGTTAGTGAGGGTGCTTTGTGCACGAGCATTGGGTAAGTGGAAGGACTTGTCTGGACAATTGAGGACCGAACTTTGGGTACCTCATCGTTCAAGCAACACTCGTCCGCCACACGCGGGTTGGGAGCCGATGGTTAAGTAGGGGAGGGTTTTATTGTGTTAAGTCCTTGGTGGTGTAAGGGCATAGCGACCGTGAAATCCTATGTTCTTTGAGGAGCCGATGTAATCCTTTATAGTGTGCAAGGAGCACCAATTCTTTTGTTTTGATTGCATCGGTATTTCCAATATAACTTGTGAGCCCCCTAGCAAGTGCTATCCGACGCTTGTACTTGGCAAGGAACCATCTCACAAGGGGGACTTAGCTCAATAGGGCTTTCTTGCTGAAAATGACTGTATCTTGATTTACCCGGCCGGCATACCATAGGAAGTGTGCTATTTCAGAGGCCTCTGGAGTCTTACGGGCTAATCAAGTCGTGTGGGTAAAGTAGTACACCCCTGCAGGGTATTAATCTATTTGAATAGCCGTGTCCACGGTTATGGACGACCGCTTGAAATTTGTGGCTGCTTATTGTTAGACTTTTAATTAAAATTGTGGTTGAACTTGGTATTCGTCATGAACGGGATGTTCATGTGTTTAGTACATCAAGGTGGGTTGCCACTTTGGTCTTTGTGTGATTCAACTGTTTATTACTGAAATGCTTTACTACATGCTTTACTTCTACTTCAAATCTGATTTTAAAATGGGCACATGAAAACTAGTATGTGTAGGATGTTAATGGTTGCATCTCTTTCGCAAAACTAAACCAATATGAGCCATCCTTTGAATGACCCTTATGCATAACTATTTTTATTTGTGTAAGACTTATAGTACACTTGTACTCACCGGATGTTTCTTTGGCCTTTTCTGTGTGAGGAAGATTATGAGTATGACGATCTCGCTAGTGTTGACTTGGGTGACACTAACGAGTAGTGTGCTATCATTTAACCCCCAGTCGGTTGCCGATGGGTGATGGGCATACCACTATTGGTCTTTTGCTTTATTTATTTACTTCCGCTGCTTCTTGGTACTTTACTTGAATTTGGTCGGTCGGCCGTATGTAATAAGCTGTAGACTTTGACTATTATGCAGTATGTCTTTTTATCTCTTGTTGTATGCGTTGTATGGATGTAATCAATGTTGGATGAGGGTATGAGTATATTGGTCGTTGATCTTGGGAGCCAATATATGTCATACTCGTTGTTGATGAATTCCCATTTAACTCACTAAGTGTAGTGCTTGAATCGAGGAGAATCGACAATCATGTAGCGCCGCAAGGGAGCAGCGCGCATGATCGTTGAGGCTCTAGTATTCGCTAAGCCTCTCACTTGGATAGAGTTAAATTGAATTATTTATCGAGACCAGTAATTATGTCCCTAAGACCTTGTCTAATCTCGGTCTTATGGAGATAATTACCGGGTCCCACAAATACGTTAGTATCGAGTCATCTTGATCGTAGGTTAGAGGTAGCACTGGCGTTAGAGTTAGTAAGCCTTGCAGAGTCAAAATATTTTGAAATTATCAAATTACTTTCAGAAAGTTTAAGTTAAGAATATCTTTTATTCCTTATCCATCTTAGCATCTTTTCTCACCTTATTCTGTTTTGGTTTATGAAACTAACTTACCTTGCCTTCTTGCCTTTAGATGAACCTCGCACCTTGTCAGGAAACTCAAGTGAAGGAGTGGATGGATACCCAGCGTTGCTATGAGACATGATGTGGAGGGCGAACTTCACATATCAGCCAACTTATTCCATCTACCGCCGTGATCGAGGACCAGGAATAGAGGAATTTATGGCAGTGATAGATATCGTTGCTAGACAAGTTACTGGGAGCATACCTTACCGCTTCCAAGCGCATGGCACTTCTGAGGCCATGGCGTTACAAGAGGTGGCTTTGGTGGCCATGAGTCGTCTCCGCTACGACTGTGAGTTAGCCCGGCCCCATATGATCATTTTTCCGATGCGCGTACGCGCTAGGGACGTGAACTCGTTTGCTAAGATCCAGTTTGGGGAGGACCCCCAAGTCAGACAGTTGGCGAGATTGGTTCACGTAATGGACCAAATGCATCGCTGCATAATGCATGAGTTATGGGAGACGCGCCGTCGTCTCATTATAGCTCAGAGCATTTGCGCTTATGCATGACATGAGGCTCATTCGTCCGGATGTCTTTGTATGGCGCTAATGAGGTTTCACCGTACATTTTGCGCCTCCGGACTATCGCCTTCACGAAGTAGGAGGCCATATCATCGCGTAGGATCCCCTTACGCCTCACCAACCCGGAGACCCGGAAGACACGAGATCCTCGGATACCACCCTCGATGACTTTCCGGTGAACTTTGATCGGAATAATATCTAGGCTGTTAGGGCAGAGAGCTCTATGTTTGAGCTTGTATCCTTGGGTTTATGTAATAGGGTAGTAGATGTCGAACTGTTATGTTTTATTTGCAAACACTACTATTTCAGTTGTAATCTTAAGCCTGCAGGCGCTTATGTACGGAGTGTATCGATTTGGTTTATGTTGCTTAATGTTTGGTGTTCTATTCGATGTTACAATTTTCTTGCTTTTTGATATTGATTGTGCGTGTATGGCCAAGTAATGGCTTTTGTCTTATTTACTAACCATCCTTGTCTAATACAGGATGACAGGACCGACTACGCGATCAGGAGCCCTGCGCGGCAGAGGCTCCCCATCCCCATCTAGGGCACCCCGTGTAGCACCCCTGAGCGATTTCTACGATCAGGGACAGTCATCCCAGCAGCCGTTTGAGCATGGCGAGCCCTCCCAGCCGCCGTCCCAGCAGGGCGGACCGCCTGAGGAGGTGCTCCCTCCGCCGCCATCCATGGTCGAGTTTATGATGATGATTGAGCGCAACCGGATGGACCAGACCCGGATGCTCGAGGCGATCGTATGTAACACCGCCCCAGCTCCCGTTCCGGCAGGAGGAGCTGCCCCGCACTGAGCGTCCGGAGGTCTCGCTGAGTTTCAGCGGACCAACCCTCCGACATTTGCGGGTGGCAAGGACCCGATGGAGGCATAGGACTGGCTGCACAACATAGAGAAGAAGCTGAACATTGCGCAGTGTACCGGAGTTGAGAGGGTCTTGTTTGCCAGCTATCAGTTGGCAGGTGCGGCGAGCGCATGGTGGGATAGTTATTCCGCCATGCAGCCCGCTGGTCACGTCCCGACTTGGGACGAATTCAGGGACGCGTTCCGAGAGGCCCATATACCGGAGGGAGTGCTGCTTATCAAACAGCAGCAGTTCCTTGCCTTAAGGCAGGGACGGAGGACAGTCACTGAGTACCTGCATGATTTCAACTACTTGGCCAGGTATGCTCCGGACGACGTCTCGACAGACGCTCGTCGCCGGAACAGGTTTTTCCATGGGTTGTCCGAGGAGTTGCGGCTTGTTTTAGCTGCACATGATTTCGTGGAGTTTCAAGATCCGTCAACAAGGCGATCGTGGTGGAGCATGAGAGCATGACAGTGGATGAGTCGAGGAAGAGGAGGAAGGCCTTACAGACGGCAGTGGCGAGTGGCAGTTTTCCCAAGCCACACCCAGGATTACCTCAGGCACCTCGTGCCCGGCCAACACCATCGAGGTCTCTGTGGCACCTCCACGACCTTCTCCACCGCAGCTCAGAAGCAATGGGGGCGAGACCACAGATGGCGGGGCATACAAGCCGGCGTCATTTGTTTTCACTGTGGCGTCGGGCCACTATGTTGCAGATGCCTCGCCAAGCGGCGAGGATGCCGGACGATTCTCGCTCCGGCACCACCAGCCCAGCTCCAGCGAGGCCACCGCCACCACCACGAGAGCAGCACCTACTCCACCCGGCATGCACGTGGTCGCGTCAACCACGTCTCGCAGAGGAGGCGGCGAGCGACGACTGACGTCGTGCTAGGTACACTACTTGTTAATTCATGTCTGCATCGTTTTATTTGATTACGGAGCATCTCATTCATTTATTAAAAATGAGTATGCTGAAATTAACCAATTGAAGATACATACACTACACCCACCTTATCATATTCAGTCCCCAGGGTCGGTTTTCTACGCCGATCAAGTCTGCAGGGGCGTAAAAGTTGAAATACAAAATATTAACTTTTCAGCAAACTTAATAGTGATAAGTTCTGTGGGCATTGATGTTGTCTTAGGGATGGATTGGTTATCTAAGAATCAGGGGAAGATTGATTGTGCCCAGCGGTCTATCTCAGTGACTAGCGAGGACGGCATCCAGGTCGTCTTTGCACCTTTAGTGGGTAGTTCTCACCTATATGCTTTAGAGGCGAGTACCTCTCTCGCTAGAGGAGGTCCCGAGAGTGAGTGAGTATCCCGATGTGTTCCCGAGGAACTTCTGCATGCCCCGACCGAGAGGTAGAGTTTGTCATTGAGCTTGCACCGCACCGCGCCCATCTCAAAAGGCCGTAGCGGATGCCGCCCAATGAGCTAGCTGAATTGGAAGAACAACTTAAGGAGTTGCAAGATAAGGGTTTCATCAGGCCTAGCTCCTCGCCTTGGGGATGCCGGCTCTCTTTGTCAAGAAGAAAGACAAGAGTCTACGGATGTGTGTTGACTACCGTCCGTTGAATGAGGTCACCATCAAGAACAAGTATCCGCTCCCGCGGATCGATGACCTATTTGACTAGCTTAGTGGAGCTCAGGTGTTTTCCAAAATTGACTTGAGGTTAGGCTACCATCAGTTAAAGTTAGAACCGAGGACATTAGAAGACCGCCTTCTCTACTCGTTACGGTTTGTGCAGTACACAGTCATGTCCTTTGGTTTGACCAATGCCCCAGCCTATTTCATGAACCTCATGAATTCGGTGTTCATGGAATAATTGGATCAGTTTGTAGTGGTTTTCATTGACGATATCCTTATCTACTCTAAGTCTGATCTTGAGCACGAGCAACATTTGAGACTTGTGTTAGAAAAGCTTCACCACCATCAGCTGTACGCCAAATTCAGCAAATGTGAATTTTGGCTTCGAGAGGTTAGTTTCTTGGGTCATATCCTATCTAAGGGCGGTGTCATTGTTGATCGATGAAGGTGCAAGATGTCCTTGAGTGGAAGCAACCCAAGGCGTCACCGACATTCGTAGTTTTCTTGGACTTGCGGGATACTACCGTAGGTTCATCAAGAATTTCTCAAAAATTGCAAAGCCTATGACCCAACTTCTAAAGAAAGAAAAGAAATTTGAGTGGACAACAGAATGCGAGCAAAGCTTCCAAACCCTGAAAGAATGCCTGACAGAAGCTCTCGTGCTTGTTCTGCCAGACATTCACAAGAGCTTTGATATCTACTGTGATGCCTCTCGCCATGGGCTCGGTTGTGTGCTCATGCAAGACGGCCGAGTGGTGGCTTATGCATCGAGGCAATTGAGGCCCCATGAGACCAATTATCCCACGCACGACCTAGAGCTCGCGGCTGTAGTTCATGCCTTGAAGATTTGGCGACATTACCTCATCGGTAATCGTTGCGAGATCTACACCGACCATAAGAGCCTTAAATATATTTTCACCCAAGCCGACCTGAACTTGAGACAAAGAAGATGGCTTGAGCTGATTAAAGATTACGATATGGGACTCCATTATCATCCGAGGAAGGCTAATGTCGTGGCGACGCATTGAGCGAAAATCTCAATGCAACTGTTTGTCGGTAACTCCTTTTCTCGCAGCTTATGTGCTGCATTGCAAGGCCTACACGGAGATAGTTGAAGAAGGTTAGCTTGCAGCCTCGGTGTGACTTGCACACTTGAGGACCAGATTAGGAAGCCCGTAAACCGATGCGGAAGTGGCTCAAATTTTAGAACTAATGAAACAAGGCAAGGCTAAATGTTTTAAGCAAGATGCACAAGGTACTCTATGGTTTGGAAACCGTATAGTGGTACCATTTGATCGCCACTTGAGGGAATTGATTCTCAAGGAGGCTCATAACTCAAAATTCTCTATCCACCCCGGAAGTACGAAAATGTATCAAGATTTGAAAAAGAAAGCGTGGTGGAGCCGAATGAAGCGACACGTTGCACAATATGTGGCCGAGTGCGATCTATGTCAAAGAGTTAAGGTGAGCATTTGAAGCCGGTGGTACTCTAGATCCCTGCCCATTCCCGATGGAAATGGGAAGAAGTTGGCATGGATTTTATCACCGCCTTCCTAGAACTAAAGCTGGATTTGATTCTATATGGGTAATTGTAGACCGTTTGACTAAAGTTGCTCACTTCATTCTGTCAAGACCATCTACCGTGGGGACAAGTTAGCGGAGCTTTACATTGCAAGAATTGTTTGTCTCCACGGTGTTCCAAAGGTGATAGTTTCGATAGAGGCCCTCAATTCACATCCTATTTCGGGAATGCTTACATAAAGCGATGGGGACCAGTCTATCTTTTAGCTCGCTTATCACCCGCAAACGGATGGACAAGCGAGAGGGTAAACCAAGTTTTGGAAGACCTTCTCGGGCTTGCGTCTTGTCCTACAAACGATAGTTGGGAAAAATGTTTACCGTTTATGGAGTTCTCCTACAACAATAGTTTCCAATCGAGCATTCAAATGTCACCTTGAAGCATTGTATGGGAGAGCTTGTAGAACACCTTTGAACTAGTCCGGTCGGGAGAGGCCATTCTATGGCCCAACCTTGGTGGAAGATGCTGAAGAACAAGTTCGTGTCATTCGTGAACGACTTAGGACGGCTCAATCACGTCAGAAGTCATATGCCGATCGTCGTCGTCGCGAGTTGAGCTTCAAAGTGGACGATCATGTATATCTCAAAGTCTCTCCTATGAAAGGAGTTCGTCGTTTCCAAATCAAAAGTAAATTAGCACCTCGCTATATTGGACTTTTCCGTATTCTAGCTAAGTTGGGATCGGTGGCATACCAGTTGGAGTTGCCACCATCACTTTCAGACGTGCATAACGTCTTCCATGTCTCCCAACTCAAGAAATGTCTTCGAGTCCCAACGGAAGCAACCGAGTTGGATAAACTCGACTTGCAACCCGATCTATCTTATCGAGAGAGCCCGATTCGTATCCTTGAGGAAACCGAGCGTAAGACTAGGAATCGTAACATCAAGTTCGTCAAGGTTCAATGGAGCAACCACACGGAGAATGAAGCAACTTGGGAACGTGAAGACCGGATGCGAGCGGCATATCCAGACCTCTTCTCTACCTGAAGTGCCTTCGTATCAAGAAAGGAAAGGTAAAACATAGCAATGTAAACAAAATTATTCTTATAGCATAATTATAACCTGTCAACACTATCTTTGAAGGAAATCAAGACAACATAAATTATAACTTCTAATGAAAACTTTCGAATTCTTCTTCACCCAGATCTCGGGTCGAGATCTTTTGTAAGGGGGAGGTTTGTCACAGCCCCAACAAATTAAATTGGATTAATATGTATTTCACTAACATGCATTTTCAAATTCAAAACATTTCCATAATATATTGTACTTGGAAAATCTAATTTGGGGTGAACATACACATCAAAATTCAAATTTCAATTCGAATCAGTGATAAAAAGTTGTGATCATCATCTGAAATCAATTTATTTAAATACTACATTAATTATCATGAATTAATATAATTTTTCCCAAATTTTTGGGGCTAGGTTGAACCAAATGAAAATTCAAACAACATTCATAGACATACAACATGTTTGAATTTAAATATCACAAACTATATTATGAACAGTAGGGTTTTATAATTTTTATGGGAACTATATTATCCCAGGAACCCCCAAAAATTATTTCATGATTTTATAAAATTTATTTCTATTTAGAAAGCACTGGTCAAAGTAGAAGGAATGATTTAAAGCTCAGTCAAACTCTGGAACCTAAACCCTAGCTACTGTTCCTCCGACCGAACCCTTTGCGACTCGGTTGAGCCTGATCAACTAAACGCACCTCTCGAGAGCCGTCCGATGGGGACTCAGCGGCTGAGATCACGTACCGTTTCGCCCCGCCTTTTCCCCTCGTCCTTGAACCTCAGCCCTTGGATCTAGATCGGCGGCGGCGTTGGACCTCATCTCGGCTCGCTGCATAACGAGGAGGCGCCGGCCGGTGGGGCCGTGTTGTTAGATCCGTCGTCTACCTCCCGTCGCGTCGCTCAGTATCCAATGCCACGCGGCGCGCTTCGTCTCGCCCGACCGTTGCAGCTCGTCACCCCGTTAGCCACGCCGCATGCAACCACTCCTGGAGATCCTCCTCTTCACGCCGCCTTGGTCGCCGTCATCGCCGAGCATAACATCCCCTCGGCACCCTCCTTCTCCTCACTTCTCCTCGGTTGATAGAGAGAGGAGGCCACTCGAGCTCATCCTAGGGTAGCTCCAACCGCATGGTTCCTCCTTTCTTCTTGTTCGATGTCGTTTCCATTTTGGCTTATTCGAACCTTTGATTTCTTTTGTAGCTCTCTGTCCATCATCGTGCTCCCTGGAGCTCTAGAGCGCGCACTAAAGGCCTCTCTAGGTCAACCCTTGCCCTCGAAGGTATTATCCCCAACCGAGCGCGTCATATCGCATGCCTTGGGTCCTGATCATTTCCCTAACTTTATTTTGGCAATGCAGCGGCAGATCTTGTTGATTTGGAGATTGAACCATTTTCGGTAGGAAACAACCTTTCCTCTCCCACTTCATTTTGGTAAGCCTTTTCTTCGATTCCTTGCTTCTATAGCTTCCACAAATGAGCTGTGAGCCTTCTTGATCATTCTTTTTTACTTGGTTTTGCTCAGAGGATCTCCTCCTTGTGGAACCGTGCCTTCACCATTTTCTTCTCCGGCGCCGACTTTGCTCCAGCCCTCTCCGACCTTCTCGACCTCGCCCCGGTGCTCGGTAGACCCTCGGTAGCCCTTAGTACCTCGGGCACCCGGCCGTTTGCGCTGCGGAGCTCTCTTGTGTCTTGCACACGTTTGCCGTATTATCGCCGCCGCTCAACTCCGGCTAGCCGCCGGTACAGGCCGGCTTAGCCGTCGAGACCACTTCCATTGGGAGCGCAGCACTATTGTGCATCTAAGCATACTCTTGGTTCACGCCGCCGTGGCCGGAATCGCCGGCAAGTCGTCGGTGAAACGCAGCGAGGACGAAATCCGTTGTCGTCGCCGGCTATTCTCGTAGCACCTCATTGCGTTAAGCGCAATCATTAGCATTTAATTGATGTCGGGAGTGAGTGGTTAAGTCCAGCGGCGTGTGGACCTAAGGCTCTAAACACGTGCTTAGAAACTAAATGTACGGAGTTAATCTAGACCGTCGGATGCGAAAGGGCGGTTTGGATTTGTGAGACATTCGGACCATCCTAATGCACCTCGATCGTGGGCCGTTGGATCTTGATCCAGCGGCTGCATAATCGCGACTCTAGAATACACGTCGCGCGCCAAATGCGAGCGGCGGCGGGCCGCTGGTCGATGACCGTGGCTAGTGAGCCTCGGTGAGAAAAGCAATAAATGCATTATAAAATCCGAAACCCATTTACTGACACACTAAAAATTGGTATTAACTTCTAAAATGCATAACTATTTCATCACAACTCCAAATCACGTGAAACCACTTCTGATAATTTTCATATTCAATGAACTTTATATTAAAATTGGTTTCAACTTTGTCTCTGTAACAGAGAGCTTTATTTTGGAAAATGAGTCATTAATCCTATTATTTTTACAATAAGAAAGGGGCTGATAACTTCAAAAATGCATAAGTAATTATTGGAATCTCCAAAAAACAGTGAGACCACTTTTGATAATTTTCATTTTCAGTGAACTTAATTCTAAAAATGGTCTCCACATTACCTCTGTCACAGAAACTATTTCGGGAGAATATAACCTTAAACTCCATTATTTTTATACTAGTAAAGGCTGATAACTTTGAAAATCAATAACTAAATCATAAAAACTCCAAAACGGACAAACTCAATTGTTTTTAACTTATAATAATATTGCCTATTTATCTATGTAATCCATGTACTCACCACTGTTCTACAAAATTTCAATTCATAATTAAATTATATAAATGACGGCATATTGAAATCTGAATTTCAAACCATTATAACTTTCTTATACTAAATCCAAATGAAATAATTCTTTCACCAAAAATCATTTAAAATCATGACCTAACTACTGTAGAAAAATCATGCATTTTTGAGCATTTTGGTTTTGAGTTGTTTTCTCGGTATTTATTTGATGTTATAATTATATTGATCCGAGCATATTGATATCGACACTTATGCTACGAGTGAGCAGCTACTGTACCAGCAAGGCAAGCATCATTTGAACTTTCTTTTGCATCATATTTGATCCAGTTTTGGTTAAGATAGTGCAATGATAATTGCTTGCATGCTATTTTGATTATGTCAATATTTTTGTGATGTGTAGTTTAGTTATGTCCTATGCTTGAGGTTAATCTTGAATTATGCCAACTCCTATATGCTTAAGATAGGATGTGTGAATTATGGGTTATAGAATTGCTTAGCCATGCAAGTCTAGATACTGATAGTTCGATCGTCAGAATAACCCTACTGTTTTGGGATACACACAACTCTTACTTTATGTTTTTACTTCAGATCTTTGTAGCTGTTTTATGAGTTAAACTTTGTCATTTTTAAATGAGATTTGGTCGGACAAGTGTTGGTTAGTGAGGGTGCTTTGTGCACGAGCATTGGGTAAGTGGAAGGACATGCGGACAATTGAGGACCGAACTTTGGGTACCTCATTGTTCAAGCAACACTCGTCTTGCCACACGCGGGTTGGGAGCCGTATGGTTAAGTAGGGGAGGGTTTTATTGTGTTAAGTCCTTGGTGGTGTAAGGGCATAGCGGCCGTGAAATCCTATGTTCTTTGAGGAGCCGATGTAATCCTTTATAGTGTGCAAGGAGCACCAATTCTTTTGTTTTGATTGCATCAGTATTTCCAATATAACTTGTGAGCCCCTAGCAAGTGCTATCCGACGCTTGTACTTGGCAAGGAACCATCTCACAAGGGGACTTAGCTCAATAGGGCTTTCTTCTTTGAAAATGATTGTATCTTGATTTACCGTAGGCATACCATAGGAAGTGTGCTATTTGAGAGGCCTCGGAGGCTTACGGGCTAATCAAGTCGTGTGGGTAAAGTAGTACACCCCTGCAGGGTATTAATCTATTCGAATAGCCGTGTCCACGGTTATGGATGACCGCTTGAAATTTGTGGCTGCTTATTGTTAGACTTTTAATTAAAATTGTGGTTGAACTTGGTATTCGTCATGAACGGGATGTTCATGTGTTTAGTACATCAAGGTGGGCTGCCACTTTGGTCTTTGTGTGATTCAACTGTTTATTACTGAAATACTTTACTACATGCTTTACTTCTACTTCAAATCTGATTTTAAAATGGGCACATGAAAACTAGTATGTGTAGGATGTTAATGGTTGCATCTCTTTCGCAAAACTAAACCAATATGAGCCATCCTTTGAATGACCCTTATGCATAACTATTTTTATTTGTGTAAGACTTGCAGTACACTTGTACTCACCGGATGTTTCTTTGGCCTTTTCAGGTGAGGAAGATTATGAGTATGACGATCTCGCTAGTGTTGACTTGGGTGACACTAACGAGTAGTGTGCTATCATTTAACCCCCAGTCGGTTGCCAATGGGTGATGAGCATACCACTACTGGTCTTTTGCTTTATTTATTTACTTCCGCTGCTACTTGGTACTTTACTTGAATTTGGCCGGTCGGCCGTATGTAATAAGCTGTAGACTTTGACTATTATGCGGTATGTCTTTTATCTCTTGTTGTATGCGTTGTATGGATGTAATCAACGTTGGATGAGGGTATGAGTATATTGGTCGTTGATCTTGGGAGCCAATATATGTCATACTCGTTGTTGATGAATTCCCATTTAACTCACTAAGTGTAGTGCTTCGAATCGAGGGAGAATCGACAATCATGTAGCGCTCGCAAGGGAGCAACGCGCATGATCATTGAGGCTCTAGTATTCGGCTAAGCCTCTCACTTGGATAGAGTTAAATTGTAATTCGCTGGCAATGGAGGTGGCGGCGCACGGCCTTTTAGGGTTTGCGCTCTCCGAGCTCTAGAACTCAAATGAGTGAGGGAGAAGAAGTGTGGGTGAGCGCACTGGCTTGGAAAAGAAGAGACGCAGCTCGGGGATGGCTATTTATAGCCGGATGTGGCGGAGATCAACGAGGGGAGCTCAGGCAGGGCAGCGGAGCTCTCGGAGGCTCTTGACGACATACGAGCAGGGACGGGCTTCAGCTGGGTAGGAATGGGCACGGTGTTTGACTGACGAAGCAACGGGTGGTTGGGCAGCGGCAAAATAGTGGGCGCTGGCGAAAACGACGGGAGTTGCTGAGCTCTGACATGCGGGTGGGTGTAGGCATGGCCAAGCAGAGGTGGAAGACGATCCCTACGACGGGGGCCCACTAGTCAGTGAGAGAGAGAGAGAGAGAGAGAGAGAGGGGTTAGATTTAGGATTTCTATTTTCTATTGATTTCTTTGCCGATTTAATTCACCAGACAAAATAATTCAAAATTTAATGAAATTTTTTGTGTAAGCTTCTAACCTTATGTAGTTGCTCCTGTAAAATCTTTAGATGTTAATACTTTGTGTGAATTTCTACAAAATTTATAGAAGTTTCTGTTTTGTGCTTTTGTAATTGTTTTCCTAAACAAGACTTTATATAAAATCTCGGGTGAATTATAACTGGGATAATAAGCCCGAATTAATTCTATCCTTTGAATTTATTTACTTTATTTTATCTATTTCGTTTTAGCACCTTTTTGTTTGTAATTCAAGTTTTGTTTTTAAATTCAAAAACCAAACTTAACATAGCATATTTCATATGAAAATGATCAAGGTAATTTTTCTAATGAATTTATATTACATAATCCTAGAATTAGGATTTTGGGATGTTACAGGTATAGTCTTGATTTTCATAAAACAGTCTTAACGGAAAACGTGTGAAAGGGTTTGTTGGGTTATATCGATGCGATTGCCATGTTCATGGCTGAAAATGAGATGTTGCTCAAAACCGATGAGGGTTGTGAGTTGTTACTTATTCAATTTTTAACTTGTTGCCCTTTTCAATTTAACTACTTTTCAAACTTCTATTGCAAAATACTATACATTGGTATTGCAAACAAAATTTGCTTAATGTTGAAAATAACTTGTAGGGTAGAGCCTTATTCTTCGATAGTCTTGCTTTTATATAAATTTCGTGATACACTACAAGTCTTTTTGAATATGCAATGTACTCAATCTTGCTTAAATTATTGTTGAAAGTATGATGACGAACCTACGCCGGAGGATGTCTTCTTTGTGCCCGGAGCCTGAGGGTTCGGATGGGCATGCTGCTAGAATTTTGAACTTATATTACATTTTGCTTCCGCTGTTACATTTTCTACCTTTGATACTTAAGCTTTTATTTGGCCGGTCAGCCCCTGTGATGTAAATATTGTAATCGCTTAAGCTTTGTATCATAACTTTTTTATTTTGTACATATGAATGTATGTATGTGATTACCAATTTTGGAGTTGTGTGTACTAGCATGCGATCATGGGACTAGTACGGTACACACACAAGGGTGTCGAGTATTCAAAGCCCAGTCCGACAACATGGATTATTTATGCCGTGAAATTTTAACTAAACTAATGGCTTATCTGTATTTCTTTAAGCGATCGATAAAACTGGATAACAATTTATGTAAATTCATTTTTTAAGGAGCTATAATTGGGAACATGGACCTTTCCTTTTGTGAGAAAAATTAATGGATGGGAGATTTGCAAGTTCAATTATGTGATTTGCACTTGACAACATGTGTGTGAGAGCCTCCCCCCAAATCCCACACAACCCCCCCCCCAACACACACAGGGAGGGATGATGGAATCAATATATTGCAGTACTACTAGATATTTGGGGCTGATGGTAGTATGATCCATTGGATTAGTATAGATAATAGATATATCAATTTAAGTGACGTGGCACAATATTGTTTTCTTACTCAGCTTTACAAGAAGATCGAGGTTCATAATTATAATATTTCCTTTTGGTACCTAGACTACTCATACAATAATGTTACTAGGAGGATATCAGAGGAAAAAAAACAAGGCTCTTGTGAGAGGTTTTCCTTTGTATATACCAGATTTTACACTTTGGGTACGTTTTACACTTGAGTGCCTCAATTGGTTCATGGATAATGCAGCATTCTTTCTCCTAGTCACCAAATATTTCCTCATTTGGTCACAAGTTCTCAACATTCTCAGTTTTTTAGTCTTGGATATGCAATTTGAACTTTAGTTCTTATCGCAGTATATTTGCAATAGTTATATAAGATTATGATTGCATTCATAGATAAATATATACCACAAACAAGGAGACATCATTGCCTTGAGGCAGGGCATCGGCAACAAGGCAGCCCCATTCACCGAGGTACTGCTCATCACGCATGTAGTCAAACACACGCCACATCTTCACGCGGGAGCCACACGATGCGATGGCACTTTCGGCACTCAAGACCGATGGAGTTCGTGGTGCACCACCAATCATCCTTGACATTATGCGCGGCATTATCCAACCTACCACCCCGGCACTATTGGTCTCCCGCTCACCGCGGCATTATCCACGGACCTTCATCACCGGCGCACATATGGCTATGGAGCTAGTCGTCATTTCTTGCACTGTTGAGAACACCCATTCGCCTTATTTGCTCTGTCACTATCATGCAAAAGCCCGTAATGTAGCATACCATTTTAGTTAATGTATATAGACAAGTCAAGGTTTTGATTCTAACATCACCTGCCACATCGCACCTTCTGTAAATAACGGGAAAAAATGGTATGATATCGGTGCTACACATGACTATATGGTACCACCCCCTAGGATGCGAACACGTTGCAAGCACAAATCTTTGAAAAAATCTGGGAAGAGTGGGGGTTAGATGGTGAGATGCATAATGATTTGTAATTGCCATGTGTTCACATCCTAAGGGTGGTGCCCTATAGTCATGCATAGCACCGGTGCCATAGAATTTTTTCCTGTAAATAACACCACACCAGCGCCATGGTAATTTTGCGGATAATTGCAAACTCACCACCCCAAATTTGCAAACTCCTAACTCCAAATCGGAATGCACTCCACCTCGATCTAGGGTTTGCCAACACCAGTGTAGAAGTGCCTCTCTACATCACTCTGCTTGGAAACGACCGCAGAGGGATACGCTAGGATTTTTAGCATTTGCCAATGATGACAATGCCCCAACATCGCATTGCCTTGGAGACGTCATTGCTAGGAAAGTCCGTTAGCGGTCAGTGAGGTACTTCTTTAACATTCTGAGTGATACCACCTCAACCCCTCCCAAGTCCACCACGCCCAAATCCATCACACTCCCATCTCCAAATCACATTCCACTCGCTTGAATCTAGGGTTAGGCGACACACCCAAATCACACCACTTGGAGATAACTACAGGGGACACTGACTAGGTTCTTAGTGTTTGCCGATGACAACGCCACCCCACGTCGTGTCAACCTAAAGATCACCACATGATGGCATGGCTAACCAAATCTACAAGTGGTTAGTGTCTAATGTTATGACTTACGGCGATCAACGATAAATTAGCGTTGTCTTTGCTAGTATACCATAACTTGGGTCTGAGTGGCAAACAAAGTATTATTTTGTGTCACCTCATTATAATAACATAACATGATTTTCCAATTACTATGCCAAAATTTATAGAGTTAGACCCAATTAAAATATCAAATGGCGCATAGTGTTTCCTCACCCCAATGGTCACACGGTTTTCATGGCTTATCAATCAAGTGTAAACCATACCCTAAGTGTAAAATCTTGTATATACAAAGAAAAACCTCTCACAAGAGCCTTGGATTTTTCCCTCGATATTCTCCAGTATCATTGTAAGAGTAGTCTAGGTATAAAAAGTAAATGGTATAATTATGTATCTCAATCTTCTTCTAAAGCTAAGTAAAATTTGAATCGATATCTACCGCCCGATATTAATCGAATGCATCATCTGACCATGAGCCCCAAATTTCCATCTCTCTCACTCTCTCTCCTTCTCCTCCCACCCCCTCTCTCTTTGGTGTGTGTGTGGCACACACACTCATGTTGTGAAGTCATAAATCACATAAACATACAAATCTCCCGTCCATTCTTCTGACATAAGGAAAGGTCCATATTCCAATTATAACTCCTTAATTAAAAAAATGGATTTCCAATTATAAATCGATATCCAATTTTATCATTCGTTAAGAAAGATATCGACAACCCATTAGTTAATGTAGATAACATAAATAATCCATCCTACCCCTTATATGTTCCTAAACAAAAACCATTTCGAATATGTATAAAAGTTATAAAAATATGATAACTAGTACACATGAAAGTATATATATTTTTAGACAAAAATGAGAGATATTATTGATTATCTATACGAATTACAATTATCACAAACAAGTATTATATTGACCATCCAAAAATCTTATTTGTAGATTTAATGTCAATGGTACTTTAATAACATCATATATATTGTACTAACACATTATCATAAAAGAACCAATTGTCAATACCTTAGGACCATAAAAATAATACAAAATAATCTCTACACATGTGATTACATTTAGAATTAATTTTGCTAGCGATCTACTCAAATCATTGCTCTAGATTTTGTATATTTCATAATAGGAAAAGAGGGAGAAAATTCTACCCGGCCTCACCGTTCATGGGCATATCCCAGTTGCTGTGGCACTGGTTATCATTGCCTTGAGGTAGGGCATCGGCAACAAGGCAGCCCCATTCACTGAGGCACTGCCCATCACGCATGTAGTCAAACACACGCCGCGTCTTCATGCCGGGAGACACAGCGATGCGATGGCACTTAGGACCCGACCGGAGGTTCGCTGGTGCCCCACCAATCATCCGTGACACTATGTGCGTGGCATTATCCAACCTATCACCCCCGGCACTATTGGTCTCCCACTCAACAACACGCGCACGGACCTTCAGCGATGCACATATGGTCGTGAAGCTAGTCGTCATTTCGGCACTGAGTTGAGCGCTCCTTCGCTCGGTTTGCTCTGTAACTGTCATATAAAAGCCTGTAATGTAGCGTACCATTTCAGTTAATGTATATAGACAAGTCAAGGTTTTGATTAAAACATCACCCACCACATCACACCTTCTGTAAAAAATGGGGAAAAAATTGTGTGACACTGGTGCTACGCATGACTATGTGGTACCACACCTGGGATGCAAACACGTGGCAAGCACAAATCTTTAGAAAAAATAGGGAAGAGTAGGGGTTAGATGGTGAGATGTATAATGATCTGTGCTTGCCACGTGTTCACACCAACCATCATTCGTGACATTATGTGCGTGGCATTATCCAACCTATCACCCCTGGCACTATTGCTCTTCCGCTCAGCAAGTGCGCGGCCAGACCTTCGCCATTGACGCACATATGGCTATGAAGCTGGTTGTCATTCGCTGCACCAGGTGCAGGACGCTTCTTCACCTCAGCTGCTCTTTCATTGTCATAATATACAAAATCCAATCATATAGCATACCATTTCAGTTAATATAATAGGCAAGTCAAGGTTTTGATTCTAAGATTACCCACCACATCACACCTTCTATAAATAATGGGAAAAAATTCTATGAGGGCATCTTTAGTGTATTAAACCTATACCGATTCAAAAGATGCTATGTAAGCATTTAAGGAACTGTGCTTGTTGTTCTCAATGTATTGATCCAATTCCACTAATAAGCTGGGACCCATGTTATATTAAAAACCACAAAAATAATATCCTCTCTCAACCACACTCTCTCTCTCTCTTTCATAGCTGGACCCATATGAGTTGTTTAATGCTTTGAATCGACTCATATGTTGAGTCCGCTTCTAGAAATTTTTGTTAGAATCGACCCCTCCAATGTATTGAATTGATTCAATATCTTCTCTTTCCTTTTTTCAACCGGTTAAAACAACACATTGCTGATGATCTCACACTGGTGCTACGCATGACTATAGGGCACCACCCCTAGGATGCGAACACGTGGCAAGCACAAATCTTTATAAAAATCTAGGAAGAGTGCGGGTTAGATGGTGAGGTGAATAATGATTTGTGCTTGCCACGTGCTCACATCCTAGGGGTGGTGCCATATAGTCATGCATAGTACCTGTTGATGAGGGCATCCCTAACACTTATACATCTTTCCCTATTGGTGGTCATACACATGCGAGGTGGGCGCCATACGTGGCCTTCAAATAATTCAAGTGCAGAAGTGCATATTGGTCCACTGGCGAGCAAGAGCTAAACTTCTAAATCAACAGTGCTTTTGTTTCTTAATGAATCTTCTATTGTCATTGATGAGAATTGGGTATTACCTCATGCAAATGTTTTGTGCATTCTCGAGTTTGAACATTGTGAAGCCTTTGGAACCAAGAGGAGGCCGAGTCAAAGCAATGGAGGAGAAGCTCACGTGGGTCAACCAAGGGAGAAAAGCCCAAGAATTCAAGCCCAATTTGGATCTTCCACAAGTGCAACCGAAATTCATCTCGGAATCAACTCAGAATTCAATTCGGATTCGGTTCAGGACAGCCAACAGGGCTGTAATAAAAGGACATAACTTTTGCATACGGAGTCCGATTGGGGTGTTCTTGGACTTGTTTGAAAGCTTATTCAAGGCCCACACAATGGTTTTGGCCCCAGCTTCAGAAGACTTACGGTCGCGCCGCTATGGCGAAACAATGTGACGGACTTAAGTTAGGTTTTCCTTTTTGTGTGTTTTAGGTCTTAGCCGAGTTCGAGTTTGATTCGGCATGTGGTGGCCCTAGGCCGTGCGTGAGTCGTGGAGCGCCTTAAATACCCTTGCCCCTCCCTTGTATCCATTAGACCAGTTTATGCATAAGATTGAAACATAGCTATTGCTTGTTCTTTCAACACGAGTTCATGCGAGGACTTTGAGAGAAATTAGGCGATCCATTTGTTTTGTTACGCATTCCAAGGTCAAGCCATGTCGTTCCATTGGGAATTGGGGACTTGGCGTTAAATCGTTCGTGGTCTCATGACGAACAACTACCCGGTGTGTTTGGGCGTATTACGAAGAGTTGAGGGTTCGTGCATTGGCGCGAGTGTTCAACTAGCGACATCGTCTATTTCGCATCAACTATCCACGGTTCCTCACTGAGAAGATCGGGCCTCCCCCGTATCACCTGTGCTACAGATTTTTTTTCCTGTAAATAACACCTCACCAGCGCCATGGTAATTTTTTGGATAATCACAAACTCACCACCCCAAATCTACGAACTCCCAACTCCAAATCGGAATCCACTCCACCTCAATCTAGGGTTTGCCGACACCAATGTAGAAGTGTCTCTCCACATCACTCCGCTTGGAGATGACCGAAAGGGGATATGCTAGGATTTTTAGAGCTTCCCAATGATGACAATGCCCCACATCGCATTGCCTTGGAGACGTCATGGCAAGGAAAGTTCGTTAGCGGTCAGTGAGGTACGTCTTTAACATTCTAAGTGATACTACCTCCCAACCCCTCCCAAGCCCACCACTCCCAAATTTTAAAAAATGGATTTCCATTCATAAATCGATATCCAATTTTATCATTCGTTAAGAGAAATATCGATAATCCATTAGTTAATGTAGAGAACATAAATAATCCATCCAATTTGTATATGTTCCTAAACAAAAACCATTTCCAATTTGTATAAAAGTTATAATAGGAAAAAAGGGAGAAAATTCATGTAGCAAAGAGAGGCTCTAATTCTAGTTTCCCTTGTTTTCCCAACAACAAAAATAAAGAATGAAATAAACAATAATATACAACATAGAAGTTATCTACTATACATTGGTCCCGAACACCACAGTCGGATACCAATCCTAAAGAACATGGCTAAAAGACCACTATCATGCTATTGATCCACACATCCCTATCTCTCAACCAACCAATTTAGCTTTACATTGAACATGTGTTTCATCCTTACACACCCTAGTTGCCAGATAACATTGTACATCCCTTCCTCAAAGAGTCACAAGAATGCCTCCACACACCTCAACACTTTACACTCCACACCCAAAGACCCATCCATGAAAACACCACCATCTCCCAACATTTCTCCTTCGAAATCCCCCGAATCTACATATGCGGGTTCAAGATTTGGGTCAAGTCACTGAGTTGAAGAGAGATGGCTCGTACAAAGCAAACCACATGCAAGCCCATGGGCGGCAAAGCCCAAAGGAATCATCTCACCACCATGTAAGGTTGCTCTTGTTTTCCTCTACCCCAATCTATTCTTCTGAGATCTAGTGTTTATGGTTGCAAGATTTACTAGTTTTTGTTGCGATTTTGCTGAGACATGGTGTTTTTTCACATGTGATTTAGGCGGTGATCAAGTCAGCACCATCAACGGCAGTCATGAAGAAGCCAACAAGTACAGGCCAGGAATAGCAGTGCTCTGTGTGATCCATAAGTACCAAAAGAGCACAGAGTTTCTAATCTGCAAGTTGTTGTTCCAACTCCTAGTCCGTATGATCGCACAACACTTCAAGATAGACCATCGATTTCAAAGCTATGCGGTGCTACCGCTGCAGGAGGCTGCGGAGGCCTACCTTTTCAGGTTGTTTGAGGGCACTAACGTGCCATCCATGTCAAGCGTGTCACTATCATGATTGAGTATATCTAGCTTGCCCACCACACTATCTATGGTAAGCATCTTTAGGCCTAGGTTGTCACCATGCTTAGGAGGGGAGGGGTGATCAATAAGTCATCTTGTTGAATTCCTTCCCCTTTTAGGTCCTACCATTTGTAGTAGGCTATTGGTTGTTGGGGAAAAGTAGTGTTACAAGACCCTAGGTGGTTATTTCGATTCGCGTTTGAAATAAACAATCTTGAAACTATTTCTATCTTACTACAAAATCTATCATTCTTATACATGTGATCACTACTATTTGTAATTAGTATCTCTAAATATCCACTAGGTATTTTCCACAACATCCAAATATTGTTGGCCGTTTGATTGTTCATGTGATAGATTGTTGGCCTCCTTGCTTTCCTCCCTTGAGGCAAGCATTCATTTCCTAAATGTCAATCCTAACCATATCTCGACTACAATCCCACCATCATCTACTTCCACAATGTGTCATTGTCTGCTCCATTGAATGCACCAGTTCAACATCCAAACCAAATCCCCTTGACCTTTGCTGTCAGCTAGCTCCCCATTCAACTAACCAACTCCACATTATCTCTAAAATCGTTATTTGCCAACTGTTATGAATCCAATGGATAGCACACATTTCCAATATGCCATTAAAAATGTGGATTATGGGGTAGTTTGGTTCACATCTACACTTTGCAAGCAAAAAAAGTGTGGGAAAAAGTGTTGTGCTACACATTAATTTTACAATGAGTAAATTGTCCCACTGGCTGTGGAAATTTTGGCAACAAATCAATGTGTGGTGAGTGTGGACAACGAGGTTGTTACGTTGATGCCCACACATTGCCAAAAAATATGGTAAAGTGTGGTGTGCCACACACATTTTGTGCAAGACTGACTCAAAACTATGGCAAATTTGTCATAGAAAATTAAACCTCGATGCCTTAGGACCATAAGAAATTAGAAAACACCAATTATTTAATAAGATATGGAGTTCATTATGTAGTAAGGCATGTATTCTCTGCACATATGATTAATTATATTTAGAATTATTTTTGATATCAATGTACTCATCAATTATCTAAAGTTTATGAATTTTATGGAAGGATGAAAAAGGAATAAAATATTCACTACAAAGTGTAGGCCCAATTGTAGTTTTTGTATGTTCCTAACCTCCAATAGAAAAATAAAGTCAAATCGTATTGCACCACCTAAAATGTCATGAGTTGCACAAAACACCACCTCTGAGGGTGCCCGTCAAGTTGCCTTTGTTGAACTCAGCCTCCAGATAGGCAGGACCCACTTGAAGCAATCATGCAGGAAGATGGCGGGACGATGTGGGGCTAGTGTGCATAAAGCCGACCGGTTATAAAATAGACCTGATCAGCCTTTATGGGCCTTTTTGTAATACTCCGTTCAATCCTAAGAATTAAAATTGAATTTCAAACCATTTTATCAGGATTTAAAATAGAATTTCAGAGTTTCTGTAAAAGGGGGATTAAATCTTGGGCCAAAGGCCCATAGCCTTGGCCCTATAACCCTAGATGTACTGTAGCACCTATGCTCACAGTCTTTGCCTACTCTGATAACTCCGCCACTCTGATGCACACCCCCTCCATTCTTTGCTGTCCAACAAGAAGAGGAGGAGAAAAACCCTTCGGTCTTTGCCGATAAGGAGAAAAGGGGAGGAAGAGGAGGAGAAGAGGAGAGATGGTCATTGCGGGATTTCTTCATCATCCTCCTGGGTGCTGCAAGGGCAACGAATGTCGATCTTTGTTGTTTGATTAGTAGTATATGTGAAATTGCTTAGAATTAATTGGATCAAATTGCTGCGATTATAAAGTCAGTTCTGTCCAGATTATTGCGTGGCTAATTTGGCGATCCTAGAGGCCGAATCAGAGGATCCCATCTCCTAGAGTTATGTGGGGTTCGTTCTTAGCTTTTGGTGGACGTAAAGATCGCTTAATTCCGACGTACAGTTCAAAAGTTATGATAGTTTTCGTCTCTGCTGTTCAGAATCCTAATGAGAATGAACTGTCAAGTTGTCTTTTAAAATATGATTATGTTAATGAAAAATTCAGGGCTTTCCCCCAACTAGGTTATTGTAGGCCTTGGTATTAGCTTTCGATATTGATAAAGAACACTAAGTTTGGATCATCCAATTAGAAGTTATGGCTATTTTCGTGCTGCTGCCCGGTTTTGTCGAGTAGTTCTGACAGACGGTGTTCATCGGTCTTTTGGAGTTAGATGCATACGGAATTTGGGATTTCCACCAACTAGGTTGTTGTAGATAATTTCGTTACCTTTCAAGAACGCCTGAGTTTACGTTTTTACAAATTTCAGAGTAAAAGTTATGTCACTTTTACTACTGCTGTCCATTACGGCTTCCGGCTAGAATGTAGTTCAATTCGCGTAAAGTATGCAACGAAACGTTGGGGTGTTGAGGTATGTGTTGCGAGTAGTGTCTTGACATCATGGTTCTTATTGAGTAATCTAATGGTGTAGGAGGTGAGACACTGGGGTTAGCGGCATCGTTGTTGCCTCCTAACGCATCGCAACGCTAAAGGCAAGTACACTGACGTTTGTATGATCTGTGTATATTGGATGCTTGATGTTCGTATTGTGTTTTTATTTGATACTTGAGAAGTTCCGATGATTATGTTCCTTTCGTATGTGAAATTCATATGTTCGGAGATGATGTTAGTCATTATTCATAAGTACATTCATGCATCTATTTTCATGTTCCGTCCACGAGAGTGGAGTCTAAAGTCCCATCAATTCCAGTATGGGCATGTGAGTCCCACCATTCCAATGTGGGCAGTTTTGAACACCCGTATGAAACGTTCTTCATACGGTAATTTGGATCCCCGTATTTTGTTAAATACGGGCTTAAGTGAACACCGACGGATGTATCACTAGCTATACCGGTATAAGCAGGAGTATAGTCCATTCAATTCAAAAGATCCATTCATTCCATTCGTGCATTAAACATTCAGTGCTATGTTCATTTTCTTTAACGTTGTGGTCTTGTTCATATCTGTTGTATGTTTAATTATCCATTGTACTTGCTGAGTCTCAGACTCACTCTTACTTTGTTTGTTTATTTTAGGTGATCGTTGAGGACGACTCTATTGGGAGGGAGTAGACACGCACTATTCACTCATTCACCATATTCCAGTTTCAATAATAAGACTTGATTCTACCTCTCATACGTTTAGTGATCAACTGTAATAAATAAAGTTAAATATGGTTGATTATTTCTACCTATGATACTTGGTCATCTCTTTTGATATGCTAGTATGGATTTATTCTTTATTCTTGTCAATGTTCTATTAAATTTGGAACTCCTAAAGTCCTTAGATGGGTATGGCTTAAACCCTACGCTTGATGGTTGTATGTTAGAATATTTAGGTGACATCTTGGCTTCGAATAGCAGTGGTGTTACAGAGTTAGTATCGAGCGGACTTTAGGTCCGTGGTAATTAAGGTTATTAAAATGACACACTGTGCACAGTAGGTGGAGTTTGGGTAATCCATTGTATCCGCATTTCTAGTGATATGTTTCATCATGTTGAACTGTTCTTGAATTGCTTCTGTACTATCATTCTTGTTGTTAATCTATGATCTTCCATGATATTCTATATCTATGAACAAATACTACGATTGTGATGAGATGATCCTGTATATTCATGATTGATTATTTTGCTGAAGCGTGTTGATAACAATGTTAAGAAGTTGAGGTCGTGGTTGTTGCCCTGAGATTCACCAGGTTACACCACCGTTCGTGGTATGTGGATAGGGGAGTAGATACCCCGAGTACCATAGTTACAGGTGTTGAGCGTGAGTTGCTCTAGAAAAGTTGTTCTCTTCCTTCATTTTTGAATTTGGCCAATTCTTGTCTGGTGGTGGTTGATGAATTTCTCTTGGGTTCGTAGTTCTTTGTAGTTGATGGGTTTCAATAGATCTCTAATTGTTCTCTGAAATAATTATTGTTCTTCGACTGTTGAGTTGCTTTGCTACTTGTGATCGTTGTTAATTGGCGAGATCGATATTTCCACGGTTGTTTCATATTTCTTATTTGAAAATATGACTCATTTATTCGTTGATATTTTGGATAATAAAAGTTTTCTGTTGCAAGTTCGTTAACATGAGAAATGTTTGGCTCTATACATTTCTTTTGGATTATTTCAAGTATTGAAGTTTAATGCACCCCTTTTCTGAAGGGAAGTGTTAAAATCCTTTTGTGATGCCTTGTTGTGGTTAAGTCAGAGTTTGTAAACAAATAAATTGATATGGTGGGTAACAACTTGAGTCATTGGTGTGGTGCATGATCAATATTAATTAGTAACCTTGGGAGTGAAATTGATCAAGTTGATGTTGTCTTTTACTAGTTCTTGATGAACTGTAAATATGAATAGTAACTAAGAGTATGTCCATGCCTAATTGGAGTTAAACGAGTTATTAAGAAGCATGGAACATTGATGATCTGGGCTGGTCATTAGAATTGTTTAAGTTGCTAAACTTGTTGGGTTCTTTGGTCCCAATGGATTAATCTAAATGTGTAGAAAGGAAAACTGGAGGAAATGCTACATTTACATATTGTAATACCCTGAACGTCGTTTCGGCTTTGGATTTAAATTAATCGCAGAGTCGCCCGGTTTTTCGGTAAAGCGCGGGAAGGAAAGAAATATATTTTTTGGTTTTAGCTAAAGTGAAAGAAATATAGAAAAGAATGTATTCTTTTTTTTATTTAAATAAATCCTTTTCTGGACGGGCCGGAGGCCCAAGGGGTGGCCAAACCCACCCTCCAACCCTAGCCGCCCACCTCTTTTCCTCCCCTATTTGCAGCCCCTCCCTTCCCTTTCCCTTTCCCAGCCGCCACCTCCCCCTCCCTTCCCCCATGGGTGCTGCCATTGGTGCAAAGGAGAAGAAGGAGAAGAAGGAGAAGAAGGAGAAGGAGAAGAGAAGGAAGGGAAGGAAGAGAGGAAGAGGAGAAGAAAAAGAGGGTGATCCCCAAGGTTAGGTAATTTCCCCTCACCCCAATCCCTCTGTTTTATGCTGTATTTAGGGTTCTTGGTCCAAGTTTTGTGGGGATTAGCATTTTTAGAAACCCCCAATTAGAGAATCCCTGCTGTCTGCCTGTAGATTGATTCACGCAGTGCTTCTGTTCGTGCAGTTTAGACCCCTAATACGATTTTTCCCGAGGGTCTCCCCAAAAGGAAAAACGTATAGGACGACGATACGCATCTACTGTATTTTTTTCAGATTTATTGGCCGCGTAATTTAGTCGTACCAGGATCTGGAATCTCTCTGTCCATCAGGGTTGCAGACAGGGACAGACCGCTGTTCAGATGGGAATTAGGGATAGTAGATGAATTCTATATTTTTGGCCACCATTGAGAAATTTGTAGGGATTTTAGTAAGCTAGATTTTGTATAAAAATCAGAATTTTTAGAGCCATACTCTATTGTTGGGAAGCTTTTGAACCTGACTGTCCTGACCGACAAAACAGGGGATGTTCTATGTTTTGAGCATTTAGTTACACCATGCTAAGAACAAAATAAAAATATATCATCTACATGAAAAGTGTAGGTATTTAAGTGAGGAATCCAGATATATATCTTTTGCTGTGATTAGTCTTATATTTTTAAAGATAGGAAAATGTTAAGCAGCGCCGCTGCAGTGAGGATATTGTAGAACCGTTACGCGGGAAAGGATGTTGTGGGATTTCGGGGCTTAGCGACACCTTTGCTTCTTAAGAATCATTTTTGATTTCTGTTGTATGGTGCTGAGGTGTACTTTTGAACAGGTGGTTTTGCTCCTGATCGTGCGTGATTGCGTCGCCGCGGTAGAGGCAAGTAAATGTAGCGGTTGTGCTACGGTTTAACCCGTTACTCTTAGTACTTGCACTATGTATGATTGACGTAATGTTAAATGATATGCCATGGTTACATATTTTCTAAGTAAGAATGTGGTAGCAAGATATTAATCAATTGCTATGTTTGGATGAGTTTGGGTAGTATTGTGGTAATTTGCTTAATGAGCCAAATGCGGAATATGAAAATAAACTCAATGTGGACATGTTGATAATTCCTTGTGGTTACATTCATGATGATCATGTTGTGGTCTATGTGGTAGAACTCCCTTTAGATCGACTGATTTTGATCTTGGTGAATCGAGTGGGGGTTATGTGGTAATGGTCTTATGACACAATGGTATTGTGCTTAATGAGACACATGTGGATTATGAGGAAGTATTCATGATGAGTATGTTGTTGACCTTCGTGGTTAAATTCTTGTGGTTTATGTTAATCATATCATTCATGACATGTCATAACATTTGCATTGTGGATGTCGCCGCTTATAGTCGCGACCGTACTGGTACAACATCGTGCATTGTCGTAGCACGATGCACACTTTACCTTATTGGGTAAAGGTGCGATGGAGCATAGCATGCATATGCATTACATTGTGGAAAGATCATTTGCATACTTATGCAATATATTGAGGTGAAGTTATTTTGCAAGCAAGCGCAACTTCATAGTTGCAATGTGAAAATTGACTCATGAGAGTCTCTTGTGGTATGAGTAATGTGGTTGTGGTTGTGGAATGGGGTTCATCCCTTGTGGTATGGTAGATGTTGTGATTGTGGCATGAGATTCTTCTCTCTTGTGGTAATTGTTGATAGCGATTGTGGATGCGAGAAATAGTAAAGTTATGAGGTAAAACATGTTAATACTTTATTGTCATTGGTAGTGGTAGTGGTGAATAATATGAAGCAGTTGATCAAGATTCAATTGTTAATATTTTACTATCATTGGTAGTAAATATGGTTGAGGCTATAATTGTGATCATTATGGGAATTGGATATTGATGCTTAATATCTTTGTAGTTTATTTAGCTTGTAAATGAATGGGGATTCACATTATGGATGTGGACATATAGATACTTTAATGATGTTGTATATTTGTTTGTAGTCCGAATAGCACTGTTAAAGCAGTTTGCTTCTTGAGATTTTTATCTCACCCTTGTTTCCCCCTCTGAGAGATTGTTGAGTATTCATGGGATGGGTAGAGCGGCACCACAATAATGCACTTGATTCATCAACTCATGTTGTAATAAAGTCGATGAAATTCTAGCCAAATGCTTAACTATTTGTGGATGATTATGTTATTTAATAAGGATGGACTTGTGAACCATTCTTTGATTAATCTGCTAGAGGTTGTTTAATTATTGAACTTGTTACAGTTATCTTTATTCCCTTAGTTGTTTATGCTTCCGCTTAATGCTTCTTGTCTAGAGATGTTGCCGAAATAATTTATCTTGAAATTATTGGCTAGCTGTAGAGTGGTTTAGTAGCATTCCAGGGTAATGTGGGTAGTGGGGTGTTACACATATTCCTTAGTATGATTAATTATTGGAATTGTGTACAAAAGGTTGAAGGGATTGAATATTGGTGGGTCTAGAATTTATGGGAGGATTTCTGCATAGTTCTTCTAAATAGAATGACGCAATGAATTTGGTTGTAGTGTTGTTGAGACTTTTGATCGATGGAAGATTTCGATTCTTGAAGTTTTAATATGACATTACTTAAATCTAAACATAAGGAAGAACAGTTGAGTATGTGTTTATAAATATTCACGTGATTCGTAAAGGAAAGTAGATAACAACTTGACTTCATAATGAAGCCAATTGATAGCAACACTGGTTGAGGGTGCAACTGTTGTGTGTTGACCTTGGTGTTAAGCACCTATAAGAGTTGAACTGTTATGATTTAATAGGTGACTTATGCTTACATGATTGTGGAATAGCCAGATGATAGCATGTTCATGATGAAAGTGTTTTGGTATAACCTTTTAAATTGTGTAGTAGATTCCCTCTAGAATAAGTGGTTGTTGTAGTGAGGTTGTAAGTTTTTGGTATACTCTCAATTTGGGGATGAGATGATAAACTGGTGTGTAACAATTTGATGAGCCTTTGGGGCTTTATAATGGAAGAGTAGACACTCGCGATTCGAGTTAAGAGTGAATTATTCTTGATGTTAGTAAGATTGTCTACATGGGATTGTGACTTATGGAAGTGGTGATGATTCTTTGAGAAAGAAAGTAATTTAATCACCTTTTGTAAGGTCGGTTAAATGAAAAAGGGTGGAGTTTTGCAGTCGTGATCTTTGGAGTTGTGATTCATGCCGTAGATAAAATTGTTGAGCAAAACGATGTGTTGGAACGTTCTGTTTGATTCTTAAGAGGTTCATGTGGTTTGACCTTAAGAGCTTATCTTGTTTGAGCTGTCAAAGTGATATAGTAATCATAGAGAGTAACCTTCTTTTTTAAAAAAAATGAAGTAGAAGTATTTGAGATTGGAGTCAAGTTTTGTAATTTACAGTTTATTCGAGTATGCACAAACTCTGTTTTGCCCCATAATAGTTTCCGATTCTCACAGCAATACCTTCTTCTCATTTGTGGTTTGATATTCTCTTTTTGTGGGACTTGTGTCCTCAACTGTGGACCCCCTTATGTTTTTCGAGTTCTTTGCCTAACTAACTATTTCCCTTGGTCCTGTGTTTACTACGAGTGGTAAATGTTTTTCTATCTGGTCAAAATTATTTTCATTTGCCTTTTCTTTTTGAGGAAGGATCCATCGTTCGTTTCACAGGAGTCTTTCAAGGTGTTTGTTAATTGTTGATGTGAGACCTTGGGTTGCAAGTTAGTTGAGGAGCATTGGAGGATGAATTGATTTCGTGTTATAATTCTTGGGGAGAATTTCATCTAAATAGAATATTATCTTTGGGGACTAAACTAATTGCATTGTTGCACCTAGTAGGACCTATAGTGATTGTGATCTAAGATCTTTTGTTCACTTCGGGTGGAACATTAGAATTATCGAAAGTATGAAAACCTTGATCAATTTTATAGAGTATCGCAATTTGGTAGTATTGCGAGGATGTGAAGGTTATTCTTGATGATGTGGTTTAATGGGAGTGGGATTACAAAGTAATCGAATCGTCATGTCAATTAATGGGATAATGAAAAATGTTGAGTTAATGTCAAGAATGATTTGGCTTTATTGAGTAACCTCCTGAGAGTTATAATCTTTGTAAAGGTAAACTGATCAAGAAAATATTTTCATGATGATGTTAATGAGTGAGTGTGTTGGAATTGTGGAATTTTAGAGATTTAATCTGAGGATTTCCCTATCTTTTATATGAGAAGTTCGTTGTAAGAGTCTTGGAGGTTAAATTTGTGCTTTGTATTATTATGCTAGAACTTTGATCGCCCAATGATAATGTGTAGAAGTAGTATAAGGGTGGATTTCGAATAGTAGGATGATCATTGATAGAAATCTTTTGATGAAATACATGAGAATATGTGAAGTGAATTCTGAGTTGGTCATCCTTAAATGATTGAGATAATGTGATTACGTGTGAAGATCTATTTTGGGATGCATCAGAAGTCATCGATCAAAGTAATTCTGTCGGTAGAGGAGTTGACTAGAGTACTGTTTCGGTGCGGTCGATAGAGCCTCCCTATAGAGGTGTGGATGATGTTTTTCGGTTTGAGCATATCGTTGAGAATGCCAAGTTAAGAGAGATAGATTAGTGTGTTATGCAAAGAATCGGGGTACCAAAAAAAGTTGAGAGAAATTTTATTTCTAAAAGAGAAATTGAGAAAAGAATATTTCCCCGAGTACTGAAACGCTCTCTTGATTCTCGTTTGATCTATGTGTTTATGACTGATGTCTTCTGTAAATTGAGTTGGCGCTATGATGGCATGGCTAGTTCTTTCCATTTCAAAAAAAAAATTACAGGTTGGGCATTCGAGTGATTTCTCCTTTGGCTTTCGTGGTGTTCATTTACAAATGTTCTAATTAGAAAATGGAATGGTTTTCGTGATGAATCTTCGATTTTGGATTTGACCATTTTGGTGGGAGTTGGTATTGCGTGGTTACGATGAGAATCCTTTCCTTTAAGTCAACTTTGTTTATAGTAGAGTATGTTCAAAGCGAGTTCTGTTGTGTGTCCCTCGTTAAAGGAGGTGATCCTTGTTTCGGTGAAGAGTTCGATTGAGAGTTGGAACAAGAGTCCCGTGCGAGGTATGCAGGATGTCTAGTTTAGTACCGAAGGGAAGGTTGGCCCAAGGTACCTTGATTTGATTTTAAAGGTTGGCGTATCGTCAGGACTATCTCGAGCCCATGTGCAGAGTACTCAACGTCTTGTAAGTTCAGTGCTGAGTGAGTACCTGAGAGGTCCAAAGCTTGAGCTTTTGATAGAGCTGTTGGCCAACGAGTAAGACCTTACTTTTGTGTATAGTGTGCTGAAAGAACCTGTAAAGGTTGATACAAGTATTGAGGTGTAAGACGTTGGTATACGTTATGGTCTGAGTGTGATGAGACATGGGACTTGGAAACTCGCATGCACGAGCTTTAACCAGAGTTTTTAACGTTGGGTAAGTGTTCATGGTCATTAAGTTTAGTTGGTATTCTTTTTAGTAGAATTCAGAGTTGAATTCTGTTTAAGGGGGGTAGAATGTAATAACCCGTTCAATCCTAAGAATTAAAATTGAATTTCAAACCATTTTATCGGGATTTAAAATAGAAATTCAGAGTTTTTGTAAAAAGTGGATTAAATCTTGGGCCAAAGGCCCATAGCCTTGGCCCATTAGGGGCACCCTATAACTCTAGATGTACTGTAGCACCCCATGCTACAGTGCCATTGCCACTGCTACAGTAACTCCGTCATTACAGTGCACACCGCCCTCCATTGCTGCTGTCCAAGAAGAAGGGGGAGGGAGAAAAACCCTTCGGGTGCCGCCAGCCAAGGAGAAAAGGGGAGGAAGAGGAGGAGAAGAGGAGAGATGGTCTTCGCGGGATTTCTTTATCATCCTCCTGGGTGCTGCAAGGGTAACGGATGTCGATCTTTGTTGTTTGATTAGTAGTAGATGTCAAATTGCTTAGAATTGATTGGATCAAATTGCAGCGATTAGAAAGTTAGTTCTGTCCAGATTGTTGCGTGGCCAATTTGGCGATCTTAGAAACCGAATCAGTGGATCCCATCTCCTAGAGTTATGTGTAGTTCGTTCTTAGCTTTCGGTGGACATAAAGATCGCTTAATTCCGACGTACGGTTCAAACGTTATGATAGTTTTCGTCTCTACTGTTCAGAATCCTGATGAGAATGAACTGTCAAGTTGTCTTTTAAAATATGATCATGTTAATGGAAAATTCAGTGCTTTCACCCAACTAGGTTATTGTAGGCCTTGGTATTAGCTTTCGATATTGATAATGAACACTAAGTTTGAATCAGCCAATTAGAAGTTATGGCTATTTTCGTGCTGCTGCCCGGTTTTGTCGAGTAGTTCTGACAGACGGTGCTCATCGGTCTTTTGGCGTTAGATGCATACGGAATTTGGGATTTTCACCAACTAGGTTGTTGTAGATAATTTTGTTACCTTTCAAGCAAGGCTGAGTTTATATTTTTATGAATTTCAGAGTAAAAGTTATGTCACTTTTACTACTGCTGTCCATTACGGCTTTCGGCTAGAATGTAGTTCAATTCGCGTAAAGTATGCAATGAAACGTTGGGGTGTTGGGGTATGTGTTGCGAGTAGTGTCTTGACATCATGGTTCTTATGGAGTAATCTAATGGTGTAGGAGGTGAGGCTCTGGGTTAGCCGCATCATTGTTGCCTCCTAACGCATCGCAACGCTAAAGGCAAGTACACTGACTTTTGTATGATCTGTGTATGATGGATGCTTGATGTTCGTATTGTGTTTTTATTTGATACGTGAGAAGTTCCGATGATTATGTTCCTTTTGTTTGTGAAATTCATATGTTCGGAGATGATACTAGTCATTATTCATAAGTACATTCATGCATCTATTTTCATATTCCGTCCACGGGAGTGGAGCTCTATGGGAGTGGAGTCTAAAGTCCCATCAATTCCAGTATGGGCATGTGAGTCCCACCATTCTAATGTGGGCAGTTTTGGACACCCGTATGAAACGTTCTTCATACGATAATTTGGATCCCCGTATTTTGTTAAATACGGGCTTAAGTGAACACCGACGAGTGTGTCACTAGCTATACCGGTATAAGCAGGAGTGTAGTCCATTCAATTCAAAAGATCCATTCATTCCATTCGTGCATTAAACATTCAGTGCTATGTTCATTTTCTTTAACGTTGTTGTCTTGTTCATATATGCTGCATGTTTAATTATCCATTGTACTTGCTGAGTCTCAGATTCACTATTGCTTTGTTTGTTTATTTTAAGTGATCGTTGAGGATAACTCTATTGGGAGGTTGTAGACATGCACTATTCACTCATTCACCATATTCCAGTTTCAATAATAAGACTTGATTCTACCTCTCATATGTTTAGTGATCAACTGTAATAAATGAAGTTAAATATGGTTGATTATTTCTACCTATGATACTTGGTCATCTCTTTTGATATGCTAGTATGGATTTATTCTTTATTCTTGTCACTATTCTATTAAATTTGGAACTCCTAAAGTCCTTAGATGGGTATGGCTTAAACCCTCTGCTTGATGGTTGTATGTTAGAATATTTAGGTGACTTCTTGGCTTCCGAATAGCCAGGGTGTTACACTTTTTTTACAAGGATAGTTATTAAATGAATATTGAATAGCTAACTAGATATATTATCCTTGTCAGCTATCCCCCAATTGTAAGCGAAGTGGTTCACTTGTCAGCTATGGAAGGGATTTAGGCCACGAAGACGGCTTGCGACCGGTTCCATCTGATCGGATAGTACTTCTTGGGAGTATCATCTTCGGTTGGGATTGTATGCTAAAATCCAGATGCAATCATGGGAACACAACATGAAATAAGGTAGCGGGAGAAGTTGCCATTTTTGCTAACTCGTGTAAAAACATATGAAGATAATGTTGGTTGTAGTGATCCTGCTAGCTATAAATAGATATCTTGGGTGATTTTGTACTCCTTTCACACCCAAAATCATCCGAATCGACTCCTTGTTTCAAATCTTTCCTTAGCTATCCTTACGATTGTTGTTTGGTTTTCCAAGTCTTGGGCCTTCCACGGGTGTGATGGGGTAGAAAGTTGAGACGTGGGGAAGTCCTCCGTAATGTAGGCGCAGATCTAGAAGCTAGTGGACCGAGTCTCTGGCTCACCTTCGACGGGAATAGTTGAAGAGTGAAGCCATCTCTCTCTCTCTCCCATGGAAGGAAAAGCGCAAAGAAACGGAAGGAGGATGTCGGTGTCGGATTTAGCCATCCAAATTCTATGTGAAACCACCGCACTATTCCTTCAATGAGTAGATAGTGCTCATAGATATATCAACGAATTATTTTGATACATGGCGTAAACCAAACCATTCATTTATTACAAAACATCATAGTCAAATAGATCATATCAGATCGAGTTTTACTGATGCGGCGGTCGTGCCAAAAGGATACATCACGTAAATAGCGAAAGCAAAAGGGGAAGTGTGAGACCCGGTTTATTATACTTGTAATACTTAACCTTCCACTGGTCCTAGTATCACAAATAAAATAATCGCGTCTCGATGGACATGTGCCTCCCGAACAAGCACACATACATCAATTCCAAGCATGCATCATTTCCATACAATGAGAATATAACAAGTCTACCAAAGACATACATAATATAAGTTAATACAACACACGACCGGCCAAATGACATAAGTAGCAAATAAGTAATAATGAAGCAAAGTTGCCATAAGATGGCTTAAACCAAAAGACGATAGGTTAGCCACATAACACCACAGGGCAACCGTCGGCCGCCAAGCTAATCGCCAGTAACCGCCACAAAGACAACTCACAAAAGTGAGGTCCATCGGACTCACTATCATCCTCTGCACAACACAAGCAATGCAGTGAGTACAAAAATGTACTCGCAAGACTTACAGTAGCAAGCCTATACATATCTACATGAAAGTCTGTATTCAAAGGAATGTGGTTATATGGTTCTTTGGGCGCATAAAGCAAGTTTCATTTGCAATATTGTAATAGATTGAACAATGATTTGTGAAATCTGTTTTTAAGCATTTAAATAACAAAGAGTAAGCATAAGTATCAAGTATCCCTAAGTGACTTTCCCCAAAGTCACCACAACATAACATGAATCACGATTCATACCACCCAACAAGTTTTAATTTTAAAAATGGTTGTAGTCTAACTCTTGAAAAGCTTATCCAAGCGTGTCCATAACCTAGGGCGAGGCTATTCGAATAGTTTTAATCCTGCGGGTGTACCAATGTACCCACACTTGGACCGCCTTTTTGCCAAGCTATTAAGCACACTTCCTTTGGTATGCGGCACGGCTAAGTCCTCTGAACCCTTTCCAATGGAATATGCTAATCAAGAGACGCACGTATGGGGTTAATCCTTAGTGATCTGACGAAATATGGATCACAAGGACCCATCGTGGAGCAAGATACACCGCCTCGGCGGGTGTTCTCCTCCTACAAGCGTGTCCATGTTGCATATAATCAAATATGCAACCCACCACGCGACTCATTAATTAACACAGCCCAAAGTACTCGGCTAAGAGAGGTCCCATATCCTCTAGTGTGGTTAGCACGCTTTGTAATGCTCGGATAACAGATACTCACAAGTAGTTCGGTCCTTAATTGACCGGGCACCATTCCAATCACACCCAAAAGATCACACCATCTTACCATTGTGCCCAAGTCTAAATTGTTTTCATTTTCAGTTTTAGTTTTGCAATTTAGACAAAGCACAAAGCTGAAATGTACACATAGTAATAGTTTGTGTGATCAAAGTTATCGACGAGTCGATAACGCCCATTTCTACCGATAGCTAAGCATGGCTAAGCATAATGACACGTAAACTACTAAGTGACAAGGGTCCATCCAAATGAACCCAAAATCACGACAAGTAACCTAGGCTTCAGAGTAGAGGAATAAACATTTCCTACGGATAATGCATCTAGTAGGCCAACTATCGACAATAGTTTAAAACAACATAGCAATGCATACATAGAATTTGCAAACAATATATTAGACTTTGAAAATAGTAGGAACAATATGATCAAATGAATGCTACATCGCTTGCCTGGTGAAGTGCAGAGTCGATGGTCTTTGTGGCTCAATATCGATAATAAAATTATCTTGGAACCTAACGAAAAGGCGATAAGCAAATAAGAACGAAGAACACCAAATAAATCCCAACAGCAAAACACATCCAAATCTAATAAAACCTACACAACAGCTAGGGAATGACTTTATAAAGTGACAGAACAAGAATTTTGCATTTTGGACTTAACATGCAAAAGATATGGATGAAATACTCTTTCACCTCAATATCAACCTAATTAATAATTAATAATGTTCATGGCGAAATTTTCGAGAATGATCTAAGGTCTGAAATTTTTATAGCAGGTAGATTATGACATCCTAATAACACAAAGTTGGATTTACTAAATTTGGAGTTATACACATTTACTTATGATTTTTCTAAGTTGTAAATCTAATGCAAATCATTTTACAGAATTATGAACATGCTCAAATCTTATTTTATATGAAAGTATACTAACAGACGAATTTAACAAAATTGATTTTGCGCAATTTGGATTTATGAGAAAAGATATGCATTTTTCAAGATTAAAACTATTTCGGAATATTCAAAAATGATAGAAATCAAGTTATTCTTAACTAAACAATTTCCTGCTAATGGAACATGCTTAAATACATTTTTATAATAAACTAAAGTGACAACATAATTTATTACCGTTGGAATTATCTAAAAGCGATTAAAATGAATTAGTTATGAGTTTCTAAAGTTTTATATCATTTTCATTGTTAAATAAATACTTGAAATACAGAACAACCCAATTAAAAGAAAACGACGTGGACGCTCGGCAACCCTTGATCTAAAATCCTCACGGCTCACGCTACGCGAAAAGCAGCGCACGCAGCGCCAACTCGAAACGGAGCCCACCGTTGGATCAAGATCCAACGGCGCGCAAGAGTGTATGCATTCGGACGGTGCGGTTGCAAACACAATCTCAGCCGTAGATCGCAAGATCGACGGTCGAGAATGATCAAGGCAACCGGAGGGTCCGAACGCATACAGAGATCAGAGCCGCAGATCTAACAATGAACGGTAGCTATTGATCGCAGAACAAAATGGATGCTGACATGTGGGACCGCATGTCAGTGACTTCGAGTCACCCATGCACTGGTTTAACCCACGTGCACAGTGCACTGGGCCCACATGTCACCGACAGAGAGTGGCGGTTAGGACAGGATTAATGCTTCTAATGATTACCATTAATTAGGCACTAATGACTACTGGAATTTGATTTTTAATCCCTCGGGCCCACAAGTCAGCGACCCAGAGGAGATTCCGACAGCGATTTAACCGCCGACACATTAATTAACCAATGATTAGCATTAATGATGTCGGAACAGTGCGGGATTGAACTAGAGAGCGAGTTAAGGGTATTGGGCCCACTAGTCAGTGGCTCAACGACAATGATTAAGACATAATTAATAACCAATGATTAGCAATTAATGTGTCCTAATCAAATGACGAAAATGGGAGCTGCTGTGCCGGCAAAACCCGAGTGAGTTCAACGGCAAATCGCGGCGACCTTTGGCGCGGGGCACGAACAAGACCCAAAATGGATTCGCAATAGCACAACGAATCTAATGGTAGCATTCTCACCGGCGGCGAGGGACTAGAACGCCGGCTAGCCGGAAAAACGAAAATGGGAGCTTACTACTAAACATGGAAATCGCGATGAGCTCCACTGCAAGCCTAGGATGCGGGTGCCAAAGCCACTAAGGACTAATAAGAAGCTACCTTAGTGACAAGAAGCTTCAAAGATGGCCGGAGATGCTTGATCACAGAAGAATCTCGCCGGACTTGGAGAAGAAGGTTTGAAAATGACACCCTGAGCCAAATGAGTGATACCAAAGCATCAATATAGCTTCATAATGATTCACAGAAGCTACATGAGCAAGTAATTAGAAAATGGAGCACTCACCTGAGCTGAGGAAGAAGATGACCAAATTCGGCCGAATTTGAACAAACCCCAAATTGGACAATTCCTGAGAATCAAATCCAAAATTAAGTGAGGGGTAATGCTCAAGGAAGTAAATAGATAAGGTTAGGGCAAAGAAACATGAAGGAGGACCACTGGAACACCAAGAACACCAATGGAGCTTCACGGGTCAACAATGGCGGTTTGCCATTTTTGAGGTGTTAAGCTCCAATATTGAGAATGAAGCTTGATGGTGGTCTAAAGACATACCAGGGGGCATTGAGAGTGCTTATAAGGCCAAGAAAGTGATAGGGTTTGCACCACTCATGTTTCGGGCGGCAAAGCACAAAGCACCAGGTGCGGCCGACATGGAAAAGATTATAGCTGGAGCACTAGCGCATGGCATGGCCGAAAGTGTCTCCCACGACCCTTACTGTGGACTAGGGCGGCCGTAGGAGGCATGAGATGACACTGCCATAACCCTCCTACTGTGCTCGCACGGCTCAAGGTTGAAGACGACCCGCGAAAAGCTCGGGCGATTCCCAGCCGTTGGATGAGACACGAACGGCTGAGATAGCGCCACGCCTACGGGCTTCAACATACAACGGAGATATTGCGAACCCTACGATTAGAAATGAACGGCTCAGATAGCTCCACGTTGCAAACTCAAATTACAACGAAAGACGCGGCGTTGGATCTTAATCCAACGGCTCTGATTCAAAAATGCAACCGGAGGGTCCGAAGGTTTCGGGAAATCTCAACGGTTGGATGGAGATCTAACGGTCGACAATCAGACTTGCAACCGGAAGGTCCGAAGTGATACACGCGCGCGGGCCGTGCGATTTAGATCTAACGGTTGAGATCCACCGCGCGTTTTAAAGGGTGGCTCGGTGCATTTAGTTGACTGGACCAAGTCGTTTGGCTCGAGCCCGAGTCTGACTCGAACCCGAGTAACAGTAAAACCCAGTTTGACTTTGAAATAAAAATAGAGACTTTGAAAGATTTATTTGAGGTAGCAAATTAACACCAAAAATTATGAAATTTTTACAGGAGCTTGCTAACTCAGATATTAACCTTGAGTAAAATTTTCAGAGGTTTTTATCCTGCGAATAAATCTCCAAAAATTCTGCAAGGCTCTGTTTTATTGTTTGACCTGAGAGTCAAACAGTTTGATCGCCTCTAAAATATTCAAACAATTTCTAAAAATTGTGAAATTTTTGAGAGGGTCACATGCCATCACAGAGACTTAGGAAAATATTTCAGATGATGATCATAAGATTTGACAAGATTGTTTTTGGAATAACAAGATTTGGATCAACAAGACTTGTGGCAATGTATTTCCATAATTCCTTGAACAAGAATTGATTGGCACAAAGGAAATACATGATGTAAGAAAAGTTTTAATTCCTACTGATTTTCTTACATTTGAAACACAAGCCTAAGATTGGGATGTTACAAACCTCCCCTTACAAGAATCTCGCCCAGATTCGCACTCGGAGAAGAAGGATGGGTAATCTGCACGAAGACGATCTTCGCGCTCCCAAGTTGCCTCATCTTCGTAATGGTTTGACCATCGAACCTTAAGGAACTTGATGACACAGTTCCTTGTCCTTCGTTCGATTCTTGAGAATCTGAACAGGATGCTCATGATAGGTCAAATTTTCTTGCACATCGAGATTTTCCAACGGAGTTTCCTCAAGCGAACACGGAGGCACTTCTTCAAGTGTGACACATGGAACACGCGTCGTGCACACTCTCAAGCGGCCGGCAACTCCAATCAGATGCAACAGCTCCAATCCTCTCGATGATGCGATAAGGCCCAACATATCGAGGAGCTAACTTGCCCTTGATGCCAAAACGCTGATGGCCCTTCAAGGGTGAGACCTTGAGATACACAAAGTCATTGGGCTCAAAGCTCAACTCCCGACGACGACGATCCGCATAGCTCTTTTGCCGGGACTGGGCCACGCGCAAATGCTCACGAATCAGCTGAACCTGGCTTTCGGCCTCATTGATGGAATCTGGCCCGAAGAACTGACGCTCACCAATTTCTGACCAGTTCAATGGGGTTCTACACTTCCTCCCATACAAAGCCTCAAACGGTGTCATGCCAAGACTAGCTTGGAAACTGTTGTTGTAGGAGAACTCTGCAAACGGCAAGCACTTCTCCCACTTCTTTCCATAGGAAAGAACACAGGCACGGAGCATATCTTCCAACACTTGGTTGACTCTCTCCGTCTGACCATCAGTTTGAGGATGATAAGTCGAATCAACGAAGGCGTGTACCCATCGCCTTTTGCAGATTATGCCAAAAGCGAGAGGTGAAAAGAGAACCACGATCTGACACAATCGTTCGTGGCACACCGTGCAAACATACAATGCGAGACACATAGAGATCCGCCAGCTGACTAACACTCAGATTGGTACGCACTGGCAGAAAATGTGCTACTTTTGTCAATCGATCAATGACAACCCAGATAGCATCCTTCCCAGAAGAAGTACGGGGCAGACCGGTGATGAAATCCATACCAATGGAATCCCACTTCCATTCTGGTACTGGCAAAGGCTGAAGAAGGCCCGCTGGACGCTGATGCTCAGCCTTGACGCGACAACACACGTCGCACTCGGCCACGAACCTAGCAATCTCGCGCTTCATGCGAGTCCACCAGAATCTCTGCCGAAGATCTTGATACATCTTGGTAGCTCCAGGATGGATAGACAAAGGGGAGTCATGGGCCTCGCGGAGAATCAAATCCCGCAATTCCATGACCTTTGGAACCACCAGGCGCTGTCCAAACCACACAACGCCGTGCTCATCCTCAGAAAAGCACTTAGCTGTCCCATTCTTGATGTTCTGCTTGATTTGGATCACACCAACATCTGTCTGTTGGGCAGCCTTGATTTGCTCCACCAAAGTCGGTTGCACAACCAAGGTAGCAAGAGAACCATGCTCAATCAATCCCAAATTAAGCCGCTGAAATTCTTCGAGAAGGGTAGGTTGTTGCTCTTGAAGTGACAAGGTATTACAATACACCTTGCATCGAGTGCATCGGCAACAACATTAGCCTTGCCCGGTGATCTTGAATGCCCATATCATAATCTTTGATCAATTCCAACCATCTCCTCTGCACGAGGTTCAGATCCGTTGGGTGAACAAATACTTCAAGCTCTTGTGATCGAATACACCTCACAACGGTTACCAATAAGGTAATGCCGCCAAATCTTGAGTGCATGAACCATCGCAGCTAACTCCAAATCATGGGTAGGGTAGTTGAGTTCATGAGGCCTCAACCGCTCGATGCATAGGCCACTACCTTGCCTTCTTGCATAAGAACACAACCGAGTCCTGCGAGAGGCATCACAATAAATATCAAAGCTCTTATGCACATCGTGGAGAACAAGCACCGGTGCCGACGTCAATCGCCTTTTGAGTTCCCAAAACTCAAATCACAAGCGATGACCACACGAATTTCTTTTTCCTTCTTGAGCAATTCGGTCAAGGGCTTAGCAATTTTGGAGAAGTTCTCGATAAAGCGCGGTAGTAGCCCGCTAAACCAAGGAAACTCCTCACATCGGTGATCGACTTGGCTGCCCCAAGATAAAACATCGCTGACCTTGCTAGGATCTCTGCGACACCACTGCTGCCAAAGAACATGGCCCAAGAATGCTACTTCCTTCAACCGTAACTCGCACTTGCTGAACTTAGCATACGGTGATGCTCACGCAGGCTTTCCCAATACAATTTGCAGATGCTCAGCATGCTCTTCTTCACTCTTGGAGTAGATAAGAATGTCATCAATGAAAACCACAACAAACTTATCCAAATACTCCATTAACACCGAGTTCATAAGATTCATGAACAAAGCTGGAGCATTGGTCAAACCGAAAGACATGACGGTGTACTCATAAAGGCCATAACGAGTAGTGAATGCCGTCTTTGGAATGTCCTCAGCCCTGATCCGGACTTGATGGTACCCCAATCTCAAGTCAATCTTAGAGAACACACAAGCTCCAATTAACTGGTCAAAGAGATCATCAATACGAGGCAAAGGATATTTGTTTTTCACCGTCACTTCATTCAGCGGACGGTAATCAACACACATACGCAAGGTCTTGTCCTTCTTCTTCACAAAAATAACCGGACAACCCCAAGGAGATGAGCTAGGACGGATGAAGCCTTTTGCTTGAAGCTCACCCAACTGCTTCTTCAGCTCCTCCAACTCATTAGGAGGCATTCGGTACGGCGCCTTAGAAATCGGAGCTGATGCAGCAAATACCAATAACAAACTCCAAGTCTCGAACCGAGGCATACCAGCAAATCTTGTGGAAGACATCCACAAAGTCCTGCATCGTGGGCACATCCTGAATCTCCATGGCTGGCTTAGCTTCAAGGGCACAAAGGTGTGGCCCCTGCAGCTGCGGTGAAATCCCAACTTGCTCGCCTGAGGGACTAGTGAGGAAAACCATCTTCCTGGCACAATCGATTTGTCCCAAGTGTTGGGACAACCAATCCATACCAAGAATCACATCTAGGCGCGCCGAATCAAGTAAGATGAGATTCGCCAAGAATTCCACTCCTTCAATATTAATAGGAACGCCTGACATTCTTGATCGCTCTCATTTCCGCTCCCGAGAGCGAATAAGCAAAGGAATCCCAAAGGAACAAAATGAAGGTCACAATCAGCACAAATGATCTCGAGATAAAGGAATGTGAAGCTCCGAGTCAAACAATACCGCAGCAGGACTAAAACTAACAAGGAACGCATCCAACACGACGTCCAGTGCCTCCCGAGCCTCCTCACCGAGATGTGGTTGACTCGACCACCCCGACACTCTGGTCTTCTCGATCACCTTCCAGTCGCGTGACCATTCCGCGCCCTCTATTAGGACGAGGGGCTGCTCCAATCCTCCGAGGCAATCGCTAGCATAGTGGCCCTTCTTGTTGCAGCAGGCAGTAACATCGGCGGTGGGTTGCGAGCGCAACTCGCCGCGAGTCGCAGTGCACGGGTCAAACACGGCTGCGGGGACGAGCAACCGTGCCGACGGCCTCGGCGGTGGTGAAGCTAAAGCACGAGCCCCGTGCGGGCCCAACACGGGACGAGTGAGGCCGGCCTGTGCGCACGATGGGCCTCCCACTTGCGCTGCGGGACTCACCAGCCGCCGCTTGTGCTCGCGACGATGGCCTTATCAACCAAGGCCTGGAAGTCAGCAAAGTCCACAATAGATAGCTTGTCCTGCAGCTCCTCGGACAAACCATCCATGAACTTCTCCTGTTTAGCCTCATCAGAGGCCACCTCACCCGGAGCATAACGAGCCAAGTGATTAAACTCGTAAAGGTACTCCGATACAGACTTGCGCCCCTGCTTAAGCGCAAGAAACTCCTTCTTCTTGAGCTTCATCAGGCCATCAGGTATATGGGCCCGACGGAAAGCAGATCGAAACTCATCCCACGAGACAATGTGGCTCGCGGCTGCATGGCGAGAAAGTTCTCCCACCAAGAGTGTTGCACCCTCGTCGATGGGATGCAAGAGTGCCCGCTCCCGCTCTTGGCATCGAGCGATATTGAGCTTTCGCCAACAAGACGCAACCAATCATCGCGTCAGTGGATCCTCGGATCGAGAAAGTGGCGCCGCGTGCACGGAGAAACTCCGCAAGCCCACCACGAGACTGGTGGCCACCACCTCCAGATCCTGAAGCAGCAGCGGGAGCGGAGGTGTTCCTCGCAATGACTTCCAAGATCCGGGTCTGGTCCATGCGATTCCGCCTCGTCGAGCTGGAACCTCACCATGGTCTGAGGAGGAGGAAGCTCCTCATCTGAACCGGTAGGTGATATTGCGAGTGGTTCTTGTCATCCTGTTCCACAAAAATAGGTTAAAACACAACTCCGGAACAGGAGACAAAGAAAACAACTAACCCTAAACAAAATCCAAAAGCTCAAGTAACCACATAAAATTACAGCAAGATCATAAAGATAACAACCATCTTCCTATTATGACCAACTCGTATGGAAGAACGAGTAATCAATTTTCAGGAAGGTAAATTTCAGAATATAAGCCTCTGTTCGAAAACAGCAAGGAAACAGGGTGGAAATCATACTAAAGAATGGTTAGACACTTAGCTATCTCATATCACTTCTTACCCTTTTATTCCCACAAATTTTAGTGGATTTAACCTCTCATTTTCAGCACTTTTACTACCTAAATGCTAGCTGTCCAGAAAATTCTGCTTGCTGTCCAGATCTTCTTCTCAAGCCTCTGGCCGAAATTTGTAGCTTCCAAATGTTTCAAATATTCCCAAGACAGCCAACACTTCCATTTTATAACTCTCATGGTTTACCCAAAACCAATCTACTCGATAAACATCTATCTTTTGAAGAGGATGAGAGAAAAACAACTCAGCTTTCAAATTCAGTTTTAGAACAAGGTGAGATAAGCAAGCTAAGATAGATGAGGAGTAAAACCTGAGAACTTACTTAAGATTTTCAGGAAAGCACTGACATTTGAAAAGTAAGTTTTCAAAATATACTAGGGACGACCAAGCTAGGGGTTTCTACGGTCAGTATGGCTCTGATACCAAGCTCTGTGAGACCCCGGTTTATTATACTTGTAATACTTAACCTTCCACTGGTCCTAGTATCACAAATAAAATAATCCGCGTCTCGATGGACATGTGCCTCCCAGAACAAGCAGCACACATACATCAATTCCAAGCATGCATCATTTCCATACAACAGAATATAACAAGTCTACCAAAAGACATACATAATATAAGTTAATACAACACAATGACCAGGCCAAATGACATAAGTAGCAAATAAGTAATGTGAAGCAAAAGTTGCCATAAGATGGCTTAAACCAAAAGACGACCGGTTAGCCACATAACACCACGGACATGGCAACCGACCGCCGCCATAAGCTAATCGCCAGCAAAGTGCCACAAAGACAACTCACAAAAGTGAGGTCCATCGGACTCACTATCATCCTCTGCACAACACAAGCAATGCGGTGAGTACAAAATGTACTCGCAAGACTTACGAGTAGCAAGCCTATACATAGCTACATGAAAGTCGTATTCAAAGGAATGTGGTTATATGGTTCTTTGACGATAAAACAAGTTTCATTTGCAATATTGTAAAGATTGAGCAATGAGTTTGTAAAATCTGCTTTTAAGCATTTAAATAACAATGAGTAAACATAAGTAACAAGTATCCACCTAGAAGTGACTTTCCCAAAAGCCACCACAACATAGCATGAATCTCGATTCATACCACCCAACAAGTTTTAATTTTAAAATGGTTGTAGTCTAACTCTTGAAAAGCTTATCCAAGCGTGTCCATAACCTAGGACTAGGCTATTCGAATAGTTTTAATCCTGCAGGTGTACCAATGTACCCACACTTGGATCGCCTTTTTGCCAAGCTATTAAGCACACTTCCTTTGGTATGCCTGCACGGCTAAGTCCTCTGAACCCTTTCCAATGGAATATGCTAATCAAGAGACGCACGTATGGGGTTAATCCTTAGTGATCTGCCGACAAAATATGGATCACAAGGACCCATACGTGGAGCAGACACACCGCCTCGGCGGTGCTCCCCCCTACAAGCGTGTCCATGTTGCATATAATCAAATATGCAACCCACCACGCGACTCATTAATTAACACAACCCAAAGTACTCAGCTAAGAGAGGTCCCATATCCCTCTAGTGTGGTTAGCACGCACAGAATGCTCGGATAACAGATACTCACAAGTAGTTCGGTCCTTAATTGACCCGGGCACCATTCCAATCACACCCAAAAGATCACACCATCTTACCAATGTGCCCAAGTCTAAATTGTTTTCATTTTCAGTTTTAGTTTTGCAATTTAGACAAAGCACAAGGCTGAAATGTACACATATAAATAGTTTGTGTGATCAAAGTTATCGACGAGTCGATAACTGCCCATTTCTACCGATAGCTAAGCATGGCTAAGCATAATGACACGTAAACTACTAAGTGACAAGGGTCCATCCAGCGAACCCAAAATCACAGCAAGTAACCTAGGCTTCAGTAGTAGAGGAATAAACATTTCCTACTGATAATGCATATAGTAGGCCAACTATCGACAATAGTTTAAAACAACATAGCAATGCATACATAGAATTTGCAAACAATATATTAGACTTTGAAAATAGTAGGAACAATATGATCAAATGAATGCTACATCTGCTTGCCTCGGTGAAGTGCAGTCCGATGGTCTCTTTGTGGCTCAATATCAGTAATAAAATTATCTTCGGAACCTAACATCGAAAAGGCGATAAGCAAATAAGAACGAAGAACACCAAATAAATCCCAATAGCAAAACACATCCAAATCTAATAAAACCTACACAACAGCTAGGGAATGACTTTATAAAGTGACAGGAACAAGAATTTTGCATTTTGGACTTAACATGAAAAAGATATGGACAGAATACTCTTTCTCAGCCCAATATCAACCTAATTAATAATTAATACTGTTCATGGCGAAATTTTCCAGAATGATCTAAGGTCTGAAATTTTTATAGCAGGTAGATTATGACATCCTAATAACAAACAAAGTTGGATTTACTAAATTTGGAGTTATACACATTTACTTATGATTTTTCTAAGTTGTAAATCTAATGCAAATCATTTACTGAATTATGAACATGCTCAAATCTTATTTTATATGAAAGTATACTAACAGATTTAATTTAACAAAATTGATTTTATAATTTGGATTTATACTGAGAAAAGATATGCATTTTTCAAGATTAAAACTATTTCTGGAATATTCAAAAATGACAGAAATCAAGTTATTCTTAACTAAACAATTTCCTGCTACTGGAACATGCTTAAATCCATTTTTATAATAAACTAAAGTGACAACATAATTTATTACCGTTGGAATTATCTAAAAAGCAGTTAAAATGAATTAGTTATGAGTTTCTAAAGTTTTTATATCATTTTCAGTTGTTAAATAAATACTTACCGAAATACAGAACAACCCAATTAAAAGAAAACGACGTGGACGCTCGGCAACCCTTGATCTAAAATCCTACGGCTCACGCGCGCCGAAAACAGCGCACGCGCGCCAACTCGAAACGGAGCCCACCGTTGGATCAAGATCCAACGGCGCGCAAGAGTGTATGCATTCGGACGGTGCGGTTGCAAACACAATCTCAGCCGTAGATCGCAAGATCGACGGTCGAGAATGATCAAGGCAACCGGAGGGTCCGAACGCATACAGAGATCAGGGCCGCAGATCTAACAATGAACGGTAGCTATTGATCGCAGAACAAAAGGGATGCTGACATGTGGGACCGCATGTCAGTGACTTCGAGTCACCCATGCGCTGGTTTAACCCACGTGCACAGTGCACTGGGCCCACATGTCAGCGACAGAGAGTGGCGGTTAGGACAGGATTAATGCTTCTAATGATTACCATTAATTAGGCACTAATGACTTTGGAATTTGATTTTTAATCCCTCGGGCCCACAAGTCGACCGCAGGAGATTCCGACAATGATGAATCACACATTAATTAACCAATGATTAGCATTAATGATGTCGAACGATGCGAGATTGAACCAGAGCGAGTTAAGGGTATTGGGCCCACTGGTCAGTGGCTCAACGACAATGATTAAGACATAATTAATAACCAATGATTAGCAATTAATGTGTCCTAATCAAATGACGAAAACGGGAGCTGCTGTGCCGGCAAAACCCGAGTGAGTTCAACGGCAAATCGCCGGCGACACTGGCCGCGGCGGCGCCGAACAAGACCCAAAATGGATTCGCAATAGCACAACGAATCTAATGGTAGCATTCTCACCGGCGGCGAAGGACTAGAACGCCGGCTAGCCGGAAAAACGAAAATGGGAGCTATCGCTAAACATGGAAATCGCGATGAGCTCCACCGCAAGCCTAGGATGCGGTGCCAAAGCCACTATGACTAATAAGAAGCTACCTTAGTGACAAGAAGCTTCAAAGATGGCCTGAGATGCTTGATCACGTAAGAATCTCACGGACTTGGAGAAGAAGGTTTGAAAATGACACCGAGCCAAATGAGTGATACCAAAGCATCAATATAGCTTCATAATGATTCACGTAAGCTACATGAGCAAGTAATTAGAAAATGGAGCACTCACGAAGTGAGGAAGAAGATGACCAAATTCGGCCGAATTTGAACAAACCCCAAATTGGACAATTCCTGAGAATCAAATCCAAAATTAAGTGAGGGGTAATGCTCAAGGAAGTAAATAGATAAGGTTAGGGCAAAGAAACATGAAGGAGGACCACTGGAACACCAAGAACACCAATGGAGCTTCACGGGTCAACAATGGCGGTTTGCCATTTTTGAGGTGTTAAGCTCCAATATTGAGAATGAAGCTTGATGGTGGTCTAAAGACATACCAGGGGGCATTGAGAGTGCTTATAAGGCCAAGAAAGTGATAGGGTTTGCACCACTCATGTTCAAGGGCAAAGCACAAAGCACAGTGTGGCCGACATGGAAAAGATTATATTTGGAGCACTAGGGCATGGCATGGCCGAAAGTGTCTCCCACGACCCTCATCAGGACTAGGCGCGCGAGGAGGCATGAGATGACACCGCCATAACCCTCCTACTCGTGCTCGCACGGCTCAAGGTTGAAGACGACCCGAAAGCTTCGGCGATTCTCACCGCTGGATGAGACACGAACGGCTGAGATAGCGCCACGCCTACGGGCTTCAACATACAACGGAGATATTGCGAACCCTACGATTAGAAATGAACGGCTCAGATAGCTCCACGTTGCAAACTCAAATTACAACGAAGGGGTACGCGAGCGTTGGATCTTAATCCAACGGCTCTGATTCAAAAATGCAACCGGAGGGTCCGAAGGTTTCGGGAAATCTCAACGGTTGGATGGAGATCTAACGGTCGACAATCAGACTTGCAACCGGAAGGTCCGAAGTGATACACGCGCGCGGGCCGTGCGATTTAGATCTAACGGTTGAGATCCACCGCGCGTTTTAAAGGGTGGCTCGGTGCATTTAGTTGACTGGACCAAGTCGTTTGGCTCGAGCCCGAGTCTGACTCGAACCCGAGTAACAAGAAACCAGCTTGACTTTGAAATAAAAATAGAGACTTTGAAAGATTTATTTGAGGTAGCAAATTAACTCCAAAAATTATGAAATTTTTACAGGAGCTTGCTAACTCAGATATTAACCTTGAGTAAAATTTTCAGAGGTTTTTATCCTGCGAATAAATCTCCAAAAATTCTGCAAGGCTCTGTTTTATTGTTTGACTGAGAGTCAAACAGGTTTGACTACCTCTAAAAATATTCAAACAATTTCTAAAAATTGTGAAATTTTTCAGAGGGGTCACATGCCATCACAGAGACTTAGGAAAAATATTTCCAGAGGATGATCATAATATTTGACAAGATTGTTTTTGGAATAACAAGATTTAGATCAACAAGACTTGTGGCAATGTATTTCCATAATTCCTTGAACAAGAATTGATTGGCACAAAAGGAAATACATGATGTAAGAAAAAGTTTTAATTCCTACTGATTTTCTTACATTTGAAACACAAGCCTAAGATTGGGATGTTACAGGAAGGTGCATCTCGCCACAGGAAAGCGACTAAGGTAGCATGTGTACGACCGATATTACCCAAAGGCTTGGATTATATTGGTGTGCGCAAGCACCGACACAACCAGCTAGACTGGGGCCAGACTCGGACTACTAAAGCCTAAACTACTCTCCACCATCTTCTTGGCCATTAGTTTCTGGATCCTTGTAGAATGCGTAGTGTCCTTGATCCATGGCTTATGAGGTATGTGGTAAAGCGAGGGTGAGCACAAACAACTGTGCTCATCAGCCAACACACAGAATACAATATTTATATGTGCCAGGCTTTACCAAGGATGGCTTGGGTTCTTTTATGTGCTAAAGGCAATATTTTTAATTACAATAATTAGAAACTTCTATGACTTAGCATTTTAACCAAAGCATATTTTAGTAAAGAGAATTTGTGCAATATTTATAAGGGTGCAGGTTCCATCCACCATATGCTTAGTTTTAGTTACTAGGGTTACATCCACCCGATTAACAACACTGGTTTATGTCCACCCAGGAAAATCCAAAATCAGGGTTAAATCCACGTGACGAGTTTTCATCCCACCCACAAATATTTTTAGAATAGAAACTATCTTGAGTAAGTTCCCATGCCTGCCTTTGTCTGTGGATATGGTTGTTCGAATAGTTTATACACTGCAGAGACCGTACACTTTACCCACAAGAGATAATCATCTTGATATGTACACATGTTTTCTTAGACATGTAAACAAGGAGATTATCACAAGGCCTTTACATGCATCCCCCAATGTAAATTACACCCATTTGACAAAGTAATTGACTATGCAAGTCAATGTCTCCTCAACGATCACGGTGATAGGGAGGCATCGCACACCTTTTAGCTTTCTATTGTACACCTCGTACATGTTGGTCATCGTAATTTCGTACCTCAAACTGCCTGTGACATAGAGCAGGGATCATTTCTCCAACTCAGGAGCATGGAGATTAATCCACTGCGTGAAACTTATAGTGCTCCTGGATTGTTCGCTCGTGACTTGCTGTCCCTCTTGTGCCTCTAGAGGGGACTCCCTTGTATTCCTCGTAGTCCGTTGTTCGAGGTCCGCCTGCATGGACTCAAACTTCGCGCCTCGTTTCGCATGCACAACGCCTTAAACATCTTCATTAGTTCACGATCGCGGAGCGTTAGAAGAAGTTTGATGCAAGATGCCTCATGCAAGGGTGTTATGTCCAATTCTTCATGGTGTTCAGAACTGACAACAACCCAACATTGCGGTCTGTGATAAGGCATACGTTGGGCTAGTCTCCCACAACCACCCGCTTCACATTCGCTAGGAACCACAGCCAACTGGATGTGTTCTCATTCTCTACGATGGAAAAAGCAACCGAGAGAAGCTAGTCATTCGCACCGGCAGCCACTGTGGTGAGAATGGTGTCCTTGTACCTCATCATAAGGAAAGTGTCATCAATCGTAAGCATTGTACGACAGAACTTAAAGCCCTCTATGGCCTGAGCGAAAGCCCAGAACACCCGATCCAAGATGAAACCGGGACCTCCATCAAGATATTCACTTCCAATCTTGTTTATGTATGTGCCGTGATTGCGCGGCAACTGGTGAAGCATTCTCGGCATAAGGTTGTATGCCTCTTCGTATGTCCTATACATAGACTCGATAACCTTCTACTTGGCTCATCAGACCTTGCTATAGCTAATTGGATAACCAACTAGATTGTCGACTTGTGACAGCAGCATCTTGGGGGAGACGAACACGTCCTTCGCAACTAGGTGGCTAACGAGGCTTGCCACATATGCGGCAGTCCCATTATGATGCTGTCACAGGAGCTCGCTAAGTCACAAGTGTGGTCGTTCATCGCCTTGACTGTGAAGACCGAACCAAAGAACTTTGCTCAGTGAGCGCTAACCTTGCTAGGGAAGTCTTCCACTATGCACTTCACTACGTAATATCCTGGGTTAGACCGGTGCACTCGGTATACACGACTGATGGACAAGCAAATATTGTGCTATAGTTTGCTGCACGGCCACCTTGCTTGGGAAGTACTGCCCAACTAAGAGGGTGTCAGCATCAAACACCACTGAGACCCTTCTTCTTGCGATACTATGAGCGACCACACTATGATATCATTAATTATGGATGCCACGTAAGGCATCTCCGATGACACAATTCCACCAGTTGGACCACCACCCTGGGGTACATCCTCCTTGCTACCATCTGAGGCTGGGTCGGCGTTCTCATCGAACTCCAACTCGAGAGGCTGGCTTGGAAGATACTCGTGACAATCAATGCGGGCCGACCACCACAGTCCCGCCCCCTCATTTTGCACAAAATTATGCACAAATCTTCTCTCATGGACTTCCTCCAAAACATCACATTCCGTGCTACAGTCTCCAAGCTCTGCCAGCGGTTGCCAACTTCCCGAGGCCTCAACATCATCAAGGTTTCCCGGTGGCCTACGTATAAAATTCACATACACCATCAGCTTCCCGTATTTTGCCGCCTCGACTGGGAAGCAATCTACATTTACTAGCCCCATGCTACGCTTCTATTCACCTTGACTAGCTCACATATGCCTACCCTCCCCTACTCGTGCAGGTGATCGCCTCGATAACAAGTTTCTTCATCGTTGGCTCTGTGTCGAACTCCCTCCTGATGCAGCTCATAAGCTCATGAATATTCCTCGCATCGAGCCCCTCCGTCCAGACCACCTTTTACTGGCGTGTCAACAGGTCCAAGCCTTCGGGTCTGGTCCATACGAGACTGTCACCATAAAACACTACCAAGTCTTGTATGTTCGAAATTACCTAAACCCACAACAACCCGATTTACAGTATGCAATATAACAAATAGGGTATGTAATTAGCTTTAATTAATTAATTGTACATGACTATTTACATGTGATTATTTCTTCAATTACCACTAATTAAACAGGACTAAACTAATTAGTACTAATTAATTACGAGTAATTTATTTGCCACTAATTACCCATGACACAAATAATTATACATACAACTAAGTAATTACATACGAGTAATTAAATATAAATAATTAATTAATTAGCAACAAATTGATTACTTCTCAATAAATTACTTACGAGTAATTCGTTACATCTAAGTAATTCTCATTGAATTAATTATGATTAATTAATTAAGACTGACTAACTATGCATAAATGTAATTAATTATGTTTATTTAGTTACTGCTAATTAACTATGAGTCATTACTTACCAATAAATTAATTATGGTCACGTAAATTCAACCACTTCATTTGCACTAATGTAATTATCACTAATAAACTATGATTCAAACAATTACTACGCGTGGGGCAGAGCCTCGTCTGGCCTAGGGGCAATTGGACAAGCGGCCAAGTGGCGCGTCCGGGCTAGGGACGACCAAACAAACGACCAGGTGGCGCGTCCGGGTTGGGGCTGACTGGACAACTAATTAACCACAACTAACTAACTAACTACACAGTAAATAATGAAAATACATATAAGAAAAAAATTACCCGCTAATATGACAGCTCTAAACAAGCCTAATCATCAACAAAAACGAAACCGGCTGAGGCTGCGAAGGACAGAGCCAGCGAGAATGAGAGAGCGAGCGAGGATGAGAGTGAGCAAAGTGTCTCGCAGTAGACTCTGAACACATAGCCGCCCAACGCAAATCACGGCCGACCACGAAGCGATAAGAGGAATCAGATTCCCTCCCACGCGTGGCTTGCATGCAAAAAAAATGCATGGGCGGTGATGGATGGACGTGACAAGAGGTGACAAGACAGGGGCGCATCCGTGTGACATAGGAGCTGGTTGTGAGAACCCGGGCTATTTAGCCTGTAATTCTTAACCATCCGATTGGTCCTAGCATTACAAACCAAATATCTCGTACCTCAGTATAACATGTATCTCCCAGGAGTAGTACACATATACCATCACAAAAATTTGAAGCATCAATTCCATACACAAGTCATTACAATACTGAGTCTTCAACGAAGTTTTACAACATCCAAGAAGACATACAAGTTCATATTACACAAGTAGGGCCGACCAGCCAAATAACAAGGTAAATAACTAAAGTAGTAGTGGAAGCAAAAGGCCATAAGATGGCGATAAACAAAAGCCAACCAGTTTACCCTAACCCACAAGGCAATCGACTAGGCTGCCAAGCTAGTCATCCTGCACAAAGTCGGTCTCACAGTAGTCGATCCTTTGGGGATCTACCTCCTCTGCAGTAATTAGATAATGCAACTGAGTAAAAAAATTGTACTTGCAAGACTTATGAATAACAAGCCTATACATAACTACATACAAGCTGAATCAAAGGAGAAGGCTATAGGGTTTATTTTCAACATAAAGTAATATTTCATTTGCAATAGTGTAATAGATTGAAGGTAATTTAACAAATCTATTTTTATTTATCTAAATAATAGCGAGACAATAATTATAAACATAATTAACATCCTAGCGGTGACTTCCCAATAGCCACCACAACATAGCACGAATTACCCATTCGTAGCACCCAATTTTAAGTTTTATTGAAAATGTTATAGTCTAATTCTTGCACGACCTAACCAAGCATGTCCATAATCTAGAACGAAGCTATTCGAATAGTTTATAACCCTACAGGGGTGTACAACTATACCCACATACTAGACCGTCTTTTCGCCAAGCTATAGAGCACACTTCCTTAGGTATGCTAACAGGGCTTAGTCCTACGAGACGTTTCCAATATTATGTATTAACTACGAGCCGCCTGTATGGATAGAATCTCATATGTTGTGTCGAAGTCATTATAAAGCCTTAGTCAACTACCCCTTAGGGTAAAGCCTCGGACAATTACAATGCTCCTGTGGAGAATCTAGACAGAACCCACCTCACACACCCAACAACAATAACGCATTTCCTTTTTATACACAACACACAACCACCTCCTGCGACTCGGAGCTAACACATGCCAAAGTACTAAGTGAAGAGAGGTCCCATATCCCTCTCATGTGGAATGCACGCAAAAACACTTGGATTAGTGACACAAGTAATTCGGTCCTTGTTGACTGGGCAAGAAGCACACACCCAACAACCACACCATCCAACCAATGTGCCCAAGTCTAAATCATTTTATTTGCGCTTTAGTTTCTCAAATACAATACATACAAGGATACCCTGACCCAAGTAATTTAAAGTGATGATATAACGACCATCGTCGAAGCGATGATCCCCATGCTACCGTTCTAAGCATTGCTAAGCGACAATAACTCGTATACTAGATATATAAATGCTTAGAGCCCATCCATCAAGCTCTAAAACAATACTAAGACTAAAACTTAGGCTTAGTGGCAATAAGAAACATTAACCAACATATTATGCATCCATTTGGATTAACTATCGCTAATCGAGAAGTTAATCATCAACATAGCATGCATACATACATTTACAAACAAGATAACACATTTGGAACATAATAGGATCAACATGCATCAAAGGAAGGACTGCTTGCCTTGCTGGAGATAATTCACTTGCTGCTGAGGATCACTCTCGCACTCGAGGAATTCATCGGAACCTATCGAACTCACAAAAAGAACCAATAAGAACAAATAATATCGAAAATACTAAAAAATTCAAGATTATCCAAAAATCATGATATTTACACAAAAGGTAGATCATGATTTTAAATGAATTTAGGTGAAACAATTATTACATTTGAATTTAGTATGTGAGAGTTATAGTAGTTTGAAGATTAGATTTTTGGAAAATCTAGAAAAATAGCAATATGTCACTATTCATTCAAATTTAATTATTTAGTGAGAATTTGTAGGACAATGGTGGATAAAAGGATTACATATATAAATAGAAAATAAAATAATAAGATCAAAATAACTTGGTTTATTTTATTTGGAGTTCAGAAACATTTTCTATGAATTTTCAAAGTTAAAAACATTTTCTAGTTAAAAAATAAACTAGTTTTGGATCAAATTCCAAAACCTATATTTTCTAGGCTAAAGACATGTTTAAAACTATTTCAAAATAAAGCTCATTAAAAATAAAAATTATCAAAATTAGTTTCTTTGGATTTGGAGTTAAGATGATTTAGTTATACATTTTTATGTTATTCTAATTTTCAAAGTGTACAAATAATTGGTTTCGTATTTTCTTTAAAACTCTGAGTTGAAAACATTCGGACCGTCCAATCTAATAGATTGGATTCATTCAAAGTGGTCCGAACGTCACTCAGACTCATACGAACTGACAGGTGGGGCCTAATGAGTAGTGCGTTTTTCATTTAACTCATGAATTTAAAACCGGATTGACATGTGGGGCCCAAAGATCATAGACTTAGATTTGTGAACTTGTTTCACTGGTGCACAAATATAGTGCACAGGGCACTTAAGGGCTAGGCCCACATGTCATCAACTCGGAGCCCTACACTTGACACTCTAACATAGATCCGCAATTAAAAACTAATGATCGCACATACACCCTAATGATGCTGCTACAGTTGTCGGACATTTCGACAAGAACCGAGCTTGGCTTCCCGGAGCATTGCCAGCTGTTTTGGTCATGGCAGAACTGGCCAAGGGCAAGAATGTGTTCCTAAAAGCATTGCGCAACTAATGGAAGTGGTTACGGTGGCTGAGGTGGCTCGTATTGGTGGCTGGCTGGAGGTGGGCAATGGTTCCCTACAGCCAAAACGTGAGAAAAGCTCTGCAGCTCACATTCAAGCGGGTGCCACAACAACTACGAGGTACAAGGATGCTACCTGAAGCTAGGAGAGGTTCGGAGAAGCTCGGAGCTGGGCCAACAACGAAGAAGACGACGACGATGGCTCGGCTTCATGAGGAGAGGTTGACTGGAGCAAAACGAAATGAAAAGAATGTATGCGATAACTTAAGGATGCTAGTGGTACGGTATATACAAAAGGAATTGGACAATGCCTTAACAGATAGACAATCAGATGAAAAGGGGATCTTGTCATCCGAATTGGAGGAAGCTCAAAATCCACAAGCTCCTACAACGCATTGTTGAAATTAGTTGAGGGGAATTCTTACTCATGCTCAAAGGCATGATGTGACGCGCAAGAATGAGGATAAAACCTACCAGAGGTGAAGAAGACACGACGGTGTCTTTTGGAGCACGCTCTAGCAACTCCAATGGCACGACAATGGTCCAAGAGCTACAAGGCAAACCAAGAGTTCAAACAAGAGGAAATGGATACGGCATGGAACAAAGAGAAGAGAGGATGCATTGGACAGCTGCTTACTCGAGAGTGGAGCTAGAACGAGCACCCCTTTCCTCGGCTGAAACAAGGAAAAGTAAGGAATTACTAGGGTTTGGAGGGGTTTTAACCCGGGGATAAGATGGAGATGGGAGCGGCGTCTCATGCCGAAGCTCAGGGAGTGGTTGGGAGAGGCGATGGATTAACGGCGTCCACTGCATTGCTTAGAGCGTCGTGGAGACGTGGTGAGGAGCTTTTGTGCGAGCGCCAATCGGGAGGAGGAAGACACAGCTGACAAGTGGGCCGAGCTTGTTAGTTTCTCAACGCGTGCGGAACGGACTCGAGTGTGAGTCGATTTCAAGTGGGGTTCGATCAAGCCAGCTCGCACGGTAGGAATGTTCGGACTGACCGGAGGAGCTGATCGGACCAAGCGTTTCAACGGTCCGATCGGACCAGACGGTGGATCCTGCGGCATCGGTCGAATAGTCCAAATGTCACCACTATTGGGTTGGGTCGGACCAAGATATCGGGTCCGAACGAGCCCAACAGTAGTAGGACTAGGTTTTGAAAAAAAAAAATAGGCTAAGTATTTGAGGAATTTTTAGATAGAGTTTCATAAATCCAAAAATCATGAAATTTTTATGGTAGGCTATTGACTCTAAGAGAAACATTGTGGAAATTTTCCAGAGTTTTTCATGTAATTAATTTTCAAGCTGTTGTTCAAGGTGTTTGACTTTCAGAATACTACTTTGACTGGCTAGTTTAAAATAGCTAACAAATTATAAAAATTATAAAAATTTTTAGGGGAGTCACTAAGTAGTTATAGAACCTAGGAAAAATAATTCCAGAGGATTATCATAGAATTTGTTTAAGAAATCTTAAAGGATTATTCTTCTAGTCAAATGAAGCATCAGGTTTTTCAAATCTACAAAACCTAAGACAGAATTTCCAAAAAATTCAAATAACAACAAGATGCAACAAAAGTTATAATTTATTCTCATTTTCATACATTTGAAATACAAACCAAGTTTGGGATGTTACACTGGTCCAGGCGTTGGAAGAGTGTAGCCGCACCATGTGGCGCGGCTCGGCGAGGAGCGGCTGGGACACCCGCGTCTCTGTATGCTACACGTGCGATGGTGGCATGTCCAGGCCACCACCGACCGGACAAGGGCACGTTCGGGCCACCAGAGACTAGACAAGGGTGCTAATGGGCTGTGGGCGAGCGGCAGCGAGATAGGAGGCGTGTTCGGGGAGGGACGGCCGGCAGAGCTGGCTTTTCAGGTGACACACGGCGCGTTCGGGGCATGGGCGTGCAGACAACCCATGTCCAGGCGACGGGCAAGCGGAGGCAGACACATGTCTAGACGAGGGACGTCCAGGCCAAGGAGGTGCGACGGAGATTAAATCTGGGTGCGAGAGGCCCGGTATTGCACATGTGTCGGGTACCAGCACATCCATGGTGACATTTTTGGCAATATGGCGCATGTCGGGTACCAACACGTCTATCAAAAGCACCGCCAATAGTGCCATTTAGGCCAAAAACTCCAAATTCACATGCTCGTGTATTAGTGTATTTTTCGCGTGCAAATCTTGCCCAGTGTCCTATTTCTCCTCAACATATCTGTCTCATTTTGTATCATGCTAATTAATATGAGATCACTCTCAAATGCCTTTTAATTCGTATTTATTATGGAAGTTACCAGTAGGTGATTGCTATGTCCTTAAAAGGATCTGGAGATAGCGGAGCAATGCACCTGAATTTCCCCCTCTTCTTCCTCCTCTCCAAATGTCTGTGCTGCTGGCTTGAGTTCCTAAACCACATCGGCCCTTCCTTATCGGCGTGCACCAGAAGGAGGGAGAGCAAGTATCTATAAATCAGTGTCGTGGATAGGGAAGCTCCTGGGTAGCACGATCCGTGTGACTTCACGCTTCGCTTGGACTACCTCCACGCTTGCCTCTCACGCTACTGCTTTCTAGATCCGACCCATCGTAAGTCATCCATGTGATCGATCAATCTTCTAATAGTATTATGTTCTTGGTTATATGTTGATGTAGAATTTTGTATTGCCTGATATTAATTCGGAGTATTGTTCCTCTAGTCTTTTGCTGTATTTGCCTCCAAGTAAAATTTGGAAGTAAAATATTGCTCTTTATTTCCAACACGAGTGCTAGATACCATTGTATACATGTCGTATGCGTAGCATTTTCCATACCAAAGAGACTAAGAGCATCTACCAAATCAGGCCTTGTGCAAACCATCACATACATTAAGCATCCGACTGCATTGGCATATGGAACCTTTGCTATCTCTTCACTTTCCTTGTTTGATTTATGACAAAATTCAGAATGAAGTTGAAACTGGTGTGCTAATGGAGTACTTACTAGTTTGTCCTTGCTAATCTCAAAATAATCCAAAACCTTCTCAACATACCCTACTGAAACAACCACAGTTTTCTTGAGCTATTGTCCAGATATATCTCCATGTCAAATATTTTCTTTGCTGCCCCTAAGTCTTTCATATCAAATTCCCAACTTAGCTAACCCTTCAAACCAATCAGATCATGCATCTGCTTTGTAGCACTTAGCATATCATTAACATACAATAGAAGAATAATAAATGAACCCTCATCAAAGTGTCGAACATTAACACAATAGTCATACTCACTCACATCTAGCCAATCCGCAACATGTAGCAGTCAAAAAGCTTGTACCACTGTCTTGACGAATGTTTCAACCCATACAATTGATTACTCATCAAAGACAACATCCCTACTTATCACCCTTTAACACCTTTCTTGAAACCTAGAAAAATGCATTGGTTTGAGGTTTGATTTTGCATCAAGTTTCGATCTTTCATCACATGATATATGGATGTAGGCTAGACAACAAAAAATTCTTAGATTTGTAAAATCAACTGAATTACCTGTCTATACCTCTTATGCTAACTTACAACCTTAATATGCTTGTGGTGATCTTTTTATGAGAGAGCATGCCATGCTCACATCGTCTTCCCAGATACATTAGGAAGCCCTGCATTCGGCCTCAAGCATCTCGCTCTTTCATAGATAGTCATGTTCATTCTTTCAGTCACACCGTTTTGTTGTGGTGTCTTGCACACTGTGAAGTGCTATTGAATCCCATACTCCTCACAATACTTCTGAAACTTTGAATCAGTATATTTAGTATCATTTTTATATCTTAGATACTTTAACTTTCTAGTTGTTTGGTTCTCCAGCTCAGCTTTCCACACCTTGAACTTGTCAAATACTTCTGATTCTGCTTCATAAAATACACACACCTTGAGGGAAAATCATCAATAAAAGTAACAAAATATTGGACTCCATCCATTGATAATTTTCTAGTAGTCCCCACACATCATTGTGTACATAATCAAGTATTTCTTTAGTTTCATGATTGCCACATGAGAAGCAAACCTTAAATTATTTTCCAAGAACACAAAACTTACAGAAACCCAACTCACAACTTTTAATTCCTGTAGATAGGTTTCTATTATGCAAGTCCTCCATCCCACGAACACTAAGATGACCAATCCGCTTATGCCTTATCAACATGTCATTCAACTTAATTGACTCCACCTTCAACTGTGCTTGCTAGTAATACATATTTATTTCCAAGAGTCCTTCTACCATTCATCATAGTAAATGCACCCTTACAAATTTTCGTGGTTTCTTTATCCTTATTAGCTTTATAAGTAACACCACTATAATATAAGGAACCTAGAGAAATTAGATTACTTTTCAGCCCTAGTATGTGCCTAACATCATGCATTGTTCTAACAATATCATCATTCATCTTAATTTTGACTTCACCTATTCCAACAATACTATAGCATGTATCATCACCAAGGTAAATCAACCAAAATTACCTCACTTATATCAGTGAACCACTCCCTTTCGTGCAAGATATGGCACGAGCATCCGTAATCAAGTTTCATGCATGTGTTAATGATCTGCTCGTAACTAAGAGTACATATGTATCATCGCTATCCGAGTCATCTTTTCGAGCCACATTCATTGTCTTCTCATCACGGTTCTTTTCATTTTCTTCTTTCAACTTTGGATTGTCTCTCTTAGTATGCCCCCATCTCCTTGCACTTGTAGCATCAATATTCTTTCTGCTTTGTGACTTGGATCTGAATTCCACCTCCTAGATTTCTTGTTGTCTTATTTCCTTTCATGATCACCGTCACATACAAAATATCACCACCAGAGCTCTCCCTTGTGTTCTTCCTTCATTGATTATGAGCCAACAGAGCCACAAAGAATACCATCAACCTTGAAAGGATCTTTCCGTGTGTCAAAGTGGTGACCAAGTGTTCACTGGAAGGTGGCAATAAACACAACATAATTATCGCAATAAACACAACATAATTATCACCATAAACACAACATAATTATCGCTTGTCTTCATCTTCAATCATCTCCTCCAAGCACCCTAGATCAATGATTACATGATTGAAAACATTCACGTGATGTGCAAGATCGTAACCTCCCACATCTTCACCCATATAGCTTCTTTACCACATACAACTTGTTCGTTAGGGATTTGGGCATAATCTGAGTATGAAACTTGTCCCAGATTTCTTTGCATAAAGCCATATCCATCACATGATACATTATCTCATCCAAAAGACACAACCATACAATCGCGACTGCTTGCTCCTTTCACTTGTCCCAGTCGTTTCCCTCCATTGTCGTTGGCTTCTTGTCATGCAACCCTTTGTAACATCCCTGTTGCATCAATAGATCTTTCACCCTTGTCTACCACAATCTGAAATTCCCTATTCCGTTGAACTTTACCATATTGAATCTAGCACCCAATACTGTCATCTCAACACCGCTCTAATACCAATTACTAGAACTAGCAGCAGGATACCATTAGGAAGATGATCACACAAAGAACAAAAAAGCACAAGAGAGACGGGGAATTTTTACAAGGTTCAACAAAACCTACATCCTTGGGAGTGAATCACGATGGCCGTGCCTCAGATGAGGATTTTTTCATGATGAGGGTTACAAGAGGTTGGCGATATAATTTATAGCCCAGTTAAATGGTCTGACTCGGACTCCTAGTTCGCACGGTAGATCATTCACCCTTGTGGCTGTAACATCCTAATTTTTGGATTTTTTAAAAAAACTTTTTGAGTAGTTTAGTCCCTTGAAAAATTTTACCAAATTTTATTTGAATTTAACAAAGCTTCAATGGGACTTTTCAAAGTCAAAAATTTAATGTGATTAATCTGAACATCAATTAATTCCAAAATTATTTTATTTGAGTTCTTTGTGCTTGGAAATATTTTCTAGATTTTTCTAAAATTCTTTCGAGTTTATTTGCTATTTTTAATTTGCCATTTGGATTTTCTCAGATTTTATAAAATAGAAAACCTATTAAAATTCAGGAAATTCCTTTGGGCTGAATTACCATTGCCTAGCCCATTTCTTGCACTTCCGGCCCAATTCTGTGCGCCAGCCCACCCTCTCTATATGCCCGCACACGCATCCCCGGTCCCACCTACCAGCGACACAGAGTCGTTTTCGACTGCAAATCACTCGAGCCAACGTCATTAACATGTGGGTCCTGGCTGTGCACTATTCATCATCTCCATCTTGAACATGAGTTGTACTCCACCGCAGTCCCACACACGGACACTCCCGTTGCCCCGCCTCTATAGACTATAAAAGCCCTCGATGTTTGCGTCAAATCGATCGCCTCAGATGCCGTCCCCAATCCCCTAAAGCCCCAAGCCCTAGATCGTCACCGTTTCACCGGATTTGGAGATTCAACCCTAGCACCACCAACTCGGGATTTCTTTGATTCCACTGCCACCGCTGAGCCCCTACCAGCATCGTCTACACCGCCGGAACCGTCGTGCCATGTTCTACCCCGTGCATGCACAATCTTCACCGGAGGAAGACTGTAGCGTCATAGCAACATTGAGTCCACTCCGCTGCCCTGCATCATCGTTGCCGCCTTGTTCCCATCGCCGCCAGTGACCATTGGGTCCCGTGCTCCACCCATTCACATCGCCCGAGTCTCAGGAACCGTGCATGTATCAATGCCCTCACCGAAACCATTCGCCGTCGTTTCGCCGTTGCCTCGAGCCTTTGCCTTCGCCCTCGCCGCCATTGATCCCTTTGCCAACCTTCATCGTCGCATTTGAGCCGAGGGATGGCTTCGCCGGAGCATAAGCATGCCAATGATGACCTTCTTCCATCGCCAGTCGTCGTCATTCACCATCGCAGTCGTCAGGTAGTGGCAGCTGTCGATTTCAGTCGACGTGGCCGCCCACGTGTTCACCACTGTGCCACCACGTGTACCAGATCAGTGCCAGAGTGTGCTGCATCAACATCACCTCGCGCTGTAGCCACATCAAGATCCTCGCCCCATGTGTCGTCCCGCCATGCCAACGTATTTGACACATGTGCGCTACGTGTGCAAACCACCACCACCTTAGCGCCACCGCCCTAAACCCTAAACCCAACCGTAGGTAAACCTAGTCTACCATAGACATAGCCTATGATATATGGACCCTATATGTTAGTGTACTATGCTATAGACTCATGAGCCCATGGACCCGTGGATCAGAATCCATGGACTTGATCCATAGACCGTGGGTCTCATCTATCAGTCTCTATTTTCTATTTTTGGTATTTTTCTTTTAATTCTAAAATTTATTGTCGACGTCAGGTTGATGCAATAATTTAGGATTTCTTTAAGAAAGAAAATTCCAAAAATCTGAATTAGTGTTTTCTCTTTCTTTTTCTTAGATTTAAATATTCTGAGAAGCCCATTCTTTCTCCTACGTACTCCGATTGAGCCCATTCAAATCTCTAAATTCATCTAAATTCAAGATATACCATCCTGTGGTTTTATTTAATTTTTGGTGTTTATTTCGTGCCTTATTTGGTATTTACTTGTGTTTTCGTTTTCATTTGTAGTAGACGTTGATACCTCGGGAGCTTTCAAGGAGAGACGAGTTCATCAAGCTCAAGACTAGTGTCAAGACTTGTTTCAAGGCAAGTTGTACCTCCATGCATGTTGAACCCAGCTTTTTCAAAATTACTTTGATTCAAACTATTGTATGTTATTTCAATTATTTAATTCTTTAAATTCTTTAGGATTAGCTATACACGTACTTGATTATATCCACCTTACTCATTGTATTACTATGATCTTTTGTCACCATAGCTTGGTTAATTACTAGTTGGTATTATCATAGTACTAACGTGAGTTGGTTAGATATGATTAGTCTGCTTAGCCATACAACGGGTTGTTGATATCGTTTTGAGTTGCAAATCTAAACTTGACTAAGTGATTATAGAACATCTTTGTGGAAAGACCGTGTCAGTATGTTGTCACTTGTTGATGGCATGTGTTGCACTTAACCAACATGGGTGGAAAAAATTGGACCGGGCAAGTGAAAAGAATTGTGATATGATGGATCGTGTGCTAGAAAATGATGAATCTTGGTAAATTGGATAGAAATTGGGCGCTCTCCTGGTCAATTAAGAACTTAACTTTATGCATCATTAAACCGAGCCATCGACTATATGCCTAGTATGGGATATGCCTAACTTAGTAAGTTACGGAGTCTTGATATTGACTGCTCAGGCATGTAGGTTAGACTGTGTGCTAGAGTGGAGGTGTGTACTACTATGTAGGTCACATTTACGAGCGATTCACCATCTCTAGGTCCAACAATGTGTGTCGGCCCAACGAGCTCTTTTCTCCTTTGTTTTTGTACGCCCATGCTTCTATTCGTAGGATACATACATGTATATACACATGCACGATGTCTTCTTGTCTTGTGTCAGTCAATCCTCTTCCTCAATGTTGTTCAACTGAACGATGTGACTTCCTCACTAACTGTGATGACCTCCCATCTTCACTGATGTCGGTATGTCTGCCTTAGTCGTTGTGTAACGATAGGGAGATTCTTCTTGCCATCGTTAGTGATGCCATGTCATTCACCAACGATGGCATGCTCCTAGCTACCCAATGGAAATATATCGTCGATAGCTCGTCTTTAATCCACAACTTCATCTCCTCTCTGCTATGTCTTCCCCATTATCGAGTTTCTTTGGTCATTGACTTCTTCAACAATATCGATGCTCACCATTCGTCGCCACAACACTTGGCTCCTTTTACTTCGGCCTTTGTCTTCAATGGCTCCAATGAGCAAGACGACATTGTCCTTGTCGAATGTGCCTAAGGTGAGCAAAGATGGCATTGTTCTCATCTTCGTTGCCGCTGCCTCGACTATTGGCTTCCTTGTGAATCAATATCTTCTTATAGGACATATCGACGTCATTGCACTCTTTCGTGGTCTTCTTCGACACAATTCACGATATCTTCATTATAACTTATATTTAATTTATTTAAAATTTTAGATATTAAGAGATTTTACTTTGGAATTTGTATCAAAATCAAATTACAAATTTTCTTCTATTTGTTGCCCCTAATTTTAATTCTTTTTTGTTGGAATTCATAAACTAATCCAATTGTCATTTTTTTAAAAAAAATTGATGCAGAATTATAGCTATTTATATATTTTACTTCGGAATTCGTATCGAAATCAAAATGTTAATTTAATTTTTTTTATTCCAAAAATCAATTTATTTTTTTGGTGAAATTAGTATACTAATCCAATTTCTAATTTTGGTTTAATATTATTCCGAGTTATATTTATTTATGATTTTACTTATGAATTTATATGGAAATCAAATTGATTATGTTTTTTGTTCAATTTTATTTATTTATGTATTTTACTTTGGAATTCATATGGAAATCAATCCAATTGCTATTATTATTATTATTATTATTATTATTATTATTATTATTATTATATATTAAGAATTACAGTTATTGGTGATTTTACTTTGTAATTGTATTGAAATCAATTTGCTTATTTTATTTTATTTTATTTTTTTATTCTGAATTCTAGTTATTTTTGTTGGAATTGGTATACTTATCCAATTACTTTTTTATATAAATATTCCGAATTATGTTTATCTTGTGATTTTACTTAGGAATTTGTATTAATATTAAATTTCTAATTTTATTTTATTTTTATTCTGAATTTCAGTTATTTTTCATTGTATTTGAGATGGGCTCTTATTTCTATGTTGTACTTGACATGGATTCTTTCGTTTAATCTAGATTGTTATAATCTGGACCCACCATAATCAACGGTGTAGATGTTTCTTTTTTTCTACCGAGTAACATGGGAATTTCTTTCAATTATTTTTGTATTGTACTTGAAATGGACTCTTATTTCTATATTGTACTTGACAAAGACTCTTTAGTTTAATCTAGATCGTTATAATCTGACCCACCATAATTAACGATGTAGATGTTTATCTTTTTTCACCGATTAAGGTAGGAATTTTTTGTCCTTAAGAGCGAGCGTGGTAGCTTCTTTTTTTATCGCTTTAATAATATAATAGATAGATAGATAGATTACTGCTGTCACTATGCTAACATTTTTTTTTATTTTCAGGGAACCATGGACGGTGAGCTTAAGCATATGAGTAACTTCGTGAGCAAGCTAATAATGTTCATGACGGAAGAAGAGCAGCGTGAGCACCAAGATACAAACCATCTAGTCTCGCTGGGGAGTGACCATGACGACAAGGGTGATGGCTTCTCTGGAGGGGAAAACAATATGGACATTGCCACCATGCCTCGCAGAAAGAAGAGGTGTTACCAACGCCTTACTAAGCAACAGATCCATGTACTCCAAGAGTACGTAGCCAACAACAGTATCAAGGTCTTACATGCTTTCTAAAGATATAAGAAGTAAGAACATATGTTAATTAGTTTGTTTTTGGTATTGCATTTGCAGTACATTTGAGGCATCTCCCTACCCTGATGTTAAGCTTAGGCAGGAGCTGTCCAACAAGCTCAACATGCCCGAGAGGCAGGTCAAGTTCTGGTTTCAGAACCATCGCTCACAGATGAAGGTATGCCACAATGACATTTCTCTATATTCATGATAAGTTATTCTTGAACAATATTGTGTACCCAATGGAATATCTTCTTGATATAGGCATCGATGAACCAGCATGAGAATGATCTGTTGCAGAAGGAGAATGAGATGTTGCGGGAGGAGAACACAACATACAAGAAAAGGATGACAAACTTGACATGCCCTACGTGTAGCCTCCCATGGCGCCCCATGGAGGTAGCACATAAGCATCATCGCCTCCTTACCGAGAATGCATGGCTCAAGGATGAGATCAAGCGCCAATATGTCATTGGGAGCAAGCTCATTCCCGAGCAATGTCACCCTGCTCTCCAGCCCACGTTCTCTGATTGCACCAGGCTCCAATCTTCACAGCAATGGCATGCTTGTGCCCAACCCCTGCTGCCATCATCCTCTCAACAGCCTGCTCCAGCTTTCCTTGGTGCATCTTTGCCCATCTTCCACAGTGTAAATGGCTGTGCAAATGACGACTATGCTGAGCGCAACATGCTTCTTGATCATGCCAACCATGCAATGGACGAGTTTACTAAGCTGGCACAAGTGAATGAGCCGCTCTGGCTCCCAACATGGATGTTATGGGCCTCGAATCACTGAACTATGAAAACTACCATGGCACATTCTCAGGACTGCTTGTGCCAAGACCTGTTGGCTTCATGGTGGATGCCACTAGGACGTCGCTCTTGTCATGGGCGGCTGTGTCGACATCGTCGACGGCCTTATGGACGTGGTACATAACTATTTATCCACTTCAATGTATAAATAAATATTATGCTTGCATGCCCATGCCTTGATCTATGTGCGTGTTGTGGTGCAGCATCACTGGTCAGAGATGTTTCCAGGTATTGTGGCAAGTGCGCACCCCACGAACGTCATCTCTAGTGGTCTCTCAGCCTCACATGACGGGTTGGTTCAGTTGGTGAGTTGCTCATCCTGATCTCATCTGATGTGGTCGTATGTATACAGAAAGACTTTGCATGTGGTGTATTTATGTGTGAAAAATTACAGATGCACGCGGAGCTGCAGGTGATGTCGCCTGTGGTACCGATCTGCAACGTGACATTCTTGAGGTACAGCAAGCTACAGGCAGAGGGGCTGTGGGCTGTGGTTGATGTATCTACTGATGGCGTCCTTCCTGCACAGAGCAGCATAGCTCAACAACTTAATGTGCAGACCGGCGGCACAGCTGCCGCCGAACGCATGGGAATCAGGCTACTGCCATCAGGCTGCCTCATTCAAGATATGAACAATGGCTACTCTAAGGTACTCGCTTACCCACTGACATCATTTTATCTACTTGGTGCTACTGTCGATTTCCTTAATCACTAATGTATTGAGTGTGCATTGTCAAATTATCCATGGCAATGCTTGCCTAGAGTTTTGTGATGGGCAACTTTTCTGAGACGTGTGAAAGTATTGTTCATCTGTGCTTTATATTTGAGTCCTCTTTATCCTATTTTGAGGGTACTACCGAGTACCGACTAGATATGTTCATATTCTCGTAGAATCAAATTGCGATTTTTTTTTAAAAAAAATTATTATTTCCATAAAAACTTAACATTTTTAACATCATGTACATGCCAGGTCACATGGGTGGTGCATGCGGCTTACGATGAGACAGTGACACCCATGCTCTACCGTCCACTCCTCCGCTCCGGGAAAGCCATTGGCGCATGCCGCTGGCTCGCGTCGCTCCAGCGACAGAGCCGGTTCCTTGCCAGTCTGCGCAACTCCATTCCTGGTTGTGACACCGCTGGTGAGTGATGTTAGAATCAAAACCTTGACTTGTCTATATACATTAACTGAAATCGTATGCTACATTACGGGCTTTTGTATGACAGTGACAGAGCAGCTGAGGCGAAGGAGCGTTCTGAACCTGGTGCAGAAAATGACGACAAGCTTCACAGCCATATGTGCGTCAGTGACGAAGGTCTGGCCGCGTGCTGCTGAGCGGGAGACCAATAGTGCCAGGGGTGATAGGTTGGATAATGCCACGCACATAGTCTCACGGATGATTGGTGGTGCACCAGGCGAACCTACTGGTCGGGTCCTGAGTGCCACTGCATCAGTGTGGCTCCCCGGCGTGAAGACGCGGCGTGTGTTTGAGTACATGCGTGATGATCAGTGCCTCAGTGAATGGGGCTGCCTTGTTGCCGATGCCCTACCTCAAGGCAATGATAACCAGCGCCGCGGCAACTGGGATATCCCCATGAACGGTGAGGCCGTGCAGAAGTTGTGTCGCATTGTGGAAGGTCTGCACCAAGGGCATGCCATCTCCCTGATCAGCCCCAAAGTAAGTTCAGAACTCTGCTTTTCCTGTAACTGCTAGTTATACTTCCAGTGCAGTTTTCTTAGCATGTTAGCAAGAAACTTGCATAGGTAGGACAGCAGCGATAGAAAGGAAACTTCTTACTCCATCCGGTCACAAATTCTTGTTGCCATGAAATGTTAGCGGTCAAACCTTTTCTTATCTTTGATCAATAATTTCGTTTTAATATTTAGATTGGTCACATTAAAAACAATAAAGGAGATTTATCTAAGAATACTACCATAATCTTATGTATCTTTGAAAATATACCGCAATAAAAACTGACGTCCAAATTTCACCTCGAAGACTGAAAACTGAGAACGTTGAGAACTTGCGACCAAATGAGTAAATATTATGTGATTGGGAGCCACTTGAAGCACTCCTTGCCCAGAAAAGGCAATGTGGATTTATTACAGATAGCCTTCTCTAGTCTCTGATTTAAAGTCAAGTCTTGACCGGTAGGAAGCTTTTCCAAAACTGGTTTTACACTTGGGAAAATCCTTTCCAAGTTGTCATAAAGGATGACTGTTCTCTACATGATTACACCAGAGAGCTAAATGGACTAGTAATTTTCTCTGCATCTTCTACAGTTCTCAAATTCCTTTCTGTTGTGCAAATTTGCAAAACTTAACTTCACTTTCTACACATACAGGTAATGATCGGTAAAATAAGCAGCACCCTGATCCTGCAAGAGACGCAATTTGATCCATCGGGCTCACTCATTGTTTATGCTCCAACAGACGTGCACACGATGCACGCAGTCATGAATGGCAGCGTCGACCCCGCCAGCGTCTACCTCCTACCCTCTGGATGTGCTATTCTTCCTGACTGCCAGGACACAGCCCCTATGCAGCCCCCAACTGCAGATCAGGCCAGCTGCTCCAGTGCTGCTACCACCGGCGGCAGCAATATTCATGGGTCATTCGTCACTGTCACTCACCAGATATTAGTAGGCAGCCTCACGGATCCAGACCTCGTCGAAGAAGCCGTCAATAACGCCTGCAACACACCAAAAGCGCCATCGATAGGATCAAGGTCTCCCTCCAGACCAACATGATCCCGGCATAATGTCTTTAGTATTGACTGGCCATCTGGAGTATGGGGTACCATGCGAAATGTCTCATCGGATGCTTACTGAAATTCGAAGTACTTTATCAAGAATGAGTTCCTGGCAATTGAGAATATGTGCTGCTTCGGGTGATGACTTGGACAAACCTCCATGATCCATGCTATCTATCATAGTTATCATTTTATTAAAGACTTTTTATCTCGTGTTCTGAATTAAATACAGATTAGATAATGGTGGCTACTGAATCACCAAAACAACAGTGTTTCCTAGTTCCTGTAATGGTGGACTGATTTGTTTCCTTTGCATGTTGTATTCAGTAATGCTAGACCAAATGTTGTTGCTTACTTGTTGTATTCAGTATTTCTAGACCGATTTATTGCTGTACATATTATGTTTAGTAATGCTAGACCGAGTTATTTCTCGAAGCACGGACACGCTCCAAGGTGCCGAGTCTGTGTCGGACACGGTCCGACACTGCTCGGACACGTATTCCGTGTGTTGGAAATTGCAACCGTGAAAAAAAATCGACACGATCGTACACTTTGGCCCATTCAATTCGCCCAAAATAGTAGCCACCTATTCCATCACCATCACCGCTAACCTACCCGAGAAGCCTGATAGTCCGAGGGCATACCTTCGACGCCGCCTGCAATCCAGAGCGCCCGCCCGCCCCTACTTCGTCGCCAGATCCACCCTTTTGGTTTCGACCGTCTCTCGGTTTCGACCACCCTCTCGGTTTTGACCACCCTTTTGGTTTTGACTGCTTCCCTGTTTCGACCGCCCTTTGGTTTCAACCGCTCTCGGTTTCACCACCCTTTCGGTTTCGATCGCCTCGCTTTGACCACCCTCTCGGTTTCGATGACCCTTTGGTTTCGATTGCCTCTCGCCGACCACCCTTTTGTTTCGACCTAATCTCGGTTGATCACCCTCAAGATCGACCACCCTTTGGTTTCAACCGTCTCGGTTTTGACCACCCTTTTATTTCGACCGCCTCGATTTTGACCACCGCTTATCGCCCCCCGCTCACCCTCACTTTCCTCCCTCTTTTTTCTCAGCGATGTGCACATTAAATGCCGTCTGTGCATTAAATGTTGTTGCCTCCGCCGCACCACCGTGACATGCGTATTAAGTGCCATCGTCTCTGCCGCCGCTGTGAATCCCGCTGCTCTATCTTGTCACCCAGTCCCCCTCCTTCCTCTATAGATAGAGCACCAGGGAGCCCACGCCCTCCTCTTGCTTTTCCCTTAACTCTCCCTTTTTCTCTCACCCGCTTCATCAGATTGAGTTTCGCCACCATAGGCTGGAGTCAGCAATGGCTCAAGACGGTGTTCGAGTCGGAGATGAGGAATAAGGCTTGATTCGGGGGCTCCTGTGAATCAAAGGTCGAATTGAGTGAGGGGAACGAATACTCAAGCACTGGAACATGAGATGACGAATAGGATTAACTAGGAACCCTTTAGTTCGGGCAATGGAGGTGGCGCCACGCTTTTTATGGTTTGCGCTCTCGAGCTCTAGAACTCAAATGAGTGAGGAGAAGAAGAGGTGAGCGACCGCTTGGAAAAGAAGAGACGCAGCTTGGGATGGCTATTTATAGCCGAATGTGGCGGAGATCAATGAGGGGAGCTCGGCAGGCAGGGCGGAGTTTCTGAGGCTCTCGGCGACATACGAGCAGTGGATGGGCTTCACCGGGCAGAATGGGCGTGGTGTTGACCGACGGCAACGTGGTTGGGCGCGGCAAAATAGTGGGTGCCGCAAAACGACGGAGTGGCGAGCTCTCACAGCTGGTGGGTGTTGGCGTGGGCTGCCGAGGTGGAAGACGATCCTACGACGGGGCCCACTAGTCGTTGAGGTGAGAGAGAGAGAGGGGTTAGATTTAGGATTTTTATTTTCTATTGATTTCTTTACTGATTTAATTCACTAGACAAAATACTTCAAAATTTAATGAAATTTTTTGTGTAAGCTTCTAACCTTGTGTAGTTGCTCCTGTAAAATTTTTAGATGTTAATACTTTATGTGAATTTCTACAAAATTCAGAGAAGTTTCTGTTTTGTGCTTTTGTAATTATTTTCCTAAACAAGACTTTATATAAAATCTTGGGTGAATTATAACTGGGATAATAAGCCCGAAATAATTCTATCCTTTGAATTTATTTACTTTATTTCATCTATTTCGTTTTAGCACCTTTTTGTTTGTAGTTCAAGTTTTGTTTTTAAATTCAAAAACCAAACTTAACATAGCATATTTCATATGAAAATGATCAAGGTAATTTCTCTAATGAATTTATATTACATAATCCTAGAATTAGGATTTTGGGATGTTACAGGTATAGTCTTGATTTTCATAAAACAGTCTTAATGGAAAACGTGTGAAAGGGTTTGTTGGGTTATATCTGAGTACAGTGCCATGTTCATGGCTGAAAATGAGATGTTGCTCAAAATCGATGAGGGTTGTGAGTTGTTACTTATTCAATTTTTAACTTGTTGCCCTTTTTCAATTTAACTACTTTTCAAACTTCTGTTGCAAAATACTACACAATGGTATTGCAAACAAAATTTGCTTAATGTTGAAAATAACTTGTAGGGTAGAGCCTTATTCTTCGATAGCCTTGATTTTATATAAATTTTGTGATACACTACAAGTCTTTTTGAATACGCAATGTAATCAATCTTGCTTAAATTATTGTTCAAAGTATGATGACGAACCTACGCCGGAGGACGTCTTCTTTGTGCCCGGAGCCTGAGGGTTCGGATGTGCATGCTGCTAGAATTTTGAACTTATATTACATTTTGCTTCTGTTGTAAATATTGTAATCGCTTAAGCTTTGTATCATAACTTTTTTATTTTGTACATATGAATGCATGGATGTGATTACCAATTTTGGAGTTGTGTGTACTAGCCACTAATCATGGGACTAGTACGGTACACACACAAGGGTGTCGAGTATTCAAAGCCCAGAGTCCGACAACATGGATTATTTATGTTGTGAAATTAACTAAACAAATGGCTTATCTGTATTTCTTTTACCGATCGATAAAACTGGATAACAATTTATGCAAATTCATTTTTTAAGGAGCTATAATTGGGAACATGGACCTTTCCTTTTGTGAGAAAAATTAATGGATGGGAGGTTTGCAAGTTTAATTATGTGATTTGCACTTGACAACATGTGTGTGAGAGCCTCCCCAAATCCCACACAACCCCAACACACACATAGGGAGGGATGATGGAATCAATATATTGCAAGACTCATGGATATTTGGGGTGATGGTAGTATGATCCATTGGATTAGTATAGACAATAGATATATCAATTTAAGTGACGTGGCACAATATTGTTTTCTTACTCAGCTTTACAAGAAGACCGAGGTTCATAATTATACTATTTCCTTTTGGTACCTAGACTACTCATACAATAATGTTACTAGGAGGATATCAAAGGAAAAAAAATCAAGGCTCTTGTGAGAGGTTTTCCTTTGTATATACCAGATTTTACACTTTGGATACATTTTACACTTTGAGTGCCTCAATTGGTTCATGGATAATACAGCATTCTTTCTCCTAGTCACCAAATATTTCCTCGTTTGGTCACAAGTTCTCAACATTCTCAGTTTTTTAGTCTTGGAGATGCAATTTGAACTTTAGTTCTTATCGCAGTATATTTGCAATAGTTATATAAGATTATGATTGTATTTATAGATAAATATATACCACAAAAAAGGAGACATCATTGCCTTAAGGTAGGGCATCGGCAACAAGGCAGCCCCATTCACCGAGGTACTGCTCATCACGCATGTAGTCAAACACATGCCACGTCTTCACGCCGTGGAGCCACACTAATGCAGTGGCACTCAGCACCCGAACAGTAGGTTCGCGTGGTGCACCACCAATCATCCTTGACATTATGTGCGCGGCATTATCCAACCTACCACCCCTGGCACTCTTGGTCTCCCACTCACCACCGGCATTATCCATGCACCTTCATCATCGACGCACATATGGCTATGGAGCTAGTCGCCATTTGCCGCACTGTGTTCGAACACCCATTCGCCTTTAGCCGCCTGTCACTATCATGCAAAAGCCCGTAATGTAGCATACCATTTTAGTTAATGTATATAGACAAGTCAAGGTTTTGATTCTAACATCACCCACCACATCGCACCTTCAGTAAATAACGGAAAATGGTATGATATCTGGTGCTACGATGACTATATGGTACCACCCCTAGGATGCGAACACGTGGCAAGCACAAATCTTTGAAAAACTGGAAGTGCGGGGTTAGATGGTGAGATGCATAATGATTTCTGCTTGCCACGTGTTCACATCCTAAGGGTGGTGCCCTATAGTCATGCATAGCACCGGTGCCATATAATTTTTTCCTGTAAATAACACCACACTAGTGCCATGGTAATTTTGCGGATAATCGCAAACTCACCTGTGGGGACCCCGGTAATTATCTCCATAAAATCGAGATTAGACAAGGTCTTAGAGACATAATTACGGGTCTCCGATAAATGAATTCCAATTTAACTCTGTCCAAGTGAGAGGCTCAGCCGAATACTAGAGCCTCAACGATCATGCGCGCTGCTCCTTTGCGAGCGCTACATGATTATCGATTCTCTTTCGATTCGAAGCACTACACTTAGTGAGTTAAATGGGGATCCATTAACAATGAGTATGACTTATATTGGCTCCCAAGATCAACGGCCAATATACTCATACCTCATCCAACGTTGATTACATCCATACAACGATACAACAAGAGATAAAAAGACATACCGCATAATAGTCAAAGTCTACAACTTATTACATACTACCGACCGACCAAATTCAAGGTAAAGTATCAAGTAGCAAATGGAAGCAAGTAAAATAAGCAAAAGACCAGCAGTGGTATGCCCATCACCCATCGGCAACCGATCGGGGTTAAATGATAGCACACTACTCGTTAGTGTCACCCAAGTCAATACTAACAAGATCGCCGACTCGTAATCTTCCTCACCGAAAAGGGCCAAGAAACATCCGTCGAGTACAAGTGTACTCGCAAGTCTTACACAAATAAAATTAGTTATGCATAAGGGTCATTCAAAGGATGGCTCATATTGGTTTAGTTTTGCGAAAGAGACGCAACAATTAACATCCTACACATACTAATTTTTCATGTGCCCATTTTAAAATCAGATTTGAAGTTGAAGTAACGATATGAATAAGTAATGAACTGAGTAACAAATAAAGCATACAAATGGCAAAGTGGCTTCCCACTTTGATACTACACAAACATGAACATCCCATTCATGATAATTACCAAGTTCACCCACAATTTTAATTCCAAGTCTAACAATAAGCAGCCACAAATTTCAAGTTGTCGTCCATAACCGCATGACACGCTATTCGAATAGATTTATACCTGCAGGGTGCACTACTTTACCCACACGACTTGATTAGCCCGTAAGCCTCCGTGATGCCTCCGAATGTAGCATACTTCCTATGGTATGCCGGCCGGGTAAATCAAGATATGGTCATTTTTAGCAAGACGATTCCATTGGCTAAGTCCCCAACCAGTGGCTCCTAGGAAACACAAGACGTTAACATCTCCATCCTATCGCCCAAAAGGAACATGGGATTTCACGGTCCCATGCCCTTACAATTTCACCACCGTGGGACTCAACACAATGTAACCTTCCCCTACTTAACCATACGGCACCCATATACCGCGTGGTGATAGCACGAGTGTTGCTTGAACAACAGTACCCAAAGTTCGGTCCTTAATTGTCCGCATAAGTCCTTCCACTTACCCAATGCTCGTGCACAAAGCACCATCACTAACCAACACTTGTCCAGACCAAGAGCTCATTTAAAATGACAAAATTTAACTTATAAAACAGATACGAAGATCTGAAACAAAAATATATAATGAGAGTTGTGTTTATCCCATAATTGTCGGGCTATTCTAATCGAGCTACGGTTCTAGACTTGCATGGCTAAGCAACTCAACAACAAGAATTCAAACATCCTATCATAATTATTTCAGTACTGGGTAATTCATGGACAGCCACAATGACAAGATAATAGGATGTGTCTAACTATCCATCACAAAAATAGCGACATTATAAAATAGCATGCAAGCAATTATCATTGCATCTACCCTAACAAAACGGGATCAAATATGATGCAAAAGAAAGTTCAAATGATGCTTGCCTTGCTGGTAGTTCACTTGCTCACTCTGTTACTTACTCTCATACTTCCGCAACTCGAATCTAAAGAAAAGGCGATATCGAATAAACACCGAGAAATAGCCAAAACTCAAGTTGCTCCAAAATGCATGAAATTTATACAGTAGCTATATTATGATTTTAGATGAATTTAGGTACAAAAATTATTCCATTTGGAGTTTATATGAGAGAGTTATAGTAGTTTGAAAATCAGATTTTTGGAAAATGTCAAAATCAATGTTCTCATCGCTCATCCGAATTTAATTGTTTCACGGAAATTTGTAGAACTATGGTAGGGATAATCTTTACATGGCATGAAAGGTAATTAAAATTTATGATCAATAAAAATTGAATCACCCAATTTAGAGTTCATATGAATTAGTTATGAATTGTTGAAGTTAAAAGACTTTTTCGTATACAAATAATTCTTTTCTGATTTTGCTACTGCATTAAATAATTTTTATAGGTAGGATGACCTAGCCTCTGCCATGACAAGTGGGGTCTATGTATTTTCTTTTCTTTTCAATTTATTTCCTAAAGGGAAAACATCTACCGACAAAACTAATCTTCTCATAATCATAGACTTAACTGATTCTCCGGTATTGAATCCAATCACATGCATAACTTTTTCCTATCATAGCCTCATATCTTGATCTAAATCCTATACTAACATCTACTAAGGCATAATCAAGACATTCAACCCAACAAATACTGCTCGGACTCACCATCTTTCATACATACAATCCATCTGGTGATTGCACAAAATCCATCAAGTGATATGCATAAGACCAAGGCTAAATCCATCAATTGTTCTTTACTAGACTATTTGATTTAATACTAACTATCAAATTCTACTAATTTCACCTCGGCAATTCATATTCGCATACACCGAAATTTCCATCGGTCGAGGTTTATTTGACAACCCGACATCTAGTGAGCTTTACAATTTAATTGCACATCCAACATTTAATAGTTCACTAATACATCAACCTACATCCATTTCACTAGACTAGTTGTGTACGACATCTACCAATCCCATCACAAATGTGTCACAGCCCCAACTAATTAAATTGGATTAATATGTATTTCACTAACCTGCATTATCAAATTCAAATCATTTCATAATATATAGTACTTGGAAAATCTAATTTGAGGTAAACATACACATCAAAATTCAAGTTTTAATTCAAATCAGTGATAAAAAGTTGTGATCATCATCCGAAATCAATTTATTTAAATACTACACTAATTATTAGGAATTAATATAATTTTTCCCAAATTTTTGGGAACAGTTTGAACCTAGTTAAAATTCAAACAACCTTCATAGACATACAACATGTTTGAATTTAAATATCACAAACTATATTATGAATAGTGGGGTTTTATAATTTTTCTGGGAACTATATCTTCCAGAACCCCACAAATTATTTCATGATTTTAGGAATTTATTTCTAATTATAAACCCCGGCCAAAGTTGCTAGACAGATTTTAATTCCTACCAAACTTGAAAACCTAAACCCCACTATCGCTCCTCCGACCGAGCCCGAAGTCGCGCGGTCGAGCCCAATCAACTAGATGCACCTCACGTGAGCCGTCCGATGGAAAACGAACGCGCCGGATGCATGCACCTTCGCCCCGCGCCACTTAACCTCTTTAAACCTCAACCTTCCGACGAGATCTAGCGCCGCTATTGGACCACGCCCTCCCTCCTACGCGAACGAGAGCCGCGACCGGTGGGCCGAGCCGCCGCCTTCGTCTTCCTCCCGCGCGCTCGCCGAACACTGGCCCACACGCGGCGCGCCGCTCCGCTTCCCGCTGCAGCTCCGTTAGTGCCGTGTGTTGTCGCCGATGCAACCACTCCCGAGCTCCTCACTTCACGCCGCTCCATCTCCGCATCGCCGAACATAAGACACCCTGAACCCTAGTTCTCCTCACTCTTCCTCTCGGCGATCGAGGAAGGGAAGCTCTCCGTGCTCATCTCGGGTAAGCTTCCACCGGTGCTTCCCTCTCTTCTACTTCCATGCCTTCTCCATTTTTGCTAACCCTAGCTCTTGCGATGACTTGTAGCTTTGGTTCCACCTTGGTGCCTTTCACGCCTGAGCACGCACCGAGTGACATCCTCGCACCATTTCTCACTTCCAAAAGGTTTTGTCCTCAAACCACCGCGTCATCTTGCATGCTTTAGACCACCGATCTAAACCCCTAACTCTATTTGGGTAATGCACCAGGATCTCGGCGAATTGAGGACTTAACCATTTTCGGCCGTGAAACACCCCTTCGCTCTCCTACCTTGTTCTGGTAAGTCTTTCTCGATTCCCGCTCTAGTAGCTTCCTAATGTAACCCTTGATCCGCTCCGACCACTCACTTTAGCCGGTTTTGCTCAAGGCCTCCTATCCACGTGAAGCCCTTTGCCGCACTTGTCTTCTCCGCGCCACACGCTCCAGCCATCTCCAAGCTTCCCGAGCTTCCATTTAGCTCGTGTAACTTCCACTTAGTCCCTAGGGCCTCGCACACGCTTGGTTGTCGCCGCGAGTCAGACATCGCCGCTTGCACCTTGCCGTAAGAGTCACCTCCGTTCATCTCCCGCTAGCCGCCGGCATGCACAGCGGCCACCGGCGAGACCACATGCTTATGATGCGCAAGACTATTGCGGAGCTAACGCGACAAGTGGCGGCTCGCCGCGGGCGCCGTAGCGCGCGCGAGCCGCCGCAAGCGGCGGTGGCGTTTTTGCCGTGTCGATTAGGACAGCATCGTAGCTAGCCATTTGCCACGTTAACCCAATCATTAGCTATTAAATACCGCCTTAGCCGCCCTAATGTGTCGCTTACAAGTGGGACCTTGCACGTAAATCCAAAGACACCGATTTTTAAAGCCACGAGACCGACGTGTGGACCTGTGGCATTAAACACGTGCTAAGAAAATCAAATGAATCGAATCAATATGGACCGCCGATGCGAAAGGGACGGTTGATTTGTGAGACATTCGACCGCCCTATTGCACTTCGATCAGGACCGTTGGATCTTGATCCAACGGCCGCGATCCTAGCTCGATGTGCGTGTGTGCGCGCAGCGTGGGCGACGAGGGCCCGCTGGTCGCTGATCGCGCTAGCGCCGCACTCGTGAGAAAAGTAGCAAATGTTTGTAAAATCCAAAACCCTTTTCTTACACAATCGGAAAATATGTATAACTTCTAAAATGCATAACTAAATCATTTCAACTCCAAATTGATCAAACCACTGAAATTTACATTCTTAATGTACTTCCTATCAAAATTAGTTTCATACATGTCTCTGTAGCAAAGGGCTTTAATTGGAAATTTATTCATTAAAATCATTATCTCTACAATAGGAAAATGGATCAAATCTTTAAAAATACATAAGTAAGTATTGAAACTCCAAAACAAGTGAGACCACTTTTGATAATTTTCATTTTCAGTGAACTTAATTCTAAAAATGGTCTCCACCTTACCTCACACAGAAACTATATTTGGGAGGATATAATCTTAACTCTATTATTGTTATACTATAAAAGGTCGATAACTTTGAAAATACATAACTAAATCATAAAACTCCAAAAGGACAAACTCAACTGTTTTTAACTTATAATAATATTGCCTATTTATCTATGTAATTCACGACTTCCATCGTTCTACAAAATTTCACTTCATAATTAAATTACATAATGACGCTTATTGAAATCAAATTCAAACCATTATAACTTTCATATACTAAATCAAAATGAAATAATTCTTTCACCAAAATAAATTAAAATCATGACCTAACTACTGTAGAAAAATCATGCATTTTTGAGTATTTTGGTTTTTGAGTTGTTTTTCTGATTTATTTGATGTTATAATTATATAGATCCCGAGCATATTGATATCGACACTTACGCCATCGAGAGCGAAAGCAGCTACTGTACCAGCAAGGCAAGCATCATTTGAACTTTCTTTTGCATCATATTTGATCCCGCTTTGGTTAAGATAGTACAATGATAATTGCTCGCATGCTATTTTGATTATGTCAATATTTTTGTGATGTGTAGTTTAGTTATGTCCTATGCTTAAGGTTAATCTTGAATTACGCCAACTCCTATATGCTTAAGATAGGATGTGTGAATTATGGGTTATAGAATTGCTTAGCCATGCAAGTCTAGTTACTTGAATTCGATCGTCTGAATAACCCACGGTTTTGGATACACACAACTCTTACTTTATGTTTTCCTTCAGATCTTTGTAGCTGTTTTATGAGTTAAACTTTGTCATTTTTAAATGAGATTTGGTCCGATAAGTGTTGGTTAGTGATGGTGCTTTGTGCACGAGCATTGGGTGAGTGGAAGGACTTGTCTCACAATTGAGGACCGAACTTTGGGTACCCATCGCTCAAGCAACACTCGCCGCCACACGCGTGTATGGGTGCCGATGGTTAAGTAGGGGAGGGTTTTATTGTGTTAAGTCCTTGGTGGTGTAAGGGGCATAGCGACCGTGAAATCCTATGTTCTTTGAGGAGCCGATGTAATCCTTTATAGTGTGCAAGGAGCACCAATTCTTTTGTTTTGATTGCATCAGTATTTCCAATATAACTTGTGAGCCCTAGCAAGGGCTATCGACGCTTGTACTAGGCAAGAAACCATCTCACAAGGGGGACTTAGCTCAATAGGGCTTTCTTTCTTTGAAAATGATCAGATCTTGATTTATCCTACAGATACCATAGGAAGTGTGCTATTTCGAGGCCTCCGGAGGCTTACGGCCAATCAAGTCGTATGGGTAAAGTAGTACACCCGCAGGTATTAATCTATTCGAATAGCCGTGTCCACTGCTATGGACGCACCGCTTGAAATTTGTGGTCGCTAATTGTTAGACTTTAATTAAAATTGTGGTTGAACTTGGTATTCGCCATGAACGGGTGTTCATGTGTTTAGTATATCAAGGTGGGCTGCTACTTTGGTCTTTGTATGATTCAACTGCTTATTACTTGAAATGCTTTACTACATGTTTTAATTCTACTTCAAACTGATTTTAAATGGGCACATGAAAAACTAGTATGTGTAGGATGTTAATTGTTGCGCTCTTTCGCAAAACTAAACCAATATGAGCCATCCTTTGAATGACCCTTATACATAACTATTTTTATTTGTGTAAGATTTGCGAGTACACTTGTACTCAGCCAGATGTTTGCTGGCCTTTTCAGTGAGGAAGGTTATGATTATGATGATCTCGCTAGTGTTGACTTGGGTGACACTAATGAGTAGTGTGCTACCATTTAACCCCAATGGTTGTCGATGGGTGATGGGCATACCACCACCGGTCTTTTGCTTTATTTATCTACTTCACGCTACTTGGTACTTTACTTGAATTTGGCCGGTCACCGCTTGTAATGAGTCAGAGACCTTAACTATTATGCAAGATGTCTTTAATCCCTTGTTGTATGCGTTGTATGGATGTAATCAACGTTGGATGAGGGTATGAGTATATTGGTCGTTGATCTTGGGAGCCAATATATGTCATACTCATTGTTGATGAATTCCATTTAACTCACTAAGTGTAGTGCTTCAATCGAGGAGAATCAACAATCATGTAGCGCCGCAAGGGAGCAGCGCGCATGATCGTTGAGGCTCTAGTATTCGCCAAGCTCTCACTTGATAGAGTTAAATTGGAATTATTTATCGAGACCAGAATTATGTCCCTAAGACCTTGTCTAATCTCGGTCTTATGGAGATAATTACGGGTCCCCACAACGCTGGTATCGAGCCATACCGATCGTAGGTTAGAGGTAGCACCGGCGTTAGAGTTAGTAAGCCTTCTAGAGTCAAAATATTTTGAAATTATCAAATTACTTTCGTGAAGTTTAAGTTAAGAATATCTTTTATTCCTTATCCATCTTAGTATCTTTTCTCTCCCGATCCTGCTTTGGTTTATGAAACTAACTTACCTTGCCTTCTTGCCTTTAGATAAACCCTCGCACCTTGTCCGGAAACTCTGCCGAGGGAGTGGATGGATACCCCGCTGTTACGAGACATGATGTGGAGGGCGAACTTCACATATCAGCCCACCTATTCCATCTACCGCCGTGATCGAGGACCGGAATGGAGGAATTTATGGCGTTGATAGATATCGTTGCTAGGCAAGTCACGGGAGCATACCTTACCGCTTCCAGGCGCGTGGTACTTCTGAGGCCATGGCGTTCCAAGAAGTGGCTTTGGTGGCCATGAGTCGTCTTCGCTACGACCTGACGGAGTTAGCTCAGCCCCCATATGATCGTTTTCCGATGCGCGCACGCGCTAGGGACGTGAACTCGTTTGCTAGGATCCAGTTTGGAGAGGACCCCCAAGTCAGGCAGTTGGCGAGATTGGTCCACGAATGGACCAAATGCATCGCGCATGGTGCATGAGTTGTGGGAGACGCGACGACGCCTCATTGAAGCTCAGAGCACTTAAGGCTCATGCATGACATGAGGCTCATTCATCCCAAGGTGCTATATGGCACTAATATGATCTCCTTATCTTTCGCGCGCAGATTGTCGCCACCCGTGGTGGAAGGTCATGTGAACGCCATAGATCACCCTTGTGTCTTCCTAATCTAGGGGACCTCGATGATACCGGATCCCCTAGGGCACATCTTCTCGACGAATTTCCGTGAACTTTGACCGAATAATATCTAGGTCAGTAAGGTGGAGCTCTGTGTTTGAGTTTGTATCCTTAGGTTATGTAATAGGTAGTAGATGTCGAATCGTTATGTTTTATTTGCAAACACTCCTATTTCAGCTTGTAATCTTAAGCTCATGGGCACTTATGTACTGAGTTGTATCGAATTTGGTTTATATTGCTTAATGTTTGGTGTTCTATTCGATGTTACAATTTTCTTGCTTTTGATATTGATTATGCATGTATGGCCAAGTAATGGCTTTTGTCTTATTTACTAACCATCCTTGTCCAATACAGATGACAGACCGACACGCGATCGGGAGCCTCGCGCGGCAGAGGCTCCCATCCCCATCTAGGCACCACCACGCCTAGCACCTCTCGAGCGATTTCTACGATCGGGACAGTCATCCCAAAGCACTGCCCGGGCATGGCGAGCCCTCTCAGCAGCCGCCCCAGCAGGTGGACCGCCCGAGGAGGTGCTCCTCCGCCGCCATCCATGGTCAAGTTTATGATGATGATTGAGCGCAACCGATGGACCGGACTCGGATGCTTGAGGCAATCGTGACGCAACACCGCGCCAAGCACCTGCCCGACAGAGGAGCTGCCCGCACCGAAGCGTCCGGAGGTCTCGTTGAGTTCCAGCGACCAACCCTCCGACATTTGCGCGGCAAGGACCCGATGGAGGCAGAGGACCGCCGCACAACATTGAGAAGAAGTCAACATTGCGCAATGTACCGGAGTTGAGAGAGTCTTGTTTGCCGCCATCGCTGGCAGTGCGCGAAAGCGTGGTGGGATAGTTATTCGCCATGCAGCTCACCTGGTCACGCCCCGACTTGGGACGAGTTCGTGGACGCGCCCGAGAGGCCCATATACCGGAGGGAGTGCTGCTTATCAAGCAGCAGCAGTTCCTTGCCTTGAGACAGGGGCGGAGGACACCACGAGTACCTTCATGATTTCAACTACTTGGCTGTATGCTCCGACGACGCCTCGACAGACGCCGTCGCCGAAGCAGTTCTTCCATGGACTATCAGAGGAGTTGCGCTTGTTTTAGCCGCACATGATTTCGTGGAGTTTCCAGATTTGGTCAACAAGGCGATCGTGGTGGAGCATGAGAGCATGACGGTGGATGAGTCGAGGAAGAGGAGGAAGGCTTTCAGACGGCAGCTGGCGAGTGGCGCTTTCCTGTGCCGCGCCAGACTACCTCAGCACCTCGTGCCCCCGCCTTCCAAGACCATCGAGGTCTCTGTGGCACCTCCACGACCTTCTCCACCGGCAGCTCAAAGAAAGACAATGGGGCCAGAGACCACGATCGGCGGGACATACAAGCCCTGGCGTCATTTGTTTCCATCAGGCCGCCAGGCCACTATGTCGCAGCTGCCTCGCCAAGCGGCCGAGGGATGCCCTGACGTACTCGCGCCCAAAGACCACCACCCTAGCCTCCAGCCGAGGCCACCGCCACCACCACAGAGAGCAGCACCTACTCCACCTCAAAGATGCACGTGGTCGCGCACAACCACGCCTCGCCAGAGGAGGCGACGACGCACCCGACGTCGTGCTAGGTACACTACTTGTTAATTCATGTCCTGCATCCGTTTTATTTGATTCTGGAGCATCCCATTCATTTATTAAAAACAAGTATGCTGAAATCAACCAATTCAAGATACATACACTACACCCACCTTATCATATTCGGTCCCTGTGGTCGGTTTTCTACGCCGATCAAGTCTGCAGGGACGTAAAAATTGAAATACAAAATGTTAACTTTTCAGCAAACTTAATAGTGATAAGTTTAGTGGGCATCGATGTTATCTTAGGGATGGATTGGTTAGCTAAGAATCGGGAAGATTGATTGTGCACAATGGTCTATTTCAATGACTAGCGAGGACGGATCCGTAGTCTTTGCACCTTTAGTGGGTAGTTCTCACCTTTATGCTTTAGAGGCGAGTACCTCCTCAAGATAGAGGAGGTACCAATAGTGAGTGAGTATCCCGATGTGTTCTCAAGAACTTCCTGCATGCCCCGACCGAGAGGTAGAGTTTGTCATTGAGCTTGCACCTGCATCGCGCCCATCTCAAAAGGTCAGATCGGATGCCGCCAATGAGTCTGGTCGAATTGAAAGAACAACTTAAGGAGTTGCAAGATAAGGGTTTCATCAGCCTAGCTCCTCGCCTTGGGGATGCCCGCTCTCTTTGTCAAGAAGAAAGACAAGAGTCTACGGATGTGTGTTGACTACCGTCCGTTGAATGAGGTCACCATCAAGAACAAGTATTCGCCATGATTGATGATCTATTTGACCAGCTTAGTGGAGCTCTGTGTTCTCCAAAATTGACTTGAGGTTAGGCTACCATCGATTAAAGTTAGAACCGAGGACATTCCAAAGACCGCTTCTCTACTGCACTACGGTTGTACGAGTACACGGTCATGTCCTTTGGTTTGACCAATGCCCAAAGATATTTCATGAACCTCATGAATTCGGTGTTCATGGAATACTTGGATCGGTTTGTAGTGGTTTTCATTGACGATATCCTTATCTACTCTAAGTCTGATCTTGAGCACGAGCAACATTTGAGATTTGTGTTAGAAAAGCTTCGCCACCATCAACTGTACGCCAAATTCAGCAAATGTGAGTTTTGGCTTCGAGAGGTTAGTTTCTTAGGACATATCCTATCTAAAGGCGGTGTCGTTGTTGATCCTAGTAAGGTACGAGATGTCCTTGAATGGAAGCAACCTAAGAGCGTCACTGACATTCGTAGTTTTCTTGGACTTATGGATACTACCGTAGGTTCATCAAGAATTTCTCAAAATCGCAAGCCTATGACCCAACTTCTAAAGAAAGAAAAGAAATTTGAGGATGCAGAATGCGAACAAAGTTTCAAACCTCGAAGAATGCCCGATGTAAGCTCCCGCATTTGTTCTCGCTGCACATTCATAAGAGCTTTGATATCTCATCGTGATGCATCTCGCCATGGGCTCTGCTGTGTGCTTATGCAAGACGGCCGAGTGGTGGCCTACACATCGAGGCAATTGAGGCCCCATGAGGCCAATTATCCCACACACGACCTAGAGCTCGCAACTGTAGTTCATGCCTTGAAGATTTGGCGGCATTACTCATCAGTAATCGCTGCAGATCTACACCACCATAAGAGCCTTAAATATATTTTCACCCAAGCCGACCTGAACTTGAGACAAAGAAGATGGCTTGAGTTGATTAAATATTACGATATGGGACTTCATTATCATCCAGTGAAGGCTAATGTAGTGGCCGACGATTGAGCGTAAAATCTCAAAGGCAACCGCTTTTTTCAGAACTCCTTTTTCTCAGCAGCTTATGTGATGCATTGCAAAGCCTACACCTAGAGATAGTTGAAGAAGGTTTGTTTGCAGCCTCAAAGGTGACTTGCACACTTGAGGACCAGATTAGGAAGCCCAAAACCGATGCGAAGTGGCTAAAATTTTAGAACTAATGAAACAAGGCAAGGCTAAATGTTTTAAGCAAGATGCACAAGGTACTCTATGGTTTGGAAACCGTATGGTGGTACCGCTTGATCACCACTGAGAGAATTGATTCTCAAGGAGGCTCATAACTCAAAATTCTCTATCCACCCCGAGAGTACAAAAATGTATCAAGATTTGAAAAGAAACCGTGGTGGAGCCGAATGAAGCAAAACGTTGCGCAAGATGTGGTCGAAGTGCGATCTATGTCAAAGAGTTAAGGCCGAGCACTTGAAGCCACCGGTACTCTAGATCCCCGCCCATTCCCTGCTGGAAATGGGAAGAAGTTGGCATGGATTTTATCACCGCCTTCCTAGAACTAAAGTCGGATTTGATTCTATATGGGTAATTGTAGACCGTTTGACGAAGGTTGCTCACTTCATTCCTATCAAGACCATCTACCGTGGGGACAAGTTAGCGGAGCTTTACATTGCAAGAATTGTTTGTCTCCACGGTGTTCCAAAGGTGATAGTTTCTGATAGAGGCCCTCAATTCACATCCTATTTCGGGAATGTTTACATAAAGCGATGGGGACTGGGTCTATCTTTAGCTCCGCTTATCACCCGCAAACAGATGGACAAACCGAGAGGGTAAACCAAGTTTTGGAAGATCTTCTCCGGGCTTGCGTGTTGTCCTACAGCGATAGTTGGGAAAAATATTTACCGTTTGCAGAGTTCTCCTACAACAACAGCTTCCAATCGAGCATTCAAATGTCACCTTCAAGCATTGTATGGGAGAGCCTGTAGAACACCCTTGAACTGGTTTGAAGCCGGGGAGAGGCCATTTTATGGCCCAACCTTGGTGGAAGATGCTGAAGAACAAGTTCGTGTCATTCGCGAACCACTTAGGACGGCTCAATCACGCCGTAAGTCATATGCCGATCGCCGCCGCCACGAGTTAAGTTTCAAGTGGGACGATCATGTTTATCTTAAAGTCTCTCCTATGAAAGGAGTTCGCTATTTCCAAATCAAAGGCAAATTAGCACTCGCTATATTGACCTTTCCGTATTCTAGCTAAGTTGGGATCGGTGGCATACCGCTTGGAGTTGCCACCATCGCTCTCGCACGCATAACGCCTTCCATGTCTCCCAACTCAAGAAATGTCTTCGAGTCCCAACTAAGCAACCGAGTTGGATAAACTCGATTTGCAACCCGATCTATCTTATCGAGAGAGCCCGATTCGTATCCTTGAGGAAACCGAGCGTAAGACTAGGAATCGTAACATCAAGTTCGCAAGGTTCAATGGAGCAACCACACGGAGAACGAAGCAACTGGGAACGTGAAGACCGGATGCGAGCGATATCCGCACCTCTTCTCTACCAAGTGCCTTCAGATCAAGAAAGGAAAGGTAAAACATAGCAATGTAAACAAAATTGTTCTTATGGCATAATTATAACATGTCAACACTATCTTTGAAGGAAATCAAGACAACGTAAATTATAACTTCTAATGAAAACTTTCTAATTCTTCTTCACCCAGATCTCGGGTCGAGATCTTTTGTAAGGGGGGGAGGTTTGTCACAGCCCCAACTAATTAAATTGGATTAATATGTATTTCACTAACCTGCATTATCAAATTCAAATCATTTCATAATATATAGTACTTGGAAAATCTAATTTGAGGTAAACATACACATCAAAATTCAAGTTTTAATTCAAATCAGTGATAAAAAGTTGTGATCATCATCTGAAATCAATTTATTTAAATACTACACTAATTATTAGGAATTAATATAATTTTTCCCAAATTTTTGGGAACAGTTTGAACCTAGTTAAAATTCAAACAACCTTCATAGACATACAACATGTTTGAATTTAAATATCACAAACTATATTATGAACAGTGGGGTTTTATAATTTTTCTGGGAACTATATCTTCCCAGGAACCCCCACAAATTATTTCATGATTTTAGGGAATTTATTTCTAATTATAAACCCGGTCAAAGTTGCTAGACAGATTTTAATTCCTACCAAACTTGAAAACCTAAACCCCACCATCGCTCCTCCGACCGAGCCCAAGTCGCGCGGTCGAGCCCAATCAACTAGATGCACCTCACGTGAGCCGTCCGATGGAAAACGAACGCGCTAGATGGCGCACTCTTCGCCCCGCGCCACTTAACCTCTTTAAACCTCAACCTTCCGACGAGATCTAGCGCCGCTATTGACCACGCCCTCCTCCTACGCGCGAACGAGCCGCCGACCGGTGGGCCCGAGCCGCCGCCTTCGCTTTCCTCCCGCCGCGTCGCCGAACACCAGCGCCACGCGCCGCGCCGCTCGCTTCCCGCCCGCTGCAGCCCGTTAGTGCGTGTGTTGTCGCCGCATGCAACCACTCCTCGAGCTCCTCACTTCACGCCGCCCATCTCCGTCATCGCTCAACATAAGACACCCTGTAACCCTAGTTCTCTCTCACTCTTCCTCTCGCGATCGAGGAAGGGAAGCTCTCCGTGCTCATCTCTGGTAAGCTTCCACCGGTGCTTCTCTCTTCTACTTCCATGCCTTCTCCATTTTTGCTAACCCTAGCTCTTGCGATGACTTGTAGCTTTGTTCCACCTTGGTGCCTTTCACGCCTCGAGCACGCACCGAGTGACATCCTCGTACCATTTCTCACTTCCAAAAGGTTTTGTCCTCAAACCATCACACATCTTGCATGCTTTAGACCACCGATCTAAACCCCTAACTCTATTTGGGTAATGCACGACAGATCTCGGAATTGAGGACTTAACCATTTTCGTAGTGTGAAACACCCCTTCGCCTCCTACCTTGTTCCGGTAAGTCTTTTCTCGATTCTCGCTCTAGTAGCTTCCTAATGTAACCCTTGATCCGCCCACCACTCACTTTAGCCGGTTTTGCTCAAGGCCTCCTATCCACGTGAAGCCCCTTTGCCGCACTTGTCTTCTCCGCCGCCATTGCTCCAACCATCTCCAAGCTTCCCGAGCTTCCATTTAGCTCGTGTAACTTCCACTTAGTCCCTAGGGCCCGGCACACGCTTGGTTGTCGCCATGAGTCAGTACATCGTTGTTTGCACTTTTGCCGTAAGAGTCACCTCCGCTCATCTCCGCTAGCCGCCGGTGACAGCGGCTCACCGGCGAGACCACATGCTTATGATGCGCAAGACTATTGCGGAGCTAATGCGACAAGTGGCGGCTCCGCCGCCGTAGCGCGCGAGCCGCCGCAAGCGAGCGGTGGCGTTTTTGTCGTGTCGATTAGGACAGCATCGAGCTTAGCCATTTGCCACGTTAACCCAATCATTAGCTATTAAATACCGTCTTAGCCGCCCTAATGTGTCGCCACAAGTGGGACCTTGCACGTAAATCCAAAGACACCGATTTTTAAAGCCACACGCATCGACGTGTGGACCTGTGGCATTAAACACGTGCTAAGAAAATCAAATGAATCGAATCAATATGGACCGCCGATGCGAAGGGACGGGTTGGATTTGTGAGACATTCGACCGCCCTATTGCACTCGATCGTGGACCGTTGGATCTTGATCCAACGGCCGTGATCCTAGCTCGATGTGCGTGTGTGCGCTCGCAGATGGGTCACGACGAGCGGGCTGGCTGGTCGATGATCACGCTAGCGCCGCACTCGGTGAGAAAAGTAGCAAATGTTTGTGAAATCCAAAACCCTTTCTTACACAATCGAAAATATGTATAACTTCTAAAATGCATAACTAAATCATTTCAACTCCAAATTGATCAAACCACTGAAATTTACATTCTTAATGTACTTCCTATCAAAATTAGTTTCATACATGTCTCTGTAGCAGAGGGCTTTAATTGGAAATATATTCATTAAAATCATTATCTCTACAATAGGAAAATGGATCAAATCTTTAAAAATACATAAGTAAGTATTGAAACTCCAAAACAAAGTGAGACCACTTTTGATAATTTTCATTTTCAGTGAACTTAATTCTAAAAATGGTCTCCACCTTACCTCACACAGAAACTATATTTGGGAGGATATAATCTTAACTCTATTATTGTTATACTATAAAAGGTCGATAACTTTGAAAATACATAACTAAATCATAAAAACTCCAAAAGGACAAACTCAACTGTTTTTAACTTATAATAATATTGCCTATTTATCTATGTAATTCACGACTCGCCATCGTTTCTACAAAATTTCACTTCATAATTAAATTACATAATGACGGCTTATTGAAATCAAATTCAAACCATTATAACTTTCATATACTAAATCAAAATGAAATAATTCTTTCACCAAAATCAATTAAAATCATGACCTAACTACTGTAGAAAAATCATGCATTTTTGAGTATTTTGGTTTTTGAGTTGTTTTTCTGTATTTATTTGATGTTATAATTATATAGATCCCGAGCATATTGATATCGACACTTACGCCACGAGAGCGAGAAGCTACTGTACCAGCAAGGCAAGCATCATTTGAACTTTCTTTTGCATCATATTTGATCCCGCTTTGGTTAAGATAGTGCAATGATAATTGCTCGCATGCTATTTTGATTATGTCAATATTTTTGTGATGTGTAGTTTAGTTATGTCCTATGCTTGAGGTTAATCTTGAATTACGCCAACTCCTATATGCTTAAGATAGGATGTGTGAATTATGGGTTATAGAATTGCTTAGCCATGCAAGTCTAGTTACGGTAGTTCGATCGTCTGAATAACCTTGCGGTTTTGGGACACACAACTCTTACTTTATGTTTTCCTTCAGATCTTTGTAGCTGTTTTATGAGTTAAACTTTGTCATTTTTAAATGAGATTTGGTCCGGACAAGTGTTGGTTAGTGATGGTGCTTTGTGCACGAGCATTGGGTAAGTGGAAGGACATGTCTCGACAATTGAGGACCGAACTTTGGGTACCTCTGCTCAAGCAACACTCATGCTGCCACACGCGTGTATGGGTGCCGTATGGTTAAGTAGGGGAGGGTTTTATTATGTTAAGTCCTTGGTGGTGTAAGGGCATAGCGACCGTGAAATCCTATGTTCTTTGAGGAGCCGATGTAATCCTTTATAGTGTGCAAGGAGCACCAATTCTTTTGTTTTGATTGCATCAGATTTCCAATATAACTTGTGAGCCCCTAGCAAGGGCTATCGACGCTTGTACTAGGCAAGGAACCATCTCACAAGGGGGACTTAGCTCAATAGGGCTTTCTTGTTGAAAATGATCAGATCTTGATTTACCCGCCAAGCATACCATAGGAAGTGTGCTATTTCGAGGCCTCAAGGCTTACGGGCTAATCAAGTCGTGTGGGTTAAGTAGTACACCGCAGGTATTAATCTATTCGAATAGCCGTGTCCACGGTTATGGACGACCGCTTGAAATTTGTGGTCGCTTATTGTTAGACTTTTAATTAAAATTGTGGTTGAACTTGGTATTCGCCATGAACGGGTGTTCATGTGTTTAGTATATCAAGGTGGGCTGCTACTTTGGTCTTTGTATGATTCAACTATTTATTATCAAATGCTTTACTACATGTTTTAATTCTACTTCAAACCTGATTTTAAATGGGCACATGAAAACTAGTATGTGTAGGATGTTAATTGTTGCGCCTCTTTCGCAAAACTAAACCAATATGAGCCATCCTTTGAATGACCCTTATGCATAACTATTTTTATTTGTGTAAGACTTGCGAGTACACTTGTACTCACCGGATGTTTGTTGGCCTTTTCAGTGAGGAAGGTTATGATTATGATGATCTCGCTAGTGTTGACTTGGGTGACACTAATGAGTAGTGTGCTACCATTTAACCCCAATGATTGTCGATGGGTGATGGGCATACCACCACCGGTCTTTGCTTTATTTATCTACTTTCATTGCTACTTGGTACTTTACTTGAATTTGGCTTCATTGGCCGCTTGTAATGAGTCAGACCTTAACTATTATGCAAGATGTCTTTTAATCCCTTGTTGTATGCGTTGTATGGATGTAATCAACGCGTTGGATGAGGGTATGAGTATATTGGTCGTTGATCTTGGGAGCCAATATATGTCATACTCGTTGTTGATGAATTCCATTTAACTCACTAAGTGTAGTGCTTCAATCGAGGAGAATCAACAATCATGTAGCGCCGCAAGGAGCAGCGGCGTGCATGATCGTTGAGGCTCTAGTATTCGCCAAGCCTCTCACTTGGATAGAGTTAAATTGAATTATTTATCGGAGACCAGTAATTATGTCCCTAAGACCTTGTCTAATCTCGGTCTTATGGAGATAATTACCGGTCCCCACAAAATGCGTCTCTACGGTCGACTAATAATCATTTAGCTACCAATCCAAAAGAGAGTAAAATTGCATCGACTTGGCACAAGGGACTTACCTACCAATTACATGGCAATCCAAATATTTATCCGCAATCAAATAATCCATTCCTACCTTCTTCCAATTCTAGCATGTACAACTCACATAGATATTACTTAAGGCATCCGATCAATTTGCTCATGATTGAATAAACCATCCGATTCAACCTCTATATCTCATTAATCATCAACACAAGAGTCATTCAACAAGTAATAAATCATAAAATCCTTATGCGTCCTATCTCCTAAAATTATTAATCCAATGTGAGAAGAAACCGCCAATTAATTTATCCTCCATAGATCACCACTAACTTCCATGCGACTTCAAAATAATATTGTCCGTTCAAATAATCAACTCTTATATTTTAGCTAGCATCTACCGGTCAATAAGATACATATTTCGCTACGATGATAAAATTACTCGCATATGCCGACATACATCGCATGAAGACGCCTATGCATAAATAAGACATAACCGGAGAATTACATCGGTTTTCAGCTACCAATTTATGTTACCGTTAAACATGCATAAATAGATGCTATGCTCAAGACTAATATGCAACATGCACAAGTTAAAATTGTAAACGCGATTTGATACTAAAGATTTTTACCGCGGCACTAAGTGTGCGAAATATCGCCGGACGTCGTCTCCTCGGCACTCATTCGCGTCCGCCATAGTCGTTGTCGAACTTGTCCGCGTCCACCTCCACGTCCAGCTCCACATCGGCGCCGCCGCCGCTCGGGCCGCCACGCCGCCGCATGCATGGCCATCACATGCATGTGCCGCGCCTCGCCGACGACTCCACACCGCGCTCGCGCGATGCATGGCCGCCGCCGCCAAACGGAGCCACCGCTCGCTGGACAACGCCCATCGCCGATGCTCGCAACGCCGCCGCTGAGCCGCCACATGCATGCACGCATGCCGCACCGCCGTCTTGCCACGGGCGGCTTGTTCTCGGCGCGCCGCCGCCTTCCACGCCGCCGCGCCCGCCGCGCTCGGCCGGCTCCTCCATGTCGCCGACCGTGCGGCTGCAGCAGCGCATGCATGGTCGCCGCGCTTGCCGCCGCGTGCATGCTTGGCTCGACGCGCGCCAGGGCCCGCTCCGCCGCCTTGCCTCCTCGCCCGGCATCGCGCCGCGCCGCGACGAGCCCGCCACCACCGAGCCTCAAAGACCACGCCACGCCGCCGCCGAGCCGCCTTGCTTGCTGGCCGCAGATGGTACCGGCGCCGGCCGTCGCCAAGCCATGCCGCCGCTCCCGTGCTAGGACACGATATCGCGCAGAGGGCTGCTCCTACGCTGCGCTCGCCATGGCTGCCGCCGCCACAAAGACGCGCCCAGCACCTTGCTCCCGCCATCGAAGGCTGTTTCATTGCATGCATGTCGCATGCCGCCGATCGCTGTTCTTGGAGCAAGACTAGTCGCTGCTCATGCCGCCGCTACTCCCCAAACCACCGCTAATCTCCTCTTCTTCTTGAAAAGGCTCAAACAACTTGCATGTGAAAACTAATCGCAGATTTGGAAAGCTCGAGATGAGGAACGCGTCATATAACATGCATTGGCTAGTTTGTGGTTCTTAAAAGGATTGGAAGGAGAGAAGTGTGGGCTCAAGCTCATGTGTGAGAAGAAATGGAGGTGTTGTGTTGGGGAAGAAGGTGGCAGTGAAAAGTTGTGTTCGGATGGGATAGTGGGGGAATAAAGAATTTATAGTGAGAGGTTGTGTGTGTGTTGGTGTTGAAGGGGCTTTCGGCTGGGCATATGGGTATGCATGTGGCTTTGTTTAGGGGTGAGAGAAAGAAAAGAAATGGGACAAGGCAATGGGTTCGGCTGGCATAAAAATGAATGGCCAGTGGGGACTTGAATTGGCAGTGAGGTTGCTGTCTCTTGGGTAGAGAAAAAGATGGCAGTGGAAGAAGAAAGGTGGCGAGGGAGAGAAATGGCAGAGGGGTTTTCGGCTGGACATAAAGAAATGAGGAGTAGTGGTGTTGGCAATGGTAGAAAAATGGCAGTGACTAGTTGGCTCTGTTGGGAAATGGGGAGTGAAACAAGGAAATGGTAATGCTTTTGCATGTTGGATAGAGTGTGGCAGTGGTTTAGCTAGGCATAAAGAAATGGCCAGCTAGCTAGCTAGCTCAAGCATAAGTATGCACTACTAGCTCCTGTTGCATGCCTCTCTCTTTTCTCGTGTGAAGCAAAGATACTTGCATGTATATATGTGTGTAATATATGTGTGCAACTATCAGCTACTAGGAGTATATGTAGTGGATTAATAGCAGTAGTAGTGTGTAGCATCGCACAAATATAAGTGTGAGAAAAGAAAATGGCGGGAAATAATGACCGGTGTTTGGTTGTGGTGGTCAAACTCGAAGCGGCAGCGATGATATAAGTGAATGACATGCTATGATCTTTGATATGCACGCTAAAACATGAAGTCAAAATAATTTAAATTTTTAAATGCGATCTTTCATCCCGGTGCCGCCCCATGCATCACACCGTCGTGTCGACACCACCTCGTGTCTTTGGTTGGGTGAATAAAACTACAAAAGAAATGGTAGTGACTAAAGTGGCTCGGCTAGCACAAGGGTGATCGGAAATAAAATTGACAATGAAATAAATAGCAGCAATTCTTCCTCCTTCTTGCATGCCACGCAAAGAGCTCGCACTCAAACCGATTGAGAAACGTAACGCCTCGAGACGGCGATCGCAACGCTTATAACATGCGCCGCATGATTTTTGGTTTTCGGTTGTGTTTGCGAGGAGGAAGTTAGGAAAAGAAATGGATACACGACGCCTCTACTCGCGATCGGTCGGACCAAAAAGAGTGGCGGTCTAATGTATGCACCACGGTATGATTTTTGAAATGCATGTGAAAGCAAGAGACCAAAATAATTTTCTTTCATTTGTAGTCTCTCACCAATTCAATTTAATATTGTTTGCTATTATTATTATTATCTTTATACAACTTTTAGACAACTCGATTCGATTTTAAAGGCAACATTTGAATTAAACATGGGAAATTTTTTAAAATATTACCAAATTTTTATTAGATCGCCTACTTAAATATTAATATCCTGATCTTGAAAATCGGGATGTTACATCACCACCCCAAATTTGCAAACTCCCAACTCCAAATCGGAATGCACTCCACCTCGATCTAGGGTTTGCCGACACCAGTGTAGAAGTGCCTCTCCACATCACTCTGCTTGGAAACGACCACAAAGGGATACGCTAGGATTTTTAGCGTTTGCCAATGATGACAATGCCCCAACATCGCATTGCCTTGGAGACGTCATTGCTAGGAAAGTCCGTTAGCGGTCAGTGAGGTACTTCTTTAACATTCTGAGTGATACCACCTCAACCCCTCCCAAGCCCACCACTCCCAAATCCATCACACTCCCATCTCCAAATCACAATCCACTCCGCCCGAATCTAGGGTTAGCCGACACACCCACATCGCACCACTTGGAGATAACTACAGGGGGACACAGCTAGGTTCTTAGTGTTTGCCGATGACAACGCCACCCCACGTCGTGTCAACCTAAAGATCACCACATGATGGCATGGCTAACCAAATCCACAAGTGGTTAGTGTCTAATGTTATGACTTCTGAGAGATCAACGATAAATTAAGCGTTATCTTTGCTAGTATACCATAACTTGGGTGCTGAGTGGCAAACAAAGTATTATTTTAACATAACATGATTTTCCAATTACTACACCAAAATTTATAGAGTTAGACCCAATTAAAATATCAAATGGCGCATAGTGTTTCCTCACCCCAATGGTCACACGGTTTTCATGGCTTATCAATCAAGTGTAAACCATACCCCTAAGTGTAAAATCTTGTATATACAAAGAAAAACCTCTCACAAGAGCCTTGGATTTTTTCCCCCTCTGATATCCTCCCAGTATCATTGTAAGAGTAGTCTAGGTATAAAAAAGGAAATAGTATAATTATGTATCTCAATCTTCTTCTAAAGCTAAGTAAAATTTGAATCGATATCTACTGCCCGATATTAATCGAATGCATCATACGGCCATGAGCCCCAAATTTCCATCTCTCTCACTCTCTCTCCTTCTCCCTCCCCCCTCTCTCTTTGGTGTGTGTGTGGCACACACACTCATGTTGTGAAGTGCACAAATCACATAAACATACAAATCTCCCGTCCATTATTCTGACATAAGGAAAGGTCCATATTACAATTATAACTCCTTAATTAAAAAAATGGATTTCCAATTATAAATCGATATCCAATTTTATCATTCGTTAAGAGAGATATCGACAACCCATTAGTTAATGTAGATAACATAAATAATCCATCCTACCCCTTATATGTTCCTAAACAAAAACCATTTCGAATATGTATAAAAGTTATACAAATATGATAACTAATACACATGAAAGTATATATATTTTTAGACGAAAATGAGAGATATTATTGATTATCTATACGAATTACAATTATCACAAACAAGTATTATATTGACCATCCAAAAATCTTATTTGTAGATTTAATGTCAATGGTACTTTAATAACATCATATATTGTACTAACACATTATCATAAAAGAACCAATTGTCAATACCTTAGGACCATAAAAATAATACAAAATAATCTCTACACATGTGATTACATTTAGAATTAATTTTGCTAGCGATCTACTCAAATCATTGCTCTAGATTTTGTAAATTTTATAATAGGAAAAGAGGGAGAAAATTCTACACGGCCTCAATATTCATGGGCATATCCGGTTGCTTGCATGACCGGTTATCATTGCCTTGAGGTAGGGCATCGCAACAAGGCAGCCCCATTCATCGAGGCACCGCTCATCACGCATGTACTCAAACACACGCCGGGAGCCACACTGCGATGCAATGGCACTCGTGACCCGACCGAGAGGTTCGCCGTGCACCACCAATCATCCGTGACACTATGTGCATGGCATTATCCAACCTATCACCCCGGCACTATTGGTCTCCCACTCACCAAAGACGCAGCGGACCTTCGTCATCGACGCACATATGGTTGTGAAGCTAGTCGTCATTTTCGCACTGTGTTCGTAACGCCTTCGCATCACCGCTCAGAATCGTCATACAAAAGCCCGTAATGTAGCGTACCATTTCAGTTAATGTATATAGACAAGTCAACGTTTTGATTCAAGCATCACCCACCACATCACACCTTCTGTAAAAAACGGGGAAAAAATTGTGTGACACTGGTGCTACACATGACTATGTGGTACCACACCTGGGATGCGAACACGTGGCAAGCACACTTTGAAAGATAGGAACTTGATCCTTATGAGAAGATGAGCATGGCAAGGATGGTGCTGATCAGTGATGTTCAACATTGATGGTCGAATCTCAAGTACCACTACATGTACACATAGGAGGGGATGAAGAAGAAATTACAACATCGTTTTGTACCTCCACCACCCACGACCACAAGCGAGGTGCAACCTTAGGTAATTGAAAATGCTGACATTATTTTGGCTCCTATTCCATCTACAGATACCGCCGAGACACTTGAAGAGATGAAAGATGATATGGTACATCTTATGTCATTAGAGGAGAAGTTTGAGGTACCTATAGTATCTGATGAGGACGATAATGAAAAAGTACATATTTGATGCTACAGCAAGATATAGAGCAACCTTGTGAGTATATACCTGCTGTAGTGCAATCTTTTCATATTCCTTGTGTTGACTTGAACGAACCATGTGCTGATATGAATTCTCACAATTTTGCATATGTCGAATTAATTACACATAAGGAAGTATTTGATAGAATATCCTCTGCTGATGCATTGTGCTATATCATGCTTAATGAGCCCATTAGTTTGGATTGTGTTATGGAGAAAGTTTCTAAAATTTTATCTCTAAATTCTCTATCTAGCACCTACACCTACTGTTTTAAATTAATTAGAGATTATGGTGTAGACAATCAATTTCTTGTATATCGAATATGCATAACTTGTGACCACATGGATGAATTGAAGCTTATTGTTTTGAATAACAATTCTTGTGTGCTGAATCTTGTTTATTATGAGAGAAAAATAAAATTTAGTGATCATTCCATGCCTAGGTGTTCATCTCTTATTGCACCATCTAGCATTGATCATCTGAATAATGAAGTTGACGTATGGAAGAACTTACAAATCTTTTCACCCTTGCTAGATAAATTTGCTATTGCTCGATTGAAATTTGATTATATGAATGAACTTTGTTTGATTCCAAAAGTTGCGACTTTGCCCATATGTGCTACCACGCAAATTTACAACATCAGATATTTGAATTGCATAAATGCTTCACTTACATTTGTAAAACTAGTTGCAATAATTGTTGTGTGAGAAATTTTGTTTTACTCATTAACATATATGATTATTCTTCAGGTAATAATACAATGAGCTTGTATGGTCATTACTGTTTTATAATATTAATTGTCCAAGAACGAAGAACTGTTAAAACGGATGACATATACATATACCATGCATACACTTTGGCTTCTTTGTTACCCTATTTTCATCTTATCACAAGCCGAGGATGGCATTATTTTCAAGAAGGGAGGATGATGAGGACATGACCCCTATGGATATAACCATATTTGTTATGCTTGCTGTTCCAATTACAAAAACTCATACACTTCACTTAAATTATTAGGTGAGCTCATTTTTAGGAGTGTTTTTATATTATATGAACCATATGATGTTACCTAATGATGAAAATATATATTTGTACAGCACCACGTCACTTTTTGTACAAGCCAGGCAATAATTCAAGTTGGACATCTTCAGGAATCCAATTCGGCCTCCGGATACAACCCCGACTTCAAACGAGCATAACTTTCACATACGCACTCCGTTTGAGGTCTACGAGTACTTGATTGAAAACTTATCTCGTCCTCTTTCCAATGGATCTAGACCCATCTTCAAATTCCTTCTAAGTGCTTTGCAACCTCCAAAATAGTTAGGCGTTATTTCTGAGTTCACTTGGGTCAGTGGGCCTTGTAACCCTAGGCAGCCCGCACTGTTCATATAGTTATTATTCATACATGAACAGTTCCACCACCCCTCCCTTCACCTCTTCCTCCTATACATAGTGGTTGCCACCCTTAGGGTTTGGTAGATTTTGTTTAGATAAAAGTTAGCGACATTGCAACTTCATGTATTGGATGTTGGAATATTTAGTTATGATATTCTTTTTATCTGTTGGAACCTCCGTATAGTTAACTATACAAAGGAGGTTCTGTCGAAATTTAGTAAACTATCCTAGTTTAGATTTGGTTATTGTTATTTTAGTAACATTCTAGATTCATGTTAATGGGTGTTACATTATTACAATTCATCATTTTACTGAATGAAAGACAGAACAAAATCATATTATTGAAACTTGAATGTTGTGAAGTGAATGAATTATGTGTGTCTACTCCCTCCCATGAATGCCTTCAACAGCGATCACCTAGAATAAACAAACAAAGGCAAGAATGAGTCCAAGACTCAGCAAGTACAAAGAATAACTAGATATACAATAAGAGTGAACAAGACAATATCATTAAAGGTTATGAACATAACACTGAAAGAACATATGAATGAGAGGAATGAATGGATTGAATGTAATGAATGGAGTGCACTCTTGCTTATACTGGTATAGCTAGTGACACACCCGTTGGTGTTCACTTAAGCCTGCATTTAACAAAAAACAGGGATCCAAAGCCCGTATGAAGAACGTTTCATATGGGAGTCCGAATCTGCCCATATTAGAATAGTGGGTCTTATGTGCCCATACTGGAATTGATGGGTCTTTATAATCCACTCTCGTGGATGCCCACATTGGAATGGTGGGTCTTACGTGCCTATACTGGATTTGATGGGTCTTTATAATCCACTCCCGTGGATGGAACATGACAGAGAATGCATGTAATAAACTATGAATAATGAATGACACCATCTCTAATCATGGGAAAAACATATATGAAAGGAAAATAATCATTGAATCTTCTCATGTATCATATAGAAACACAATACTAACATCAAGCATTCAGCATTCACAAATCTTAAGAATATCAAAGTACTTGCCTTCCGCGTTGCGACGCGTTAGTAGGCAATGAAGGTGCTCCTAAACCCAAGCCTCACCTACACAAGTAAGTACTGAAATAAGATCAACATGGTACAGACACTACCAAAGAACATCCTACAATGCTTTCCTGTAACCCAAGAATCAACTAGTAGACCTATTCTGAAAACAAACAACACAATCACATAAACGAATCTAGACAGCAACACGGAATAAATCATAACTATTGATATGAGACTCAGAACGAGGTGAGCCTAGATCCTAAGGAAACTTAACGAAAATATCTACAGAAGTCTAGTTGGCGAGATCTCCCAATTCAGCCAAAAGAATATGCTAACAGGTAGAAGAATGTATAAGTCAGATTCTGTCTAGACGAAAAAAGACAGCAGTAAAGAACAGATCACAACTTTTTATCTACAACTCCGATTAGGGCGTTCTTTATCATTCTAGAAAGGATATAAAAATTTCTACAACATCCTAGTTGGGTGAAAACCCTGAATCTACCTTTAACTTAATCATATATTAAAAGACAACTTGATAGTTCATTCTCGTCAGGAATTCAGGACAGCAGGAAAGATTATACCATAACTTTTGAACCATAAGTTGGAATTGAGTGTTCTTGGCGGCTAACGAAAGCTAAGAACAATTCCTATATATATCTAGCAGATGGAAATCTCCAATTCGGCCTCTAAGGACATGAAATCGGCTGCGCAACAATCTGGACAGAATCTAGAATTACTGCAGCAGAACGTAGATCCACTAATCATATTCAATTTCGCATCTACTACAATCCATTCAGCAAGGAGAATCGTTCGTTACCCTTAGAGACCACAAGAACGACGCTGATCACCCCCACCTTTCTTCTTCTTCCCTCTCCTTCCTCTTCCTTGTGGCTGACAGCCCCAATGAGGAAGACCCCATCCTTTTCATTCCTTGGCCAACTTCAATGGGGTGAAGGAGCTTCTTTGGCCAGCATCAATGGAGGTGAGTAGGGGTGCAAGTGGGGCGGGCCAGCCCGCTAAGCCGCTGGCCCGCCCCGCATAACAAGCCCACATAAACTCCCAAAAACCGCAAAAGCGCATGCGGTTTCTAGCGACTGCCGCTTACCCGCCAAAGCCGCGCATGCCCGCATAAGCGCATAGCTACAAGAAGGCGCGTGCGTATGGCGCTATGGATCAAGTTGCTCCTCTCCGTGGTCCTCCCCATCGGCGTCGTGCTAGCCGTCGTCCTGTTCATGTACTGTCGGTGAAGTTTATCGTAACGCACCGCCGAGCTACCGAAAGCCGCCACGATGTTCTTTGGGGATCTTCGCCGATGTTCTTGGTGGGGATGCGACGCAGCCCGGCCGCTAAGCTTAACATAAGGTACAATGCCACCGGCGGCGCAGGCTCTCGTTTAGCGATTGCATCACCAAGACACCACCATGTGCACGCCGACGAAGGCACCGAGGCGGCGGCGGCGAGCAGCAGGGCGTTCGATGGGCGGACCACCCGCGGTGGTGACGGAGGTGGCGAAGAACGGGTGAGCGCATTCGTCTTCGCGGTGGCGCCGCCACCGCAAGGTCGTCGTCGCCGCCATCGTGGGGACTCGCCCGATCTGCGACTCGGGACCGGCCGCGACATGTCGTGACGCCGCGTTGGACATCCCGGCTGGCTCGTCCGGCGGATGCGGCGGTGCACCAACCCGTCGGTCTCGTCGGCCGCCGCTGCTGCCCAAAGAAGAAGTGGCTCGAGGAGCATCCGAGCCCTCCGCGCGGCGATCGTGACACGTGGAACAACAACGCCTCGTGCCTTGCCGATGAGCTTGCCGCGTTCGGCCGTCCCTCGCCGGCACACCGTTCCCGCAGGACGCCTACTTCGAGATCACCATCATATACCTCAACACGTGGCGGCCGGAGTGGTCGGCGTCGAGGGCAAGCAGGCGCGGGAAGGACGGGTCCAACGAGAGCGACTGGAATGCTTGGCAGCCAGAGCAGGGTATTTTGGGATTTAACATAGAGTTCAATACTGCATGTATGCATTGCGCTGGCCACCATGTATTGAGTGGCTGCATGTACTGCATGTGCATAGCTTTGTGGGCAGCCGCCAAACTCACAAAGTATCAGGCGGTCTGCGTTGCGGGCTAGCAGTGTTCTGCAACTTGCTTGGCAACCAAAGTGGGTGGGCGTGGGCTGTCCGCAGCCCGCCCCACTTGCACCACTAGAGGTGAGGAAGGTGTGGTGAAGATGGGAGGGAGAGGGGAGGAGAGGGGAGGTGGCGGCCAGCAAAGGGGAAGGGAGTGGAGGCGCATAGGGGGAGAGGAGGAGGTGGCTATGGTTTGGAAGTAGGGGTGGCTCCACCGCCTCTTGGCCGGCCAAGGATGGGCTCCCTGGGCCAGAGCCCAGGGCCCAGGTTGGCACACAAACGCGGAAAACCCCCAACAAAACTATTTATTCTTCATTTTGCTTGCTTTCTTTCCTTAGAAAATAATCGGAGTATTACAAATTCAGGGATTTCACCCAACACGATTGTCGTAGCAAATTTGATAAGATTTCCAGATTGTTAAAGATATTGAGTTTTGGTTAAGCCAATCAAAACTTATGAATTTGCTTCTACTGCTGTATTTTCTGTCCGACAGATTATAGTTCTATGGTTTCATCTGATTATTAGTCACAAAAGTTGGCCGAAATAGAAGTTCTTGACAACTAGGTTAATGTAGAGGATTTCTTTACCTTTCCATAGAATTAGAGATCACGTCGTTTTGAGTTTCAGAGAAAAAGTTATGAAGTTTTTAATACTGTTGTCCAGTATAGCTTTCTGTTAGCATGTTGACTCGCTGGAGTAGATCAAGTGTTTAATCTTAGGTTGTGGGAAGAAGATGTAGAGCGCTGCGAGTAATGTCTTGTTATGCATGCTTGATTGATCTTTAGTATCATTCATGGTTACCAGGTGGTGGTGAACCCCAGTGCTAGAGCGTTCCGCCATTTGCCTTCCGTCTCACAGTTGAGGCAAGTGTAAGTAGTAATAATGAATTGCTGTATTTCATACTCATTGATTGCCATGATATAATTATGAGGATTTATGTTTGATAATGTTGCTGAGCATTACCTTTTCATGATGAGTTAAAATTGTGATTTTAATTTGCATCATGACATACATTTCTGTATCTTGGTCTACATGGTAGCCAAGGATTTTTTCCCTTTGAGATCCCCGTCATGCATTGGACGGGCATATATCCCCGTCATGCATTGGACAGGCTTGGGTCCCCACACTTGTGGAGTATGGGCATGAGGTCCCTGTGCCTATAGGGCACAGGCTTTGAGTATGTATCGACGGATACACTACTCGGCATTACCGATAATTGCAAAGAAGTTGAAGGAAGAGCATTCATGGCATGTACCTTACATTCTTGCATAAAAGATGGATTTGTGGTTCAATGCAGTTGTTCATAATGGGATTGAGTATCCTCATCGGCTGATTATGATGCTTTGTTATTTATTGCTATTGCACTTTGCTGAGTCGTGGACTCACTCTTGCTGTGTTGTGCTTTCTAGGCACTTCTCGAGACAGCGACATGTATGGGAAGGGGTAGACATGGTGCACGTCACATATACACAAACCACAACGAATAAACTAGTCTAATTATCTACAATTCTTATTCTTGATAATTACTTTAGATTCATTTTGTGACCATCCTTCGTGGTGGATGCTTTGACTATGATCATGGATGATTCATTTATGTTCTTAATCCTTCGTTATTTAATTTCATTTTATTCCATATGATGGATTAGAAAGTTTGATTTGATTATTCTATCATCTTCGTTATTTTGCTGATCATTGATGCTTTAGATGTATCTAATTGGTTATTAGTTGCTTGAGCGTAGTAATATTGGATTGTTTTTTATTAGTTGTTAACAAGAAAGCGTCATGATTGATTTATATTAAATTGGTAGATGATATGCCTTTATTGAGTAATTACAGATTGTGCTAGTATTGATCACCAGCATTATATTATTCAAGCTCACACCTTCTCTCCTCCCAATCACAACCAAGAATCACAAATCTCGTAATGCATGTCACACCATTGCAACCCTCGTCACATAAGCTTCTCATTTAACCAAGAATTTTTAGCATGCACAGCGTTTGAGCGAGTTTGAGAGAAAGGAGAAGTGGCAATGGCGCTGCTCGGTTCGGCTTGTGTGAGGGAGCAGGAGCTAGTGCCGGGGAGGCAGCGTAGAGAGGAGGTGGCGTTGGCAGGAGGCCGACAGCGTGGAGGATGTTGGAAATAATCCGGACATGCTATTAGTTGGCCAAGTCTTGTGGCAAGGTATGCGTCGGCTTAATGCGCGTCGTGCGCAGCGATCGCAGATAGTGGACTATGACTCTGCATGTTCCTTGTTTTCAGTTCAGTTTGTTCTAAGTAGGGGTGGAAACGAGCCGCAGCTCGGCTCGGCTCGCTTCGAGCTCGATTCGAAGGCTCGGCTCGACTCGGCTCGTTTGAGCACGAGTTAAAAGACGGCTTCGGCTCGGAAGGCGGCTCGAGCCGGCTCGCAAGCCAGGAGCAGAATACCAGAAACTACCGAGGTGCATGTGAAATCACACAATCAGTGAATCCATAATCCATTCAATCAACAAAATCACAAAATCAGTGTATCCATAATCCATTCAATCAACAAAATCACAAGTGAAATCACATCAGTACATCCATTCAATCAACAAAATCACAAGTGAAATCACACAATCAGCGGCGGCAACGGCACAGCACTGGTGTGGATGTGCGATTGAAGGGGCGGCGGCCGGCGGGACCGCGGGAGAGAAAGGGGATCGGGGGGAGGACAAGGTCACAGCTCACGGCGGGAGCACGGGAACGCAGCGGGCGAAGCGGCGGGCGGGCTAGCGACACATTACCGCAACGACGGACGGGGCGGGGATGTGGCCTGCGCTGCGCTGGTGGCAGCGTGTGCGGTGTGCTGGTGGCCGGAGGCCGAGCCGGCCGGCACACGGCCAGGAAGGCAGATGCCCAGCCCTACACCATTGGGCGGAGGGCTGGAGGCGACGGTGTGGGTAGAGGCGGCGGCGAGGTCCACCATTTGCTTCTTTCCGGCGGTGGTACTGGTGGGTTCGGGTGGGAGGCGACGCAGCGGCAGACGAGGCGGGAGAGGAAGGGCCGAAGGGGATCGCTCGCTGGATCGGGTGGATGGGGTGGTCTGTGGGCTGTGGCAGGGTAGGGAATGGAATGGGGAGGGATCAGCCGAAGGTGGATGGGGTGGGGAATGGAATGGGGATCAGCCGAAGGTGGATCTTGGATGGGAAATCGGGAAGGAGCAAGGGCCTAGTGGATCGGGTGGGGAAATCAGGAACAGGAAGGGTTGGTGGTCTGGCTCGTTTGGCTCATGAGCCAGCTCGCGAGCAGCTCAAGCTCGGCTCGAAATTGGACCGAGCCAAAAGGTGGGCTTGGCTCGGCTCGAAAATTGATCGAGCCCGAACCGAGCTGGCTCGAGCCTAATACGAGCCGAGCTGGCTCACGAGCCTCGAGTTATTTTTCCAGCCCTAGTTCTGAGAAAGACTCTACTTCGTGTTGTCGGATTTAATTAAATTTACTGTAGCTCGTATTAGTTGTTGTCTTTAGTTAGAGAAATATACAAAAAAAACTGCCCCAAAACTATGAGTCTGTGTTGCGTGTGTGTATGTGTTTCGCTCCCCATTCTTCTGTTCTGTGTGAGAGTAATCGGGATCGATTTCACAGAGAAGGCGGTAAGAGGAACTGCGCGCGCCATGACAAGCATGCAGCAGCTCGACAACATGCATGCTTGCAGCAGCCGAAGCTTGGTGGCGCACTAGCGGTGGAGGCAGTAGGCGGCACGACAACAATGGCGTCAAGGGAGAGCAGCGACGTGCAAGATATGGAGGGAAGGTAACAAGGTTAAGGGGGTGAATGATGAAGTTAATCTTGTTATCTTGCTTGTCAAGTCAGCTCTAGGTCCGACTGAGGTATTTCAGTGTAGGCGTTCTGAAGTTCAGAACTCATTCGGAGTTTCAGAACTCGAAGTGAACTTGCACGTTGTTTTAGTTTTGGTCCTTGATCCGAATTGTTAGCGACGTGGCCGAGTCATGGGTGTTAGTGGCTAGAGAGTCAGATGGAGTTTGTTAGCTTTTGCGTGTGTGTGTTTCCTGAACTCTCTGTTTTTGGTTCAGTTAATTGGTACTATAGCACGTCTGAAAATTCTATAAACTTTGAAAATTTATAGAAAATTCATATGAACTCCAAATGAGATGAATCCAATTGGGTTGTTTATAAAATTTTATTTTCTAGCAGATCCTGTGGTTTTTGTCTCCACAACTATTCTAGAAATTTTTGCAAAAATAATTAAATTCAGCCTAAAGCAATAGCAAGCTGATTTTTCAGCTTTTTCCTCCTGTCAGATTTTTGAAAGGCTATAACTTTCCCATACGAATTTCGATTGAATTAATATAAAATCATAATATCACTACTATGTGAATTTTATACATTTTTGAATATTTTGAATTTTCGGCTTTATTTGGTATTTATTGCCCGTATCGCTCTTTCGATAGGTTTTCGACGATCTCGGTGAATTCGTGAGTTCGACCTGAGGGTAATTGAGAGTGGTACCAGCAAAGGAGAGCACCCCTTTCTTGATCATGTTGTTTCTACTGATTTTAAAAGTTTTATGTTGATTTCAATCTAGCTATTACATGCTATTTTGGAAAGTATGTTCATGAGTAGAAGTAGTTAATTTCCTACGTGTTGCATTACCTTCTTTGAATGTTGATATCCCCATGTTCAGTTGTTGCCTAGGATATATGTATGTATGGGAATTTTCCGTTGCAGTATAGATCGATGTTTAGCTATTCTAGTAGTTGTAGTCAAAAGTGGTTGATGGAGCTAGTCCATCGGCCGAGGGGAATTGAATTATATTGGAATTTGAGGAATGTGTTTAGATCTTTGAATCTGGTTATTGTGGACTTGTTGGGCAGTGGGTACTGTGTTTTGACTTGGATGGGTGATAGGGTGATGAAGGGAGGTTGTCCCGAATTTGTGTAGCCCTGTCTGGGTGATTAAGGATCAGTCTGTGGTGTGTTGAACCAAGTATCACGTGCAACCACACGTCAGGATAATGGCAAAAGCTTGACCAAATAATTTGTTTGTGTTCTATCTATCAAACCACTAATTGTTTTTTCCTGTTGTTGTGTTGCCAAGGGCACCCATGGTTCAGGCGAACGTTAGTCTGCCATGGTGTGTTTCCTATTGTTTTTGCGAGGTTCACCCATTGTTCAGGCAAACAATAGCTTGCCATGGGGTGTTTCCTCAGGTGATTTGACAGTTAGGACATGGTATTGTAACGGCCTTGTTATGGTATCTCAGTCACACTCCTAACGAAGAGTGCATTGGCCAACATTAAGAGATATTCATATCGTGTTGGTAAAACTGTACAAACTCTGCATAATCATCAATCTATTAGAATAGTCATGTCCCCAGTCATGAACATTGCTTGTGGGAAACTAGGCACAGTTAGAATTTGAAACTTGGGTTTAGGAAAATTTAGGAATGGTATGTAGGCCCGAACGGGTGATTGTGTGCTCATTTTAGTTTACCTGGGTGGGGTAGCCACCCTGTGGTATGAAATTTTGATCATGGATTTATTGTGAGGATTATTGAATTGTTACTTACTGATATTTAAATATTTAAATTGTTTTACTCGTTGTCATTTTAATCTAATTACATTACCTTATTGAAAATTATTGCTTTACGCTGAAAATTCACCCTTTTAGCCTCTCCTTTGAATAGAAGCTTGCATGTAGCATATGTAGGTTTGTTAAAGTCTTGCGAGTACAATTTTATATTCAACCGGATTGTCCACTTTGCTGCAGGTGAGAACGTCGTATGAATTAGTTTTAGCTATTGTACCAATTTTGGGCGATAACCGCAAACACAAAGGCTTTAACCCTAGTCGGTTGCCCTTCGGGTTGTGGCACACCATTGGGAAGTTCATTTCAGTTTACTTGTCATTTTATTCTTGTTTAATTAATATTTTTCCACTGCTGAATTCTGTAGGTTAAATATAATTTGGCCAGTCGGCCGAGTTATGTAAATTGCTCATGTAGAGCTAATTTCAATTTCTTAGTTCTTGCTTAGCATCTTGTTAAATTCTATCCTTGTATGTATGTGATATAATGTTGTGTGAATATGTGCATACTAGCCAGTGATCTGGGAGCTAGTATGTCATTTGTTCTGAACTTGAAATCATTCTCGTTTCTTGTTAAGAGTTGTGCCTCGGGTTACGGCGCGACGAATGTCATGTAGCATATGCTTCGGTGCAGTATGCGTGGTATCCAGACTTCTAGCTGGGGTTGACTTGGTGCATACGCCTTCGAGTTGTATGCGGGTCGATCCCTGACTTGTTGGCAGCCGACGCAATCGCTTGACTGTTCACGGTAGACTCGGACATTACTCTTGTAAGACCGGGATGGTTGTTCCCATGGGTGTCCCCGTGGGAATGTCAAAGTCTTACGAGCTTAACTTCGGGGTCCCCACCGCTGAAAATAACTTTTATAGTATGTTGCGATACACTACATGTATTGCTGAGTACAAAATGTACTCAATCTTGTTTAAATTGTTAATTAGAGTATGAGGATGAGCCGATTCCAGATGACGCTTTCTTCGCTCCCGGTATCGGAGGGTACAGGGACAGGTCATGCTAGGGTTTGGTCCTTATCGGTTGCCATGGGTATACTGTTGGACATTTGGATTTGATACTTTTGCTTTCGTTGTTTAACTTGCTACTTCTGATAGTAGTGCATGACTATAATATGCTATCTAGAGCTCCTCTGGGACACATCCAGTTGCATCCCTGAGAGTTAAGCTAAGTTGGCAACACACTTAGTCTGGCTTCCATGCAAGTAGTTATTAGTGTGTTCCGTTTTGTTTCCACTGTATTTTTTTTAGATAAAGGAAGAGAAAACCTCTTTCAGTCTCTGTATCCGATGATACACATAATCCAAAGTTTATTATAATAACTGTAATATTCTTAACCAGACGAAGCAATCGCCCTATGAACCATAATGAAGCGGTAAAACAAACGCCGACATAAACCAATGGCAAAACAAAATCCGTAAAAATAGTACTCAGTGTATGACAATAGGTTTCCTGTACCATAAATAAACGATCACTAAACAGGAATCATAGTACTCACTCCTACCCCAACCAGCTACTGACTCTGGATAGCTACCTCCTTTGGATCGTATCGAACATGCTAACTATTATGCGTTTCCTCTACAGTTCTACAGTTCTAGTGCTAAACTTGAACCATCCTGTATTGACATTTTTATGCGTTTGCTCAGCCGAAATAAACCTGTCATCACAACGATACCAAGATTAAAGACAAATGCCAATTACAGTTTTGGCTGTTTTGTTTTAGCTGTATTTTATATATGCATCTGTTCACAGCTGAGCAAACCGATCCCATTTTTTTAACTTTATTTGAGAAGAGGTTATCTTACTAGAGGTTATTGCAACCCATCCAACCCACTCTAATCCCTCAAACCAAACACAAACTCAGATCATCCCATTCACCCTCATCTCACCAACCAAACACCAAGTCGTATCATCTTATCCACTCAACCAAACAAACAACCCGAATGGTCCAATCCACCCAAAACCTGAATGGGATCATCCCATTCACCCCTATCCATGAACCAAACACTACCTTAATGTGATCATATCCCGTCATTTATCCTTGATCTTCCTCTCTCGGAATGTCCAGACGATATATAGATACTTGTTGAACTTGATATTCCTACACCTATAGTACGATACCTTGGGAATACTCTAAGGTGAAATGCCACGACAAATTCTGGATGCTTTGCGGATACATTATTTGCAAGGTATAAGAAATGCCAACACCTATTCTTTGCGGATTCGATAACCCTAGAATACTCTAGACGAAAGGCTACCACTAACACGTGCATTGCAGTTATTATTGATTACACGTAGTTTGCGTTAACAACTTTTCTAGAGACGTTGTCGTGAACCTAGGATGATCTATTCTATTTTTCGTCTAACCCCATCATGATATATACTCTTTATTGTGTTTTTCCGCTCTTATTCTTAGACAGGGAGAATATAATTTTGTGCTGCCCGCTACTTCACCTCGACAACTGAAATCTCACCCGCAACAACAATCATTACGCGCCAAACGCCAAAATTCCGAAACGTCGGATAATGTGCGCCGGGCAATCGAGACTAACACAGAATATGTATGTCGACGAAGGAGATCAGCAGCACCATCGACAGCTGAAGTTTGCATGTACGAGTTGGCATGCGTGCCGAATGCCAAGCTCCAAGACGTCAGATGATGCGCATCAGGCTATCAAAGCTGACACAGATGATCAATGGAGTGGAGTGGATGAGCAGCACCATTGCAGGATCATGACGGTACCTCAACCCGCCGCACGGCCCGAGCACATTAGCAGGGATGCAGGGCGAGCCGAGGTGGTCGGCGGCCGGAAGCCGACCCGACCGGGTGCGGTGCAGGAGCCGAGCCGGGGGGCGAGGGGAGCCAAACATCACCGTGAAAACATCATCTCAAAGAATCCCATAATCAAAAACTAAGCATTTGGGAAAAAAAACATATTAAAAAAATTACAACATCATTGTGAATAGTATGCAACACTTTTTTTTCTACATATGCAACATTTTTTTTCTATAGATGCAATATTTTTCTCTATATATGCAACATCTTAAAAAACAGTATGCAACATTATTCTCAATGGCATGCAATATTATTCTCAACGGGCCGCAACATCAACATTAGAACCAGAACACAAAAACAGATGAACATAAAAAATGAAGAACGCTTTGGACACAAAGGACTCACCAGTGCCGCGAGAGGGCCAAGCCTCGGGCCGAAGGCCAGGCGCGAGCTGTGGGCAGGCCGAGTAGCAGGGATGCAGGGGCGAGCTGAGCCGGTCAGGCGCGGTGTAGGAGCCAAGCCGAGGGGGCGCAGGGTCGCGGGGGGCCAGGCCGGGTGCGGACCAGAGCATGGGGCGGGTGCGAGCCGAGGGAGACGGCGGTGCCGGCGTCGAGCACGGTGCAAGAGCCGAGCCAAGGACCGACGCTATGGGGGAGCCACTATGGCGTGCAACTGGGAGAAGGGGAACAGAGAGATGAAAGCATTGGGGAGAAAGGAAACGATGAGAGTACGGAAAAGACATGAGTGGGGAGAGCAGTCGGTGGAGTGAATGGTTAGAGGTGGATGGGAGTTAAAGAGATAGGGTGAATAAGTGGAGGAGGTTGGAACACGTATAGGAAGAGCGTCCGATGCTCTGGTTTGGTTCGGGCGTACGAGGGTGATCATTTCCCTTAAATTTAGGGCTTCCGAGAGGCAGACCAATTTTTTTCTTCTTATTTTCCAAAAAAGATTTTACATCTATCTCGTGGAATCCATAGACTAGTAGTCGCCAAACCCCGGCCTAAACCTGACCAGCGCACTTCTTGCGCCGGCTGGCACACCCGCTAGCGCCATCTGCGCCCCTCTTTAGCGCCGCTACACGCCTCCCTGCCACTTCGTTGTCGTCGTCATGCCGCTCTGCTGCTCTGTCACGCAACAGTCACCTCCCACCGTGTGCTGCTGCCACCGCTCACCCGCACCGATCCGCGCTTCAACGAATGTTCGCCGGGGTTGCCATCTCCCGCATCCTGCAACCCAACTCCGCTAACACTGGCCTCAACCCTAACCCTTAGGACCACCCTTGCTTTAGATTAGCTAACCAATCATCCGAATCCAACAGACGATTGTCCAAACCCGTCACAAACGGTACTTGCACTTGCATTTTTATTGTGTTACTAGTACCCGGGCCGCGCCCTTGGGCACGCGAGAGGTCGCCTCGGCCTGCACGTTGTTGGACGCACCAATCAAGAAACGCTGCTGTGGGGCCCCCGGCGTGGGACGGAGGGCGAAAGACCGAGAATTTTGGACTGTATTGGCCCCTATAGAGCACCCTAATTCCAAAAATAGCCCCCTTAACCCGAAAATTCCAAATTGGCCCCCTTATAGTACGTGCTGCGGTATGTGACCGCAGTAGGAGAGTCAATGCGCAGTGGGACCGCAGCAGTCACCTGCTGCCGTCGCAGACGGCACGACAGCAGGTGGCCGCTCCTGCCACGCTGTCGGGACCCAAAAATGCAATTCTGGACCCTCTATGTATACTACACTAGTTCAGGATCACGCTAGTGCACACAGTGGCAATATCGATAAAATATCATTTCCATATACAAGGATGACTAATAAATAGGCAAATAACAATAAACATTAGAGTAAAGACCTTAAGGTCAAAGCTTACAATTAATGTCTCAAAAGGCGAATAGCTCAATGAAGCTGCAGCGAAACGAAATAGAATAACTTCAGTGAAGCCCATCCATATGCCCACAGGCAATCGGTTGGGGTGCGCAACCTAGTTCTTCTCGATCCTCGAAGTAGACTTTGTTGACTAACGATTCCTCCATTTCTGTAGGTTTGGGCGCAAATTTTACAACAAGCGTGAGCACACAACGGTACTCGCAAGTCATACCACAGAATGCAATGTATAGATGCAGGCTTATTCCAAAGGAAATGGCTTATGTGGTTATTTTGCAGAAATGCAATATTTGCAATTGAATATGAATAATAGATTGAAAACATAATTTAAAACAAATAGACAATATTAATTTAACATTTGTTTTCACAAAGACACATAGCCTAATCAAATTCTTTCACACAGCCATATGACTTAAATCACACAGCTGTCCCTTCTCAATTGTTTTATGAAAATCTACCTCTTATGTGAAATCCCCGAGCATTGCCCATGACCGTGGACGCGGCTATTCGAATAGATTGTTTAACACTCTGCAGAGGTTATACACTTTACCCACACGATATAACCAGTATGACCGCACTGATCATAACAAAACGGTTCAGAAACTTCATCTCAACATTGACACTCCCGATGTGCTTACAAACCGCTATGCCAACTCAAACGAAGTACTTTGGCATAACACACATCGTTGGACAGGGACACGGCGAACCGCCCCGTGATTCGACTACCTTGTAGTACACATCTTCACCCATAGCCTAACCTACAGCCTGAGTATTCAATGCCAAGAATCCATAACCTACTAAGTTAGGCCCGTCCCATCAGGCATGTGGTCGTACAGTAAGGCTCAGTTCAATGACGCACAAAGTTAAGTCCTTAATTGACTAAGGCAAGACTTCTAATTTCTAACTATGCTACAAAGATTATCATTTCCATTCACAAAGTCCACCAAATCACTTAGTATCCACCACTTGCCTCAGCCTAAATCCTTTCCCACCCTGTTGGTTAAGTGCAACACATGCTATCACAAAGTAATAACACATAGCGCACACAGTTTTATCACAAAGTTCCATAATCACTTAGTCAAATTCATAATTGCAACTCAGGTAATGATGATGACTCGTTGCATGGCTAAGCAATCTACTCGTACTAACCAACCCATGTTGGTAATACCATAGCACCAACTAAATATGAACCAATCTAGGGTGACAAAAGATTATGACATACAACAGACAAAGTGGATATAACAAATTGGATTAATAGCTAAACCCAAAAGCATTTAAATAATTACTTAAAGTAAATGCAATAATTTAAATCAAAGTAATTTTAAAAACTGGGATTCAATATGATCAAAGATATAACTTGCCTTGCTATAGCAATGATAATCTTATTTTATCTTCAATCTTCTACTTGCTTGATCTTCTGCTCCTTCGGACGATTCCGGGACTTAAGCGCCTAACGAGAAAGAAAGCGCAAAACAAACTAAATTCAAAAAGACAAATCAAATAAACTCCAAACTGAAATTGAATGGTACTGGAAGGTATATAATGAATTTAGATGAATTTAGGAACTTGAATGGGTTCAATCGGAATTCGTATGAAGAAGATATGGCTCTCGGAAGATTGGAATTCACATGAAATGATGAAAAAGCTTTACGGAATATTCTCAGAATATTCTATTCCGAAAATATTAGAAAAAGAATGAGTGAATGACATGTGGGACCGACTGGTATTTATGAATTTCTAGAATTAAAATAATTCCAGAAATAAGGTAGAGAGAGCGACAAGTGGGACCAATAAGATAAAATGACTTTTCAAGAATTAAATTAATTCCCAAAAATAGGATTAGGGGTTGACATGTGGGCCACTGGTCTATAGACCAGGTCCACAGAGATATGCTAGTCCACGGTGGACCAAGCTCATGAACTAGGTTTGACTAAGGTTGACTAACATACGGGACCCGCATGTAAATGAGAGAAATAAATATATAACTTGATTATTGAATGACAAGTGGGGTCCATGCCACGTAGAGACAAGGCAACCAGGGAGGAACAGTAGCTAAGACTCAACAACCAAAGAACAAAAACGAATAAAAACTACAGAGGGCAAGCTTTGGCCGATTTAGGCATGGGGCATGGAGTTGCAAGCAAGGATTAGAGAAAATTGAGAGAAGAGATAATACTTAGCTTGACATATGAGAGAAAGGAAAGGAAACCAGAGAGCAGCAAAAAGGAAATCACGTTCTGGACAACCGAACAGAACCAAACAACAGAGAGCATGGGTGAGTTTGGTGCATAGAGCCGGCAGTGATTGGAGGCGAACCAACTCCAACGAAGGGGCAAAACGGAAAGGAAACGACGAGCCGAAGATGATGATGCGGTCCGGACATCAAGATTTTGCTCCATGCGACGGCAGCGACGCGAAGAACGGCGTTGACGGTGGCCTCACGGGCGTGTAACACTTCCGGCGATGCTCTACGTAAAGGGAGGTGAACACGGTGTAGAACGCGGTGACACGAACTCAACGGTGGTAGAGTTGAAGGCAGGGGATCAACGGTTGCGGAGTAATTGGCCGGAGAAGGACAACGTACAAGAGGCGAGAGAACGCCCGATTCTCGACGCACGGTGGATGAAACTTGAATCTACAAGATGCGAAAAATAGATATCGACAAGGGGCACAAGATGACGAGGTCGGATTTTGGAAAAACTCAGCGAGAAAGCGAGGAACGCGATGAACACGTTTTGGCTTTATGGCTTGACATAGCCGACGGTGCTCCGGTGATCTTCGGGCGAAGTGGATAGAACCATGACATAGAACGCGACGACGCGAAGCCAACGCCGCAGACGGTTGCCGAGGGGGACGCTTGATGAAGCGCAGATTCGCGAGAAACCTTCGGTTGGATCTCGGTTTTCTAGAGATTGCGACGAAAATAGATCGGTTTTGAGGAAACCAATTTGGGGGAATAGAAGAGGAGATCAAGACGGACGCGTGGGCGCAAACGGCTTGCTTTTATATGCACCGTGGAGGAAGATATGGAATTTGGAAGGATTGGTTGAAACGCAGAGAACAAACTCACCATTGGTTCGGGCGAAGATGAACAGTAAATCATGAATTATCAGAGCACAAGGCAGAGAGAGAAAAGACTGATTTTTGGAATTAAAATGAAAGGCCAAAATTCAAGGAGATCAAATAAATAGCAAATAAATCCGAACAAATCTCAAAAAATACCCAAAAAAATTATTGAAAGACAAGGAAGCCAAATAATACAAGGTTTTATTTATTTAATATTTATATTCGTCAAATTAAATATTTTTAATTTAGGAAAATTACAGATTAAGCTTTATTAATTCAAATAAAATTGGTGAAATTTTCCAGGGACCTAAACTACTCAAAATATTTTTGAAAAGCTAAATTTTGGGACGTTACACACGCTACGCGCCAACGACGGCCAACTGGCCGCAGCTACGCCTACGCCTCAGACGCGACGACGCCGCTAGTTGCGCGCGCAGACGCCCCGCTCCGCTGCTTTTGATTTTCGTTTGCATGCCACGCGCAGCTATGACCGCCTAGGCCCCGTGTGTTTTTGGCGTTTCTCCTTTGTTTGCCCCTGCGCATTTCAGCCAGGAAGTGCATAAAACGAGTGAAACGTAGTGCTATTTTCAGTTAGAAGCAAAGAGGAAGAGATCCAAAGAGAAAGATCGAAAGAGAGCCAGAGAGGAAGAGAGTTCTCAGCAGAGAGAAAGAGAAGGAAGAAGCCAACCAGAGAGAAGTTGAAGTTCCGTAAGTTACGGAAGTTGTGCATCGTCTTGTGAGCATCTAGAAAAAGTAAGTGTCATTTGCATCCGGCTATAGTTTTAGCTAGTTTTAGCAATGTGATTAGGATGTAATTATATGAATTGTACTTTCTTTTTGTAGCAACTGAGTAGTTATAGCTGTGTAGTCAATGTATTTGGATTTAGCGTTCGGACATAAAATTAGAAGACTTAGTGTGATTAGCACGCCATTAGGATATAATTAGATGATTTGTAGTTTCTTATTGTAGCAACTAAGTAGTTATAGTTGTGCGTTGGTGTATTTTGACGTAGTGTTCGGACATGAAATTAGAAGACTTAGTGTGAGTTAGCAGTTAGCAATGTGATTAGGTAGTAATTAGTTGACTTAGCAAACTTATTATTGGTACTATTGTAAATTAAATATAGTTAGCAATGTACCTTCCAGTGAGGAGATAACTCCATGGGAGAGAAGCGTTGTAGGAGGAATGGGAAGGAAAGAACGATGGGGAATGAAGGATGGCAGCTAGGATATTTCGGTGGTGAGGAGATAAGGGAGAGATAAATGTAATTACTGTGATTAGCACGTAATTAGAAGATTTAGTGTCGCTGACTGTCGGGTCCCACCGAACACGTGCACCGCGTGCGTGGTCTACGGACCCTTGACCGGGCATGTTGACCTTTGGTCCATGCAGTATGCCATGGACCGAGTTAATGACAAACGGACCTCACCTGTCAGTAGGCTTTAAATTCTGAAATTAAATGAAAAAGAACACTGTACAGTAGATCCCACATGTCAGTGGTAGAGGCTAGGTTTAGCTCGAGTATAAAAAGTTTTAAATGCATTAGGAATTTCTAAAGTGATTTAGTTTTGCACTATAAATTCATACAATTTAAAAAATTCGTAACTATTTGATAGTAACTTCAAATTTAGTGAAACCAATTTTGTTGGTTTCCATTTTTATTGTACTTTAACTTAGAATAGGTTTGAAACTTGTTACTGCCACTGATAATTTGCGATTTGGAATTAATTCGGTTAAGAAATATTTTTACAGTACGAATTGAATTAAGTTCAACATTTCATAGAAAATTCATATGAACCCCAATTAAGATGAATCAATTTTTGTTGGTCATGAAATTTTATTCTCTAGCTAACCATGACTAAAATTGTAGAAGAATTCATTTGGAAAACCCACAAATAAGTGGATGGTGCAAGCATTGCATATCATTGAGTGGTTTCATATGCACATGTGTTAGGTACTTCATGGCGGAGATTCAAGATCTATTCGTATTCCACAGGAACGCTCCCGTACGCGATGGACCATACGGGCGACTCGCCGAATTATGACCGGACGATGATCCGGGCGCGGTCCGGCGACATGAGCCTCTCGGAGCTAAGGCGGTGCGTGCGGTCCGCGTTCGATCGCGCCATTGTAAGGATGAAGCTGTGCATCGAGGCGTTGTATGTCTCGATGGTGGGTGATGGAGGGGAGATCGTTTGGCAACTTATGAAGGTGACAAGTGACGCTTCATGGGCCAATTACATGGGGGTTGTTTGCAACCCTGCTGCTGCAATCTTTGCGCGCCGATGGTCTATGTTCGCCGTGGAGAGGGGGGACATCCGATGTGGGTGGTTCCGTGAGGTCGCTTGTGAGGAGGAGCTGCGCTGGTCTCCCGGTGTTGGAGGAGACGCGAGCGAGGAAGTGGGCGATGGAGACCGAGGAGGCGTCGATAACTTCGAGCCCAACGGGGGACCGAGAGATGGTGGGCGGCCGTATTGATTTCACGAGTACCGCCGACTGTGGAAGAGATGGAAAGCGAGGAAGAGGAGAACGTGGAAACAACCAGTTCCGAAGACGAGGAAGACGGAGAAGCTACTACGGGAGGTGTTGTTGGTGGTGTTGTGACCACCGACACTGCTTACGTCCCCTCTAGATTGGACGACGTCGCAACGACATCGCTAGTCCTGCCACAACCGGAGGGGGCCGATTGGGGGTTCAATGAAGACACCATGCTCCTAGGGCAGCATTTCCCTAACAAGAGCACCGCCCAGCATGCTATTGCCAGATACGCCATTAACATTGGCCGGACGTATCGGGTGCAGAGGTCCAACCCCGACACCTACATCGTTAGGTGTGTTGAAGAACTCAGACCGCAAGGTCCGTGCGCGGTGTTCACAACCGCGCCACGAAGCCGGATCATGGTGCTGAAGGACCACACGTGCGAGCTAACTGAGCCGCTTCATAGGCATCACAACATGACATCCTCGTATGTTGCCAGCCTGATAAGCCACCTCGTGGCTGAAGATGTTGGCATTTCCCCAAAGCTTCTAATGGCGGAGGTTGCCAATATGATGGGGTTCCAAGTGAGCTACAAGACGGCATGGCGGGCGAAACAGAAGGTCATGGAGAGAATGTTCGGCACATTCAAAGAGGCTTATAACCTAGTCCCAAGAATGCTGCATCAAATCGCAGAATCAAATCCCCGGACATACATAAACAAGGTTGACCGGGTGCATCTGAGGGAGAGGCCCAATTGTTTTGTTCTTGACAAGGTATTTTGGGCCTTCCGTCAGGCAATCGAAGGGTTCAAGCATTGCAGTCCCGTGCTGACGATGGACGACACCTTCTTATCCGGGAAGTACAAGGGTACCATCCTCACCGTGGTTGTAGCCGATGCGAACGACCAGTTACTCCCAGTGGCCTTCGCAATTATTGAGAGCGAGAGCACCAAAAGCTGGCTATGGTTCCTGTCCAACGTGAAGCAGGCGGTGGTCCAAGACCGGCCAGATGTGTGTGTCATCTCGGACCACAATGCTGGGTTGTTGTCTGCGTTGAGCACAATGCAAAATGGGACGTAGCCGTTGTTCCAGTGGAATGATGTCAGGAGCCGCTGGTGCATGAGGCATCTCGCGGCGAACTTCCACAAAAGGTTTCGGAGCAAGGACCTGATGAAGATGTTCAAGAAGCTCTGCATGTAAAACCAAAGGCGGAAGTTCGATGCGGTGTGGAGACAGCTCGATGAGGAGGCCGGGAACCTTCTAAGGAACTCGGCGGACACCGAGGCAGGTGCAGCAGCCAGAGGGTCTCCGAGAGTTGGGGAGTTCACACAGTGGGTTAACTCGCACGCACCCGACTTGAAGAAATGGTCCCTGCTGCACGACACCGATGGTGCAAGGTACGGGATCATGACGACCAACATGTCAGAGATGTACAACGGTGTCCTCAAGGGTGTCCGATCGCTGCCTATCACTGCGATCGTGGAGGAGAGCTGGAACCGTACTGTCGGCTACTTCATTAACAGAGCCATGATGGCCAAGAAGCATCTGGAGGATGGCAAGCAATTCTCGGAAGTAATGCATGCCCACATGGAGAAGAAGATTAGCAAGGCTCGTTCGAACGCTGCTCGTACCATGGATGGCGTCAGGCAGAAGTTCGAGATTCGGCTCAGGGATAAGTACATCATGGGCCACGCTAGAGGGGATCGGAAGTAGATCTGCATGATTGGTGACGAAGCGTCGTGCACCTGCAACAAGCCGCGGCTTCTCCACAAACCATGCTCCCATGTGTACGCAGCGTGCGCGGTGTGGCGCCAGGCCTCGGAGCGTTACATCTCCGAGTACTACGAGATAGTTTGGCCTTTACCAGGAGGTGTCACCACTGCCGGGACGACCTCTTACTGATAAGGCCCACCGGTATGTCATTTTTTGGTACAAGACTGACATTTTTTGAGATCCGAATTCAATTGCAGGCAAACGAGAAGAGGCCGAAGGAGCGATGACTGGAGGCAGACACAGCAGCCATGGACGACACTGTGGGGCGAGAGGGCAGCGACAGACGTGGTACACGAGTTACGAGGCTACGCCATCTAGACATACGGTGCGTACACGCGGGTATGCTCCGCGCACTAGTGTAGGCTTATCGGGCGGCGCCACGGCACGACTGGAGGTCATGCAAGATGTCGTTGTACTAGCAAGTCCGATCACATCAGGCGCACGCCACGATGAGATGGTAAAACATTCTTTGTAAAAATTTCATCCGGCACACGCTTAACTTACTATCGCTTCCTTGCGCATTACCGCCTTGATCATATCGAGCGTGAGGGTTTGAAGCTCACGCCGTGGTCGCAGAGCACATTTGATCGCCTCCTACACGCGGTGTGCGCGATGGCGACCGAGGACACGAGGATCGCATTGAGGACCATAACTTGTGGTCGCCACGGTGACGTTCACGCACAAAGATCGCGGACACCGAGGGCCCTCCACCCTCTCCCCTCGGCACCTCCTCCGCACATCCGCCGCACTCGCGAGTCGCCGAGCTATGGTCGGTCACCGATGCGCCGGGCCGCGTGTATGTCATATGTCCGCGGTTGTTGTCATCAATACTTGTCCATGCACTCCTTTCGAACATATCTGACATCACCGTTTATTCTTGCAGCACTTGCGAGGGGACAACACTCTGCTTCAGCCGTCGTCATCACGGAGGGAGGCACAGCACTTGCGAGGGGATAACACTTTGCTTCAGCCGTCGTCGTCACGGAGGGAGGCGCAGCATAGGACTTCATTGCAAACGCGATGTTATTCCACTACAGACAGCGACCCTGACTCGCCGCAGCGCCAAGACGACGGGTTGGGATCATTGGCGCATGGCATTCAGCCGCAAGGCATTCAGTCGCACGTGCGGGAGCGCGACCAGTGGTTTACCGAGACGTACCAAGGGTACACCATGCAACATTACAACACAGACTGGCCAGGAGGATCCTCGTCCACACAACAACCTATTCAGGTACGCTTTAACGTAGTTGTAGCAATTTTCGCAATGCATAAAACCAATGACTAACTCACCAAGTACCCTTCCTGCAGGATGAGCACATGTGGATCGATAATATGCTCAGCTTTGACCCGGACACCTACACTGAGATCACCGCAGCGAAGCCTCCCACGCAACGCCCCTACTACAGCTTGCGAGACGTACGCCGCTCCCCTGATAGGTTCACCTTCCCTGAGGATCAGCTACGCCGTCCGGGCAATCGACGGGGCGATGTACCATAAGTAATGTCATGGTCGTATAATGCATGTTATGTAATATCATTGTGTATTTGTGTGCAGCATGTCATGTTATGTGATTTACGTAGTGTCAGTGTGCAACATGACCTTGTGATTTATGGACACAACATGTTCTAAGCTTGGGTTTGTATTTCAAACATCCTTGATTTTCGAAATTCAAAGTTCAGGTTGATCTTGGGACTAGCTCGGTTTGCATAGAGGGTCACGTGGTTGATCTGCTAGGGGATACGACACTACCTCGCGGACACGAATTTCCTTCAACGCTGCCACACGATTCCTCCTCGGGCCCGCTGCCTCACGGACGCGATTTTCCTTCAACCCAATTGCAATTCAACCGCATGCTATATATGGATGCTTTTGCTGCCATTCACCTCACTCTTCATTTCCTCTTCTCCTTTCTTCCAGTCTTAGACGAGATGTCTATGGTCTCATCTAACTTTCGAGTGAGCAGACAATTAGAATCACTGCGACAGCAGCTGGTTTGCCCTCGTTGCAGGGATCCGGTGAATGTATTCACCTCGCATACGCCAACGAATCCATCCCGAGTGTTCATGAAGTGTTCAAATCTTACGGTAACTTTTGCCTAATCATCTCGAATGAATTGCATTCGAAACAACATGTTGTTTTTTTTTCTTTCACTTTAAGCTGTAATTCTTTTTTAGAGCACAACATGCCAATTTTGGCAGTGGGCTGACGAAGCTGTCCCAGTGGTTTAAGATATTATAATGCAAATTGCTGCCTTGCAAGGTGACTCTCGTGGTGTTCCTGTATTTTGTCTAGTGGCTCGACCCTCTGATCCACCAACGCAGAATGAAGAGAATAGACTTAAAAGACTAGATGAAAGGATGGAAAGAGTTGAGAAAATGCTTCAGAAATTAGTTAAGCTAGTTAGTTTTGCGGTCTTTCTTCTATTATTTCTTGTTGTTGCAAAGTAGAAGTTCAGTTGTAATGAGATCGTAATCTCCACTCTTTATCTATGCATCGCAGTCCGTCATGAATGAGAATAAACTAGTAACATTATCTACGAATGGATGAACTGTCGTGTATCCTTACATTACTTTGTGTGCGAATTCATGAAATCCTAATTTTCGAAACCTCAAATCCAAATTTTGGAGACCTAAATCTGTAATGTTGGATACAAATTCAGAACACTTAGTTTTCACAACGATAAGACCACACAACTTCTCTCTACAAAGTAGAACGTGACCATTTTTTGGAAAGTACGACGTGACAACACTCTGCCTCCCGAGTTTTTCAGACCGAAAAGACGACACTCTGCAAAGAAAGACGTGACAACACTCTGCCTCGCCAGCTTTTCAGACCAAAAAGACAAGACTCTGCAAAGAAAGACATGACAACAATCTACCTCGCCAACTTTTCAGACCGATAAGACAGCACTCTGCAAAGCACGACATGACTTCTCCGTGCAAAGTAAGACGTGACAACACTATGCCTCGCTTGACTTTTCGCATCAAAAACAAGACTCTGCAAAGAAAGACGTGACAACAATCTGCCTCGCCAGCTTTTCAGACCAATAAGACAGCACTCTGCAAAGCACGACATGACTTCTCCGTGCAAAGTAAGACATGACAACACTATGCCTCACCAGATTTTCAGATGGACATGACAACACTCTACCTCCTCAGCTCTTCAGAACTAAAAGACGGGACTCTACATGAAATTAACCACACCATGCCAACCATGGAGCTTATAAAAGGGGGTTGAACCAAACTCAACACTGCACAATACTACACAATAGATACCCAACTATGGACTCTTCGGCAAACTTCTACGCGAGGATGTTGCAGAAGCAAAAGTGGCTTAAGCAGAAGAGGAAACACTTACAATACCCAGATTTTTCAATGAAAGATGCTCTAGTACCACCACGTTCTCCGATCTCGCAATGTGTGTGTGGCGAACCAGCAGAGATTATTCAGTCCACACACCCAACCACTGCCGCCCAGGTGTACTACACGTGCGGGCACCACCTCGTAAGCGTTTCTTTCACGCGCATCGATTTTTGTCAACGTTAAATTCCTTAAATTTTTAACTTCATCCCTACGTAATGGTAGCATGTGTGAGGACCCCAGTTTATTTGGCTTGTAATGCTTAACCAACCACCTGGTCCTAGCATCACAAATCAAATAAACTGATCCTCGAGATATGTATACTTCCTGTAAAGCGAGATACACACCTCGGTACAAAATTAGACATCAACTCCATTCCAAACATAGAGTCCAAACACTACACTACCAAATGTAAGATAAACAAATAGTAGAGTTATTACGGCACAAAGGCCGATGTGCCAAGATACACAAATAAACAAGAACGACAATGAAGCAAAAGTGCCATAAGATGGCTATAAACAAAGCCAATCGTGCCTCCAACCCACAAGGTATCGTAGGACCGCCAAGTCTAGTCGCCCACGAACGCAAGCAACACGACTCACGAAGTGAGGCCCTTGGGGCTCACCTTCTTCCTCTGCAACAAAAACATTAAGCAAAGCACCTGAGTACAAAGATTGTCTTTGTACCCGCAAGACTGACGTGTGAACTAGCAGACCTATTCATAAGCTACATGCAGGCTTATTTGGTGGAGGCCATATGTTTCATTTGCACAAAGCCAATTTTCATTTGCAATAAGGTAATCTGATTTTAAGGGCAAGTTTGCAATTCATTTTTAAGATTGAAATAACAGTAAGGGTATTAATAACAAAAGCGAAAGATAAACCACCTAGAAGTGACTATCCCAATAGTCACCACAACAATAGCACGAATCCCAGATTCGTACCACCCATCAAGTTTTAATTTAAATGTTGTAGTCTAACTCTTGAAAAGCTTACCCAAGCGTGTCCATCACCTAGGACGAGGCTATTCGAATAGTTTTTAACCTGCAGGGGTGTACCATCATACCCACACTTGAGATCGCCTTTATGCCAAAGCACACTTCCAAGGTATCTTTGCACAACTAAGTCCTACGAGACTTGTTCCAATATTGTGTATTAACTACGAGCGCTCGTATGGATAGAAACCCATACGCTTACATGGTAAAGCCGAAAAGACAACTACCCACTCGGGATAAAGCTTTTGGACAACTACCATGCTCCCACCTCCATCCCTCCTGCGACCTCCTGCGACCGGAGCCAATACACGCCAAAGTACTAGGTCAAGAGAGGTCCATATACTCTAGTGTGGTTATGCGCGAAATGCCCGGATAAAAATTCACTCACAAGATGTTCGGTCCTTAATTGACGGGCACCTTTCGATCACACCCAAAAGATCACACCAATCTTACCATTGTGCGCGTCCAAATCATTTTTGTTTTCATTTTTAGTTTTGCAATTAAACAAAGCGAAATCTTTGAAACATAAAGTTGTAGTAAATTTTGTGTGATCAAGGTTACCGACTAAGTCGATAACCGCCCATTTCTACCGATACTAAGCATGTCTAAGCAAGTTGACCCGGATCTACTAAGTGATAAGAGATCATCCAGCGACCTCTGATCACAGCAAATAACCTAGGCTCAGGTAGTAGAGGTCAATATTTTGTCTACAGGATATGCAGCTACGGATTTAACTAATCAATTTAACACAAATTAAGCGATGCATACATACAGCTGAAACAAAATATTAGACTTTAAAATACTGGGATTATCATGATCAAACTGCTTGCCTGGCTGCTGTTGCTCAAGTTGTTGCGGAGGGTCGTTCTCGGGGTTGCCGCAAATATCGAATCCTAACGATTGAACAAAACAGCGAATAAGAACGAATAACACCGGCAAAAATCAAATATGCAACAGCAAACAAACATACTAAAACTCACACAGCAGCTTAAGCATGATATAACAAAATTTTAGAAACAGAGAACAATTCATTTTAAGAGGTTATGAATTTTCTAAGAATTTTCCAAGCTAACAATACACATGAAAACACTAGCTAATTACTTAACAAATTTTCATGAACAAAAACAGTATCTAAAACCTAACCTGATAATTAGCACACTAAAAATGAAAATTTACAGAGTTGGTTTTATTGGATTTGGACAATTATTGAAAAAGATATGAATTTTCTAACTTGGAAAATACATAAAACACCATTTAATTAATTAACAGATTTTTGCTACAGAGACAAGGTTGAGACTAATTTTAATAAATAGCACAATTAAAATGAAAACGAACAGCACTGGTTTCATGCGATTTGGATAAAAATTGAATTAGTTATGCATTTTACAAGTTTAATTGAATTATCAGCTCAACAGAAAACATAAACCAGAAATACTAAATCATTTCCGAAATCTATAATGCACTAATTCCATTTCGCACCCACAGCCAGCTAGCCCACCATCGCGGCAATGGGCCCGGCGAAAGGTCTTGACTGCAATGATTTGCCCGAAGTGACGTCGGCGTATTCTAAGAATCGCCTTTGACTTATCAAGGTGTACTTCTAACATATACACGCGAGAAACACGCTTCCCGACGGAGAAAACGTATAACGAGCTACACAGCCTAGCTAATCGACATGGACCCACATGGCGGTGACTCGGAGAACAAATAACGGGTGGATTAAAGGATTTCTAAACGCGATTTAACAGAGGGCCCACAAATCGAGACTCGGGCTAAACAAGATTAGCGCTAAACTAACTCCGCCGGCTCACCGCGCACAAGACGGCGGCGGCGGCGCAAGAATCGAACTTGCTAACGGCGGGTTCTGGCGAGTGAGTGATACCTTCGGGTTCGCGAAGATCTCACGAACTCGATGACGGTGACGCGGACCACGGGGATCGGGCGAACGGAGGCGGAGAAGAAGATGCGGCTTCGCGGAGAGGACGCGACAAGCTTCTAGAAGACTCGGAAGGTGCGCACAAGCCGCCCCAACACCGTGAGCAAGAAGCACACGATAACGCCGACGAAGAAAGCTCGAGGTGGCGGAATTTCACGGTGGCGAAACCGAGCTTGGAGAAGAATGGGTCGCACGCGCGCAACGATGCACAAAGGCGAAATAAGCCCACCGTTAGATTCGATTGCATCGATGCGATCCTAAGGGACTAGTTGGCGGAGCTAGAAACTCACCGGATCACAAACGAGCTTGCGGGGCGAGATCGCCGGAGGCGAGACGGCGATCAGCCCACAGTGATCACTGGGCGCCAGGACCGGGTTGGGCAAAATGGAGGCGGCGTCGGCGTGGATCACGGTGGCGTGGTTGCGAAATCAAGGGCGGCGCTAACACAAGGCGGCGCTACGCCGTCCTCTTCGCGGCGAAAGCAGAAGCGCGAGAAAGTGAGAGCGAAGGAAACGATGAATGAATGAGTGCGGTGAGGTTATAAAGCTCGCGATGCTCCACGGACGGACACGAGGGCAAATAGGTGGCGTGGGCGAGGCACGTGGCACCCATGCGCGAACGGCCGCGAGCTCGGTGAGTGCGGAGAAGACGAGGCGAATCGGCGGTAGGTCCACACGCCGACGACGAAGCGGTGCGAACCGGTGGTTTGATTTGATCGACAACGCATCGACCGTTGGATCTGAAATGGACGGCTGGGATTGGTGTATGCATTCGGACAGGTCGGTTGCGCACGCGACATGGATCGTTCGATCTTCATCGGACGGTCACGATTGATTGGACTCGGGCGGTGCGATTAGTTGACGCGACCGAGTCCATTAGTGCGGTCGGACTCGAGCCCAAGTGTGGTTCGGGCCCGACAAACAGTGTTTTCAGAATTCGATTTAAAAGACAGAGAGGTTTTGGGAAATTTTTAGAGATAGCTCCAGGGCTCCAAAAATTTCGAAATTTTTATGGAAGCTAACTGGAACAGAGGACCACCTTGTGAAATTTTTCCAGGAGTTTTCATGCACCATATTTCTCCCAATCAAATTTACAAGCTGCTGAACAGAAGTTTGACCAGATTTCAAAATAGGTTGACTTGGCCATTTGAAATAGCAAATAAAATCTAAAAATTGTGAGATAATTCAGAGAGGTAGATAGGATGATCAAGATGCTAGGAAAAATAATTTCAGAGGATGATCACAAGTTTGAAGGCTAATAATTTGATGACAACAATTCCCAATCACAAGAATCAACTTCTAGAAAATTGGAAATTGCTAGGGAAAAATGTAGAAACTTTCAAATGATTTGAAGAGACAACAAAAGTTTTTATTTCTCCTCAAAATTTTACATTTGAAATACAAACCCTAAGTTAGGGCTGTTACAAATCTCCCCCCCTTACAGGAATCTCGCCCCGAGATTCTGATCACTGGGAGAAGAATGATGGGTAATCTGCTCGGAGACGATCTTCCCGCTCCCAAGTGGCTTCATCCTCGGAGTGGTTTGACCACTGAACTTTGAGGAACTTGATCACACGGTTCCTCGTTCTTCGTTCAGCTTCTTCGAGGATACGAACGGGACGCTCACGATAAGACAGATCTTCCTGCACATCGATATTTTCCAATGGTGTTTCCTCAACTGGAATACGGAGGCACTTCTTCAATTGTGACACATGGAAAACATCATGCACCCCTTCAAGTGTAGCTGGCAACTCCAACTTGTATGCAACAGCCCCACTTTCTTGATGATGCGATATGGCGGACATATCGAGGAGCCGCTTGTTGCCCTTGACACCAAACGACGATGTCCCTTCGTGAGGCGAGACTTTGAGATACACAAAGTCATTGGGCTGGAAACTCAACTCACGGCGACGCCGATCCGCATAGCTCTTACGCTCGATCGAGCCACGCGCAAGTGCTCATGAATCAATCTGCACTTGACTTTCAAACCTCATTGATGGAATCGAGCCAAAGAACTGTCTCTCCCGACCTCGACCAGTTCAATGGGGTTCGCATCGCTCCCATACAAAGCCTCAAACGGTGCCATACCGAGACTAGCTCGAAGGCCGTTGTTGTAGGAGAACTCGGCAAGCGGTAGGCACTTCTCCCAATTCTTCCCATAGGAAAGAACACAAGCACAGAGCATATCTTCAAGAACTTGGTTGACTCGCTCCGTCGACCATCGCCCGAGGATGATAGGTCGAAATTTGAAAGAAAGACGGTCCCCATGGCTTCCTCAGAAGCGTGCCATAGCCGAGAAGTGAAAAGAGAGCCACGATCCGACACAATCGCTCGTGGCACACCATGCAAGCTCACAATGCGAGATATAGAGATCGACAATCGACCGACACGAGAGTGGTGGCATCGGCGGGAAGTGCGCTACCTTCGTCAATCGATCGATAACAACCCAGATAGCATCCTTCCCTGAAGAAGTACGGGGCGGACCAGTAATAAAATCCATGCCTATAGAATCCCACTTCCACTCTGGTATAGGCAAGGGCTGGAGGAGACCTGCTGGACGCTGATGCTCGGCCTTGACGCGACAACATATGTCACATCCGCCACGAACACGCAATCTCGCGCTTCATGCGAGTCCACCAGAATCTCCGACGCAGATCTTGGTACATTTTAGTGGCCCCGGGATGGATGGACAAAGGCGAATCATGGGCCTCCTGAAGAATCAAATCCCGCAACTCTGGGACCTTTGGGACCACAAGACGCTGCCCAAACCACACAACACCGTGCTCATCTTCGCGGAAACACTTGGTGATCCATTCTCGATATTTCGCTTGATTTTTCCCACACCATCATCGATTGTTGTGTCGCCTTGATTTGATCCACCAAGGTCGGTTGCACAACCAAGGCGCAAGGGAACCATGTTCAACCAAACCCAAGTTGAGGCGAAATTTCGCAAGAAGTGCGAGTTGTCGCTCTTGGATCATCAAAGTATTGCAATACACTTTTCGGCTAAGTGCATCAAGAACCACATTGGCTTTGCCGGATGATATGAATACCCATGTCATAATCTTTGATTAATTCTAGCCATCTCTCTCGCTCGAGGTTCAGATCTGTTGAGTGAACAAGTATTTCAAACTCTTGTGATCGGAATACACCTCACAAATGTTACCGATCGATAATGCCGCCAAATCTTGAGTGCATGAACCACAGACCAACTCTAAATCATGGGTGGGATAATTGAGCTCGTGAGGTCTCAATCGCTGGATGCATAGGCAATCGCCTTGCCTTCCGCATAAGAACACATCCAAGTCCACGACGAGAGGCATCGCAATAAATATCGAAGCTCTTGTGGATATCGGAAGAGTGAGGATCTGGGTGAAGTCAACATTGTTTGAGCTCTGAAAGCTCTCATCGCAGCGAGGTCCACACAAACTTCTTGTCCTTCTTGAGCAATTCGGTCATTGGCTTTGCGATTTTGGAGAAGTTCTCGATAAAGCGGCGGTAGTAGCCCGCTAAACCGAGAAAACTCCGCACATCGGTGGATCGACTTGGGCTGCCCCAAGATAGAACGTCACGACCTTCTTTGGGATCCACACTATGCCTCAATGAAAGAACATGGCCCAAGAATGCCACTTCCTTCAACCGAACTTCGATTTCTTTGAACTTCGCATACGGTGGTGCTCCCGCAATTTGCCCAAACAACCTTGGATGCTCGGCATGCTCGCTTGATCTTGGAATAGATAAGAATATCATCAATAAAGACCACCACAAATTTATCCAAATACTCCATGAATACTGAATTCATTAAGTTCATGAACAAAGTGGAGCATTGGTTAAGCCAAAGGACATGACGGTGTACTCGTGCGACCCATAACGAGTAGTGAAAGCCGTCTTGAATATCCTCGATCGATCGACTGATGATACCCCATTCTCAAATCAATCTTTGAGAACACTGGCTCCGATCAATTGATCAAACAGATCATCAATGCGGGCAAAGGATATTTGTTCTTCACCGTCACCTCATTGAGAGGACGGTAATCAACACACATGCGCAAAGTCTTGTCCTTCTTCTTCACAAAGATCACGGACAGCCCCAAGGAGATGGCTGGGACGGATGAAACCCTTTGCTTGGAGCTCACCAAGTCGCTTCTTCAATTCTTCTAGCTCATTGGGAGGCATTCGACACGGCGCCTTGAAATCGGGCGATGCGGCCAAGAACTCGATGACAAACTGTGTCTCAACCGGAGGCATCCCGGGCAAGTCTTCAGGAAAGACATCCCCAAAGTCAGATACTATGGGAACATCCTGAATCTGCAAGGCTGGCTTTGCCTCTAATACACATAGATGTGGCCCCTGAAGCTGCGGCGAAAATCCGACCTACTCGCCTGAAGGGCCGGTGAGATAAACAATCTTCCTCGCACAATCGATTTGCCCCAAGTGTTGGGACAACCAATCCATGCCAAGAATCACATCCAGACTTCTTTCGGCCCGAGCGAGAATAAGGTCCGCCAAAAATCCCTCCTTTGACTATGATAGGAACATCCCGACATCAGAATCGGCCTCATTTCCGACCCGGAGAGCGGATGAGCAAAGGAACTCCCAAAGGAACACGGTGAAGACCACTAGCAGCAGCAAATGATCTTGAAATAAAGAATGCGATGCCCGAATCAAATAATACCGCAGCAGGCGAGAATTGACAAGAAGTATACCCATCACGACATCCGCGCCTCCGAGCCTCCTCGGTGAAAGGTGGTTGACTCGACCATTGCCGCACCACAGGGCTTCGGATCATCTTACGTCGGTGGATGACCACTCCTCGCCGCGTCCTCCATTAGGACGAGGGATGCCGCAACACTCGAGGCAAGCGTTGGCGTAGTGGCCCTTGTTGTGGCGGCGAAAACAAGTAACCTCGGCCGCCGGATTGCGAGGCCGCTCTGTCTTTGGATCGCGGCGCACGTGGCTGAACCACGGCTGCGGTGGGAGGAGCTGGTGCGGATGGCCTCGGCGCCGGTGGAGCAAAAGAACGGGCCATCGTGCCGCCCACCGAGGGCAGTGAGGCTGGTGTGAGTAGACCGATGTGCCTCCCATTTGCGCTGCGGGACTCGCCGCCTTTGCCTTATGCTCAAGCAACAATGGCCTTATCTACCAAGGCACGAAAGTCGAGAAGTCCACAATAGATAGCTTGTCCTCGCAGCTCCTCGGACAAGCCATCCATAAACTTCTCTGCTTAGCCTCATCCGAGGCCACCTCTCCCGAGCATAACGAGCGGATGATTAAACTCGTATAGATACTCCGTCACGGACTTGCGCCCTTGCTTGGCGCGAGGAACTCCTTCTTCTTGACTTCATCGAGGCCATCGGGATGTGGCCCGACGAAAAGTCGATCTGAACTCCTCCCACGCGACCACATGGCCCGCGGTGCATGGCGAGATAGTTCTCCCACCATGAGAGTCTTTGCGCCCTCAAGCCGGTGGGACGCGAAGAGTGTCTTATCCTGCGCCGACATCGAGCTATGTTGAGCTTCGCCCAACCATGCGTAGCCAATCATCCGCATCGAGTGGGTCCTCGAGCGGAGAAAGTCGGCGGTGCGACGGAGGAACTCTGCAAGTCCCCGCGAGTGCGGTGGCCGCCACCACGGCAGGAGTGGAGGTATTCCTAGCAATGACCTCCAAGATGCGCGTCGGTCCATGCGGTTTCGCTCGATCGGCGAGCACCTCGACCATGGTCGGAGGAGGAAGCTCCTCATCATGACCAGCTGCTGATCGCCACGCGTTCTCCGGCCATCCTGTTTCACTAAGACAAGTTAACAATAGCAGGAAAACAAGAAGTCGACAACCTCACGCAAATAACTTACTAACAGCACAAAACAAACACAAGACTTTTAAGTTACAAAACCAATTGACAAAAATCAGACACTTAGCAAACTCACATATATCTTACCCTTATACCCCCACAAATTTTTAATTAGACTAATTCTCTATGGTTCTCCCAAAGACTGATTCTACCGGTAGTAACTATCTTTTGAAAGGAAAGAGAGAAACCAAGTTTTAAACTCAAATTAGAGTAAGATGAGAGTAGAAGGCTAAGATAGGTAAGGAGTAAAATCTGAGAATCTGCCTAGGTTTTCATAAACCCTTTTTATACTTTGAAATTAAGCTTTTTCAAAATATCCTAAAGACGACTATGCTTGGGTTGCTACGGTCAGAATGGCTCTGATACCAACTTTGTGAGGACCCCAGTTTATTTGGCTTGTAATGCTTAACCAACCACCTGGTCCTAGCATCACAAATCAAATAAACTGATCCTCGAGATATGTATACTTCCCAGAAAGCAGTATACACACCTCGGTACAAAATTAGACATCAACTCCATTCCAAACATAGAGTCCAAACACTACACTACCAAACAGAAGATAAACAAATAGTAGAGTTATTACAGACAAAGGCCGATGGACCAAGATACACAAATAAACAAGAACGACAATGAAGCAAAAGTGCCATAAGATGGCTATAAACAAAGCCAATCGTGCCTCCAACCCACAAGGCATCTGACCGGACCGCCAAGTCTAGTCGTCCACGAAACGGCAACACAGCTCACAGAAGTGAGGCCCTTGGGGCTCACCTTCTTCCTCTGCAACAAAAACATTAAGCAAAGCACCTGAGTACAAAGATTGTCTTTGTACCCGCAAGACTGACGTGTGAACTAGCAGACCTATTCATAAGCTACATGCAGGCTTATTTGGTGGAGGCCATATGTTTCATTTGCACAAAGCCAATTTTCATTTGCAATAAGGTAATACAGTTTTAAGGGCAAGTTTGCAATTCATTTTTAAGATTGAAATAACAGTAAGGGTATTAATAACAAAAGCGAAAGATAAACCACCTAGAAGTGACTATCCCAATAGTCACCACAACAATAGCACGAATCCCAGATTCGTACCACCCATCAAGTTTTAATTTAAATGTTGTAGTCTAACTCTTGAAAAGCTTACCCAAGCGTGTCCATCACCTAGGACGAGGCTATTCGAATAGTTTTTAACCCTGCAGGGGTGTACCACTGTACCCACACTTCAGACCGCCTTTAAGCCAAAGCACACTTCCAAAGGTATGCTGGCACAGCTAAGTCCTACGAGACTTGTTCCAATATTGTGTATTAACTACGAGCCGCTCGTATGGATAGAAACCCATACGCTTACATGGTAAAGCCGAAAAGACAACTACCCACTCAGGATAAAGCTTTTCGGACAACTACCATGCTCCCACCTCCATCCCTCCTGCGACCTCCTGCGACCCGGAGCCAATACACGCCAAAGTACTAGGTCAAGAGAGGTCCCATATACTCTAGTGTGGTTAGCGCGAAATGCTGGATAAAAATTCACTCACAAGATGTTCGGTCCTTAATTGACGGGCACCTTTCGATCACACCCAAAAGATCACACCAATCTTACCATTGTGCGCGTCCAAATCATTTTTATTTTCATTTTTAGTTTTGCAATTAAACAAAGCGAAATGTCAAACATAAAGTTGTAGTAAATTTTGTGTGATCAAGGTTACCGACTAAAGTCGATAACGCTTGATTCTACCGATAGCTAAACATGTCTAAGCAAGTTGACCGGATCTACTAAGTGATAAGAGATCATCCAGCGACCTCGATCACACGACAAATAACCTAGGCTCGGGTAGTAGAAGTCAATATTTTGTCTACAGGATATGCAACACGGATTTAACTAATCAATTTAACACAAATTAAGCGATGCATACATACAATTGAAACAAAATATTAGACTTTAAAATCTGGGATTATCATGATCAAACCGCTTGCTCGGCTCTTTGTTGCTCAAGTTGTTGCGAGGGTCGTTCTCGGGGTTGCCGCAAATATCGAATCTAACGATTGAACAAAACAGCGAATAAGAGCGAATAACAGCCAAAAATCAAATATGCAACAGCAAACAAACATACTAAAACTCACACAGCAGCTTAAGCATGATATAACAAAATTTTAGAAACAGAGAACAATTCATTTTAAGAGGTTATGAATTTTCTAAGAATTTTCAAGCTAACAATACACATGAAAACACTAGCTAATTACTTAACAAATTTTCATGAACAAAAATAGTATCTAAAACCTAACCTGATAATTAGCACACTAAAAATGAAAATTTACTGAGTTGGTTTTTCTGGATTTGGACAATTATTGAAAAGATATGAATTTTCTAACTTGGAAAATACATAAAACACCATTTAATTAATTAACAGATTTTTGCTACAGAGACAAGGTTGAGACTAATTTTAATAAATAGCACAATTAAAATGAAAACGAACAGCACTGGTTTCATGCGATTTGGATAAAAATTGAATTAGTTATGCATTTTACAAGTTTAATTGAATTATCAGCTCAACAGAAAACATAAACCAGAAATACTAAATCATTTCCGAAATCTATAATGCACTAATTCCATTTCGCACCCACAGCCACTAGCCCACATCGACAATGGCCCGGGCGAAAAGTCTTGACGAGCGATTGCGCGAAAGTGACGTCGAAGGCGTATTCTAAGAATACGCCTTTGACTTATCAAGGTGTACTTCTAACATATACACACGAGAAATCGCTTCCCGCGGAGAAAACGTATAACGAGCTACACACCCTAAGCGACGGCATGGACCCACATGGCGGTGACTCGGAGAACAAATAACGGGTGGATTAAAGGATTTCTAAACGCGATTTAACAGAGAGGCCCACAAATCGAGACTCGGGCTAAACAAGATTAGCGCTAAACTAACTCCACCGGGCTCACCGCGCGCGCGGGACGGCGCGCGGCGCAAGAATCAACTTGCTAACGGCGGGTTTCGGGCGAGTGAGTGATACCCGGGTTCGCGAAGATCTCACGAACTTCGATAGCGGTGACGCGGACCCACGGGGATCTTGGCGGCGAACGGAGGCGGAGAAGAAGATGCGCTCGCGAGAGGACGCGACAAGCTTCTAGAAGACTCGGAAGGTGCGCAAGCTTCGCCCCAACACCGGGAGCAAGAAGCACACGATAACGCCGACGAAGAAAGCTCGAGGTGGTGGAATTTCCACGGTGGCGGAAACCGAGCTTGGAGAAGAATGGGTCGCACGCCCGCAACGATGCACAAAAGGCGTAAATAAGCCCACCGTTAGATTCGATTGCATCGATGCGATCCTAAGGGACTAGTTGGCGGAGCTAGAAACTCACCGGATCACAAGCGAGCTTGCGGGCCGAGATCGCCGGAGGCGAGACAGCGATATCAGCACGGTGATCCACCGGACGCCAAGGACCGGGTTGGGCAAAATGGAGCGGCGTCGGCGTGGATCACGGTGGCGTGGTTGCGAGAATCAAGGCGGCGCTAACACGCGGCGCTACCCGCCCTCTTCGCCGGCCAAAGCAGAAGCGGGCGGAGAAAGTGAAGAGCGAAGAAGCGATGAATGAATGAGTGCGGTGAGGTTATAAAGCTCGCGATGCTCCACGGACGGACACGAGGGCAAATAGGTGGCGCGGCGAGGTACGTGGCACCCATGCGCGAGCGGCGCGAGCTCGGTGAGTCGCGGAGAAGACGAGGCGAATCGGCGGTAGGGTCCACCGCGGCCGACGACGGCGGTGCGAACCGGTGGTTTGATTTGATCGACAACGCACCGACCGTTGGATCTGAAATGGGACGGTGGGATTGGTGTATGCATTGGACAGTCGGTTGCGCGACGCGACATGGATCGTTCGATCTTCATCGGACGGTCACGATTGATTGGACTCGGGCGGTGCGATTAGTTGACGCGACCGAGTCCATTAGTGCGATCGGACTCGAGCCCAAGTGTGGTTCGGGCCCGACAAGCGTGTTTTAATTCGATTTAAAAGACAGAGAGGTTTTGGGAAATTTTTAGAGATAGCTCCAGGGCTCCAAAAATTTCGAAATTTTTATGGAAGCTAACTGGAACAGAGGACCACCTTGTGAAATTTTTCCAGGAGTTTTCATGAACCAGATTTCTCCCAATAAAATTTACAAGCTGCTGAACAGAAGTTTGACCAGATTTCAAACTAGGTTGACTTGGCCATTTGAAATAGCAAATAAAATCTAAAAAATGTGAGATAATTCAGGGAGGTGGATAGGATGATCAAGATGCTAGGAAAAATAATTTCAGAGGATGATCACAAGTTTGAAGGCTAATAATTTGATGACAACAATTCCCAATCACAAGAATCAACTTCTAGAAAATTGGAAATTGCTAGGGAAAAATGTAGAAACTTTCAAATGATTTGAAGAGACAACAAAAGTTTTTATTTCTCCTCAAAATTTTACATTTGAAATACAAACCCTAAGTTAGGGCTGTTACAGCATGAGATGCGCTGCCACTTCTTCCAGTGGATCGACGGCCTAGAGATGTACGATAGGGCATTCATCCAGCAGAAGTACATGCTGAACTACTCGGTGCAGGCTGAGAACTTCGTGCAGTGGAAACCTTACGTACCAAACCCTCCTGAGGAAGCACCGAAGGAGCCCAGTAGTCGCCCGGGCATAATCCATATCGACGATGTGAGTTATGAAGAATTTACATCTTTATTACGTTTTTCACTGTACGGTGTACTTACATCATACAATCGCAAGACATTGACAACTTCGACATACCAGCCCGACGTGGACAGTCCTACGACAAGGGCAAGGGAAAGGCTCATGCGGCTCACCCGGCAGCCACAACATATCCGTACGCCCAGGCGTAATCCGTATCCACGACGTGAGTTATGCAGAATTTACATCATTCTTACGATTTTCACTATATGATGCACTTACATCATGGAATCACAGGACATGGACGACTTTGACATACCAGCCGCACGTGAACAGTCCCGCGACAAGGGCAAGGGAAAGGCTCATGCAGCTGAGCCCGACCGCCACAGCGTATCCGGTCGTCCAGGCTTAATCCGTATTGACGACGTCAGTTATAAAGAATTTACATCCTTCTTACGATTTTCACTATACGGTGCACTTACATCAATGAATTGCAGGACATGAATGACTTCGATATACCAGCCCAACGTGGACACTCCCGCGACAAGAGGAAGGGGAAGACCGGCGAGGAGTTCAACGCTGAGCTAGCAAGAAAGGGAAAATAGCCCCGGTCCACGCAGTAGGTTAGGTCATTACGTAGTAGTCCACCATCCTACCCCCCATTACTATCCCCTAAAGGCATGCATACTTATATGGTCTGAATGCTTGTGTCGCAGTGTACCGTAGTACTAGCGAGGATGACTAAAGCAATTAGCCGAACCATCATGCCATGTCACTACGTATAACGTTCTTTTGTCCGCGGACTCTAATGTAGTTCTGGTTCCGTGTCTCCGCTAAGCCATCAAAGCATATATTGCAAGTATGCCTCTTCTAGTGGAATACCAGAAACAACCATTTGCACCGTGTCGAACCCGGGAGCGAAGGATCCCGAATTCTCTATGTTCAAACACCGGTCCAGGATTTCCAGTATACACAGTCTCACAAAATGGATATCACATTCATATCACGAAAACGTAAATGACATTAGATAAATAACTGTTTAATACAAATGAGTCTGAAACAATAATGTCAAATAATAAACACAGCGGAAACATGATAATAGAGGTGAGCCACACGATGCGCCACAGGCAATCGTCTAGGTCAAAAGGCCTACTCGTCCGGATCCTCACCGTCGGGGTAGAAGTCTTCTCCTGAATAAGATTTATTCAGCAAGGATGAGCACAACTTCCGTGCTCGCAAGTTACACCCAATATTGAATTTAAATGTATGCATAAGGTAACAAGTGAATATGGCAGGGGTTGATTTGCATAAACAACATTTTCAGTTTAAATAGACATAGTATTTTCTAAGGCAGTTTTATACTATGACTAAAATCATATTTTCGAAATGTCAATGTAATAATGTGGATAACCTCCAATGATAAAGTGAAGGATCCCCTCCTAACACTTGGCTTCCCGCCCAATTTTTTTTATAAGGATTAACCATCCTCAACATTTAATAAAGCATTTAAAAACCAAAAACAAATCTAACTTTAAGTGGCCCTGCTAGCATGTCCATGATCATGACGCGGCTATTCGAATAGTTTCTACTCTGCAGAGTTGGTACAACTTTACCCACACGAGGTGACATGCTCATTATGTCGGCCAATACACGCTTCCGTAGGCGTGTGACTGAGCAATTACCATGAGGCCTTTACAATGCTCTATCCTAGTGTACTCATGCCCGCTAAGGTTTCGCCCCTTTGGACTAACCGTCCTCCGAAAGCCCCCTCTTGTGCCAAGTGGGAATAAAACGTCTAACCGACACCCACATAATCATATGACATAAATATACTAGAACATTACAAATTAATTAGCCAAATCCTGCCCATACAGGACATGTGGTAGTACGATATGGCATAGCAATAAGCGGCTCAAAGACCGGTCCTCAATTTACTTGGACGTCATTCCTACAAACCATGGGCCTTAATCTTAACCAGATCAATCCCGTGCATAAACCTGCACCCACCATTCCGACCATTTCGCCCAAGTCCAAACCCATTTTTGGTTTTATTTTGAATAAAACTCTATTTATAAACCCATGTGGTAAGACAATACCACAATAACAAGTTTGAAACAAATTTGTAGAAATTTGGTGAAAACCCTCCCAAATTCTGTAAGTGTGAACTAATCTTGGCTAAGCATATGTTTAATTTTGATAATATCTTGCCTATGGTATCAAAGTAGTCAGGTACAACATTCAAATTAGCCATACAATAACACATGGAATCAACTATATGTAAAACAGGACATTAAGATATTTATACAAACATATGCATGCGATAAAGAATTTAAAAACTGAAAATAACTTAAAATACTGGGGGCAATATGGTCAATGGTGTAACTTGTCTTCGTTGATGTCTTGGAATTCTAAATCTTCAGATTGGTCGAACTCTCCGGAGTCGTCGAATTCTAAACGTGAAAATACGACAAATTCAATATTCAAATTCAAATAAATTCAAAAACATAGTTCAAATTAACTCCAAATTGAAATATTTTGGTTTAGTTAGCTAGATTATAATTTTATATAAATTTTGCAATTTGAATCACCCAATTTGGAGTTTATATGCAAAAGTTATGAATTTTAGAAGTTTTTAACCTAATTCTGAAATTTAATTGAATTTTCCGAATTATTTTCCTACTGAAAAATCTATTTATTACGCAATGCTGACGCCAGCGAGGGATTTTTGGAATTTAAAAGAATTAAAATAATTTCTGACATGCGGGCCCCACGTATCATAAACACGGCTCACGGTGGACCCAGCCCACGGTGGAACGGGTGTGTGAAGTGCGTGGCTCGCACGCATAGCGACCACGTGGATCGCCACATGGCGCCACGCACGCATTCTTCGAGGTGCGCGATGTGGCGCTACGGTGGCGTGCCATGTCGGCGCCGGACAGGGGCGGCGCTCGGGTTCCAAGGAACCGGCGATCGGCGGTGTCTCACCGGCGACGAGTGGTACCAAAAGAGAGAGGGTGCTACGGGGATCTCGGTGCGCTACCTTACGACGGAGGGGCACGACAAGGTGGCCGGCGGCGAGCGAAGGAGCGGCGGCGAGGTACGGGCGACGACGAGAACGGCTCTCCCGGGGTCCTCCGGCGACGGGAATGGACGAACCAGCTTCGCGGTGATGAGGTGATGGCGATGGTGTGGTCGTGGTGGCTGGAGCAGCTCTGGTGGCGGCGCAATCGGCGGCGAGGTCTCGCAGCTTGGCGGCGACGAGAACTCGGATTCCGGCGATGTTGGGGCGTGTGAGGAGGAGTGAGTAAGGGAAGGTGGAGGATGAGAAGGGCTACCCGGTGCTCCCTTTTATAGGGCAAGAGGAGGTCGGGAGTGGCGGGGCGACGTGGGAGCGTGCGGCGGTGGTTGCGGGCGCGGTGACGGTTTCGGCTAGAACGTGCGCGAGAAGAGGGGAAAAGGTGGGGATCGTGTGCGGCGACGGGTGCGAGCCCATGCGCACGACGCGGGGAAGTCGGGGCCGTTAAAATCGCCCGTGGACGAAGCTCGGCGGCAGGTGAAAATGGCGGGCGGCAGTTGCTGCGCGAGGAAGAAGAAAGAACAGAGGCCGTTGGATTTTGATCCAACGGTCACGATCATTTGTGGTGACGTGGGGGTAGCGGGGTGCACGACTCGTTGGATTTTAATCCAACGGTTGGAACTTGATGAGGGTAGAAGAACGTGGGTGAATCCTGGCCATTAGATCCAGATCGGAAGGTTCACATTGATCGAGTCATTCGGACCTCGCGAAGATTGCGTGAATTCTGACCGTTGGATTGAAATCCAACGGTGGATGAGCTTCGAGGTGGTTTTAACGCACGAGCGCGTGTGAGGCTGACGGGTGGGGTCCCGGTGTCAGTGAGATGGAGAGAGAGGGCGCGGCTCGGGCCGTTTTGGGCCGCACGCGGAGTGGAGTTTGGGCCGGGGTTTTTAGATTTCGGCCCAATGCCATTTTGAGGATTTCTTTTTGATTTTCTATTTGATTTAATTCTGGTAATTCAAATAAGCTTTAATAAATAGCAATATACTTCCAAAAATTATGGAAAAATTCACAGAAATTCCCATACTTATTTTGGACTTAATAAAATTATTTCCAACTTTATGTTGGCTTTTAATTTTGCAAATAAATTTGTTTTGACTTTAAATTAATCATAAAAGTTTTTTAAAAATTTCAGAAAATCCCACAAAAATTCATAAATTTTAATTTTTACTGGAATTTGAAAATTGGGTTGTTACACACCGACATCGAATCATCCATGTTTTAGGGTATCTTCATAATCACAACGGGCGTTCATAGCCCCTTCAATCATATTCTGTATAAGCTTCATAAAGTACTTCATCGACTGTTTGCCTATATACGCGTATACGTTCAGAAGATAAAACCCTAATTTACAAACCTCGATGCCCATATTACTTAATGAATGTTTTTTTTACAAATATCAGTGCCTGTTGAAACTCTAATTGAAATGACTGAAGAAAAATTCGTATTCCTATCAGCGCTAACCCAAATTGGAAACCCTACTTTTTTTCATTTCTGGAAACCCTAATTGAAATGACCGAAGAAAATTGTGCAGTGCATATAGAGTATGGAACCATAACATTTCTGGCCCCCAACATTTCAATCTACTGTTTTAGGTCATCTTCATAATCACAACGAGCGTTCTCAGCCCCTTTAATTGCATTTTGTAGAAGCTCCATAAAGTAATATGCTTTAACTCCGTCATTTTTAACAGGCGCATCGTAATATCACTTACCTTCCTACTTATGACTCATTACTATCTTAATCGTCCTCGTAAAATTTCTCAGAAATTTAGCGCACTATAACAATATACGACGATCACAAAATGTTATTGCGAGCCTGACAAATTTTGTGCCCTTGATATTCTACGAAAATAACAAACAGACCAACCAACGTTGTCACTACACTTTTATTTTCAAAAAAAATAACATCATACAATAGATTATTTTTTTAAAAAAAATCCAGAAGTAATGTGATCAACAACTGCAGCAATCAAGATATTATTTCTCTTCAATTTTCTCTTTTTCAGAGTCTTTTGAAAGCTTCAAAAAATTAAAATAAACAATTTCTATTTTAGTGTATCAATTAGAGCTTAATTGAAAATTTTAGAAAATTAAAAATAATTTAAATGAGTAAAATAAACTTCTATTAAATTCAATCTTTTTTAACAAATTTTTGTTTTTTCCTGTTTTTTCTCTATTTTTTCTTTATTTTTCCTTTTTTCCCAATCTTCTTCTTTCTCTCTCCCTATTTCCTCTCTCCTTGTCGCCACGTGGCAGGGGGCAAGGTGCTGCCAAACCCCACGACAGCACCTTGCTCATGCTGTCGGCCACGATAGCAACTTGCCTGCTGCCGATCCCTGCGGCTGCTGCGGTCAACGGCGGCAGTAGGTCACTTGCTGCCGTCCCCGACGGGACGGCAGCACGTGCTAGGAGGGGGCCAAAAATGAAATTCTGGAGCTAACAGAGCTACTTTAGGAATTACGGAGCGCTATGAGGCCAATTGAGTCCAAAATTCAAAGACCGAAGTGAGGCTTGGCCACGCGACGACTGCTGCACGTGCACGTGTCTCGCGCGGACGCTCAAGCAAAAGCGAAGGCCGAAGCCAGCGGTGGATCGGACAGCCGAGAAGCGACCGAAACGAAATCGAACGGCCAAAAGAAATCAGGTGACGTGGCCTGGCGATTCAAGGCCAAATTTTTGCTTGGTTTATGTCGGAGGATGTGTCACTAAAGTATTCTATAAAGTGTTTTATTCGAAAAAAATATTTATAAAGTATTCATCCCTAAATGGTCTTTGTAGGCAATTCTACATTTATACTAAAGGCACTTCCAAGAAGAAGAGAAAACTCTATCCAAACAGTCCTTGATCCTTAGGCTCTTTTTGACATTGTAGTAACTTTTCAAAAGCACTTATTTTTCTACTTACAAATATAACAACTAGTTGAAAGCGTCTTTTTGAAGACATAAGAATATATTTTTAAAAATTAGTAAATATTTTGTATTTGACTAGATTTACTAGCACAACTCAACACAACAGTCTACAGTGCAGTCTACAAAGTGATCCTCAGTCATTATGGCATATACAATACATGGTAGCTTCAAGTGATGGTGTCATCCTCCACCTAAGTACAAGCCACCGAAGACATCATCCAAGCTCCTACTCTTCCAATGCATGATAGCTTCAGGTGAGATCTACAGAATAGTAGAAAGTGGTAGAAAACAATAAAATACTTGAAAAATATAATTTTCTGCTGTCACCACACATAACCTCATCTATCGCCTCACCCCTTGTGTCAGGGAGGCACCTGCGCCTTCTGCGATCTTCTCCACGCTCTGCAAACCACTCCCCTAACCAAGCTGGTATAGCTGCGCCGACGTGGAGGCTTAGGACACCTAGCCACGCTGTAGCGTTGTGCGTGCTCTTAGGCAGGAGTCAGGTGATGGCCAGGCCAGGCAAATTCTTTGCCAGGTCTCGATCCAAATTGCAAGCAGGCCCTTTATCCTCTTCGGCCACCACCGGCCACAGGCCACAGCTACCTCCCTCCCCCCTTCCCTCGCCACCATGGCCACCGCCGCCGCGTCCCTCGCTCTCCACCACCAAAACCCCAACCCTAAGTCCCACCACCTTCTCTTCACTTCGACGTCCTCCGCCTCCGCGGCCTTCCGCAGCCGCCAAGCCAGGTGCGGCCGCCGGAGCGCACCTCCGCCGTCCGCCGCCGTCTCCGATGAGCTGGAAGGTGAGGTCCGTACACTTCCCACCACTTCAATTCCTTTTTATTGGTATTGTAGAAGAAAAGGAACTACTTCCTGGCTTGCCGAATGAATATTCAGATAAAAACATTTGCTGTAAAATGGGAATCATTACAACTTAGTGAAATGCAGGATTTTTTATAGAGCGCGGTGGGGCTAGATTTGTTGTAGTTGCAGCAGAAATCTTCGGTTGGCTAATGCATGTCATGGATAAAATGGAACCCAAAAAAATCTGCAAATTTGTTAGAGCATCAGCAATTCCATGGTCGTTATTGAGTTTTATGCACCAACCTGTTCACCCAAACCTTAGGCTGTTGAGGAAAGGTGGACAATGTGCTCATACTTCAACACTCCCCTTTACATGTAGCATCTACCTCTACCAGGCCTAGGACGTCGGCTCAATTTTATTATATTAAAATTGTACTAGCTAGGTCTCAAACTCGGGATCTCTTGGCTCTGATACCATAGTGAGTTTCATACACCAACTAGTTCAACCAAAAGTTTAAACCATCGAGGAAAGGTGGACAATATGCTTATATTTCAATAATCTTGATTTACAACCAAATAGATAATGTGTTTTTGAGAAAGTATATAGATTTATTGGAACTTCTGTTGTGAATACATTTGTTTTTGTTTTGTTAATCTTTTCAGAGTGAGCTGTGGAAAAAATAATGCTATTAGTCCATAATGTGAGCCAATTTACTGCATAACTTCCAGAAGAAGCAGGTCTGGCTCAACATAACAGTGTTTTCATGCCATTGTTAGATTGTGATAAGGAGCAACTTGTCCCAATAATCTAGGTTATCTAACTTTGCTTTTAAGAATCATAAGTCTTCTTGCACTAGACATGCCAATCTTGTCAGAAAATCTAGTCAGAATTTTTTTGTCCTGGTAAGAAAGTGGTTCTAGTGCTACTGGCCAATGCCGAATTTGACTTGTGCTGTTTTATTATCACTCTGTGCCTAGGAATTGTTTTGGAATATTTTTCTGGTTAAATTGCACAAACACAAAATCCATTAGATTGTTCAGAATGTTGGTGTCACGAATCTTAGTTCATAACGGGGTCAACACCACACCGCTAGGAAGAAGACCGGGTGGCGTCAGTTTGGTGGGATGAGAGATTAGATTATAGACTGGCATGATAGAACTTTGGGAGGGAGAGTAGATTAATTCATCTTTCTTGTTTGATTGATACTGAATACATACTATCTATTTTATAGGGACAACCCGACTTGATCCCTAAGAAACAATCTCTATTTGTAAGGAAACTTATCTCTATTTCTAAGAAAACTTATATCTTTTAGATGGAATATATCTCTAAGGAAGTAAATCCAACTAACAAAGAAACTGACTATTCTTATATTTATTTCCCAGCTACTAATGCACCTATGGACCTAGTATGAGTAGTGCGTGTTGCTACAGTACCATGCATACTGTTCATGCTCGCCTGGAGTTGTGGTGGTGACCATGGCTAAAGCCTTAGGTGACCTCATGTTGACGAGAGGTTACGATTGTAATATGAGTCCTTGGAGATCGTTGCCTCCACGCGCGGTTACGGCAAACTCATCGGTTGGTGCGGTAGCATGGTAGCAACCCTGGCAGCGTCGCGGTGGCCACGACGTACTTCAGCAGAACCGCGGTAGGCTTCGATAGTTTCTCAGCAAGACGTGGCAGCACCGCTAAAGGTTTTGGCTCTGCCACGGCAAGCTTCAGCGACACCATAGTAAGATACGGTAGCGTCGCGGCAAGTTCCGATAGCGTCACTGTGGTTGTTGGAAACACCGCCGCCTCTTTTTACGTCTTCTTCTCCTTCTGATCAATGATCATCTTCTCTAAAGTAGCATGCATGTCGAGGAAGATGACCGCCATCTTCTTGTCGTTGTCGTTGGTATTCATAGCCATCTTATAGGCGTTAGCTTTTATCATGGCCAATGACTCGGTGGCAGATCTGATGGTCTAATTTGTCGCCATAACCATGATAGCAGAAGTCACGGGAAGGGATCGACTGCTCTAATACCAAATGGCATGAACCTTAGTTCATAACGAGGTAAATACCGTACAGAGGAGGGCCAGCACGGCTCAGCTGAAGGAGAAGGGGTCTTAGAAGAAAGGAGGGACCATGGACTGGGTACTGGGATGATGAACCTTGGGAAATATAGTTAGCATACATGTTGACTTTTGCACAATGGTATGATGTCATGGGTGGCAAGCAGCTTGAAGTTAAAGCATGCCTGCAACTGCATTGCTTTTTGCCTGCTCTTATTATGAACACTGAAATTTTAGTTAAATATCAGGTATTGATTGGAAAAGATGCCTTAAGGTTGGATTTCTTTCAAAAATACAAAACCACATGTACGCGCGGGTACATGCACTATCTTAACCCTCAAAAGCACCTCCAGATTCGTGCAAGGGGTTTTCAATGATTAGAAGATGGGATGGTGGTTTGAATTTTGAAAATTTGCATCGATCTTGAGGCACATTTGATGGTGGTGATAGTATATGTACCCATATATATACATGTGGAAAAACCACATTCGATTTCTTTGTAAGATTTGTGAGCTTGTTTTATATGCTTAATGTGTTCCATGATGAAACGAAGTTGTCATGGGATTGAACAAGGGTATCAAGGCCTCTAGGTCTTAGTATGTTGACTAGAGCACTTCTTTACTTGACAATATTTAATTAGGAACAACTGTTGAAATATGAGCACATTGCCTAACAGCTCAAGCTTTTAGGTGAACCAGTGCATGAAACTCATATTGGTACCAGAGCGAGGCCATGAGTTTGAGACCCACCAGGCTCATTTTATTAAATTAATAATTTGTGGAGTGTGTGCGAGTACGACTAGGTTAGGCTTGTGCTTGTGCCTCCGGTCAGGAGCGGATCCAGCTAGGTGCATGGAGGTACAACTGTGTCCCCAAAATTGTTGAAGCTGTACACTGAGTATCATCTTTGGGTGTTAGCTTGGTTGGTTGGTGTAGTCAATATTGGAGCATGAGGTGGGAGTTCTACCCTCTCTGAAGCACTTAACTTTTTCTTTGTTTCTTCCACATTAATTATTGTTAAGTATTTGTTAGTAAAATGATTATGTGCATCAGTATTTCAAAAATATAAAAAGGGAATTTCTTTTGAGAAATAATAGGACAAGATCTATGAGATAATTTTTGTGCAATTTTGCTACTATTGTTTTTGCCCCCACAATATTTAATCTCACCCCAAAATTTCTTAAAAAGTTGTATCTCTCCTATCTTGATGATCTAAAGGTCTCTTAGCAGAGCTCGTGCCCCCATCTGAAAATGCTTGGGTTGTCAACTATTCATCATGGTTGGTAGCTGTTAGTTGTCCCTGACAAAGTAACTATAGGTTTTAGACTTCTAGTTAAGTAAATCTTTCATCTCTCATCTTCTGTTGCATTTGCAGGAGAAGATATTAGCACCACATTTTCTACTACAATTTTGTCAGAAGGACAAAAACTGAAGCATTCACTTAGCAACAGTATGGTGTTGCCTTCTTCAAGTACCAGAGCTACTTCCTCCATGGCTTACCCTGTTTCTCTTAGCAGCCTCCACCACCACCCCAACAGCCACCATGCTTGTTTTCCTCCCTCAAAACCAAACTATGGCATTACCCATAAATACTCCGAGCCCCCCAAAATTCATAGACGGTCTCTCGTCTTCCTCCCTGCCTCCTCTCTTCTCCTATACACTTCCTCCTCCTTCGCCGTAGATGACACAAATAATCCAACTCCGTCCGCCTCCACAATTGACACCACCATCACAGATCGGATCTTCATGGACTTCAGTGTCTGTCCTAGCTACTTCCGCTCTGACCGCCCTTTAGGAGCTGAGCTTGCTTCATGCCCTGATTCTGAGCCTCTTGGCCGTGTAGTTTTTGGCCTGTATGGTCGGCTCCTCCCCCTCACTACTGCCAACTTCAAAGCTACTTGCACTGCTGCTGCATACCGGGGCACACTTGTCCACAAGCTCCTTCAAGGCCAATTCTTTGTTGCTGGCCACCAAGGTCCTCGGCGTGACAAGGGTGTGGTCCAACCTCCGTCAGGCCTTGTAAGGAATGCTGAGACTGTTGATCCTAAAGCATTTGAACTAAGTCATGCAAGGCCTGGCACCCTCTCCTTGTGCCTTGGACAGAATGATGATGACGATGATATCAAGCTCAATCCTGATTATCACAATGTTGAATTCTTGGTTACTACAGGGCCAGGGCCATGCCCAGAGCTTGATGGCCAGAACATTGTCTTTGGAACTGTATTGGAAGGTGAGTTACTTACTTGTTTTCAGAATTGCTTTTACTAGACGATTATCGCACATGTGTTAAATTGCCTGTCTTGCAAGAATTTGAATATCCTTCCCTTGAATATTTTTCGATAACATACGATTTATGACCAAGATATGTTATGTGGAATTTGACTAACAACTAATCAACGGTAAGAATAAGAGGAGAATTTAGTCTCTCATGTACAAACTCTGTTTTCTTGTATGTCCAATTAGAGAAAAACATTAAAAAAATTGAAGATATTTCATTTTTCATCAAGTGAAATTATATTTGGCATCCTTTGGTCTTGATTTGATATCGATAGATAGGCTTGCTAAGCAGTAAGCTCAACATATTTTATTTGAAAAACCACTATAAATACATCAGAGAGTGTCACATGCATGTTTGGTTTGCAGCTTTGCTTGTGTATTGACAAACAAGTGTGTCCTTGTTTCGGGTAAACATCATGCATATGTAAAAACAAACTTGGAAAATCTTATATGATTACCAATTTCTACAAGTATCGGGTTGTAAGGGAAGTCGTGTTGTCTTTTTTGTATATTTTATTGCCTCACCCAAGATAGCTGACACACTAACATTTTCATCATGACAAATGCTAGTTGTAAAGGCCCACTTGAGTTGCAAAACAAACTGTTACTCCTATACACAGAACTAGCTACTGTAGGTTGCAGTCTTTCATTTTATTTTATTTTTTGCCAGCAGTTTCTTGTACAGGTAAAGTATCTATATTTACCCATTTGCTCCATTGGTTAACAAAGAACTTCCATTCTCAAACACGCATGCACATACACATGCATACATGCACAATCTCAAAACAGAAGTGTGACTTCCATCAAGCTAGCTAACAGAAGTATAGAACCCTTCAACCCTTGTTCGATTCAGTTTCTGTGCAGAACAAAGGCTTAAAAATCAACTTGAAAATAAACTATTTTGTTTGGTTCTCGTTTTATTCAACGATATAATCCAACCTTGAGTAAGAGCAGCCAGATAAGTAGTGCTTCCTTGCTTCACCCCCTGCAATAGAAGTTGTACAAATCTTGAAGCATAAGGGGTAAGTAGATGGAATCCACCAGTGTTTCCTTATATCAATTCTTGTGTTCACAATTCTCTCTTATTTTTTCTTGCATGGTTCCGATTTCTTGTTACCACTTAGTCTGTTATTGCTCTTTTAATTTGATTTTGAGGGGGCGAACTTGGATTGCCATATTACCAACGTTTATTTTTCCAAAAGTGTGACTTTTAAACTTGATCCTTCAGCTGATAATACTGGTGCAAGCATTGTTTACATGTCTTCTGTACATGCCATAGTTCTTCCCAAATCCCAATAGCTCCATACCTCTTTGCCCCTGTTGTGATTTAATAGAACTCTGGTTATCAGGGTAAATATCACATTGAAGGAAACCATACAAATCTTTAATGAGATTTGTACTATCATTGATTGTATCGCCCAAAGACAATCTGATTTTTGGCTAATTTAAGACTGTTATACCTGTTTTGACAGTTCTCTTTCGCAACTGAGTAAATTTTCCAACAACAAGCAGTGTCTATGGGTCACTAGAAAGCAGTTTAAGTATTATGTGTGAAAATCACTACACCTCTACCCCCAAAATGCACATGCCCGCCTCCTACTCTGCATGCCCTAGCACACGCATGCTCATATGCGCACGCACATGCCCCTGTACGTGCACAAGCTCACACAGATGTGCACACACCTATTCTCTCGCGAGCACACAAATGCTGGCTGTAAAGGACCCACTTGAGGTACAAAACAAATTGTCACTCCACACGAAAGTAACTACTATAAGTTGCAGTCTTTGATTTCTTTGCCAGCAATTTCTTGTACAGGGTAGACTATCTATATTTACCCATCTTCTTCAATAGTTAACTAAGAAACTTCCGTTCTCAAACGTGCATGCACATACACAATCTAAAAACACATCCACAAATAAGTGAGCGCACAAAGAGCTTCAACCACTGAAGTCAACATTTATTGATTAGAAGTGCTCTGATGGATCTCACATGAAGCTTCAAATTTTGCTTGAGTTGTTTTGTGATTATCTGAGGCCAAAAAGGGGCCAGTTTGGGTATATTATGCCCCTTTAAAGGAAATAAGACATAGAAAGTACCCATTTTGCTCTTCCATGGGCTTAACCAGTTAACCACGTGGAAGATTTTTAGGTGATGATCTTTGGCCCTGCAACCGTTTTTTTTTGTTCTTCAACTTTGTTTAGTCAAAGTATTTTATGCAAGATAAGTCAGTCATCCTGTTCAGAGTCAAAACATTTGACGGGAGAATCAATGTTTTTATAGTCTATCGAGTGGTCTGTTCTGGCGTGACAAGCTGATTTACTGATTTCCATTCCCAAAAAATCATTATCGGCCATGCACCAAGTGCTACAAGTATACAATGATAATAGTACAATACTGAATAAATTTAAACATAAGTCTTTTGTCAAGTGATTTATAACCTCTTTCTGATGTAACTTAATGTACGGCACTGTGGATTACTGGTAGTACCAAACTTGCGCTGTAAGAGTTTCGAAAATTTCAGTTCCGGTGCTTCCTTCCTCACATGAAGAACCCCTTGTTCTTAGTGAAACATACTATTAATATGGTTATAGAAGTATGTTAAGCATGGAGAGCAGATTAATAGTATCTTTTCCTGGATGTGTGAAAGCAGCCATTACTGTTTGCTTATTAGCCTGATTTAGCATGCGCAAATGAAACAAAGTATGGCAGACAAAAAGTCAACTCATATGTGGTGAAAGATAATGGTTCCAAATAGTGCTTTGACTGCTTTCATTAAAGACTGGGACCATGTATTGTTGGGTAGCATTACCTTACTCCACTGATATGTGGTTGAGAAACGATGATGTGGATGCACATTTAAGGCCGATAGTTTGATGCCACTACTTTTTTCTCCAAGTGGCAGATTTGTCACGTGTGGATAATAGATACTAGGTTCATCTGTTTGGAACTTACATGTACAGTGAAAAATGTTGGAAACTCTGGCACCGACATCTTATCAAAATAATTTAGAGATTGTGTTTTCTCTCATACACATAGTGTTGTGAACTAGCACAATAAGGGGTAAACATCCGTTGGAGGGAGGTCGGACGGCGACGACTTGAAGTAGAACGGCACTGGATGAAGGAGGGCACCGATTGGAAGCATCCATTGGAGGGAGGTCTGACAGCGACGACTTGGAGTAGAATGACGCTAGGTGAAGGAGGGCACCGATTGGGAGAGGAATAGATTTAAGAATAGTCGGTCAAGAGAACGATCACAGCTGGATTTTAGGGACTAGAAACTTGTTTATTATTTTTGCTTTATTAATAATGGATACATACTATCTCTTTTATAGAGACGACCCGACTTGATCCCTAAGAAACAATCTCTATTTCTAAAAAAATCTATCTTACTAAATGGAATATATCTATAAGGAAGTAAACCTAGCTAAATGGAAAAATCCACTTTACTCCTCTGAAGTATCGTGTTTGTCCGCTTAGCCCCTGAACTTTTTGTTGCCTACTTAACCCACTAGATTTCCAGTACCAGATCACTTTACCCCCCTAAGCATGGTTATTAAGGCGGTAAGGCGAGGCGAGGCGACTCACTTCCCTCAAACCTTTTAAGCGATAAGGTGCGAGGCGAGGCCACGCCTTACACACATCCTAAGGCGCTAATGCAACAAATAAAATGAGCATTTTAGCAGCACATATGTACCTTGTTGTTCTTGAGCCATGTAACACCCATCCCCCCCCCCCTCACCTTGTTGTTCTTGAGCCATGTAGCACCCATCCCCCCCCCCCCCCCAAATTGCTCTTCTCCTATGTAGCATCCATTCCCTTGCAAGTTTCAACATATAGATTGTTATAAATATAGTAGATACAAATTGTATTCCAATTAATTGAGTAAATACGGATTGAGTATTTGGGTAACATATCTTGTTGACAATCTCTCCTACTGTGACATACCTAATTTCTGTGGTAGTATTGGAACACATTACCACATCTGAATAGCCACCCGCAAGATGCTCCTTCAGCCTTTTAATCCCTCCTTTACTTGGGGTGTTACAAAGGATACACATCATCTTATCTCGGTTGCCAATTTTTGGCCAGTAGCCATATTTCCATCCCGGATCATTAGACTTCGCCTTCCGTTTTGGATCGGTCTTTGGATCATACTCGGAGGATGTAATACTTGCACTTGCCATTTTTTTTTTTTTTTTTCGCATTAGAGAGATTAGAGAAGTAATTATCAGTTTAACTAACATTTAGCAATTCAGCACAACACCAGTACACCACAACATAGTAGTAGTTCAGCACATCAGCATAAAGCACCGAGCCACTGATTCGCTCCTCTCCTATGTTCTCCACACCTCGGCGCAGCACAGAGCACACGGCCACACGCACATGCCGACGCGACCGCCTCCCCCTCCGGCGGTGACCCGGCCTGCCCACCTCCCCCTCCTCTCCTCGGCCAGATGCGGGGAGAAAGGAGGGGGAGGCGGGAAGAAGGAAGGGAGGTGGAAGAGGGGAGAGAAGGGGAGAGGAGGAGGGAGGCGGGCAGGCCGGGTCGCCGCTGGAGGGAGAGCTGCTGGGCGACGGGTAAAACAAAGCAGAGAGGAGGGGGAAGGGAGAGCTGCTGGGCGACGAGCGAAACAGAGCAGAGAGGAGGGGTGTACCTTGCTGGGCGACGAGGATGGGCTGGAGAGGGCGAGGCAGATGGGAGGATGGCTGCGCAGATCCGTCGTAGCCGGAGCTGATGGAGGCGCCGCCGCCTAGGGTTCCAGGTGGTTGTCCTCTTCGCCCTCTCCTCTTTGGCTCTTTCCCCTTCTCTCTCTTGTTATGCCAATGGCCAACTCTTCGCTCGCTCCTCCTCGCGCTAAGGCCAGCAGTCCCAGTACTTCGCGCACGCTCCTCTGGCAAGGCGTCGCCTCAAGCCTTCCGGACGCCTTCATCCGCCATAGTGACGCCTTGGAGACACCTTTGGCCTAGGGTGGACGCCTTAGGCATGCTCAGCAAGGCGGGGGCGACGCCTTGCATGCAGTGGCGCCTTAAAGCGGCGCCTTATGGACGCCTTGATAACCATGCCCGGATGCCCCTAAGGCCGGTTTTGACACTAGTTTTGTCACTGTGACCACCACATAACTACAGTGTCATCACACATGGATGTTGACATCATCTCCTACGTATCCTCTCTCCCTCTTCCTCTCTCTTCTTCGACTCGGGTGGAAAGAGGAGGTGGAGAGAGAGTTGGACAAAGAAGATGTGGAGGTTTGATGATATCAGCATCTATATGTGCTTCTAAGTGGCAAAACTGAGTAATATGGTATCCCATGTGGCAATACCACCGTCCATACTATGAAAACCGCCAAGCAAAACCGGACTCGAATATTAAGTGGACTGGTATTGGGTTAAGCGGACAAACGTCATATTTCAGGGGAATAAAGTGACTTTTACCTTAGTAACTTGTAACCGCAGTAGCGCCGAAGAAACTGAAGTTCATGTCTTTTTTTTCTGTTAGTATATGTATTCCGGATTACCACGCTATATTCGTCGAGAGTGCACATACAGCATCCCTTTCTTTTATCGAGGGTTCTAGCAATTGATATCCTTTGGCAAATAATTGAAATGCAATTTCGTGATCTGGATCTTTAATTGTTGGAAACTTCTCAAGTTCTTCTGCCAAGCCTTGATTAATGAACCTTCAAAATCCCTCAAATTGGATCTGACTAAATCCGGGTATTGTGGACATTCCCTCATTTCCATTCCGGGCATCGCCCTTTCTCTGATTCCCATTGCCGACTTTGAACGAACTCATGCTTGAATGAGAACAAGCGATTTGCGACTTTGGTCCATGAATTCTAAGATCATGTACAGTTATCGTAACAGATTTTAGCAAGTTGGCTGGAAAATATTACCTATTAATGGTGATTTTCATTCTTTCTTTTTCCTTACTTGTTTACATGCCCAAATGGGCAAAGGCCTGAGGACCGATGGTAGAGCACTCGCCCTTTATTGGCCGGCCTGAGGCTCTTCCCCATGCTGTCCGTCAAGGCTCCGAAGCCAACTTGACAAGGGAGGGAGACTAGAGACTTCCTTTATTTCTTCTTGCTTATTCAATAAGAGATACAATCACTAAGAAACTTCTCTCTAAACAAGGAATCCTAAAAATGGTAACTAGGGTGATTGACTACCAACCAAATTAAGAGATAACCTTCCAGGTTACAGCTGCTACAGCAACTGCTTAACAGTAACCTTGTTTACTGTCTACTCGCCCCATCTTGTGCTGTCGCTGGGCCCACCTCCATGACACTAAGCATGCATTCTTTACAATTTTGCATACCTATTCATTTATCTTGGCATATTATAAAACACCCTCATGCTCCCTGTAGTGCTTGGTTCTTCTCAATATTACTGGAAAAAATGTAGCCCCCCAAGTGGCTGTTGGGAAAACAGTGATGTATTAATATTCGGTCCAATCGAGTTTGTCCTTTTTGTTCTGATGTTTGTTCCATTCATTATGTAGGAATGGATGTTATCACCAGCATCGCAACCATCCCTACATATAAACCAGCTGAAAGGATCCGCTTCTTCAATGAGTTTGCGCAGTTGATTGGCGATGAAAGAGCTCAAACTGCTCGAGCTATGTGGGATCGCCCGCTTAAAACCGTATATATCAGTGACTGTGGGGAGCTGAAAGTGACCAAGCCATCTCTTTCCCCTCCTAGTTTGCCATGATATACTGCATAGAGGCAATTTTGTGTATCTTTACTGGTTCTTCATCCTTTCATCCATGTAGCTGTATATATGCCTTGTTCCAACTGTCACCTATGTTCTCTTGCTGCCAAAATGTTGTATTTCCAGCCTCCGATTGATTGAAGTAAATATAATTCTGTGCAATTCTTCACCTGTGTCAGCTTCATCTTGGAGAACCGTTGATCTTTGAAAATGACTAATTGCACCAAATTTCTATCTGGGTGACATTTTTTTTGTTTACTATTTTTGTTTCAGCATTCATTATTCATCGATGAGAAACTTCTCTCTATCCAAGAACTGTTGTCGTGTGGGGGGCATGTTCTGTCGGTACAGAAAATTAGCTTGTATATGGCCCAGCTTAGACTTTGATTGCTAGGCTGATTTGTTTCGTTTATAGCACATGACTTCCATCAAGGTAGCTAGCAGAAGTATGGAGCCCTTGTCGGGTTCATTTTCTGTGCAGAACAAAGGCTTAGAAGTCAACTTCGAAATAAACTGGCTTTGTTTGGTTCTGTTTTTATTCAACGTTAGCCCAACCTCCAGTTGAGCATCGCGAAAGTAGGGATGTCTCATTTTACCTATGCTCTCTCTCTCTTAAAAAAAAGGCAAGAGACGGGCGGTAGATTGACCCTAAAAGTATCTATAATAGATTGTTTCTTAGTTTGTTATTAAGATGAGAGATAATACTCAATCTAATAAAAAGAAATAAGTCTTCCAATAGATTATTTCTTGAGCATTTCTTGAGCTTGTGTCTAAGATTTTAATTGCTACAAATATGCATGATTCTTGATGATCAATAATGAAATACAACTTTGTGGTATATATATTTTAGCTCATTTATTATATCAATAATAAAGTCGAACTGCACAAATGATCAAATGGATATTTTACTTTAAGACAATGGGACCCACAAAACTCGTTTTTAAGTAACAAGTAAATCTCCAATAGAGTATTTGGTTGTTTCTTGTGTTTTGGTATTAACAATTTGATTGTTTCTTCATCTAGAAACAACTTTACATTCTCTCCTTACCTTCTAACAGCTAACGTAGATTGTTGTAGATGCTATAAGGTTCGAAACCCGCTGGCAGGGAGGTTAGAGCATGTGCAACGTACTTGCAAAACCCGGAGCTAAGAACTTTTTTTTGCTGTTGGGCTCGAGTCCAGCCGTTGTAGGTAGCAGAGCTAAGCAAAAATTTCCAAGACTCGGGGCAACCATTTGAGACGACCTGCAGTCAGACCTTGTCGTGGGAATGTGAGGAAAGAGAGAGCATGGGAGAGAGAGGAGGGAGGAAGGTGAGGTGAGGTGGGATTTTTTTAACTCGTTGTGGGTCCCACCTCTGGAGTGAGAAGTAGAGGCTATACACTAGAGAGAAAATTGAAACGGTAGCTTACGTGACACAGAAGAAAGAACTTAACCTCTCACGTTGTTCATGGCCTTGCATCACCTTCCCACAGAAGAAAAAACTTAACCTCCCACGTTGTTCATGCCCTTGCACTACCTTTCCAACGAGTTGCTCTAAGTGCTGACAACCTCGCTTCGCAACAAGTTGCTCTAAGTGCTGGTGTGGCATCAGCCATACGCCACATCAGCATGCCCACACACGTACTCAAATGCACACATAAGCGCATTTTGCCCTAAACAACCCCCCCCCCCCACCCCAGTCTACAGGGGAGGGGGAAATAAGGAAGAAGTCAACTTTTGGTCTCTAAACTTATGCCCGAGTCCGAATAATACCTTACAACTACGAAACCGTTCGTTGGGTCACTTAACTCCCTCGTCCTAAACTATCATGATTTTAACTAATGTGGCATCTACGTGTTCAATTTTGACTTGGTGGCACCTACGTGTTCCCACATCCATGCCGTGCTAGTACTCTAGAAAATCGGGCCGAGTTCGTCGGATTTCGCCACCGGTGTCGTTTCTCTCTCCACAACTGCCAAGTCTCTACCCTGTTCCGGTAGTTGAAGTCTACCCAGTCGCTTCTTGTCCCCCAAAACAAGATCGCCAAATTCGGGAACGCATCGTGTGCGCGCCATCGCCAGGGATCTGTCGCCGAAGCTCGTCGATGCCTACGCCCCTCTCCCTCCTTTGTTCAACCCGAGCCCAGAAGAAGAACAGTGCCAAGGGCACTGTTCATTCACAACAATGGTCTACGTGGCATCCAAGTTAGTAAAAATTGAACACGTAGGTGTTACGTCAGCTAAAACCATGATGGTTTAGGATGAGGGAGGTTAAGTGATCCGGTTTTGGCCAGTTTAGGGGAGCAAAGTGAATGGTTTTATAGTTGATGGAATTATTCGAACTCGGGTTATAAGTTTTGTTGAAGATATACCTTAGAGACAATCATAAAGATGATTATATTCGTTATGTTCATAATTTATTGGATAATATGTTATCTTGTTCTAAGAATAATATCGTTAATATTTATTATCAAGTATATGACTTGATTGTGGAACTCTACATTTATCTTTGCAATGATTATTCTAAAGTGATCCCTAGTCAGAAACATATGAGGACACATATGAATAGACTAGCATATGTATTGGTTGATGACTATGTTTCGTAGATCATAGATATGGAGATATCAAAACAATAATATGGACACATGTTAGCAAACATAGGGTTGGATCGACCCACCATGAGACACTGCGAGAACGTTATATTCTTATATGTCATCAGTTGGTTTCATTTACAATGCGTTTGCTATATCCTTAGATTTGAGGTCGTCGCACGTACTCAAGATGCGTAGTGACTTACTTAGGAGTTGGCAAACGCTACTCGTAACTAGGTAGTTATAAAGGTAACTTTTGGGTTTGCCATGATACATGCGTCGAGGTATGGTTGATCAAGATAGGATTTGCCCCTCCATGCAACGGGAGAGATGTCTCTAGGCCTCCCGAGTGATCGGATTCCAGAAATGCATGGCCATGCTACTCGCGGTTAAAGAGTTAACTATAGTTGGGGAATTCGAGTCACGTGATCGAGAAAGAGTGATCGAGCTAACCAACAAGAATGACACGTACTCGCCTTGAGTTTGACCGATATCATAAGGCAAAGGAAAATACATATGAGATTTGTTGAGGTTCCCGATGTGATCTTTACGTATACTCGGGAGTCGGCATGTCCTGCTAGGGGCCACTACCGATTAGTGGACGAGTAGGAGTACTCGGGCCATGTCCAAGTGTATATGAACTTATAGAGTTGCACGCTTAAAGGGCTATCACACATTTTGGATGGTGATCCAAATTCTTATAGGCCACAAGTTCCTAATGGGCCTCAAAGGTCGAGACCTATCATGGATGCCTATAAATAGAGGGGTGGTGGCATAGGGTTAAGTGTGATTTTCAGAATTCCCGAAACCCTAGCCGCCATACCTCCCTCGCCCAAAACTGCGCAGCCGGCGCTAGCACTCCGGCGCGTGGTGTCCCTGCCCCGTACGCGTGGATACCTTGGAAGCGTTGCTATAAGGCTTTAACGCTAGGACGATCCACAATTTGTGACGGTCACGAGGAGCACTTGGAGGAGGCGCAAGACTAGTACGACTACAACCACACTAACGTGTTACATCGACTCTTTTTCCGCTGTGAATCTATACGTCTAGTGGTAATGCTGTGATCTATTACTGGCGGAGGTTCCTTGATTACGAGGTAGATTTTTAAAATTGCGCTAATGTAGCCTACATGTTCCTTCCAGTTTAGTCGCAAAAATGGACTTCATAAACAAAAAGTCTTTTCTTACTCCTTCCACTTGTGAAGTTTGTGATCCTGCTATCTGGCTTTTTTTCGCTTTTGCCCCGCCGCCGCGGAAAACGCCTCCACAAGGTGACAAGGTGATGATATATGTGCCGATTGTTGACGTGGGGGGAAGACGTCCGCCCCTCCCCCGAATGGATTATGGATAGCTCTCTTCTTTAACCTCGACTCCAGTTGTGTGCAACGTGTGTGCTTGGCATCAAGAGAGTTCCCTGTAGCGTGGTTAAGAACATACTAATGGATGTGTACGTACATGTACACCTAAGCGTATTTATTTGCGAGGGGAGGAGAAAAAGAAAAATGAAAGCACACATGATGTGCGCATTATCACTAGTTAGACTGTTGGACTCTCTCAGGGCATCTCTAACGTAGGGTGCTTTTTACTGGGTTTTTAAAGAAAGATGATATAGTTACACCATTGAACACCCCAAATAAGAGCTCTCTCCAATGAAAAAAAGGTGCTCAGAAGGTTGCGATATCTATTAATTTGATGTTAGGCACATGTGAAGTACATGCTACAAGATTAGCACATAATCTGTCCTATGTGGCAGGCAAGGAAAAAAAAATTCTTCCGCTAAACACCCCTCCAAGTGTTTGCATTGCAGATAGACTCCTTATAGTTTCCCTAAATCCACTTATGCCATATTTACTGTCCGATTCGCATTTGGTGATGAAGATCCAGTTCCACATGCAGTCTGATTCTGTAAAACCATCTAAGCTCCTCCATACGTCGGATTTGAAACTAGGTATACACGTGGATTTTGAGGCGAATTTAGAGCTTGTTTGGATAGAGAAGGATTGAACTAATCCTCGGATTGGAGGGGATTTTAGATCAAATTTCAAGTCAATCTGAAGAGATTGAGTCGGATCATATTGTATCCAAATAAATCTAATGGGATCCAAACACAGCACGCATAGAGTTATTTGATATAATACCTGAGACAACGAGTCAATGAATGCAATGATTCAAAACTAATAGATATTTTTCTTACAAATTTTGAAGGCCGCATCAATGTCGGCGCACTAAGTATAGATGTACTAAAACCGTACGTGTTTTTTGAATGGTAGGGTACGTGAACTGACATACGGGTTGTGTGGTGTACCAATAAAAAATTATGGAATGACTATATATTTTTAATAATATGTTCACACATATTTAAATTTTATTTATCAAGTTAGTAATTGTTATCATCATCACTCCATAAAATTAAGTTGTTTTCACAATTAAATGTGTAAAGTACTTAATTTATTAGAAAAAAGCCCAACTAATTAATAATATAGAAATATTAAGTATCATACTAATGCAATATTCATAATACATGTTTTACCAGACACTGATATTCGTTCAACCGATAATTACTTAATGAATAGTAAGTAGTACCACGTCGCTGTCGCACTGCGGTGCAGTTCGTGAGTTGATGGCAACGAGTGAGGCCGCGCCCTCCTCCTCGGGTCGATCGAGAAGGCTGCCCGCCAGCACGCTGCATGCCTGGGTGGTGCATACAGAGTACAGACATACAACACTGCAGCTCTGCAGACCTGATCTCATGGGAAACTGGAGCATTTCCACAATGCATCCCTGTCAGGCGCCAGCTAGGGAATAATGGTCGCAGTAGTTCGCTGAGCCGAGCTAGCTGATGATGCATGCCGTTGGGACCATCCTATGTGTACCAAAGGGAGATCCTCGGTACAGGATGTCCGAACTTCTCGGTAGGATTGAAGATAACTTGAATAGTCTGATAAACCGTATGAAACCAATACACTACCGACGCAACAACCTGCAACACATAAGTTCGCTCAACCACACGCTTATGTGATCATCCACTCGACCACGCAAAAGTGGATGCAACCTTATGCAATCCGTAAGGAAAAGCAAGAATAAAAGGTAGAGAAAATCACACAATCCTTAGGGGAAGGACGGCAGCAGTCCAAACCCTAGGATATGCAATTGCAATCTCTTTTTTTTCTTCAATATTCGTGGTCTAAGGGTTACATGGGGTGCACCCTAGGCTTTAATAGCCTTCACAACTGTAACATCCCAAGTCTTGGCTTATGTTTCAAATGTAAGAAAATATGTAGAATCTAAAACTTTTCTTGCATCTTAAAGTTTTTGAACTTTTCTGTAATTCTTGTAAAGGAATTGTGAAAAATCAAAAACCTAAATCTCCCATTTGACTAAAATCATGAACTCCTTGTTGAAAATCTTGTGTTCAACTCCCTGGAAATATTTTTCCTTGGTTGGGTGACCCCTCTGAAAAAGTTCACAATTTTTAGAAGTTGTTTGAATATTTTAGAGGCAGCAAACCATTTTGACTTTTGGTCAAACCCTAGAATAAACCTTGTAGAATTTCTGGAGAAAAATGCTTTGCATAAAAACCTCTAGAAAATTCATGCAAGGTTTATAAAATGCTTTGCATAAAAACCTCTAGAAAATTTATGTAAGGTTTATCCTAGAGTGAGGAACCTCTAGTCAAAATTTCAGAAATTTTGGAGTTAGTTTGCTACCTCTAAAGATTCTTCAAAGTTTTCAGCTCATTTCAAAACCCTAGTCAACTCTTGTTGGGTTTAAATCTAACCCAAGCCCAAACCCTCTTTCCTGGTTGAACCCAACCACCTCGCACCCTGTCTCAGCCCCGTTCAAATGGTGTGTGGATTTTGAGCCGTTCGATTTGCATCGGACCGCCCACGCTTGTGTGAACCTTCGGACCTCTGATCCCGCCACCACTTGTGAGCCGTTGGATGTAAATCCAACGTTTGCGTTGCGCTCGGTCGCTTTGAATCAAAACGACCCGAGCCAATTTGAGTTCGTGGTTGAACCTGATCAACTAAACGTATCGGGCTCGTTCAAAGTGATGCGCGTGTTTTAACCCTTGGATCTTAATCGGATACTCCATATTGCTTTGGAATGTTCGGACTCCCGAGTTGGCGAATCAATCTCAACCGTCCATTTCTAATCCAGCGGTCAAAAAGCTTTGACTCAAGTCAATTGGTTTGGCTCAACCCATTTGAAAGTTTAGGCCCGAGCCACTTTGACTTATGCCGCTGATAGGTGGGCCCGCGTCGCACCTGTTCTTCCCCTACCTCTCGCCCACACCATTGCCAGCGCACGAGCGTGGAGAGGCAGTGCCTTGTCAATTCCTTGGGGACCTTTAAACGGCTATTTGCTACAAGCATTAAATGCGCATCAGAGCTTCTCCCCCAAAAGTCATGTTCTTACCTGCTCCCGTCGCTCACAGTGTCCATGGCAGGGGCATGAACCGAGCTCATCTTTGACCTTTGCTTTGCTCTGTTCCTTTGCCCTCCGGCTATATAAAGCCCTCAAGCTTTTCCTTGGACCTTTTCCCAGCTCTAGCTTGCTCCCTCTCTGTGGTTTAGCTCCAAAACACTAGAGAAATCACAATCGCTATTGTTGGACCGTGGAGCTCTTCGGTGACGACAGTGCTCCAAGGGTTCTTTTGGCAATCTTTTTGCTTCGCTTTGTTCCTCTTACCAGCCTTAGCAAAACCCCTAACTTAATTTTGTTTGGCATTCACAGAGATTGTCAAATTTGGGGTTTTTTCAAATTCGGCCGAAGTTCATCCCTTTCTTCCTCAACTCCAGTAAGAACCTCCTTTTCTCAATTTCTTGCTCTTGGGCCCTCTTTAGGCCCTATTGCAACTAACTCTGCCATTCTTTCATTTTCGTTTTTGCTCAGACCACATTATCTCCATCATCTTCTTCAACTCCGGCAAGTTATTTGGTCGCCAGAGCTTCTCCAGCTATCTTTTTGCCTTCTCTGTGCTCAGGTAACTTCTTATTAGTCCGTAGAAGTTGTGGCACTCGCTTTCTTGGACTGTTGCAGAGCTTTTCGCCGTTTTCGCTTTTGGCAGTGCTTGTCACCGCCGTTCATCTCTGGCTCGTCGGCGTTCTAGGCCATCGCCGCCGTCGAGATTGCCTCCTGTGGATGCGCAATATTATTGCGAACCCATTTTTGCCTTTGGGTTGCACCGCTGTGACCGAAGTCACCAGCGGCGAGCCTTTCTTTTTCCTCGGGTTTTTTGTCGGACGACATCAGCACTGTGTCGTTGTCATTTAGGACAAAGATCCACCCATTAATGAGCTAATCCGTGTTAATCACTGTTAATTACTGGCTTAGTTCTTTAATGTTGTCCTAAATTGGCTAAGCTGCCACTTACATGTGGGCCCAGCCACTTAAACACCCCCTCTCGCACTGTGCGTGATCGTTAGGACATCATTAATGCTAATCATCGGTTGGCGGTCTTAATTGGACCTTAGTGCCACTGACTGTGGGCCCGCACGTTTAAAACCAGTGCGTTTTAAATCGCTGTGAGTTGGCATTAATTATCACTTACATGTGGGCCCGCGTCTATAATCCCCATACTGTGCGCGTGCGCAACGCTTTGTTGATTGTGGATCGTCGATTTTGATATCAACGGCCCAGATCTTCGGGAACGTTCGGACCACCGAACTCCCAAAATCACTATGGGGTGTTCGTTTCTAGATCTGCGGCTCGGATCTTGCGAACGTTCGGACCTCCGAAGGTGACCTTGATCTGAGCCGTTTCTTTTTAGATCAGCGGCCCACGTTCGCGTGAGCGTTCGGACCTCCAAACATTGCTCGCATTGTGGACCGTTGGATCTAAATCCAACGTTGGGTACTGTTGGGCTGCGCGAGCGCGGCTGTGTTTCCGAGCGCATGGGCCGTGCGATTCTTGATCAACGTCCCACGTTTTGCCACGTCTTTTCTGGTTAAGTTTGTTTAATAAAGCCTGGTAAGCTTTATTTGCCAACTGAAAATTGTATTAAACTTCAAAATTTCATAACTAATTCATTTTAAATCCTTTTTGGGGGATTCAAATTTTGTTAATTCTGATTTTAACTAAGCTTTAATCTAAAAATGGTTGTGGGCTTAGTTTGGCTCCAGAAAAATTTGTTAATAGATTTAAATTAGGTTTAGCTTTAATTGTTGCATTAAAAATCCATTTAATTTGAGAAATGCATAAGTAATTCGCTGTAACTCCAAATCTAGTAGACTAAAATGTGTTAGAATCCTTTATTAATATGCTTTAGTATAGAATAGGATTTAATATTGTCTTTACCTCTGAAATTAATTTTGTGCTACATTCATTACTTAGAAAAATCATAACAAATCTATTTTAACTCCAAATGAAGTAAACCCAATTTTACTAACCTTAGGATGTCATTATCTGCCTACCATAAAAATTTTATATTCAAAAACTTTCTGGAAATTTGTGCAATAAACAGTAGCAGATAGCAATTAAAATTGAATTTTCGAGCCGACTGAACTTAATTAGGTTATAACTTTTGCATGATCTGTCCAAATCAAATGATTCTTGTTGCTAAATTCATTTAAAATCATGATCTACCTACTATGTAAATTTCATGAATTTTGGATGACTTTGGATTTTGAGTCTTTTTTGTGTTCGTCGTTTTTATTGGAATTTCTCGTTCTTGCGATAGGTTTCGAAGAAATTGTTGATTGTGAGAGCAATCCTCTGCAGCAAGAAAGTGATCTCCAACAAGGCAAGCAGATGTAACATCATTTGATCATATTGGTTACATTACTTTTAAAGTCTAATATCTTATTTGCAAAGACTAAGTATGCATGCTTCTTTGTGTCAAAGTTAATTTTGTCGTTTAAAAGTAGTTAGTCCTATTGCATTGTTTCCCTAAAATTGTTCACCCCTGCCACAAACCTAAGTTAATATTCTCACTGGTGAATTAGAGCCCGGTGGATGATTTATTGTCATTTAATTGTCTTTACGATATGATGCTTAGCAATACTTAGTTAGCGGTAGAATTGGGCGGTTGTCGATTTAGTCGATGACCTTGATCACACAAATCTTACAATTATATTATGTTCAGCACCTTGTGCTTTGTTTTATTTGTGAAATCTAAAACTGAAAATAAAATATTTTAGACTTGGGCACATAGGTATGATGGTGTGATCTAATGGTGTGACTGGAATGGTGCTCGGGTCATCAAGGACCGAGTTACTTGTGTCACTAAGCCAAGCGCTTTTGCGTGCTAACCACACTAGAGGGATATGTGACCTCTCTTGACTTAGTACTTTGGCGTATGTTAGCTCCGAGTCGCAGGAGGTTGTAGGAGGCAGATGTTTGGGAGCATTGCAGTTGCCTTTCGGCTTTGCAATGTAGCGTATAAGTTTCTATCCATACGAGCGGCTCGTAGTTAATACACAATATTAGAAATGTCTCGTAGGACTTAGCCGTGACGGCATACCTAAGAAAGTTTGCTTAATCTAGTGGCAAAAAGGTGGTCTGAAGTGTGGGTACATTGGTACACCCCTGCAGGGTTTGATCTATTCGAATAGCCTCATTCTAGGTTATGGACATGCTTGGTAAGGTCGTGCAAGAACTAGACTACAACCTTTCTATTAAAACTTGATGTAGGTGGTATGAATGGGTAATTTGTGCTATTGTTGTTGTGTCTATTGGGTTAGTCACCTCTAGGTTGTCTTATTGTTACTACTTATGGTCTCGCTATTATTTGAACAAATAAAAATCAGATTGTGCAAACTACGCTTCAATCTATTATCTATTGCAAATAAAATCTGCTTTTATGTTGAAAATGAACCTTTAGCCTTCTCCTTTGATTAAAGCCTGCATGTAGTAATATCTAGGTTTGTTACTCGTAAGTCTTGCGAGTATATTTTTGTACTCATTTGCATTGATTAATTGTTGCAGAGGAGGTTGATCCCTAAGGGGTCGACTTTTGTGAGTTTTGCTGCGGTGTGGACGAATAGCTTGGCGGCCCGGTCGGATTGCCTTGTGGGTGTGTGGCAAACCGATTGGCTCTTGTTTATAGCCATCTTATGGCATTTTGCTTCCGTTGTTATTCTAGCTCTTTAGCTTGTCTTGTGACCGGTTGGTCCCTTTTGGAATAACTATTATGTATGTCTTCTGTTTGTAAAGCTTTTGATCAGTTGTATGGATCTTGTATGGAATTGATGCATTGTTTTGTAAAGGGTGTATATACTACAATTCTGGGAAGTATACATTTTCCCGAGGCACGGGATATTTTGTTTGTGATGCTAAAGTCAATGGAAGACTAAACATTACAAGCTAAATACCCCGGGGTCTCACAAAGCTTGGTATCAGAGCCATACCGACCGTAGAAACCCCTAGCTTGGTCGTCTTTAGGATGTTTTAAAAAAACTTAGTTTTAAAAGTATTAAATGGTTTTGAAAGCTTAAGTAAGCTCTTAGATTTTGCTCTTATCTATCTTAGCTTGCTCATCTTTCCTTACTCTTGTTAAGTTTTAAAAAGTTGTTTTCCTCTCTTCCTTTCCAAAGGTAGTTGTTATCGTTTAATCTTGGTTTTGGGGGACAAATGAGAGTTGTAAAACTGAAGTATTGGCTGTCCTTTGGTGAAGAATAGAAGATCTTGAAGCTTAGGTTGAAATCTGGACAGCGAGCCCAAAATTCTGGACAACAAGCTCTTAGTCAATGGATAGGACTAATAACGAGAGGTTAATTCAACTAAAACTTGTGGAAATAAAAGGGTAAGAAGTGATATTAGTTGGCTAAGTATCTAACACCCTCTTAGTTGGTTTTACCCTGCTCTTTAGGTGTGTTAGATCTGAGTTGTGTTCTGAAATTTATTTTCCTAACCGATTGCTCGTTCGTTCAATACGAGTTAGTCATGTCGGGAAGTAGATCTTGTGTCTTGAGGCTTTTGTGATGATTTTGTGCCTGTTTCGAGTCTTTGGAGTTCGTTTTCTAGTTGTGTTATTTGTTTTCCTTGCCTCTAGTTTTTGGTTTTGTTGTTAACCCTTTCCTTCGGAACAGGATGGTTGCTGGGTGAACTCGAAGTGGTCAAAGTCAGCCGGCACCAGGATGAGGAGCTCTCGCCTCCTCCGTCCATGGCCAAAGTTGTTCTTCAGATCGAGCGCAACAGGATGGATCAAACGAGGATTTTGGAGTCAATTGCGCGCAATACCTCCACTCTATCTGGTGCCTCCGGATCAGGGGGAGGAGGTGGACATCAGCCGTGTGGGGGACTCTCAGAGTTCCTCCGCACTCAGCCGCCCACTTTCTCTCGGTCAGAGGACCCACTAGATGCAGACGACTGGCTGCGTCTGGTTGAGCGAAAGCTCAACATTGCTCAGTGCCAAGATCAGAAGAAGGCACTCTTTGCATCCTATCAGCTGGAGGGTGCAGCGCTTTCTTGATGGGAGAACTTTCTCGCCATGCAGCCCGCCCTTCTTGAAGAAATTCACCGTCTCAACTTGGGAGTGGTTGAGCATGGGTCCCTCGCTGTCTTGGTTGTGCAACCCACCTTGGTAGATCGGATCAAGGCCGCTCAGCTTTCGGACATTGGAGTAAACCAAATCAAGCAAAATGTCAAGAACAGAACAACCAAGTACTTCTCAGAAGATGAACTTGGTGTTGTATGGTTTGGACAGCGCCTGGTGGTTCCGAAGGTCATGGAGTTGCGGGATTTGATTCTCCGCGAAGCCCATGATTCTCTTTTGTCAATTCATCTCGGAGCCACGAAGTATCAAGATCTCCGGCAAATATTTTGGTGGACCCGAATGAAGCGCGATATCATGAAGTTCGTTGCCGAGTGCGACGTGTGCCGTCGTGTAAAGGCCGAGCATCAGCGCCCAGCAGGTTTGCTTCAGCCTTTGCCAGTGCCTGAGTGGAAGTGGGATTCTATTGGCATAGACTTTATCACCGATCTGCCCCCGTACATCTTCAGGGAAAGATGTCATTTGGGTTGTCATTGATCGGTTGACTAAGGTGGCACGTTTCCTTCCTGTCAAGACTGACCTTCGTGTAAGTCTCTTGGCGGATCTCTACATAGCCCGCATCGTGAGTTTGCACGGTGTGCCGAAGACGATTGTGTTAGATCGTGGGTCTCTGTTTACCTCTCGATTTTGGCATAGTTTGCAAGAGGCTATGAGAACTCGTCTTTCCTTCAGCTCAGCTTATCATCCCCAAACTGATGGCCAGATGGAACAAGTCAACCAAGTGTTGGAAGACATGCTCCGTGTTTGCGTTCTCTCCTGTGGTAAGAATTGGGAGAAATGTTTACCATTCGCCGAATTTTCGTACAACAACAACTTTCAAGCCAGTCTCGGCATGACACCTTTCGAGGCCTTATACAGGAGAAGGTGCAGAACCCCGTTGAATTGGTCTGAGACCGGCAAAAGACCTTTCTTTGGCCCGGACTCGATCAATGAGGCTGAAAGTCAAGTTCAGTTGATTCGAGATTGGTTGCGCACGGCTCAATCCAGGCAAAAGAGTTATGCGTATCGTCGCTGTCGTGAATTGAGCTTCGAGCCCAATAACTTCGTTTATCTCAAAGTTTCTCCTATAAAAAACCACTTCCAACATTCTAGCACGAAGAATAACAAGTGAAGGATCGGTAGATTCCTCCCTATCCTTAGGGGCGGATCTATAGTGTATGGGCTAGGGTCAAGTGACACCTACTGCCCTCACCTTATCCCATATAACAATTTAATATACATGTATGTAACTATCTTATTACAAGCTACATGTTTTCTAGATCAGCCCAGCATATATTTTTTCATCCGCTCTGTTATCCTGCACGAGGGGAGAACTTTTGACAACAGAAAGACAAAAGCAACGTCGCCTGCTAGTCTGATACACTGCTGTACGGTGGGTGGGGCCATCGTACCGCAGAAGATCGCTGCAGTTTACGCCGGTCGGGGACCGCTTTCTGGCCGGTCGATTGCAGCAGTCCATGCACGCGGGGACCACCCAACTCCATTGCTCGAGGTCCGAGGCTGGAGCGATGTACACGGTTTGCTTCACCGACGGGCGGGGACCTCAAATCCATGCCCAACGTGGTATTCTTTCCTAGGGGTTGACCGATCCGTACGTTGTCATCCATGTAGCATAGGAGATATCCCGATGTTCAGAGAGAATGGTACGCATACACAACGTTGAGGACTGTTTTCATGAGACTGTTTTTTTTTGGTTGGACAAAATATAAAAGTAGATGGAACTCAAGATTTGTTTGAATTCATTCAAAATGTAGATTGAGATAAAACGTCTCGAAGAGCTTTTTCGTTGAAAGATGCGTCACATTAATAAGTTGTGCATTAAAAAAGACAACAACTCAATGGAGCATAGAAAAAATCTGTGAATTTTTTAAGTATCGCCCCATAGAAATTAATAACTCTTGTTTGACCACACAGGCTACCAGTTCTGGTTTCATCGCAGAGATTAATTGAATGCGAACATCTGTCCAGAGCTAACAACACAGTTAAATTCCTCGAAATTCACATGCAGGGGACTTCTTCATGAGCTTGTTTCTTTGCATGAATGCATCAAATCAGTTGCATGTAAACATGTCATTAGCTAACAGCGCAAGCTATGATGTTAGCTTCACGGTTGACCTTAAAGCTACTCTTGATTCACAACCTCGTCGCCAAGACTTACTTTGCAATTTTGAGAATATTAATAAAAATATACCAATTCAACTAATCAATCATTGCCCATTGGAATAGGCGGAAACGGATCCCTAGTGTAGCAGAGATACACGGTACAAGTGGCATTAAACCTCTTTCTTACCGTTCGGGCGACAGGGGATGGCAAAAGTGTTAAACAATAAAAACACTACAGTTATTTCTATGCACAGTAACAGCAGACACTAGCTACGGTGTATTGCAGATCACTATAGCAGCAGACTCGTATTACTACTGTTACAATGCCTACAGTGCCTCTCTATAATATTGTAGAGGTTACTGATCCCGGAGTACGAGCAGTATTGGCTTGGGTGCCAACCGTGTTTCGTACAAAATGTTAGATCTACTGGTCATCTTTTTTTTTAAAAAAGCATTTTATATTGTTTATTTCGTTCTTTACGAAAGTACGAAAAAAAATTGTTGATCCGGCACGATCATGAAGAGTTGGAAATAGTCGGATGAAAACAAAAGAAATTTGAGAAACAAGAAGAATTATTTTATAAATTTATTTTTTAAAAGCTGGTCTTAAAGTAAAGGGAAATAAATAAAAAGAAAGCAATCAGGAGGATCTGCCATTGAGGACAGGCCTAACGGTATAGTGGATAGCCTAGCCCCCACAGCGCGCAGAGCTGGTGGGCCCCAGCCGTCCAGAGCAGGCCTGGCACGTGGGCCTACCATGGCAGAAGAAGCATCAATAGCCACCCCGACAGAAAAAAAAATCAGCCCAACCCCTTATCTCGCCACCTCACACGCATATATATTATTTAACCGACATGTGGGCCCATACGTGTAATGACCCAATTGGCAGAGAGAGCACGTAGTTGCGTTCATGTTTACCAAGACTTCTCGCTCCCCGATTTTTTCCAAGCGCGTTGCAGCCGTTCCGTTCCCACCACACCTTGTACATACCGACTAACACCCCCACTCCACACGCATGAAAAGCATCCCCGACATTGGTGTCCCACCATGGTTGGCCCCACCAGTCCGTGGAACGACAGTATTTCTCGCGGTGTCTGTCCGTTGCTTATCCTGCCGGCGTGGGGACCATTAGGCACAGTAAAGTGCCATCGGGCCCACCTCCCCTGGAGCAAGTACGCATCCACTCCCTGACAAACCGACCACGGGAATATGTACCCCACTTGGCACTGACAATGGTCTAGATTTTTCGGTGTCTCGTACCGTGGAAGCTTTTCCTGTTTAATTCCCCGTGTAAGACGTGGGCACGGGAAGTGGAAGCCGGTCCCACCTGAAAACCACGCCAGACTTTAGCTCTCACACTGACACGCGGACCTCGAGTTGCGGGGTCCAGTGTTCACTGAGACTAGTTGAAGGGTTTGGTGCGGCCCACGTCCACCTGTCCGTCGGCCTCTAGCCGCCTGGCCTACGCATCCGGCTCCCATTGGCTGCTGCCAGTGGCCTCGTTCTCCACACCGTGGGGCCCACGTGTCCTCGCTGTCCCGGCGACACGTGTCCTCGCGGGACTGGGCACCGAGATCACGCCCTCCTCTTCGCGCCTTTGTCACGCCTAATTCTACCCGCCCATACTATGAGTGTTTTTAAATAAATTACATACAGGTACTTACGGTTTAAGAGTTTTATAGACAGGCACCTTATGGTTTTACAGTTACAGCCTCCGTGCCGCAATATAAAGCCCTACTCTTGAGATCAAATGTTTAATTATTGTAATATTTTCACTATATACCCAACTTTAATGGTGAAAAAGTGGATGAGTAGTTCCAATATGTCATTTAATAGGGGTATATATGGTCCAGTGATATTAACTGTTTTTTAGATTTAGTGTCTCTTTAATCTGTGGGTAATGGTGGGCCGTGGGCTTAGACTTATATTGCGGGACAGAGGGAGTAACAACTTAACACTAAGCAAATAAGGAACATATCGTCTGGAGTTCATGCCATTGCACTTGCTATACCACCCCATATCCTTTTGCATTGAGGGAAAAGGAGATAAAATATGCTATTAAAACCCATATAATGGCAAGCTACCTATCGGTAATATTTTAAGTAGGTGTCAAATTGTCTGCCGGCAATACAACGTCTGTTGGTAATTACTTGTTTGCCATTTGTCGGTAATAAAATGTGTGCTGGAGAAAATATGACCAACAATGTCTAACCTTTTGCCGGAAAAAATGATGTATGTTGGTAAAAACAATTGCAGATGGCTGGTCCCTGGCAGACGTTGTCGGCAGAACATGTGTAAAAGTCATTTCCAGCAAAGAATTTGCCCTTAAGACCATTTTTCCCAACAGAATTAGTGCTCTTGAAGTTGTATTGTTGCGTAATGATAATATACTCCTAAATGGTAATAACATGGACACCATCGGCCATTGCATTATGTATTTATATCTTTCTTTGCCTTTTTAAATAGAAAGTTTACCCTATTAACTGAAGTAGCACAAATAACTATAAATATAAGGAATTTTACAAATTCAAACTATGTATATGGATGAACTGCAATCTATTTGTGAATAATTGAAATGCAAGCACTAGTTATACAATGTACTCTTTTTTCTATTGCAGTCTTCTATTTATATGTGTACGATCACCTCAAACATCACGGATGCTACTACTAGTTTAATTTGGACATTTTCTTGGTAGTTACATATAATAATCCTAGGACGATCACGTTCAACCAAATTTGCGCATATGCAGAATCTGTTGCCTTGTAATCTACAACCATTGTTTTATAATTTTTTTATAACGAGTGCATAATAGTTTGTCTTCACAGTGGTATTAGATAACTTGATGTTGCACTACAAGAAAGTTGACATTTTATGATGCCAAAACATCACGAAATGCCATATTTTTGTCATAAAAACATTTCGTGACAAAATATTGGTGTCACGACGATCATCATATATGCACTGTCACTAAAAGTATCTTATGACAGTTTTTCACGCATTGTCATAAAACTAGGGGTGGCCGGTAGCCTGCCAAGCAGCCTAAACCTGTGACGAAAATGTAATCATCAATTCATCATGAATAAACACATTTTGTGACATAAAAAATTGCCACTCATTGTGCGCTTGTTTGTCATAGTTAAATAGGTTACCTACTTCCGGTAATAAAATTAGTGACATAACAAAACCATCATTGGAGATTTGATTTTCACAAATAGGTGTAAATAAATAATTCCATAATATTATCCCATTTCTCACAATGAAATTCATCATAAATTATATCCAAAAGGCATCATATAAATGCTTCAAATGGAAAATTTTCATTTATATTACATACCCGAATTCACAAAAAAATATTCATAATACATATACTTCAGTCCATAAACAAATACACAATCTTTAACCAAAACATAATGTGGTGCAAAACACTAAGGCTAATATTGATCTAGACGATATTAACCCTAGCTCAGTGAAGAACACTTAGCCTAATCCTTAAAGCGGAAGCAAGATTTGCATACCCGAATTTGAAGATGCCATTATGGCTTGTAGATCCGGTTGCTGGCTGCAGAGGTGACGTGGACGAGGGCGGCGATGTCGCGGTGACGGCAACGGCCTTCGGTCTTCGCCCACCACAGTGCTCATAATAGATCGGGTTTGTTTGGGATTTTCTAGCCTAGGACCACCGATAGGAAGGCCTAGCGAGTCCCCTTGTTGATATAGCGCTAGGTGAATGGGACCGAAACCAACGTGTTAATTGTACCCCCGATTAGGGCGCGAGTAGGGCGTTGCCCCCTTGGATCTCGGGGTTTGTTAGCCGAGATCAACCCAACATTCTCCCCTTTGATCGTAAAGCTAACATCATAATCCCATTCTCAATAAAACAGCGTACCAAGGTAATGTGTTGCATGGCCAACGAAGTGACATACAACCCAAGTACCTATAGTGTACTATCCCATCTTGAAATGGATATTCATTATACTTAATGGGAGTTGGTTTGCTTTAAAGTCCTTTTATCTAGAATCAGAGGCTTCCCAATAAACCCATACGGCAACATGATTACGAAAGATATTGGGTGGTAAGCTTTTAGTAAGCGAATCCGCAAGCATTGACTTAGTACTAATATGCTTGATACTAATGGTTTGATCCTGGATTATGTCTTTCACAACATGGTACGTAATGTCAATGTGTTTGGCAGCACCACTTGACTTATTGTTACTCGCATAAAAGACTGTGAGTTTGTTATCGCAGTATAAGGTGAGTGGTTTAGAGATGCTGTCTACCACTCTAAATCCCAGGATAAAGTTCTTAAGCCATACAGCCTGCCCGGTAGCCTCATAACATGCCACAAACTCAGCTTGCATTGTTGAAGATGTCATAAGGGTTTGTTTGGAGCTTTTCCACGAGATAGCTCCCCTAACGAGTGTGAAGATATAACCTGACGTGGATTTCTTAGTATCAACACATCCCACAAAATCTGAATCTGAATAACCAACAACTTCAAGGTTATCAGAGTTCTTATAGGTGAGCATGAAATGCTTAGTAGCTTGCATATAGCGCAAGACTTTCTTAACGACCTTCTAGTGGTCCGATCCTAGATTTGACTGATATCTGCCAAACATTCCGGTTACAAAAGCTAAATCAGGGCGCGTGTATACTTGAGCATACATAATGCTTCCGACAGTTGAAGCATAAGGAACCGACTTCATCTGATCAGTTTTATATTAGTTCCTTCAACATTGAAATGTTCCAAACTTATCGTCCTTAACAATAGGAGCAGACGAGCCAAAGCACTTATGTGTATTATATCTCTTCAGTACTCTGTCAATGTATGCCTTCTGAGATAAACCTAATACTCCTTTGGACTTATCTCGGTGAATCTCAATGCCAAGAACGTAAGAGGCATCACCAAGATCCTTCATGTCAAAATTAGATGAAAGAAATCTCTTGGTCTCAAATAGCATATCCTTATCACTGCTACCCAATAAGATGTCATCCACATAAAGCACTAAGATGGTAAATTTACTCCCCTTGAACTTAACATATATGCAGTTATCAACTTCATTTTCCTTAAATCCAAAATTCCTTATGACCTTATCAAATTTCAGGTACCATTGCCTTGACTCTTGCTTTAAGCCATAAATCGATTTCTTAAGTCGACATCTCATATGCTCCCTGCCTTCCACGACAAAACCTTCCGGTTGAGCCATGTAAACGTTTTCTTGCAAGTCGCCATTAAGGAATGCCGTCTTAACATCCATCTGATATAGCTCTAAATCTTAATGAGCTACAAGTGCCATAATGATTCTGAATGAATCTTTAGTTGAGACGGGAGAAAAAAGTGTCATTAAAGTCAATCCCCTCTCTTTGTGAGAAGCCTTTTACTACAAGCCTTGCTTTGAACCTTTCGATATTTCCCTTAGAGTCATGCTTGGTTTTGTAGACCCATTTATAACCTACTGTTTTGACTCCATCAGGAATTTCTACTAAGTCCCATACATCATTAGTGCTCATAGACTTTAGTTCATCCTTCATGGCATCAAGCCACTTAGGAGAATATTTACTCATCATGGCCTCCTTATAAGAGGTGGGATCATCTACCTTCCCTATATCATCAATATCCTCATTCATATAAGCAACATAATCATTTGGGATGGCAAATCTTCTCTCCCGTTGTGATATTCTAATAGGTTCATTAGCTATTGCATGAGACTGCTGAGGCTCATCATTAGGTGCAACATTAGGAATTTCAGAGACCTCAACAGTGGGTGCAACAACAGTATTCTGTACTAGGGGTGCAACCACCTGAGGCACAAGAATAAAGGCCTCTAGGATAAGCGGTGAAAGAACATAAACCCGCTTCTCCTCAAGATCTATTTTCCTGGGCTCTAGGTCCTCGTCATTCTCTAAGAACATAGCGTGTCTTGTTTCTACAAACATAGTTATCCTATCAGGACAGTAAAATTGGTACCCTTTGGATCTCTCAGGGTACCCAATAAAATGACCACTTACTGTCTTAGGATCTAATTGTTCAATATGTGGATTAAATATCTTAGCTTCAGCACGACAACCCCACACTCGTAAATATTTCAAACTCGGTTTCCTCCCAGTCCATAATTCATAAGGTGTCTTAGGCACTGATTTATTGGGAATCCGATTAAGAATATGTGAGGCTGTCTTTAGTGCTTCGATCCACAAACCAGTTGGTAAACTAGAATAGCTAAGCATGCTCTGTACCATATCCATAAGTGTACAGTTGTGCCTCTTAGCTACCCCATTCTGCTGAGGTTCACCTGGTGTAGAATACTAGGTAATAATGCTATTTTCTTGAAGGAACTTAGCGAAATGGCAGGAATTTGCCCATAAGAGGCATGTCTCCCATAATATTCTGCCCCACGGTCCGATCTTACCACTTTAATTCTTAGGTTGTGGTGATTTACAACTTTAGACTTAAATATCTTGAATTTGTCAAGTGACTCAGATCGGTTTTTAATGGGAAAGATATAACCATAACGAGACAAATCATCAGTGAATGTGATGAACGAATCAAAACCATCCACTGACATCACAGGAAAAGGACCACAAATATCAGTATGAATTAATTCTAAGAGTCTTATGTTGCGAGTGGCTCCCTTCTTTATTTGTTTTACATATTTTCCTTTAATGCAATCAATGCAGTGGTCTGAGTTAGAGAAATCTAATGGGTGGAGAATTTATTCCTTAATGAGACGCTCCATTCCCCACGAAATGTGGCCTAAACGACAGTGCCAAAGTTTCAAAGAAGTCTCGTCATTCTTTTCACACTTAGCATCGCACACATTCAAATATACAAGAGATTTATTAAGAGAAAGCATATAGAGTTTGTTTTGTCTAAAAGCAAGACCAACATCATTTCAATTAAATATAATAATACATTTATTGTTACCAAAATTAAATTTAAAACCATCATCGTCCAATAAAGAGACTGAAATGAAATTCCTCCTGATGGAAGGAACATAGAATACATTATTAAAACGAAGTATGAAGCCGCTATCTAAAACTAATGAAACAGATCCAACTGATTCTACTTCAGCTTCTTTTCCAACCGCGACTCTAAGACTTCGCTCCCCCTTTCTTAGGCCCTGTTTGGTACAGCTTCTACTCCTAGCTTCTCGTTCGGATCTCGTGGAGCTGTGCCAAACGCCCAGATTCTCAAAATAATCAGATTTTGCTTCTCGTGAGGAGTTGTCTCAAAATGAACTAGCAACGAGAAGCAACCTTTTCATAGATTCTCGTGGGGAGCTGACCTTCAATAGGAAAAATACCACTTGAAGTTGGATGAAATTACCCGCAAATGCCACTGATTTACCCTCTCCCATCCCACCGCCGCACCGCTCCCCCAGCGTACCCCTTCGCGTTCCCCTCTCGTCCTCAACTCATCTCGCTCCCACGACCGGACGATTTCCTCGTCGGGCCCGTGTGCGCTGCCTCTGCCCCCTCTCCCATGTGCGCCCCAGTCGGCCCCCGTGTGCTCCCCCGCCGGCCCTCGATTGCTCCGTCGCAGGACCCGGACTGCACTACATACCGCCTGCACGAGAGCTGCCGACCCCAGAAACCCTAGAGGTCGTCGTTTCCCGACTTCTTCGCCGTCGCAGTTTCCTGACTTCTTCGCCATCGCAGTTTCCCGAGGACCACCGGCAGGCTCCTCGGAAGGTAAGCTCGTAATCCGTATTTCCCCCTTGCCCTCCCTATTTTGTCTCACTCCTCTTCGCCTTTAGCCCTAGGGTGGATCGATCTGTAATAATCGTTTTGGAATGTGCACACTCATGTGTATATCTTTAAATCTGTGAATGTAGCAAAAAATTACCATGTAATTCTTTATCAGTGTTATGTGAAAGAAGGCATAGCATCAACATTTGACCATTCTGAGTGTCAAAAAACAAAGTGCTTGATGATTTTTTTCATGCATCTTAAACTTTCAGTATATCACATATGTATAGCTTTCAAGTTTAGTTTTGTCATCTCCACTAATCAAGAATGTTTTTGTTATATTTCCTGCACCCTTAATTGATCTAGTGAGTGTAGCTTAGTCCATTACTTTCACTGATGAAGAGGATAATATGATCTGGGAGCTGCACTCACCTGGGCTTTATAATGTTCAGTCCTTATATGCTGTAGTGAATTTTAGAGGTGTGCTGCCTATTCATGTTCCAGCTATTTGTAAGTTGTTTGTGCCACGTAGAATTCACTTTTTTTTTCTTTGGCTAATGTCTAATAACAAAATTCTGACTAGAGTTAATTTAGCCAAGAGGCAAAATGTACCAGATAAAACCTGCCTGTTCTACTGTGAACTTGAATCAGTAGGATCGATTTTGTGTCATGTTTAGACCTACTTGAGTGTCTGATTGGATAGTTTGTTTGGTCCATGAACCTTTTGGTTTTGGTTTATTTTCCATTTTTCGATTCTAAACCATGTTGTGCATTCAATAGCCATCCAATCCTATTGTTCTGCCTTATTCTGCAAATCTGTATTACATGACAAAAGAGGGAAAGAAATTGTTGTATTGTCTTGATGAAATAGTACCAGATGCGTGACAATGTCTATCATGTACTTGAAGTGTAAGAAATGTAAGCACCTTAGTATTGTGCATATTTGGAGAGAGAAATCTGGACTAGGTAAGCTTTATTTTTCAATTACAGTGTATCTTTACGTTGCATTGGTGCCATTGGTAACAAAATAACACTCCTGTGCCTTATCCTTGCGTAGATGCGATTGATAATGAATAAATCACTGGATTCACTCCAAATCATATAAAAGGGTATATGGATCATAACTCATTGTCTGTTGGACTTATTTCATTGTTTCATTTGTATGCTTGGATGATTGCTGATTTACTTTTAAGCCAGACAAAATTGTTACTTGTTATGTACTTATGTTTCTGTTAACTGGGGCATACAATCCATCAGAGTTTTGAGCCTTGTTCTCTAATATTATCATATTGAAGATAATGACAATATGTAGTTCCTTAGAGAGACAACAATGTACATTGCTGTTCACCGATGGTTGGAGGAAACCGAATAACATTTCAAGTTCTACTTTTCAGGAAAATAGATATGAAAGATGCAAGTGTACTGAAGAAATCATCTGTTGGAGGGAAAATGGCGAGAACTGGAGGAGAAAGGCCGGGGTACATAAAACGGGAAAGCTGGTGCCACGAACGCTCTGCTCTCGTCGTAATGTAAAAGTCATTTAGCTGTGATCAGAACTTAAACCTGATAGATGAAATAGTAGATTACTCGTAATTACTATGCCCAGCTTCTTTCCCCAACTGCAGGCTGAATCCCACATTTATGTCTCAGTTGGGAGATATTTCGCGTAACCTTTTCTGCTATCATTTGTAAACACAAGTGAAGTCCATAGTCCTTGTTCAACAGAATAGCAGCTTATGTGTTTTGTCTTGCTAAATCCTTCGTAACCCACTGTTTCCCTGTTAAGTTCCTGCAACTGCTTAGCTGCAGAACCAAAGTTGTTTCTACTCTAATTGTCAGAGTTGTACTACGAAATGAAACAATTCAGAAAAGGAGCGCACACCGACCAGTTCTATCCACTATGTATAGTAGTAGAAAAGAGAGTACGACTCACGTGTTCCCTTTTTTTCTTTTCAATCGTAGCTTTGGAAGTCTGGGCACAAAACTTCGTGAGACAAGGAACACATATCCTGACTTTGCACAAGTTACTTTTCAGCAGGAGTACGAATCTTGTTTCGGGGGCTCGCTATCTTAGTAATTTATGTAGCAAGCATTACAAGATATGGTTGAAGTATTTATACAAGGGGTAGCTTGGTCTATTTGCTCCTAATTCTCCCTTATGTGGTTTTTGGAGCCAACCTACCAGCCAAACGCTTTCAACAGACAGCTCCAGATTCTCAGAGAAGTGGATTCTTAGAGAATTCGGAGCAGAATCTGAAAAATAAGAATCTGGAGTTCTACCAAACAGGGCCTTAGTGTTCTCGTGGTAAGGAATCTCTATAAAGAGTTGGTAACGTGCATAGTTCCACCTAAGTCAATCCACCAAGAATTAAGGGAGAAATCAGCATAAAGAGTTTCATCAATGAATATTATTGTATCATTACCCCTTTTGGCGAGCCACTTTAGAAAACCGACACAATCCTTCTAGAAATGCTCTAGCTGCTTGCAGAAGTGACATTTATCCCTATTAAGTGCTCCATCGAGAGCAACAAGGGCTTAGGTGCATTGTGCACCTTAGGCCCTAACTTATCTAAATTAGGGGGAGAATTGTAACTTTTTCTTGGATTTGAAGTCCCCTTAAAACTTCCTTTTGTTAGGGCTGCCAACTTGATATGCAAAATCTTTCTTTTCGGTCCTTATTCTTTCTTCCTCCTAGACACACATGGCGATTAAATCGCTCATGCTCCATTTTTCTTTCTGAGTATTGTAATTTATCTTAAATGTGGTATACTCAGAAGGAAGAGAAATCATAATATAGTGGACTAGGAAACCATCGAATATCTCCATGTCCATGCCCTTGAGCTTTCCAGCCATATCGGTCATCATCATGATATGCTCTCTTATGCTGCTGGACCCGTCATACTTAACGGATAAGAGCCTCTGGATTAAAGTACTGGCATAAACTTTAGTGGAGCCTTTGAATTTCTCCTCAACTGAAGCCAAGTACTCCTTAGCATTTTCGGAATCAGGGATTGCTCACCTGATCCTAACTGAGATAGAGGTCTTCATGATCATTAGTGACAAGCGGTTGGACCGCTCCCATTTTTTTTAGCATTAGCATCGTAAATTTTCTTTTTCTCATCATAATTATCCTCACCGTAGGTGGGGGGACGGGAGCGGTCACCCTTAATGTATAGTCAAGGTCCAAAACTCCAAGGACAACATGAATTCTTTCTTTTCAAGTGGGGAAGTTGCTTCCTGTAAGCTGCTCAATATTGTCAATTGTGGCGGTAACATTCGAAGCGTTTATTGCTGAATATTAAAATACAAGGCAAAATTAGAAATAACATAAAGATGTATCGCATGCAATTAACCCTATGTTGGTCTGATTAACAACATGCAAAACTACAGTTCTAATTCATATCACCATTGGGCAAAAAATGAAAAAGAACTTAACAATTTAATATGGCGACACATGACTACAAACAACGTTGGTCAGAATGTAATCATGTGCATACATAATGCCAAAATAAAACACAAAATCTCTAATCAAAATATCTCGTTGGTTCAATTTTAATCAAAGACAAAACATAAAAATGAGGTAATAATACATTGTTATTGGGCAACAAACATTAATTACAATAGTGCATAAAAAGTAAACAGACTTAATAAAAAATGCACTGGAGTGCAGGCTGCCAAAAGACTGTCCGACCCAACATCATGTGCGCGACCCATTATCAATCCGCTGGCCCGAAAAGCCACGACCGTTGGATTTGATCGGACGGGCGAGGTGTTATTTCGAGCGATATAAAACCCCCAAAAAATCTAACCCTAACTTCATTTCTCCCTTCCTCCTCCCAGAAAAAACAGAGTGTTAGCAGCGTGCGCGCGCGGGGAGAGCAGCGGCTCAGTCGGCGACAGCGCAGGGGAGAATGCAGAGCGACGGCAGGAGGCAACGCGACCGCAGCCCTGCTCGCCGGCGCGCGCGCGACCGAGGTCGCGTGCGCAACCATCAAGTGGAGCTATGGTGGCGCTCATGATCGGAGAGACTCCGGTGGTCTTCCAAAAACGTAATTATTCGCCGCACTTTAGGGTTCCGAATGGGTTTGAAAACCCGGATTTCTTTAGGATTTCTTAAAATTTCTCAAGTACCCTCCTTCTAAATGCTAAACTGAGCTACTAATCATTAGATCTGAACTAAAAAACATCTAATCCGAGCATGAACAAGTTCGGCTGGGACTAATACGGATTCAAAACGAGACTAGGGTTGCTTTGATACCAAATGTGGTGCAAAAAACTAAGGCTAATTTTAATCTAGATGACATTAACCCTAGCTCAGTGAAGAACACCTAGCCTAATTCTTAGAGCGGAAGCAAGATTTGCATACCCGAACTTGAAGATGCCATTATGGCTTGTAGATCCGGTCAGCGGCCGCAGAGGTGGCATGGACGAGGGCGACGATGTCGCGGTGACGGCGGCAGCCTTCGGTCTTCGCCCACCACAGCGCTCGTAATAGATTGGGTTTGTTTGGGATTTTTGTAGCCTAGGACCACCAATAGGAAGGCCTACCGAGTCCCCTTGTTGATATAGCGCTAGGTGAACGGGATCGAAACCAACGTGTTGGTTGCGCCCCCGATCGGGCGCAAGTGGGGCGTTGCCCCCTTGGATCTCGGGTTTTGTTAGTCGAGATCAACCCAACAATAATTTCTAGCATCCATGAATTAATAAAATAAACTTTTCACCAAAGAGGCCAAAGAGTCATCAGCTCTATGATTAAGTCTTCAAACCCCGAGAGCACAATAAACTAACATAATTATCATCTTAGGCAACCTTTCTTTGCATCCATCATTGCACTAATAGTTAAGGTGATGTATGGTAAATATGTTGTCCTAGCCCGTTTCTGCTCACATGATCAATTATTCACGGTCTGCAAAAGTGTAAAATCAAACATGTTTTGATTCCTGGTTGTTGTCTTTCTAGAAATGGTAGAAAATATCGGATTATGCGTAGTCCTAATGTAATTTTCAAATGATTTAGGTTCACTGAAAATGTACAAGTACTAAATAGATCTTTTAATTTATCACGACATTCATTATAACATTTAACTAGATCACTGGTTGTTGTCTACGATATAAAATCTAGGATTATACGCAATCCTAATGTAATTTTCAAAAGATTTAGGCTCACCAAAGTTTAAAGGTAGATCATCTGAAGCAATTAAACAACAAAAAGATTGATGACTAACCTTGGAACTATAGTCCAAACTACGTACCATACCGTCGGGGTTGTACTGTAGCTGCAACTGTCTCATGGCCTGTAACATCCCAATTTTTAGGATTTTTAAAAAATTTCAAAATAAAAATAACCATTTGGTTTCGGTTGAATTCCTAAATCTTAACTTGGAGATTTTGGAAATTGAGAGCGATTTAATGTGGATTAATCAAACTTTAACTAATTCAAAATTTTGGTTTATTTTGAGTTTGCTGGAGTTCTTGGTTTTTGAAGTTCCGTGGCTCAGGACCTCCCGCTTGGTCACGACCACCCTCTCGGTCACGACCATCCCCTTGGTCACGACCACCTTCCTGGTTTCGACTGGCCCCGCCTGTTAACCCCCTGCTCACCTTCTTCTTCCTCTCGTCGCGTCACGGCTACGACAAAGGTCTTTGCGCATTAAATGTCGTTGTGTCGCATTAAATGTTGTTGCTTCCGTAGTACTCATTCCCCCTCTTGTCCCCTCCCTCACCTGCCCTGTCGTGCGCATTTAATGTGCCTGTCACCGCCGCCTGGCACCTCCTGACTCCTCTGCCACCCGCGTGCGCCCTCTGAGCCGCCCCGCTTTCACCTTGTCCCCTCAGCCGTACGCACGCCCGTGCCTCCCTTTTTCTTGCGCACGCCACTACCTGGCCTGTCACCAGAGCTCGCTCGTGCGCCCCGCCCATTGATCTCTCTCCCCTTCTTCCTCTATAAATAGAGCACTAGGGAGCCTTTGCCCTCCTGTTTTCCCCTCCATTTTTCCCTTCTGTTTTTCTCTTGCCCCATTTAGCCGTGCTTCAAGTTTCGCAACTGCCCGCTGGAGCTTGTGCCACCACCTCTAGCGCCGCCATCAAGCTTCTCCTGCCACCGGCCGCCGTGCACCTTCCCCCCAGTTATCGCCGCACCAGTGCAGTCCCTCTTCCACCCGCATCTTTTGGTAACCCAGAGCTTCTTGAAGCAATACCCCTCACTCTGTTTTAGTTTTGTTTCATAGGAACCACCGCTTTCCCTTCCTCCTCTCGCCCCGGTTGACCCATTCACCGCCGGCCTCCTTCGCCCTTGGCTGCGAGCTTCCTCGTCACCGTTTCGCTATCCACCAACCCCCTCCGGCCCCTCTATCTCGGTCCTGGTGAGTTCTCCGTACCCTGCTTTCTCTTAATTTTTGGTCAACTTCCCGTGCATTGTTCCCCTTCTTTCCTCTTACGACCACATTGAGTTGTCGTTTTCCTTCTACGACCACGTTAAGTAGTCGTATCATTCTTGTATTTCCCCTACGACCACGTTGAGTAGTCGTACTCTTCTCGTATCCTTCCTACGACCACATTGAGTAGTCGTATCCCTCTTCTGACCTGGTAGTTGGAGCCTTCATTCGACCACCTTCCGACCAGTCGAAACTTCCCTTTGAATAGGTAGTCCAAGCCTTCTGACCAGTTGGTTGAACCTCCTTCCGACCACCTTTAGTCGAACCTCCCTTCGACCAGGTGAACCTCCTTCCGGTCTTGTGGTTTCAAAACTCCCGAGTGCTCACTCTCTTTCATTTGGGCTCCGATCAAAGTGATTCAAATTTCTATCTTCTTCTAAATCCAGTACCTTTCTTTTGGTTCTAGTTTGGTTCCTTTGGATTTTATTTGGATTTGCTATATTTATTTGGCTCTTTTCGCACATGTAGATTTCGGTGTTTTCGAAGAGTTCTTGGACCCGACGACCATGATCGAAGCATCTCACCTCTTCATCGAAGGCAAGTCGTAGATCTTTGATCATGTTGTACCCATTTTACAAAATTATACTATTTTATATCAACATGCATGACTAGTTGTATAAAAATGGTTTTAGAAATAGCTAAATACCTACTCGACAGTATGACTCCTTGAATATTTGCGATCGACGTGTTGACATGTACCCTTGGACACCATAGGTTGGGTATTCTTAGTTGGACATTATTGTGATACCAACATGGGTGCGTATTATGCTTAGTCCTGCTTTAGTTATGCGATGGTCTCTCGATCACCTGATTCAATAATGTTAATTTGATTTAATGATATATGGAATCGTGGTGCAATACCACTGTTTGTGCAACTATGGTGCGAGGTCACGATTGTGTCAATTGTGGTGCGATACCGTCATTATTAAAATTTATTGTGCCATAGCAAGGGTTGTCATTTGGCCGGGTTGAACGAAAAAGATTTATGCTCGGACGAGTGGCCGTTGGCAAAGGTGGGTACGAGACGCATGTTTTTGGGTACGAGAGGCACTTAGGTGCACAAGGCACATGGGTTAAGATAGTCTCGCCTGAGCAATCACTAAGAACTTAATCTTGTGCGCCATTGATCTGAGTCTTACCGTGCAACCACAAGTTCATTTATGGGGTGGATCAGGCCAACTAATAAGTAATGCGTTGAGTCGGTTCTGTTTTGGTTGAGAACGACACAACAAGGGGCCAGGAAGGCGAATCCTTAGCGAGCAGAACTGAGTCAAAATGGAGCTTTGTAAAAAGCCTGGTAATAGTCTCTCCTTGATTCACATGTCTAAAAAAAATATGTGTTGTATCAAGCGACTATCTCTTGTGGGTCAAAGTGTAAAACCTTTATAGAGTGTAAAAGTGCAAAACTATTCGAATAACCGTGTCCCTGGTTATGGACAATGCCTGATGATTTCACACGAGGGATAGATTTTCTCAAAATATGGTTGTGGTTGGTTTCGAGTAGTTGGGTTGGTGTGGAGGCGACCTGGTCATGGGAGTGGTCTGGGAAGTGAACTGATTACATATGTATTAATTTTTCAACTTGTGCTTTCAATCTACTTACTGTATTTCCAGTCAATATTACTTTCTGCAAAATAACCATAAAGCTATCCTTGTCAAGCCCTGCATGAATACTATTTGCATACATTTTCCTACGATTTGCTGAGTACATTCAAAATACTCATGACTTTATGCCCTCTGGTTGATCAGTTGCCGAAGAGGACTCAAGGACTCAGAGTTCCATGAAGAGTACTTTGAAGATTATGCGATCTAGGGGACGTTATCCACTCGATAGCCTGTGGGCATGTCGAATGGCTTCCACGAGTTGTTTTGGATCCGCTGCAAGTTCTTTTTCGTTGTAAGCCCTGTGCGGCAGACCTTGTAAGACTTGACCATAAGGTCTTTTGCTTCTATAAATATTAATTTGTCTGCTTTATCTTTAGTTTGTTGTATGGCTATGATTACATCAATATTTGAGCTGTGTGGGCTAGCTACTGATCATGGGACTAGCTCGGAATGCACAGAGGGTCTCGAGGTTGCTACTCGGGGTGCCAACATGGCCAAACCTTGTCTTGCTTTACATCTTCTAGTATGTCTATGCAAGTGCCTCATTTCACTTGTAGACTTTGTTGACAATTTATGTTTACAAATTTTACAAACAACATATCTTGCCTGAACTACTTGTCCATCTAGCTTGGTTGTCTTATCGAAATCTTCCTAAATTTCTGATGTACTCGATCTGGATCTCTTTGCAGAGTGCTTGCAAACGCAGAGGCACTCGTAGAGCATGATAATGGGATTGCTTGCACTTGCAGCTAAGTTGGGGTTGTAACATTCTCGAAGGATGCAATATCCTCTGATAAAATTCCAAAATCACCAATAGCAAAAATATCGTAATTTCCCATCACAAAAACTGTAAATCGAAAATTGCACTATTATTGATTTCATCTTAGTTAACAAATAAGAACGATAAACATATACAAAAAAATATTGTGCCTCTTTTCCTAATTGTAGCTGGATTTCGAAATTTGAAATATTTAGCATATTGTTTTTTCATTTTTTTTGCCAAATTATGACAAAATGGATCTAAATTTGCATAACAGAATTCATAAAAGAGATTGGAGGGGTATGTTGCCTATTTATAAAAAACATTTCGAGATTTTTTTAATTTTTAAAGCTCTCAACGACAAATTTTTTTGAAAAATTCATCTGTTATCGTGCCTAAATAGGTCTAATCGTGTCGACGGGCCGTGCCATCCCTTATCGTGCTTACACGGGCCTAACAGTGCTAAACAAGCTAATTGTGTCTGAGTCGTGTCGTGCCGTGCCGAACGACATGCCTAGCCGTGCCGGGCTGCCGATACAAACAAGGCTGCTATGGCACGTCGCGTCGGGCTGTTGCTAGGCCGAGTCAATAGTGTCATGATGTGGATCAGCCCGACAGACACGACCCATTTGACTACCTCTAATTGGAGTTTTGCATAGGGGTGAAAATTTTCACCCAAATTTCAAAGTCCGCAAAATATTTTTTGACGAAAATGTTCGCATCGTCACAAATAGTTAATATTTTCAACGACGAATTACATTGCTATCGTCCTTGATGGCTAAATATTGTACGACGAATAGCTAGAAATGTCACAAGTTGTTACATTTTCAATGACAAAAATATCTCCATTGTCGTATATGTATGAATGCATACGCTCCACACACAGAGGGCGTATTAAACACCATGCCTGTGTAACATTACATAGGATAGTTTGTACAAATTAGATATGACTGTGTAAAATTACATAGGATAGTTTGTACAAATTAGATATGAATGTACAAATTAGATATGAATTAACCTATAGTGAAGAAGGCACAGTGAACGACTGAGAGAGTGAGGTGGAGCTACAAGCTTAGCACCTGCGACATTGTGACATCCAATTGTATTTCTGCTCGACCAGGATCTATATATATCGTAAGATCTAAGTTGCAACTACCTCTGCTCGCCACATATTTCGGCCGTCGCAATGCCTACATACTTGTGTCGTCAAATCTACTATGCTACGCCACCACCACCTGCCACAAGCTAGGTTGGGGATTTGGGGTTGTTAGATGTGCATGGCCCATCAAGAGTAGAGAAAACTCGCGAATGGAAGGAAGAACGCTGCAAACTAGGGCGTAGAGGCCCGTAGACGGGTGCAGCAGGAAGAGCTGGTGCTAAATGCAGAGACTAGGAGCATGGGAGTGGAAGGAAGAGGATTTGGGTGACTTAGGATAAGTGTAGAATGTGGATGTTGACCAAAGGAGGATGCAAGTGAAAGGTAAAGATTTATATTTCCGTGGCACGACCCAAAATTTTGAAAATCCGCCAAATTTATATTTCTTGAAAGCTCATAGTATCGAAACTTGGCTGGTTAATTCATACACACCCTCGCACCTATTTCTCAATAAAATGGAGCTACATTTGCTTGTAATAACTTTTACGGAATTTTCCTCGGGGTGGCTCATAGTAGAGATGGCCAAATGGGCTATGCATCATGAGTCGACACAGCCCGATGAGCCGTGTCGTGCTTGGGTCACCACCCCGTTCTATTGGGTCAGCCATGTGAACTCGATCTCGCTTAAACAACGCATCGTAGCATTCGCTAATGGGCACACATGTTGCGTCAGAATGCCGACCAAACAAAGAAGTACAGGTTGTGTTCGCTACACATAGTAGATTGCAATCGGCATCTTTAAGGTACGTACATGCGATGGAACACAAATACACCTCACCCTTCTAAGAACATCTGATATTGATATAAAACTTACATGGCATAAAACGCAGCCCGAAGACCTAAGCATCTATGCCATACAAGATCAATACACATATCCTTACTCCCCTGTCTCCAACTCAATAGCATTAACCTTTACTTAACCAAACAGCTTCCCATACACGCGTGTGGAAGCACGTTGGGACTTGAATTGAATAGTCAGAGTTCGGTCCTTATTCGGTCCAGACAAGTCCACCACAATTCCCAATCTCGTGCACGAAGGCACCACCACTAGCATCCTCTTGTCCAGATCATTTGAAATTTAAAATTCAAATCTGATTTAAAGAAACTGGACAAAGAGTTGAAATGATTGAAATTTATTTGTGATACCCAGGTTTGACAAGAGAATCTTGCCAAACTCTAACGTTCTATGGACTGCATGGCTAAGCAAAATTCTGAAATTAAATATCGTAGTATACAACCTTACTCTAAGTTTTGAGTGTATACTCTGATTTAAGGTAAGCCACAATGTTAGGTCATAACTACCTACTAACAGATCACAATTGTATTTTAAGAAAATTTGCATGCAACAAGTGTCCTGTATTTGAAAAATCTATTGTATAAAACTTTGGGATCAACATGGTGCAAAGAGGATGCTTGCCTTGATAGTAATATACTTCTTGTGCAGGCTCAGGTTGTTCAGAAATAGAATCAAACACCTCAGAAGAACCAGATTCTAAAAAGAGACAATAAAATCCAATGAATATGAAAACCGATAAAGAAATGAAAATGAATGCAAAGTATATGATCAAGATGGTAATGCATAATTAACAATATGCTTAAGTTACATCTACCCGCATAGCTCATTAGGCTTGTTTTTTTATATATATATATATATATATATATATATATATATATATATATAATTTTATTTTCATTTCATAATATTTATATGATTTTATTTTCATTTATTAATATTTATATAACTTTATTTTGTAGTTTTTAAATTTTATATAGTTCATTTTATAAGTATATATAAATTTATTTTGGTTTTTAAAAATTCTATATATTTTCAAGGATTCTTTATTTTTTTATTTAAATTTTCATGCCATATGGGCTAGTCAGGCCACCCTAGCCCGGTATAACATGAGAGGCCAGTGTGTCGTACCTAGGTCGGCACCCAAGCCCACGGGTTGGCACAATACGACCCGATTAGTGTCCGAGCCTAATTGTGTCAGGTCAGTACTGTGCCGGACGGCCTATCCGGCCATCACTAGCTCATAGTACGAGGGACATGTACATAGAACAGTAGCAAAAATAGAAGGCAAATGAACTGTTATATCATTTTATATAAGTTTATGTATAAATTAAAAGCCTTGTTGGATTCTGTCAAATTAAATTTTAGGTGTGACATTTGTTTCTCAACCACAATTTAGATTAAATTATCAAGATTGTACTTTGCAATGGAATGCAAAGCTTTAGTTATGTGAATCTTTTATAGATATAACCTTGAATTATCTAGTTTTTGCATTTACTCCCCTCATATTTATTATTGATATGACTCTCGCTACACTTTTTTTTTTGGGTTGAAGGTGTTCATTTGGTACATTAAGGTATGTACAGTGGTATAGACAGATATTGTCTATAGCAACTCTCCATGTCACCTATAGACAGCACTGAAGACAGCTTATGCAATGGTACAGACAGCTACTCTCTTTTTAGTTGTCTTTATAGAACACACAATCTTTATTTTTTTTTTGTTTTTGGTGCTACAACCGGTTACAGGATTGTAGACAACATCTTTCTCTCTTTTCATTCTTTTTCATCAAGTCAGCAAAAATTATACGTGACAGAGACTATAGACAGCTGACATAAACCCATTGTACATACTCTTACCCTTCACCCCGTCCCCCCTCACTTTAGCCATCTTAAACCAATTCAAGTATGTTAAGCGCAGATGGATATTGTATTATATATCAACCGTAATAGCTCAACATTATGTTTTGGTCCAAAATACTATTTTCTATTCAATAATTATGTATTTATTACGATAAATTGACGCTCAATGAATAGTGAGAAAAACATATAGAATTCTCTTCAAATTGACATGAATGTCAAAACTAAATATTTAATTTGAGAAAAATCCGACGATAAATAAATGATGAAGCCAAATGCAAATAATTAACATGCGGTAACAGTAAACATAATAAAAGGGATTAGAAAGGAGATATATGTAAAATAACTGTACTCTCTCATAAATTACACTAGCAGGCAAAGACTATCGTACAATGCAGTACGTGGCAAGGAAGACATCAACATAAAATAACTTACCAGTGAAAAAAATACATAATTTGACATGTCAGTCAATTAGGATAAAACAATAGCTAGTGTGATGACAGTTACCTTTTCTTTTTTAATGTTGATCTAGACAAAAATGCGGCCTTACAGAAAGATCCTCATGGAAGCTCTGACCATTTTAATGTTTGACCAACTCATTAGCAAATCCCAAGCCTGCACTGCAGCCATCGCAGCACGGGTGCCTATATCACTAATCCCCCGCCCCCACCCAACTAACCCCACCCCTCTTTATTAAACATCCCCTCTCTCCTTGCTGGTTTCCTCCTAACCACACTCTAAAAAAATACAGAAATTGATACCTAACTCTAGATTTTTCTTCTTCCACGTTGCACCTTTGTTACAGGATCCAGAACGCTCTACGTGTGAAATGGGACAATGATGAAATTTTTTTGTAGCACTCGCCGACAGATGATGTTTGGTTTTTCGCACTGAAAGTGTTTATCATGGACAGATCGACAGATTTGAAGTTTATACCCTTTGGTTTGGCACTAGAAAATTACATGAGGTGATTGAGGTCCTTTAATTACATGACAAGCGTCATTAGCACAAAATGGAACTCTAAACCTTACCATTTCCCAGGCATATATACGAAGTACTGTCACCAAACAAGATTATCTTTACCATTATAAAAAGATTTGGTGTTAATGACGAGTCTGTCATCTCTTTCTGCACCTCTTGAGTTAGTAGAATCGAGTTAGTAGAATCTTTTATGAGGATATTCATTTGGTGATAAAACTATTTGTAGCTTGTTTATTGGATACAACTTTTATATATAGAGATAAGCATAATATATATTAGTTTTTCAAGTTTAAAACTTATATATTTAATCATTTGAGATCCCTTGTAACGCACCAACGTAATCTTACCCGGAGAAACAGTTATAGATAGACCTAGGGAGAGGTAAGAGAAGGAAGTAGCAGTACTCTCTTTCTTGGATAGTGTCAGCATAGAAGTATAGGAGGAGGGAAGGAAGCAGACGTCCCCGCTCCGCTTGGCTTTTTGCCTACCCCCTTCCTCCTCTCTCTTTCTACAACTTATACTCCTACTCCCTGGGCGACGCCGCCGAGATAACCCCACGCCACGGCTCCGTTCACATAGCTCGGCCTTGGCGATAAGGAGGAGGAGAAGCGGAGGGAGCGGGAGGCCATGGCGTTCCCCGGCCACCTCCCGCACGAGATGGCCATGCCGCTGCTCGGCGCGGACGACGCTGCGGCAGGCGGGGGCGGGGGAGGCGCGCCGGGCGGGGCGCCCGCGTGGCTGAGGTATGGCGACGGGAGCTTTCTGCACCTGCAGACGACGTCGGACTCGTCGGCGTCGCCGTCGGCGGCGGCGGCTGCGGCGGCCGCCGCGGCGGGGGTGCAGTGGGTGGGGGCAGGCGATGAGGCTGTGGCGGCGATGGGCGGGAGAGGCGGCGCGACGGAGGCGGAGGCGGCGCGGTGCAAGGCGGAGATACTGGCGCACCCGCTGTACGAGCAGCTGCTGTCGGCGCACGTGGCGTGCCTCCGCATCGCGACGCCGGTGGACCAGCTCCCCCGCATAGACGCGCAGCTCGCGCAGTCGCAGGGCGTCGTCGCCAAGTACTCCGGCCTCGCCGCCGCCGGGGACGACGGCCGCGAGCTCGACCAGTTCATGGTGAGGACACGACACCTGTCTCGCTCTCCTCTCCTCGTCTCGTCTCGTCTCGTCATGCCCCCCGTTCTGTTGTTGTGGATTGCCTTGGGATTGGTGGTTGCGTGGGATTAATTAGGGGATTTGGAGGTGTTTGCTTAGCTTAATTTAATTACGGGAAAGCTTAAGAGAGGCGTTCTTTATTGGGGTGGTTTGGATTTCGCAAGCTTGTCTATATCCTCTTCTCTCTATAATCTGCTTCCGTGGGGTTTTATATTGTACGGACGCAATTCAAACGATAGTTTAATTTTGAGATCACTAAGTTTTTCATGTTTTGATTTGTGAAGCTTAACGCTACTTGTTAAGCCCAAGCTTTTACCGTAGTTTTCCCCTTTGGTTTGTGGATTGTACTAAAAGAGAAACGAGAGCATTTTTACATGTTTTTTTCTCGGTTTGTGATTTGGGCAGCTTCTTTTGCCCTTTTGCTCTCTCTTCCCGCAACAATGTCATTTCCTAATATTCTTGGTCCTTTTGTACTATAAAAAATAATCTGGTTTTGATTGGTTGGCCTCTAGTTAGCAATTCCGTGTGCTTGCAATCAAGTAGGGTTTTGAGCATGTTTATGTTGGGGTCTACAAAAATATTCAAGAAGGCTCCTTTGATGGAACAATCTTCAAATAAGTTGGGTGAGAAATGACATAGGATGCTATAGTGCTATACTTCCTGCAATTAGACGCCACTTTTGTTTATTTTCCGGGAGGATTGACCATTGGAGGCAGTTCTTTCTGCTGAATGCTGATTCGAGATAGGCGGAACAGAGTGGAAAATGCAGGGGGCGTTGCTTCCAATCACGAGATAGGAGGGAATGAATCATGGCTTCCTCTCCTCTCCAATTGACCGAGCCATTTGTCTGTGCTTTCCCAAAGTAGTACCAGTTCTCTTCTCTCTCCCATCCACATGGGTTATATGTGGCTCTTGACATAAATGATGTAGCTTAGGTGGTGCGCTAGTCAATCCAGATCTGAATTATTCATTTTTAAATACGTTGTGTTAGAAATAAATTTTATCTTTTCATATTTTTTTTACAAAAGAAAACCCAGCTTTATATTGAAAGCAAATACCCGTCCACACATATTTTATAAATGATGCAGGGACTTTTCGTTTCCTGTTATGGGTGGAGTCGTGGGGCAAGGATTGTGCGGTGGGTTGGCGAAGATGTTTCACTCTTGCTGCCTTGGGTATGCCTGTGCTGTAGGGACTTTACATGTAGGTCCACCTGTTTCCATGGTATTGTGTGTTAGGACATTTTCCCTTCACCCTCACTCTCTGTGCTAGTGCCGTGTTCAGTGACCTCAATTGTTGCAACAAGTCTCAATATGAATAAATGTTGATTTCAGTAGCAAATGATTTGCACTGATAATAATGTGTGATGGCCCAACATCATTTGATTTTGAATTTTGATTCCTTCTGTTGCATCTACGGAAATGAATATAATTGGGTTTTGTTGCTTGAATAGGTAGGAGAATATTAATGCAGGACTGACAACGGTGCAAGTTAGTTTTCCATGCACCTAATAAACACGTTTTTCATCATCTACCACTCACCCTACAAGTGGGGAGTGAGTGGGGCTGGGAAGATGCGTTGAAATATGAAAAAGCTGCAAAGTTGAATAAGCCGTTGCCCATAACGCTTCTATTGACTTTTTACGTCTAATGCATTATTTTGGAATACCTATTTAGTGCTTCCTGTGTGGGAAGGTACCCCTCACTGATCTCAAATAAATGATGAATATTCGCCCTATCAAAATCAAATATGAGCAGGGGTGTCCCTTCGAGAAAACCCCAGTCCCTATTCACATTGAAGATTGTGGTATAGTGGACTAGTGGTACTTCACGTGCAGTTCTGTCTAAACTCCCTCTATAGCTTGTATTTGTACAGGACCAGTACATCAATATGCCAAAAATGGTCCAAAATGCTCTGTTTGATCTCTTTTTTGTCCACTTATAGGGCAGCTCTTGATTGTATCAAGGGCCATGCGACCAGAACTATGATGCAGTATAATCTTCGTCCCATCTAATTATAACCGACTTAGAATTCACGTTTTTTTTTTTTTTTTTGCTTAGGATAGAAAATACAAACAAGATTTCATTCATTGGATGGTCCTGGTCAGTTCACTTGATTCCTTGGTCTTTTGTCCTGTGCTGGTCCGCTTGACCTTATAACACAGTAGTCATAAAGCATCATTATGAGCGATTACTGAAGTTGGGACCATATGACTTTCTATTTTAGCTTTTCTTGGGTCTGACAGCTAGTAGTTATTTTGTTCTGTCTATTTTGTTAACCTGAAAAGTTTTAGGGGGCAAGAAGTTTACAAGTGTGCTTGTCCGTGCAGTTAGCTCAGTTCCAGTCACATTTTGGTGTATTTTGATCATCTTCATCAAAATTTCTGCAAATAACTGATGTTTTATGAGCGATAATATGCATAACCACAATAATAGTTCCATTTTCTTTGTCTCTTCTTCACACGTCTTATGTTATTTATGACCATTTAAAATCCTGATTTAACAACTCCTGTTTTCCATTGCTTTTCTGGTTGATTATTTTGTGAGATATTTTTCCTCAGTTTGATTCTTTCATCGTATTCATTCATTACATATCAGTAACCTGTTTTTGTTTGTTTTCTTAGACATACTATGTCTTGCTACTCTGTTCGTTGAAAGAACAACTACAGCAGCATGTCCGTGTTCACGCAATGGAAGCAGTGATGGCTTGTTGGGAACTTGAACAAAATCTGCAGAGTTTGACAGGTGAAGTCATTTCCCAGTTCTTTTAGTTTCCATTAAATTCACAACGGCAACGTTTTGTTTGTCCAATCACATGCATATGCTTCGAATTGTTAGCTAAATTTCTGCTTGGTTCAACTTGAACTTCCATAGCAGTCATATTTTGTATTCACATTGTTGTGCTTTAATTTATTTTGAATGTTTTAACTAATCTCGGTTGCTTAAAGAATTTTATTATATGCATCATAGGTGAATTTCGTAAGCATTATTAAAGCTGTATCTGTTTGAATCATAGATATTCTATGGGTTCCCTTCATTTTTGCCTGTGTGTCAACGTCATTTGGAAATGGGCAACATTGCTCAGTACCATTGTGAAGATCTCCTAGTTAAAAAAATACCATCCAACGTGTCGCTGGCAAGTGGTCCTGGCCACATGTTATCCTTGCACTGGTTGGTATTTTCTAGTTTATACCTCTTTGCGATGATACTCACCTAATTTTCTCTTCTGGAAATTGCATAAGCACAAAAGTTGGTCCATCTCTGAGCTTGTTCTCCATAACATGCCATGTTTCAAACATAGGTGGTCTGTATTCGGTGTAATACATCAAAATTTTCTTGACAATGATCCTAAACGAATTAACTAAAGTTGTGGAAATTGCATATTCTTGGACCAGAACATTGTTCTTCCGCTCTTGATTAGTTTGGACTTATATGTTGGAAAATATTTGCATTGTAGTGGCTAGCATAGTATCTGCCGCATGCAAACCACAATAGCATTGTACATGCCCATGATATCATACATTTCTTTTGTTTTGGAGCAATAAACATAGACGTATATTGAGTACTGTCCTTATGGCGAACTGCCTCAAGTAAATATGATTATTAACTGGAAGTGCATTGACAGGTGCGTCGCCTGGTGAGGGCACCGGTGCAACCATGTCTGATGGTGAAGATGACCAGGCAGATAGCGAGGCTAACATGTATGATCCAAGCTTGGACGGAGCGGATACTATGGGCTTCGGCCCTCTTGTTCCCACAGAAAGCGAGCGATCCCTAATGGAACGTGTTCGTCAAGAGCTAAAGCATGAGCTCAAGCAGGTTTGGAATGGATTCCAATAATACTTTGCAGAAGTTCACCATTATTTCACACTAGTAGATACATGGACATGTTGATGAATCACTATTATCATTTGCAAATTGCAGGGTTACAAAGAGAAGCTGATCGACATTAGAGAAGAAATTCTTCGCAAGCGAAGAGCAGGAAAGCTCCCAGGAGATACGACTTCTGCATTGAAAGCTTGGTGGCAGTCTCATTCGAAGTGGCCATACCCAACAGTAAGTGACGATGACACAAGTTACATGGTTAGCTTCCTTATGTTGCATATTACGTGCACATGTCAGCCTAGCACCACGAGTTTTCATATCTCACACCTTCTCTGGAGCCTTGCGAGTTTCCTTATCTTGTTATGGTCTGCCAAACTGTTTATCATACCTTATTTTTGATGTCATTATTTTTGTTTTGCAGTACCATTTGTTTCGCCACTATTATGTATTAGGTGTTGGACACAAGATATACAAACTAATTTTTTCCCATTATACGTGCAGGAGGAAGACAAGGCACGGCTAGTGCAAGAAACAGGGCTACAGCTAAAGCAGATCAACAACTGGTTCATCAATCAAAGGAAAAGGAACTGGCACAGCAACCCATCTTCCTCAAACGTCAAAAGCAAACGCAAAAGGTACCAAATTATTCTTGTGCACCTGTTCGATAGCCTCAAGTTCCACTGATCCATTGATGTGTACTCAATTTGAACAAAAAAGTAATGCAGGTGATAGCAATTCATAGTTCTTCAAGATCATTGCTGAGGGCTGAAAGCTATGTTGGGCGAGTACGCGGGGAATGCATCTAGAACACAAAAGGGTGCAAGCGCTCGACAAAGCTTTAGGTCAGAAAGGTTCTCAGCAAGGCCAGGATCGGCAGCCATATATTAGAATACCAGTTATTTGTAGACAAAACTAATTGCATCTATAAGCAAACATACAGTTCTGTAAGCGCTTTATTAGAAGAATAGAGGAAGCTTCTCCAAAGGGCTGTATAAAGTGGCAATATTTATATTTGATTGCTAGATACCACATGGTAATAGTGTTTAGTGGATTGGTGTTAATGTTTTTGTTCTCCACATCGTAGAACCCCCAATGTTTGAACTGTTGCTTCGCAAGTTTTTTTTATCAGACGTGTATACCAGTATATGTATGTATTGTTGTGTATTATGTGGGCCCTGCTGGATGACATGTTTTTCTTGTCGACTTGGGTAACACCCGATCCGCGTCTTAGATGAAGCCACGTAACATACTCGTAATTACGAAGATGAAGCTACGTGGGAACGGGAAGACCGTCTTAGAGTTGAGTTTTTCTATTCTTTACCGAGCCCACTTAATCTCGAGGACGGGATTCTTTGTAAAGGGATAGGTCCGTAATATCCCAAAAACCCCAACATTGGGATAATAGGATAAAAATCAGAGGAAAATGATTTTGAACCTATTATGTATGGAAAATTACCTTGGCATGATTTTGAATTTTTTTATATAAATCAAACAATTGAATTCTATGTAAGCAGCAACTTGTGAGAATTTTCGAGAAAATCACGGAGCATATAAAATCCTGAAAAATTTACATAAGAAGCTATACTGTGTCATAAGCCTTCGTAAGAATTTTCATAAATTTTGGAGCCTATTTGATAGGTTCAAAAATTCAGCAAAGACTCAACCAATTTTGGAAATTCAAAAACAATTTTTGAATTCCCGTCGGACTCTTGGGCCACATCTGAGCTGGCCCAAAACCCATCGCCAACTCGAGCCCGCGCTAGCGCACTCTCGCCCTCTTGTTGACGTGTGGGCCCCACTTAGCGGAACTTTTCTTCCACCTCACCTTTGCCCTTGCTCGCCACCACGCCAGCGCCAGCACTGCTCCGCCCGCTGTTTTCCCTTCGTCGTCCACTGTTTTTGACACTCACCTACCTCCATCACATCCGCCTGGCTTCTCCCATGGTAACCATCCCCTTAATGGCGCCCAACCCCCACGCTGGCAGAGACGCCGAAGCTGGAGCGCGAGTTTCTCCCCATGGCCGCATCTTCTCGCCGCTCATCTCGCGCAATTCTCACAGCTACTTAAGCTTCTGAGCGCGTCACAAACTATCAAGCTCACCCCTCGTTCCATCCCGTGCCTTCTCCGAGCTCCAAGCTCCTTTAATCACCGAGAACAAGAGTCATTCTCGACGTTGGTGAGCAAGCCCACAACGCCATCTTCTTTGGTAAGCTTCCTTGTGCTCATCAGCCGCATCACCATGTGCCCCTTACCTCGCTGATGCTTCTTCTATGCTCAATGTAGCTCCGGGAACCCCATAGCGAGGACAAGCTGTCATCTTCTTCACCTCCAGCGCACACCCCGTTCTAGACCTCCGTGTTCCTGATGTTCTGGTGAGCTTAAACCTCACCTGGCCGTGTCATTCTGTGTCCTATACTTGTTAGGACCCGGGAGTAACATCCCAAATCCTATGTGCATTTCTGAACTAGTCCCATGACCAGTAGCTAGTTCACACAGTAAACAAATATGGTAATAAATTCATATCACAACTTTATTAATAATCAATAGAGTTGATTACAAAGGAGGCTTACAGACCAACAATAAAGAACACAGCGGAAGACGAAGCAGTAGTAGAGTCTAGCAATCTGCCACAGGCAATCGACTGGGGTAGCGGCCTAGACGTCGAGATCCACACTGGTAGCAAAGTCCTTCTCCTCTGAAATTTTATTTGCATAAAGCAAGTATGAGTACAACTTCCGTGCTCGCAAGTTACACCCGTCAAATAACAGAATGACATGCATACATGGATGTAACAATAGAAAGGTTTATAGGGTTATTTGTGCAAAACAACATTTGACATTAAATACCATACTAAGTTCAAAAGCTCAAGTTTTATAATATTTAAAATTGAGTTTTCACTGAAATAATAAAGCTAGTGTAGGCACCAACCAAACACTAACTTAAACACAGGCACCAACCCGGGGCTTCAACCCAAAACTTTTCTCATGGACACCCATCCATGTTATAAACTGTTTTACAAAATATTTTTGAAATCCAAAACCAAAGTCTAACTTTGAGTAGTTCTGCTAGTATGTCCATAACCGTGGACACGGCTATTCGAATAGTTTTACACTCTGCAGAGATTGTACAACTTTACCCACAAGAGATAATCAACTTGTACTGTCCACATCACACACTTCCGTAGGTGTGTGACTAAGTGATTATCATGAGGCCTTTACAATGTACTATCTTAATGTATTTATGCCCGCTAAGGTTTCGCTGCCATTGGACTAACCATCCTCCGGGAGCCCCCTCTTGCGCTAGGTGGGACTACTGTCTGTCCAACACCCACACCAACAATATAGCACAAATGACACTAAGACATCACAAATTATTTAGCCAAATCTGTCCCACACCAGACTTGTGGTAGTATGGTAAAGCGTAGCATCATGCGCTCGAAGACCGGTTCTTAACTGACTTGGGCGTCTTCCAGATAAAACCCTAGGCCTTAACCCTAACCAGATTAAGCCCGTGCATAAACCTACACCCACCAGTCTTCCATCTCGCCCAAGTCCAAACCTATTTTTATTTTATTTTCCAAGTAAAAGCATTTTATAAACCTTCTATGGTAAAACAATACCATAGAACCAATTTAAATCAAATTAGGAAGATTTGGCTAAAATTTTCTAAATACAAGATTCGATCTAAGCATTGGCTAAGCATATGATAAATTTTAGTATCATTTTGCCTAATGGTGACAAGGTATTCACGTTCAACATTCAAATTGGCTTTACAAGGAAGATTGGAATAACCAGGCAATTAAAACAGGGGATTAAAATAATTGTATAAACATATGCATGCAGTAATAATTTAAAACAGAATATAAATAATTTGAAATAATGGGATCAATATGATCAAGGGTATAACTTGCCTTGCTTGATGAGGTGATATTGTTTTCCTTAACAGATCACCCAGTATTGAGGTGATGTTGTTTTCCTTAACAGGTCACCTAGTACTCACAAGTACTTTCTTCAGGTAGTCCAAGTGTACAATCACGATGATCATACAGTCAAAATCAATCTTCTTATGTGCTCTTCAAACGGTGTCGAAATCTGACTCTCCGAAGTCGTCGGAATCTAATCGCGAAATAAGCCAAATTCAAACAAAATTCAAATAACAATTCAAATGAACTCCAAATTAAATAATTTTGGTTTATTTAGCTAGATCTTTAATTTAGACAAATTTAGAAATTTGAATCACCCAAATCGGAGTTCAGATGCAAAAGATATGAACTCTCGAAGTTTCAAATTACATGAAATAATAGAATTAGGGTTTTTCTGGATTATTGGAATTATTTTTCTAAAGGAAAATGACTTTATTGCGCAATGATGACATCAGCAGTTGATTTTCGGGATTTAAATGAATTAAAAGAATTTTTGACATGTGGGTCCCACGTGTCATAGACTCGGCTCATGGTGGACGGGTTCCACCGAGCCAAGGGGAAGCCGGTGCGGTGGGCTGGTCGAGCGGGCGTGCCACGTGGGCGGACACGCGAGCAGGGAGGCGATGTGGCGCTGACCTGGTGCCAAGGTGGCAGCCACGTGGCGCCACATGGCCGGCTACGTCAGCGCCGACGGGGGCGGCGCTCGGGGCCCAATGGCGCCGGCGAACGGTGGGGTTTCAATCGCCGGTGAGGTCATCAACAGAGAGAGGAAGCGACGGGGAGTTCGGGGCTTACCTCGATGGCGCAAGGGCATGAGGGAGTCGCTGGCGGCGAGGTAAGAGGCGGCGTGTGAGACCCCGGTTTATTAAACTTGTAATACTTAACCTTCCACTGGTTCTAGTATCACAAATAGAATAATCCGCGTCTCGATGAACATGTGCCTCCCGAACAAGCAAAGACACATACATCAAATCAAAGCATGCATCATTTCCATACAATGAGAATATAACAAGTCTACCAAAGGACATACATAATATAAGTTATTACTGAGCAATGACCGCCAAATGACATAAATAGCAAATAAGTAACAGTGAAGCAAAAGTTGCCATAAGATGGCTTAAACCAAAAGACGACTGTTAGCCACAATAACACCACAGGGCAACCGACCGGCCGCCAAGCTAATCGCCCTTAAAGCGCCACAAAGACAACTCACAAAAGTGAGGTCCATCGGACTCACTATCATCCTCTGCACAACACAAGCAATGCGGTGAGTACAAAAATGTACTCGCAAGACTTACGAGTAGCAAGCCTATACATAGCTACATGAAAGTCAGTATTCAAAGGAATGTGGTTATATGGTTCTTTGGACGCATAAAACAAGTTTCATTTGCAATATTGTAATAGATTGAGCAATGAGTTTGTAAAATCTGTTTTAAGCATTTAAATAACAATGAGTAAACATAAGTAACAAGTATCCACCTAGAAGTGACTTTCCCAAAGCCACCACAACATAGCATGAATCACGATTCATACCACCCAACAAGTTTTAATTTTAAAATGGTTGTAGTCTAACTCTTGAAAAGCTTATCCAAGCGTGTCCATAACCTAGGACTAGGCTATTCGAATAGTTTTAATCCTGCAGGGTGTACCAATGTACCCACACTTGGACCGCCTTTTGCCAAGCTATTAAGCACACTTCCTTTGGTATGCCTAGCACGGCTAAGTCCTCTGAACCCTTTCCAATGGAATATGCTAATCAAGAGACGCACGTATGGGGTTAATCCTTAGTGATCTGCAGACAAAATATGGATCACAAGGACCCATACGTGGAGCAGACACACCGCCTCGGCGGGTGCTCCCCTCCTACAAGCGTGTCCATGTTGCATATAATCAAATATGCAACCCACCACGCGACTCATTAATTAACACAACCCAAAGTACTCGGCTAAGAGAGGTCCCATATCCCTCTAGTGTGGTTAGCACGCATGAATGCTCGGATATGAGATACTCACAAGTAGTTCGGTCCTTAATTGACCGGGCACCATTCCAATCACACTCAAAAGATCACACCATCTTACCATTGTGCCCAAGTCTAAATTGTTTTCATTTTCAGTTTTAGTTTTGCAATTTAGACATAGCACAAGGCTGAAATATACAGATTATAACAATTTGTGTGATCAAGGTTATCGACAAGTCGATAACCGCCCATTTCTACCGATAACTAAGCATGGCTAAGCATAACAACACGTAAACTACTAAGTGACAAGGGTCCATCCAGCGAACCCAAAGTCACAGCAAGTAACCTAGGCTTCAGTAGTAGAGGAATAAACATTTCCTACTGATAATGCGTCTAGTAGGCCAACTATCGACAATAGTTTAAAACAACATAGCAATGCATACATAGAATTTACAAACAATATATTAGACTTTGAAAATAGTAGGAACAATATGATCAAATGAATGCTACATCTGCTTGTTCGGTGAAGTGCGAGGATCGATGGTCTTTGTGGCTCAATATCAAGATTAATAATATTGTCTTCGGAACCTAACGCGAAAAGGCGATAAGCAAATAAGAACGAAGAACACCAAATAAATCCCAACAGCAAAACACATCCAAAACTAATAAAATTTACACAACAGCTAGGGAATGATCTCAGAAAGTGATAGTAACAAGAATCATGCAATTTGGACTTAACATGCAAAAGATATGGACAAAATACTCTTTCTCAGCCTTACAACAACCTAATTAATAATTAGCACTGTTCATGGCGAAATTTTCTAGAATGATCTAAGGTCTGAAATTTTTATAGCAGGTAGATTATAACATCCTAATAACAGCAAAGTTGAATTTACTAAATTTGGAGTTATACACATTTACTTATGATTTTTCTAAGCTGTAAATCTAATGCAAGTCATTTTACAGAATTATGAACATGCTCAAATCTTATTCCATATGAAAGTATACTAACAGATGAATTTAACAAAATTGATTTTGCACAAAATGAACTTATACATAAAAAGATATGCATTTTTCAAGATTAAACTATTTCTGGAATATTCAAAATGACAGAAAACAAGTTATTTCTAGTTACACAATTTTCTGCTACTCGAACATGCTTAAAACCATTTTTATAATAAACTTGAGTGACAACACAATTTATTACAGTTGGAATTATCTAAAAAGCAGTTAAAATGAATTAGTTATGAGTTTCTAAAGTTTTTATATCATTTTCAGCTGTTAAACAAATACTTACCGAAATACAGACAAACTCAGATAAAAGAATAAGACGTGGACAACTCCCAACCCTCGATCTAAAATCCTACGGCTCACGCGCGCCGAAAACAGCGCACGCGCGCCAAATCTAAACGGAGCCCACCGTTGGATCACGATCCAACGGCGCACCCGAGTGTATGCATTCGGACGGTGCGGTTGCAAACACGATCTTAGCCGTTGATCGAAAGATCGACGGCCGAGAACGATCAAGACATCCGGAGGGTCCGAACGCACACAAAGATCTGGGCCGCAGATCTAAAAATGAACTGTAGCTATTGATCACAGTTCAAAGGGAGATGCTGACACGTGGGACCGCATGTCAGTGACCTAGAGTCACGACTGCGAACGTTTAACCCACGTGCACAGTGCACTGGGCCCACTTGTCAGCGACTGAGCGGGGCGGTTAAGACCAAATTAATGCCATTAATGATTAACATTAACTAGACACTAATGACTTCTGAAATTTGATTTTAACCCCTCGGGCCCACAAGTGAGCGACCCAAAGGAGATTTCCGACAGCGATAAAATGCCGACACATTAATTAATCAATGATTAGGCATTAATGATGTCGGATCAGTGCGGGGTTGCGCCAGCGGCGATTTAAGGATGTTGGGCCCACTGGTCAGTGGCTCAACGACAACAATTAAGACACAATTAATTAACTAATGATTGGTAATTAATGTGTCCTAATCAAATGACGAAAACGGGAGCTCCTGTGCCGGCAAAACCCGAGCGACTTGCACGGCTAATCGCTGGCGACACTGGCCGCGGCGGCGCCGAACAAGACCCAAAATGGAATCGCAATAGCACTGCGAACCCAATGGTGGCATTCTCGCCGGCGGTGAGGGACTAGAACGCCGGCTAGCCGGAAAAACGAAAATGGAACCCTACTGCTAAACATGAAAATCGCGATGAGCTCCGCTGCAAACCTAGGAAGCGGTGCCAGAGCTACTAAGGACTAATAAGAAGCTACCTCAGAGACGAGAAGCTTCAAAGATGGCCGGAGATGCTTGATCACAGAGGAAGCTCGCCGGACTTGGAGAAGAAGGTTTGAAAATGACCCCCTGAGCCAAATGAGTGATACCAAAGCATCAGTATAGCTTCATTAAGGTCCACAGAAGCTACATGAGCAAATAATTAGAATATGGAGCACTCACCTGAGCTGAGGAAGAAGATGACCAATTTCGGCCGAATTTGAACAAACCCCAAATTGGACAATTCCTGAGAATCAAATCCAAAATTAAGTGAGGGGAAATGTTCAAGGAAGTAAATAGATAAGGATAGGGCAAAGAAACATGAAGGAGAACCACTGGAACACCAAGAACACCAGAGAAGCTTCACGGGTCAACAATGGCGATTTGCCATTTTTGAGGTGTTAAGCTCCAATATTGTGAATGGGGCTTGATGGTGGTCTAAAGAAATACCAGGAGGCATTGAGAGGGTTTATAAAGCCATGAAAGCATTAGGGTTTGCACCACAAATCTTTCGGGCGGCAAAACACAGAGCACAAGGTGCGGCCGACAAGGAAAAGATAATAGATGGTGCAATAGGGCATGGCATGGCCGAAAATGTCTCACACGACCCACACTATTGACTAGGGTGGCTGTAGGAAGCACGACAAGACAACCCCATGCCCTACACTGTGCTCGCACGGCTAGAGGTAGAAGATGACCAGAGGACAGAAGGCTCGATGATTTTTAGCCGTTGGATGAGACACGGACGGCTGAGATAGCGCCACGCCGCTGAGGTTTAAAACACAACGGGGAGACTGCGAGCCCTCTGATTAGAAATGAACGACTCCGATTGCCCCACGTCGCAAACTCAATTTACAACGAAGGAACCGCCGAGCGTTGGATCCTAATCCAACGGCCCTGATTCAAACCAACAACCGGAGGGTCCGAAAGTTGCGGAGGATCTCGACGGTTGGATGGAGATCTAACGGTCGACATTCATTTAAGCAACCGGAAGGTCCGAAGATTTACACGCGCGCGGGCTGTGCGATTTAGATCCAACGGTCGAGATCGATCACGGGATTTTCAAGCGAGCGCGGTGCGGCTAGTTGATGGACCGAGTCAATTGGCTCGAGCCGAGTCGACTCGAACCCAAGTAACGATAAAACCGGTTTGACTTTGAAATTAGAACAGAGACTTTGAAGGATTTATTTGAGGTAGCAAATTAACTCCAAAAATTATGAAATTTTTACAGGAGCTTGCTAACTCAGATATTAACCTTGTGTAAAATTTTCAGAGGTTTTTATGCTGTGAATAAATCTCCAAAAATTCTGCAAGGCTCTGTTTTAATGTTTGACTGCCTCTAAAAATATTCAAACAATTCCTAAAAATTGTGAAATTTTTCAGAGGGGTCACATACCATCCCAAGAACTTAGGAAAAATATTTCCAGAGGATGATCATAAGATTTGACAAGATTGTTTTTTTGGAATATCAAGATTTGGATCAACTAGACTTGTGACAATGTATTTCCATAATCCCTTGTACAAGAATTGTTTGGCGCAACAGGAAATACATGATGTAAGAAAAAGTTTTAATTTCTACTGATTTTCTTACATTTGAAACACAAGCCCAAAATGGGATGTTACACGGCGGTGAGGCTCGGCTCGCGGTGGTGGTGGCGTTTGAGGGGTTCTCCGACGTCTAGGGGGGTGCGCATGGGAACGACGAGGTCGCGGCGATGCCGGGGGTGGGGACGACGGGACCGGAGGGGGCTTGATGTCGTTGAAATCGGGATTTGAAGTTCTTTCGACCACCGGCGAGGAACTTCAATTTTCGGCCGGCTGGGGAGGGGAGAGGCAAGGTGGGTTGCAGGGGTGGAATGACGTGATGAAGGCACACCCGGAGCGTCATTTTACAGGGCGGGGGCGCGGCCGGAGGAGGAGATCGGTGGCGCAGGTCCGGCGAACGCGTGCGCGAGATTGGGGGAAGATGACCGGAAATGGGGCGGCGAGATGTAGGGGTTTTAATGCGCACATTCACACGGGCGATGGGGGCGATAATCGTGGCGGAGAATGAGTTCGGTGTGGGCAAAAATGGCGGAGGCACGCGGGGAAGAAGAAAGAAACAAAGAAGAAGGGCGCGGGGAGAAGAAGGGGTTGCGGGTCGTCAGATCTTGATCTGGCGGTGGGGAGAAGGTGGTGGCGTGGAGGTTTTTCTGACCGTCCGATTGGAATCGGGCGGTGGGGGGTCAGAGAGAGGAAGCGGGCGGGAGGAGCGGGCCGAGATGGGCTGGCGCATGGTGCAGGAGAGATGGGCCGAGTTAGATTTGGCCCATTGGCATTTCCGGATTTTTAAACGATTTTTCAATTGATTTAATCCAGATAATTAGAAAGGGCTTTAGAAAATAGCAGAATAAATCCAAAAATTATGAGAAAATTCACAGAAATTTCCTTATTTATTTTGGACTTAATAAAACTATTTCCAACTCATAATTGGCTATTAATTTTGCAAAATAAATTGTTTTGGCTTTAAAATATTTAGGAAAAAGCTTTTAAAATCTCAGAAAATTCTAGAATTAATTAAATTTTTATTTTTCAGATCCAACCAAATAAAACTTCAAGAACCTCAAGTAAATTTTAAATTTTGACTTTTAAAACTTTAAAAATTCCAATAAAGCAATAGAACTCTTTCAAATTTCAGAAAATCCAAATAAACAATAACTTTATTTATTTTATTTTGGTAACAGCACTTTGGGATGTTACAATACTTCACTAATGCTTCTCCCTCGATTGATGATGATCCACATGCAGGGAATCCTTGAATCGACCTTCTTCCTCATTTCCGGTCGTCGCAACCCTTTTCCAGTTAGCCGCCACTTTGGTGAGTCTCTGGTCGAGTCCTTCTATCCCTACCATCCTCCGAGTGCCTACAAGCTAATGCGTGCCTCCTTGTAGCTGCTCCATCACCATAGCACGCTATCACCGAGAGCCTCCTTTACGCCGCCGCTGCTCAACATCGCCATGCCACTCTGGTCATCCCCTGACGCCTTCAAGTACCTTGGTGAGCTTCTAGTAGTCCCCTAGAGCTTTTGCGCGTATTAGATCGGAGGATTAGCTAGTATAGCTTGCACTTCGTCATAGCCGATCATGGCGTCACCGCCACTCCAGTGACCATTGGTCCCCGAGCCACTGCATACAGCATCGTAGTAACCTCCTAAAGCTAATGCACACCTTCTTTGTCGTCGATTTGCCTCAATGGAGAAAACCACTTTGAGCCCGAAGAGCTCCGCCGCTCATCTCCGGCGTAGCACCACCTCCGGACATCTCTCCGGCCTCCACAGCCACCCGGTGACATCGCCATCGAGAGAGAAACTCATTTTGGCCATCCCAGAGCTTTTCCGCTGCTCTAATCACCGGCAACGAACTCGCCATGGTGCTCGGCCATGAGCGCAGCTCCACTCCTCTCTCTACTAGTGGGCCTGCGTGTTTAAAAGGGCAATTAACACTAAGTAATAGATGTTAAATGTAACTAGAGTATGACATGTGGGACCAGGCGAAAATGTTAAAGAAAATCTAATTTCAAACAATATTAGTAAATGAGTTTATGACATGTAAGACCACCTCTGTTTCATAAATAAAAACCCATAAAAGAAAACCTTAAGTAACTGACAAGTAGGCCCCACCTGTAAGTTAATAAAAATTAAAAAATTTAGAAAAAAAACTACTTTCAATTAGAAGAGAATGCACTTTCTCTACTATAAAGCGTAAATCTCAGTAGAACTCTGAGGAAAATACGCTTTCTCTGTTGGAAAGCGTAAACCTTATCAAATACGCTTTCAACGTCAGCCATTTTCTATTTTTTGGAATTTTCAAATCAAAGTAAATTAAGACGTTAATAACTTTTGCATACAAACTCCAAATCGAATGAATCTTTTTTCTAAATTCATCTAAAATCATGATATACCTGAATATGCAAAAATATTTAGATTTTGTTGCTGTTGAAATTATTTGGCTATATTTAATTTGCTTTCGGCTGTTTTGAATAGACATCGATTGTTCAAGCGAATTTTACAACGATCCTCCATCCTCTTATTCAGAGCAACCAGAGTAAGGCAAGCACCTCCTTTGACCATGTTGATCGTATTATTTTAACTACTGTACTTCTTTTTGTAAAATCTATTATACATGCGTTTATGTTTGATTAAAGTTGCTATATTCGGGGATAACGGTAGTCGTAATCCTATTCGATGCATGAACCTCCTTGAAATATTGATGATACAGGGGATGCCCGATCTTCACGATGTAGGATCGATGATAACTTTGGATCCATGCAACCTGACGAACCGATGGCGCTAACCACTGTCAAAACAGCAACCTGCGACAAAAGAATTCGCCCAACCACACGCTCGTGATCCCGTCTACCCGATCACACCAAGTAGACGTGTCGCTGCTCCTGCAAAACACAAGGAATCATAAGAATGACGGAACGTCACAACAGATTAAAACTCCCTATTCTAGTAGGGGCAATATTGCTCAAACCCTAGAATCAAGAGTATATTGAAAATCTGTAAATATGTCGTCCCCTATTACATGGGGTACACCCCTTGGCTTTATAGCCAACAAAAACTCACGTACATATGGCCTAGGGCCGGCGCATAATTTAGTTCGACCAAAAGGAAACCGAATTAGTCTCTAACTCACGTAGTGCATTGTGTCGGACTCAAAGTAAATACCGACGTAATGTTTCCTTGTTTTCTAATACATGTAACATCTCACGTGTATGTGCATGGGAAGCATGTAATCCATACATGCAACATCTTAATTCTTTAAGCCACGTGTATTCTTCATACATGCCATCTTTTTGGTTCGACCAATCACATGCCATCTTTTCTCTTCCTTTCTTTATTTTGCCAATACTTTATTTCTTTCCTTCCTTGTGGCGCATGCACAGGCAGCATGCATGCATCCTTGTGGCGCATGCACCAGGCAGCTTGCATGCATGAGCGCTCCCATTCAGCATGTGCATGCGGCATCTTCTTGGTCTCTGGCGCATGCATGGTGCAAGCTCTGCTTCCATGCGGCCAGCATATACACATCCGCATGAACTCTTCTCTTGGCGTCTTCTCCCAAATATTCTTCTCGTGTCCTAAAGTCTCCTCACGCACAAAGCTGAGAACAATTAAAATACTAGCTTTAGGTAGTAACCAGTTCTCATATGAATAAAAACCAAATTCAACTAGGAGCGAGTTGACCTGTTGGTTAATTAATTTAGCCCGTGCTCGTGTAATAGGTCCAATCGGGATGTCCTCATCAATTGATATACTTACTGTTGTAGCCATTAGGTTATAGTATAGACAATAGATGATGTCAATTTAGGAATCTTAAGTGCGAGTATCGCAAATTGCTTAGTTAAGCTATTGCCTTTACTACAATTTGCTAAAAGGGTGACATGATGAACATAAAATTGGGAGTTTTGAAATGATGTTCCAGAGGGGTTTACCTTTGTTATTTTGTATAAAAATAAAAATAAAAAACTTAGTTTGCAACGCGAGCGAGTTATATTATATTCCGAGAAGTGTGAGAGGTGTATCTCATAAGTAGATAGGGGAAGATCCTCGCTAGGGTCAATTAAGAACCAAACGCCAGTAAATCCTATCTAATCCTAAGTGTACAACCACATGTGTCGGTATGGGACGACATTAGCCAATTAAGTCATTGAAAACTAGCCTTTCACGTTGGTAAGCCGTTGTAGTGTGAGCATAACTGGTGTAGGTATATTCGACCTTCACCACGGTGTCGGGCACAAAGCTTGCCGACAGAATGGTGAATGACTCACTGAGACGGGGGGTGTATCCGTGTGATGTGAGGGTGTTCATTCGCCAAGCTAGTGCAAGGTTAGGACTAGGTGGTGTAAAGGCTTCTATAAGTTTTCTAGACTGCTTACCAAAGGTACTTAGTGGTATCGACGGATGCCGAACAAACTAGAGAATTCGTGTGCTGCGGGTAAAGTTGTACACCTCTGCAAAGTATAAATCTATTTAAATAGCGGTGCTCGCGGTCATGAGCATGCTTAGTGCAGTCTTAATGGGTATAGTCTTGATTTTCATAAAAATAGTTTTGCTGAAAAATGTGGAAAAATGATTTGTTGGTTTATATTTGAGTTGAGTGCCATATCTATAGTTGAAAATAAGATGTTGCTCATAGCCGAGAAGGGTTGCGAGTTGTTATTTATTCAATTACTTACTTGCTGTCCTTTATCTATTTAACTGCTCTTTTAAATTTCTGTTGCAAAATACTACGTATTTATATTGTAAATAAAATTTGCTTATTGCTGAAAACAACTTGTAGTATAGAATCTCATCTCTTGTTAGCCTTGTATTCATACAAATTTTGTAATACACTACAAGTCTTGCTGAGTACACAATGTACTCAATCTTGCTTAAATTGTTGTTCAGAGTTAGAAGTTGATCCTACACCGGATGACGTCTTCTTTGCACCCGGAACTAGTGGATTTGGTGATAGGTCTTTTTAGGACTTGTCTCTAGTCAGTTGCCTGAGGGTTTGGATGGGCATATATGTAACACCCTGGCTATTCGGAAACCAGTATGTCACCAAAATAATCTAACATACAAACAACAAACAGAAGGACTTAAGTCATAGCTCATCTACAAGCATAAAGAGTTCAAAAATTAATAGAACGGTGGCAGGAATATAGTCTGAAACTGTATAGGCATATCAAAAGGAATGACCAAGAATCACAGACAGAAATAATCAACCATATTTAACTTCATTTATTACAGTTCATCACTAAACGAATGAAAGGCAGAACCAAGTCTAATTATTGAAGCTGGAATTTGGTGAAATGAATGTATAGTGCGTGTCTACTCCCTCCCAAAAGAGTCATCATCAACGGTCACCTAAAATAAACAAACAAAGCAAGAGTGAGTCCGAGACTCAGCAAATACAGTGAACAATTAGACATACAACAGATATGAACAAGTCAATAACGTTAAAGAATATGAACATAACACTGAATGTTTAATAAATGAATGGAATGAATGGATTTAATAAAATGAATGGACTACACTCCTGCTTATACCGGCATAGTTAGTGACACACCCGTCGGTGTTCACTTAAGCCCGTATTTAACGAAATACGGGGATCCAAATCCCGTATGAAGAACGTTTCATACGGGTGTCCAAAACTGTCCACATTTGAATTGATGGGACTTTAACCTCCACTCCCGTGGATACTCCACTCTCGTGGTAGGAACATGAAAATGGATGCATGAATGTACTTATGAATAATGATTAGCATTATCTCCAAACACGTGAACTTCACATATAAAAGGAACATAAACACTCAAGCTTCTCATGTATCAAATAAAAACACAATACGAATTTCGAGCATCCAATATACACAATTCACACGAATATCAATGTACTTGCCTTTAGTGTTGCGATGTGTTAGGAGGCAACGACGATGCCGCTAACTTCGGAGCCTCACCTCCTACACCATTAAATTACTCAATAAGAACCACGTCATCATGACACTACTCGCAATGCTCCTAACTCATACCCCAAAACCCCAACATTTAATTGTTTACTTTACTCAATTTGAACTACATTCTAGCAGGAAGCCGTAATAGACAACAGTAATAAAAGTAACATAACTTTTTCTCCGAAATTCATAAAAAGGTAAACTCAGGCTTGTTTGAACGTTAATGAAATTATCTACAACAATCTAGTTGGTGGAATTCCCGAATTCTATATGTATCTAACCCCAAAAGACCGATGAACACCTTCTGTCAGAACTACCGACAATTCTGGGCTGCAGCATGGTAAATGCCATAACTTCTAATTGGCTAAACCAAACTTAGCGTTCTTTATCAATATCAAAAGCTAATACCAAGGCCTACAATAACCTAGTTGAGTGAAAGCCCTGAATTTTCCATTAACACAATCATATTTTAAAAGACAATTTGATAGTTCATTCTCGTCAGGATTCTGGACGGCAGAGACGAAAACTATCATAACTTTTGAACCGTACGTCAGAATTAAGAGATCTTTATCTACACTAAAAGCTAAGAACGAACCCCACATAACTCTAGGAGATGAGATCCTCTGATTCGCCCTCCAAGATCGCGAAATTGGAGACACAACAATCTGGGCAGAACTGACTTTCTAATCGCAACAATTCGATCCAATCAATTCTAAGAAATTTCACATCTACTACTAATCAAACAACAAAGATTGACATCTGTTACCCTTGAAGCACCCAGGATGGAGATGGATGAACCTTGAAGAAGAAGATCTTCCTCCTCCCCACCTTCTCCTTCCCTCCTTTGGTCGAACAATTTGCTGCCCCCCTCCTCTTCTCCTCGCGTTGTCCGGCAGCGGGGAGCTCCGAAGGTGGGACAGGGAAGCACCACAGTAGGGCCGCACCAGGGGGCAAGGTCAGAAGCAATAGGGAGGATATGGGGGGCAGCACACCAAGGGGAAGGGAGCGGTTAGGGGAAAAAAAGGGGGGGATGGCAGTCGGCCTAGGGTTTAAAGTGGGGGGAGGGCGCATGGGCCTACGGTTAGGGGGGCGCATGGGCCTTAGGCCCATGGGGTTACACGGCCGGCCACAAGGCCATAACAGCCTGGGTCGAAGGCCCAACTTCCTAATTCTCCTAAGAAACCTGAAAATTACACTAGAAGACCTTTTCCCGATTAATTTCTCCTTAATCGAAACTCGGGGTATTACATTCTACCCCCTTAACAGAATTCGACCCTGAATTCTAGCCATCGAAACGAACACAGGAACAGAATGCCACGGAATTGGAAACAACAAGATAACACGTACCATGTAACATCCCAATTTTTAGACTTGTGTTTCTAATGTAAGAAAATGAGTAGAAATTAAAACTTTTTCGCACATCATGTATTTCCTGTTGTACCAAACAATTCTTGTACAAGGAATTATGGAAATACAAAGTCACAAGTCCTTTTGATCCAAATTTTGATCTTCCAAAAATAAAATCATGTCAAACATTGTGATCATCCTCTGGAAATATTTTTCCTAAGTTCGAAGGATGGGTTGTGACCCCTCTGAAAAATTTCACAATTTTTAGAAATTGTTTGAATATTATTAGAGGGCAGTCAAACCTGTTTGACTTTCAGTCAAACCCTAAATCAGAACCTTGCCGAATTTTTAGAGAAAATGCACTGCATAAAAACCTCTAAAATTTTTACACAAGGTCAATCTTTGAGTCACAAGCTCTGTAAAATGTTCAGAAATTTTGGAGTTATTTTGCTACATCAAATAAATCTTCAAAGGTCCTGTTCGTTTTGAAAAAACCAAATCGGTTTGTATCTTGTTACTCGGGTTGAGTCGGACTCGAGCTCGAGTCAATCGACTTGGTTGAGCCAACTAAACCGCACTGGTCTCTTTATAAACCCGCAAACATTTTCAACGATTAGATCTTGATCTAACGACCTTAAATGATTGGGTGTTGGGGCATCGAGAAGAGCCCATCAATCGAGCCCTTGAATCGAAATCTAACGGTCTAAAATAAGTGTCTTTGATCGGGTCACCCGAAGCGCATCTAATCTCGAGCGTTCGTTTCTGATCCTAGGGTTCCCGATCCCCTCCATTGATATTTAAAACCTAAAAGGCTGGAGCGATCTCAGCCGTCCACGATCAATCCAACGGTCCAAAACCACCCGAGCATTTCTCTGGTCATCTTCAACCTCGGAATCGTGCGTGAGCAGTAGCTTGAGTATGGAAGTGTCATTTCATGCTCCCTACGGCCGTCCTATAGTGACATTAAGAGTTGTGGGAGACATGATTCGGCAGTGCCATGCCCTAACCTACCCTCTCCCACCTTTTTCACTTTCGGCAATGTCTTGAGCCACGCTCCTTTTGTCTCCCGAGGAGCTTCTTGTCGAACCCTATCACTTTCAAGCTTTTTAAGCACTCTCATTACCTCCCGGTCTTCCTTTAGTCCACCCTCTTGCTCCACTTACAGTTGTAGAGCGTAACACCCCCAAATCCGACAATGCACCATTGTTGACCTAAAAAGCTCCTTTGGTGTTCTTGGTGCTCCTGTGGTCCTCCCCCACAATTCTTTGCACCATTTCTACCTCCTTACCATCTTGAACATATCCCCTCGCTTGATTTTGGATTTGATTCGCAGGATCTGTCCAATTTGGGGATTATTCAAATTTCGGCTGAAATTGGGCATCTTCTCCCTTAGCTCAGGTGAGTGGCCCATTTTGAAATTATTTGCTCCAGTAGCTTCTGTGAACCTTAATGAAGCTCTTTTGATACTTGGGTGCCACTCAATTTGCTCAGGGTGCCATTTTCCACATCTCTTCTCCAAGTCCGGCGAGTTCCTCCGAGGACCAACTGCTCCGGCCAACTTTCAAGGCTTCCCTCCATCCAGGTAGATTCTTATTAGTCCATAGATGTTTGGGAAGCCATTCCTTTAGACCACCTCGAAGCCTTCGGCAGTTTTCAAGTTGCAGTATCTAGACCTCTTTTCGTTTTTTTGGCTAGCCGACGTTGAGAGCCCTCACCGCCGGCGAGGTTGCCACCACTGGGTTCCTATCGCTATTGCGAATCCATTCCTGTATTAGTTTGGCGCCGCCGCGGCCAGGATCGTCGGCGGCAAGCCGTTGTAGCCGCTCGGGTTTTGCCGGGAGGCAGCTCCCGTTTTCGTCAAAATTTTAGGACACGTTAATGGCGCTATGATTGTTAATCATTTGGAGTATTAATGGGGTCTTAAAGCAGTTCCCGTGAGCCACTGTCTCGTGGGCCCGAGTCTTGAAAACCCCGCGGCAATTCCCGCGCTCAATTAATGTTTAGGACCAGTATTTATTGTGTTCTCGCCGTTAGTGCTGTCGGAAAAGTCTTCGAGGCCACTGACACGTGGGCCTCAACCTACTGTGTCGGAATCTAAGCCACCGCTCAGACCACCCTCACGACCTCCCAATTTGATCTCCACCGTTTAGGACCTCCTTAGAGTTAATCAGGGCCGCAGGATCTCCCTCGGGGTCCTCTTTGCAAAAAGACCTCCCTCTGGTCCTGTGTTCGAAGAAGCTAAGTCTCAGGACCTCTTTTGGGCAGATCTGGACCGTTGAAGACCTCCCCGCGGAGATCGTAGTCGTACAGACCTCTCTCTTTAAAACCTTATCGCTTTAGACCTCCCTCCGCCTCGATCTGGACCGCCGGGACCTCCCGAGATCCATCCCGAGCCGCCCGGACCTCCTCCCGCTAAAACCCCGCCGCATCGGACCTCCTCGATTAATCTGGACCGTTCAAGACCTCCCGGTAGATCTTGACCGTTCAGGCCTCCCTTCCTTAGATCTTACCGTTCGGACCTCCTTCGCTTGATCGTGACCGTTAAGACCTCCTTGGGAGATCTTAGCCGTCGGGACCTCCTCGGTGGTCTTAAGCCGTAGGACCTCTCCGGAGATCTAGACCGTCGGGACCTCCCAGAAATCGACCGCCCGGACCTCCTCTGTTGGATTGGAGTTCTAGGACCTCCTTAGTGCTCGGGACCGTCGGATCTTGATCGACGGTCCACGACTCTCCTAGGCGCGCGAGGAGCTCCTCTCTCGCGTTGTGCGCCATCCGGTCGTAGCCGTTGGATCTCATCTCAACGGCCACGACCTCCCCTTTTTCGTTAAGCCGGTTGGACCTCCCGAGAGCTCCAGTTTTCTAAGTCTTTTGTAGATTCAAATTTCTTAAATGCATAACTTTGTCATTTTAGCTCCTTTTTGAGTGATTCAAGTTGCAGTAGCTCTGTGGTAGGATAAATTTTAATTTAAGAATAGATGTAGTCACTTTTCTAGGATGGAATTTAGTAAATATTGCAGTAGAAGTTTGAATGAAATAAGGGTAAGGAAAATCACTTCAAAATTTGTAGAATATAAAACTTTATGTGTGTAACCCCAATTTGAGCAAACCCAAGTCTGTAAAATCCCTCTGGTAATGTACTTTAGCTTAGCATAGGTTTTGTTCATGTTTATATTCCTGTAGAGTGGTATATGCTAGTTTTACAACTTAAGAAAATCATAACCAATTCATTTTAACTCCAAATTGTGCAAACTCAATTTTGCTGTTCTTAGGATGACCTTAGCTACCTACCATAAAAATTTCAGATTTCAGATCATTCTAGAAATGTTTGCCATGAACAGTAACTGAAATTAATTTAATTAGGATTTTTCAGGCTGAGAGAACTTAGTTTAGCCATAACTTTTTCATGCTAAGTCCAAACGAAGTAATTCTTATTCCTAAAATTGTCTAAAATCAACCTCTAGCTGCTGTATAAATTTCATGGGATTTGGATGTGTTTTGCTGTTGAGTTTTGTTTGGTGTTCTTTGTTCTTATTTGCTTATCGCCTTTTCGCGTTAGGTTCCGAGGATATTATTGATATTGATCCTGAGCCACAGCAGCCTGAACCTGCACTCCAGCCAGGCAAGCAGTGTAACATCATTTGATCATGTTGATCCTATTAATTTCAAATTCTAATATGTTGTTTGCAAATTCTATGTATGCATTGCTATGTTGTTTTAACTATTGTCGATAGTTGGCCTAGTAGATGCACAATCTGTAGGAATGTGATTATCCTCTACTACTTGAGCCTAGGTTATTGCTGTGATTTTGGGTTCGTTGGATGAACCCATGTCACTTAGTAGATACGAGTAATATGCTTAGCCATGCTTAGCTATCGGTAGAAATGGGCGGTTATCGACTTGTCGATAACCTTGATCACACAAATGCTTATTATGACTCTTATGTTTTCAGTCTTGCGCTATGTAAATTGCAAAACCTAAAAACTGAAAACAAAAGGATTTGGACTTGGGCACAATGGTAAGATGGTGTGAACTTGGGTGTGACTGGAATGGTGCCCGAGTCAATTAAGGACCGAACATCTTGTGAGTACCTGTTATCCAGGCATTTTGGTGCGTGCTAACCACACTAGAGGGTATGAGACCTCTCTTGACTTAGTACTTTGGCGTGTGTTGGCTACGCGTCGTAGGTGGAGCATTGTAGTTGTCCGTAAAGCTTTACCCCGAGGGGTAGTTGTCTTTACGACTTTACAATGTAGCGTATGGACTGCGGTCCATACGAGCGGCTCGTAGTTGATGCATAATATTGGAAATGTCTCGTAAGACTTAGCCGTGCCGGCATACCTTCGGAAGTGTGCTAATTATGTGGCTTAAAGGCGGTCTGAGGTGTGGGTACATTGGTACACCCCTGCAGGGTTAAAACTGTAACACCCCAGCTCCAAATGAGCCTAGAATGTTACAAGAACTAAACTAACTAGAACAATCTATAACTTTTTCGACAGAATTTCCTTTGTATAAACAACAAAATCGAGGTACTAACAGATAACCATGACATTTATTATTACTTCTATAATCCAAATCATTCATGCATATAAAATAATCGTACGATTGTAATCAATTAACAACATTCTCATAACCATGAATAATCCGACAACCAACATCATAAAACATCCATAGATGGTTTCACACGATTATTTATTCTTGAGTGAAACTAAATAGCAATTGCATAAATGTTGTGAGGTAGTGCGTGCTTTCCAATGTCTACTCCTCCCATGCATGACGTTCTTACTGAAGTACCTATAACAAGACAAAGCAAGGGTGAGCCATACGACTCAAACAAGTATCAACATGGTTGCAATATTCATATAGACATAACATCTAAAAACAACTTTATTCAACATCGTTATGACATTTCAAATATTAAAATGAAGATAATGCTATGCACTCTTTGATCTTTATCTCTTTCGCATTTTACCGGTAATGCGGGTATTCATCCGTCAATGAATACCCATGCACGTGCCCTCCACAGCACGGGGACCAAGAGCCTATACATCACATGTATAGGGACCTTTGCCCATCATCAAAATGACGGGACCTCTGACCCATTGCCCACATTCCATGAATGTGGGGACCTCAAGCCTGTCATTGCATGACAGGGACCTCAACAATTTACTCTCGGTCATTACATGACCAAGTCTCAATATGCTCAAAACATGCATAAGTACTATGCAACATCTTTTCATTTAACAGAATTCAATAGGTTCTCAAAGCATGTAAGCAATAGCATCATGAAGAAACCTTAAACACAACTTGCAAACATCAACATAACTAGGGTCATCACATCAACATCTTCACATAGCAATAATAAACAATACACAACCAAATCATGACATGCAACCAATATTACACTTAAACCCGAATACGTGCCTCAACCGTGCGAGAGTAGCGGACGTGAAGAGGTTGCTGCCCTTGGGATATCGCTTCCACCTGGACATGAAGATAACCCCATACTAAGACTTACATACCGGACCAAAATCAAATGTAATAACACAATTGAACTCGTTAAACTTCTTAGTGTTTCTAACTCTTCCAATTTCTAGCGATCGATCACTGCAGACAGCCGGCTTCTAAAATACATAACTTTCTGCTCAGGAGTCCAAATAAGATGATCTTGGACTTTCTGGAAAGATAAATAAATTGCCTAAATAAACCTAGTTGGGGAGGCCCTCTGATTCGGCCAAGTTCTAGCCCTACGAACCACTTTAATCAGAGTAACAATTATACGCCGGGTTTCTGGACAGAAACAAAGAAACTTACATAACTTTCTCTACGATCATCCGAATTTAGTGATCTTTAGTTTTCCTTAAAGCTGAGAGGTTTAGCTTCGTTTTTCGTTGTGGTGAGACCTTCTGGAAACACCTCTAACAATGCGTTTAAGTCAGGTTGAGCCAATACTGTCAAAATAGATACCTTCCAGAAACATCATTCCACCAAGAAATTCATAACTTTGGCTACCGACGTCCAAATGACCTGATTCTTGTCGGAAATGAAAGATAACTTCGATATCTACAACTTCCTAGGAGAATCCCAGACCCAAAACGGCACTTATCAAAATCTTACTTAATTAACAAATTGACTGCAGATTCTCATCAAGATCTCGGGACAACAGCACTAAAATCGACATAACTTTTTAACCGTTAATCGGATTTGGCTTTTCTTGGTGGCCACGCGAACCTAACAGCAAACCCCACATATCTCCAGCAGACACTAATCCCTGAATCTGCCCTGAACTAACTCAAAACCGCGCGTCAACAGGAAGACAGATTCAACCGATCTACACAGGAACTACCATCTAGCATATAGGAGACAAAAACACATAAGATCGGTCTACCAAAACTAATGGGGATCACGAAATTACCCATAAGAACAACGTGGAACGTCGCTGAAACCTTCGCGATGACCTTCCCTCATCTCCCCCTTCCTATTCTCGTCTTCCTTCTCCTTTCTTCTTCTTGGCCGACAGCCACAAGAACCTTCTTCAACGGCATCGGGGTCACACCAAGGAGGAGGCATTACCATGGGGTGCTGGATGGGAGGAAGAGGTGCAGGGAGGAGTGGAGGAGTCGGCCAAGGGGAAGAGGGAGGAAGGGGTGGCGGCCACCATAGGGGAGGAGGGGAAAAAGTGGGAGGTGGCTAGGGTTTTGGGAGAGGGGGCGCCTCCCCTTCCTTTTGGCCGGCCACCACATGGCCTAATGGGCCTTGGCCCAGGCCCAGGTTGCCAGGATTTAGCAAAAATCCCCTTCTCTCAAAGCTGTTGTTTTTATTTTCCAATTAGTCCTTCTCTTTCAATAATTATTCTCTCTCGAATAATCATTCGAATAATTTTGGGATATTACATTCTACCCCTTAAAAAGTCGACCAGAATTCTTACCACGCGTAAATGCCAAAGAACACTCGCAGCTAGAATTTACCACCAAAACTATGCACCTGCTATGATCAATACCATATATTGCTGGCATAAGCGAGACTCCAATTCGGATGGTTTTTTCGAATTAAGGGACCACCGAACCACGGCGTATTGTCGTTACACCTTATCACTTAACGGACCCGTCTCGAAGGCACAGTCTTACTCGTGGGCCAAAGGCCCCATGAAACTTCACGCTCGATTTCTCGATACCACCTAACAAAGTGTTACGTGCCCGCGCTAGGACTCAAGACGGTTCTAGTAAAAGCGCTATCTCTCAAATCTTCGCTATTTTTAGCAACAACCAATGTACCTTAGTCTAACATTCCCTTTAGTACCAAACCACACAACTTATATATAGCACATAAAACTCTTATTCCTGGTATCAATCGATTTCTTCACTTTATCAGTGAGCACCACCTTTAACTAGGGATGCACAAAAGAACTCGTTTTAGACAAACTCTTTTTAAAAACATAACCCAACTGAAAACAAAGAATTCTCATCACCAATACGCATTACCAACTTCTCACCAAAGAGTTAAATCCAAAACCAAAAGATTCATCATGAAACCCTTCCACTTTCGAAGATAGCACATCAGCCAAAGGCGAAATCACTTTAATACCCAAGACCACCATTTCCTTTCTCGGTTTTAATCGAAAAGGATCACGCATACCAAGAAGAATCAACTCAATTTATATTTGGCATCTGTTCTGAAGACAAAACTCAAAGAAAAACCAAGAGAATATTTCATTAACCGAGTATACAACCGTTTTTCTCAAACTTTCTTTTAAGAATTCCACTTCCTCTTAAACCATAGGATTTCAAATCTGTGCATAACACATTTCTCTTAAGTTGGCAACCTCAACCTATGCTCATCCGAACACAAACTCCATGCTGATGTAGAGAGACCCTTCCAATCTACAATATCACACTCTAGCCAACTTCTGTACCAAAAGGATTACTTTGACCAATAATTCCCGATGCAACTCAATATATATTTCACGCACAATCACATCATCTAATTCTGTTAAAAAAAACAATATTGAAATTCCCATCGCACACTCTCATTTACTACACTTAAAGGATACCATCAATGATCATACCACTATTTGGAATCCGCTCTTGTTCTACCACCTTTACACATAATCAATGGCAACCAAGGTTCTAGCATAGAATGCAAAGCCCAAAATCAACCTACAAGACTCCTACAACAAGCTTCTCGTATAAAAGATCGAGAAATCTTCAGGTTCACTCACTAAAATTCCCACACTCCAAATAGACTCAAATTTCATGTAGCTCAACAATAACCTCAGTTATTAATGTCAACATTCATTACCAATCAAGTAACCGCCCAATGCGTTTCAATCCACCAATCTTAGACCTTCTCCAACCCACACCGAACAAAAACGGCTACTCGACCACAGTATACCCATTCACAAAATCCTAACTGATTGACCAGGATTCAAACATACTCAATCACTAACATCAATAGATAAATATGTTCTTGATCAAGTTATCTTTGGTGATAATCTAACTCCCATAAAGTTACTCACCGAGGCCGAGTCATACTTGACAACGACTCAACAATCACTGCTATCCCTTACTTAACACGACTATGAGATTTCTCTACTTTGCTACTCTCATTTAACTTCACCATCCTAATTCCTTCTACACAATCTTACCAAATACCCAATTGCGATATTCTAATTAACTGATCAAGATTCCCATACTTGCTAACTCTAATGTTCTGCCACAATGTACACACAACCTTGGACCACATCTCGCTGTGGGTCTTCCTAGTTGCGATCACGAATCTGTTAACTCCCAAGTCAAACACTCTATTTAAATCAAATCCTCTCTAAGGATTATTCTGATAAATCGATTTATTTCTCAATGCCTCTCCCAAAGATTCACAAATCGTCCACTAGACCACCACTATCTCATTGCCAGTTCACCTCCGAAGATACTTTGCAATATAGTTCGATTAACCCTTTCTTAGAAGAAGAGGCAAATAGAAATAAATTTCAGCGCGAAAAGAAAAAAAAATGCTACCACTTACAGTAATTAAAATATCAAGAGAGACAATCAAATAACAATGATCTCGAGAATAAACAGATAAGATCATAATTGAGGACACACGTCCCACAAGCAGAGAATAACAAGCCTCAAACGGAAATAAAACTTTGCTTTTGAAATTCGGGAAAAACTCTTATGAGTAAGAACAAAAGCTTTAAACAAACTTCAATAACCTGCAAGTTTTAAAACTTGACTCCATTCTCAAATACTTCTACTTTACTTTTTCCTTTAACAAAGAAAGCGACTTTCTTTGGGTACAGCGTCACCATGCCAACTCCACTAAGAAGAGATTTGAAGGCCACATCATATAGATCACTAGGGAGCTAATAAAACCTCTCAACATATCATATTGCTCAAAACAAATTCAGTTACCATATCAACATGAGGTCTGAAAGATCACATACCCAAAACTAGAAACCTTTTCACTTAATCCGTATCAGGCAAGCGGTCCAATCCCTTTATACAAAACATTCACTATTATCATCATAATCCCTTATTGACAATCACACTATCAATGAAATAATACACTCTTAGTGAAAGTCATCCGAGCCTCGATCCCATCTTCATCCTCTCCGAAAGAAATACAACCCATAAGGTTAAAACAAACCTCTTTCATCAATATCATGCTATCAAATAACAATTTTCGCAAAGCACCAATTCGACATCACTTATCATTTATCCATCCAACCATTAGTCTTTGCTCAACACACATTTCGTCTATCATAGACAATTGACATTGGTATTCATCACGTATGTTCATAGGGCCCTACTGCTGTTTACCATCACCTATCCATTTATAAACACAAAGTCAACATTCCACTGTATACTCAGGGTTTAATTAAAGATTAATAACACCATCTCCTTTAATCACCAGTTTTCACAGGGTACTACCTCAACATTCATCTAATCTGATATACGTATGTTTCAATCTTGTAATTATGTATGATCATCAAATAAACAGTTTATGAAAATTTCCAAATTGATATCCTTTAAGGCATCATTCAAACACATCCTTAACATAACCATCTCTAATGGGTAGACTAATCCATAGAGACAAATTACTCTGTATTATCCAATAGATCTACCAAATTCCACAATCTTAATGATCAGACTAAATCATCAGTATCTCACACTTCTTAATAAATCTCGGTTTACTAGTAAGTGTAAGCATACCTTTACTCATAGTTCACCAAGAACTACTAGAAGACATCATCAACTTTATCAACTTCAATTCCAAGGATCTGGGTTAAAACCAATTATGTTCCAAACTACAGGTCCAACTTGATAGCTCAAACATTATCAATTAATTTCTTTTGACTATAACCTCACATTTAACCACAAAATGTCATCGCTAAGGTTTAACATTTTCTTTTGTAAAAGAGAAGAATTCAATTTCAACGCTCAAAATACCCAGAAGAGATACATTGAGTCAAAACTTCCACATACTAAAGGACTTGCAAAAGGAAACATTCATTATCCAAATCATCAAGCGAATAAATGGGTCAAAATCTCCAATATGAAAGATGGAACAACCATGAAAATAACAAGTTCGCCAATTAACAACGATCACAAATAGCAAGAGCCACTCAACAGACGGAAAGACAATTATTGTTCTAGGGAATAATTAGAGACCCACTAAAACCCCTCAATTGCAACTGGACAAGAATTGGCCAAACTCAAACTCTGGGAAGAGAACAACCTTTCTGGAGAAACTCATCCTCAACACTTCTAACTATGGTATTTATGGTAACTACTTCCCCATTCCCATACCACAAACGGTGGTGTAACTCGCAACGCCTGAGTCACAACCACGACCTCAACCTCTCAAACGTCGGTTATCCCCACACATAATAACTACAGTATTATTCTATGGATAAACCAGTTCAACTCTTAACAGGAATCTTCAATACAACATACGAAAGCGTAAATGCAATGCAAAACCCAATCCCACCTACTATGCTTAGTGTGTCAAGTTTAATAATTACAATACCACGGACCTACAGCCCGCTCTGATACCAACTGTAACACCCCAGCTCCAAATGAGCCTAGAATGTTACAAGAACTAAACTAACTAGAACAATCTATAACTTTTTCGACAGAATTTCCTTTGTATAAACAACAAAATCGAGGTACTAACAGATAACCATGACATTTATTATTACTTCTATAATCCAAATCATTCATGCATATAAAATAATCGTACGATTGTAATCAATTAACAACATTCTCATAACCATGAATAATCCGACAACCAACATCATAAAACATCCATAGATGGTTTCCACACGATTATTTATTCTTGAGTGAAACTAAATAGCAATTGCATAAATGTTGTGAGGTAGTGCGTGCTTTCAATGTCTACTCCTCCCATGCATGACGTTCTTACGAAGTACCTATAACAAGACAAAGCAAGGGTGAGCCATACGACTCAGCAAGTATCAACATGGTTGCAATATTCATATAGACATAACATCTAAAAACAACTTTATTCAACATCGTTATGACATTTCAAATATTAAAATGAAGATAATGCTATGCACTCTTTGATCTTTATCTCTTTCGCATTTTATCGATGAATGCGGGTATTCATCCGTCAATGAATACCCATGCCTGTGCCCTCTGGCACAGGGACCAAGAGCCTATACATCACATGTATAGGGACCTTTGCCCATCATCAAAATGACGGGGACCTCTGTACCCATTGCCCACATTCCATGAATGTGGGGACCTCAAGCCTGTCATTGCATGACAGGGACCTCAACAATTTACTCTCGGTCATTACATGACCAAGTCTCAATATGCTCAAAACATGCATAAGTACTATGCAACATCTTTTCATTTAACAGAATTCAATAGGTTCTCATAGCATGTAAGCAATAGCATCATGAAGAAACCTTAAACACAACTTGCAAACATCAACATAACTAGGGTCATCACATCAACATCTTCACATAGCAATAATAAACAATACACAACCAAATCATGACATGCAACCAATATTACACTTAAACCCGAATACTTGCCTCAACCGTGCGAGAGCAGCGGACGTGAAGAGGTTGCTGCCCTTGGGATATCGCTTCCACCTGGACATGAAGATAACCCCATACTAAGACTTACATACCGGACCAAAATCAAATGTAATAACACAATTGAACTCGTTAAACTTCTTAGTGTTTCTAACTCTTCCAATTTCTAGCGATCGATCACTGCAGACAGCCGGCTTCTAAAATACATAACTTTCTGCTCAGGAGTCCAAATAAGATGATCTTGGACTTTCTGGAAAGATAAATAAATTGCCTAAATAAACCTAGTTGGGGAGGCCCTCTGATTCGGCCAAGTTCTAGCCCTACGAACCACTTTAATCAGAGTAACAATTATACGCCGGGTTTCTGGACAGAAACAAAGAAACTTACATAACTTTCTCTACGATCATCCGAATTTAGTGATCTTTAGTTTTCCTTAAAGCTGAGAGGTTTAGCTTCGTTTTTCGTTGTGGTGAGACCTTCTGGAAACACCTCTAACAATGCGTTTAAGTCAGGTTGAGCCAATACTGTCAAAATAGATACCTTCCAGAAACATCATTCCACCAAGAAATTCATAACTTTGGCTACCGACGTCCAAACGACCTGATTCTTGTCGGAAATGAAAGATAACTACGATATCTACAACTTCCTAGGAGAAGCCCAGACCCAAAACGGCACTTATCAAAATCTTACTTAATTAACAAATTGACTGCAGATTCTCATCAAGATCTCGGGACAACAGCACTAAAATCGACATAACTTTTTAACCGTTAATCGGATTTGGCTTTTCTTGGTGGCCACACGAACCTAACAGCAAACCCCACATATCTCCAGGAGACACTAATCCCTGAATCTGCCCTGAACTAACTCAAAACCGCGCGTCAACAGGAAGACAGATTCAACCGATCTACACAGGAACTACCATCTAGCATATAGGAGACAAAAACACATAAGATCGGTCTACCAAAACTAATGGGGATCACAAAATTACCCATAAGAACAACGTGGAACGTCGCTGAAACCTTCGCGATGACCTTCCCTCATCTCCCCCTTCCTATTCTCGTCTTCCTTCTCCTTTCTTCTTCTTGGCCGGCAGCCACAAGAACCTTCTTCACCGGCATCGGGAGTCACACCAAGGAGGAGGCATTACCATGGGGTGCTGGACTGGGAGGAGGAGGTGCAGGAGGAGTGGAGGAGTCGGCCAAGGGGAAGAGGGAGGAAGGGTGGCGGCCACCATAGGGGAGGAGGGAAAAAGTGGGAGGTGGCTAGGGTTTTGGGAGAGGCGCCTCCCTCCCTTTGGCCGGCCACCACATGGCCTAATGGGCCTTGGCCGAGCCCAGTTGCGAGATTTAGCAAAAATCCCCTTCTCTCAAAGCTGTTGTTTTTATTTTCTAATTAGTCCTTCTCTTTCAATAATTATTCTCTCTCGAATAATCATTCGAATAATTTTGGGATATTACAAAAACTATTCGAATAGCCTCGTGCTAAGTTATGGACACGCTTGGGTAAGCTTTTCAAGAGTTAGACTACAACCTTTTTATTAAAACTTGATGGGTGGTATGAATATGGGGTTCATGTTATGTTGTGGTGGCTTTTGGGAAAGTCACCTCTAGGTGGTTACTTTCTATGTATGATTACTCGTTGTTATTTAAATGCTTAAAAACAGCCTTTGTCAAGTGCCTTCAATCTATTAAAATATTGCAAATGAAACTCGCTTTATGCGTCCAAATAACCATATAACCATGTTCCCCTTGAGTCTGGCTTTCATGTAGCTATGTATAGACTTGTTACCCATAAGTCTTGCAAGTACATTATTGTACTCATCTGCATTGCTTGTTGTGTGCAGAGGAAGAAGGTGAGCCCCAAAGGCCTCACTTTTGTGAGTTATGCTGTGGTGGTGTGTGGGACGACTAGCTCGGCGGCCCGATCGGTTGCCCTGTGGTTTATGTGGCTAACCGGTCGCATTTTGGTTTAAGCCATCTTATGGCATCTTTTGCTTCCGCTGTTACTTATTAGTTATGTCATTTGGCCGGTCGGCTGTTCTGTAATAACTTAATATTATGTATGTCGTTCTCTAGACTTGTGATATTTTGTGTATGAGAATGATGCATGACTTTGTATGAATGTATGTGTGCTGCAACTCTGGGAAGCACATGTCCATTGAGACGTAGATTATTTTGTTTGTGATACTAGGGCCGACGGAAGGCTAAGTATTCCAAACTTAATAAACCGGGGTCTCACATACCAGAAGCAAACAGGTCTGGATACTGCTCGCGCTTGCGAGACTCTAGCTCCCTAGTGGCCTCTCTTTCTGTCTGATGAGACTAGTGAACCTTGACGTACTTCAAAGTCTTGTTCCTCAGAACCCGCTCGGACTCTTCTAGAATTTTCACTAGTCGGGACTCAAAAGTAAGATCCTGCTAAATGCTCAACGGCTCCAAATGAATAGCATGCTCTGGGTCTCTCAAGAATTTTCTTAACATTGATACATGAAACACATTATGAACTCCGCGCATGAACTCAGGAATCTCCAAGTGATAAGCCAACTTCCCAATTCGTGCCACGATTGGAAATGGTCCAACGTACCTCGGGTTTAGCTTCGCTTTGGTACCAAACCGCACTACGCCTTTAGTAGGCGATACTCTCAAAAGAACCTCGTCCTCCACTTTGAATTCCAAATCCCACCTTCTGACATATGCGTAGCTCTTCTGTCGGCTCTGAGCGGCTAACAAATTCTTCCTAATTTCTGCTACTCTGGCCACAGTTTGCTAAACCCAATCGGGACGCAAACTGCCCACTCCCCAACTGCATCCCAGCACAATAGAGATATGCACTTCCGCTCATAAAGAACCTCAAACGGAGCGGCTCGAATGCTAGCATGGTAACTGTTGTTATAGGCGAACTCTGCCAAAGCTAAGTGGTCTTCCCAGCCTCCCTTCCAAGACATAACACAAAACCTGAGCATATCCTCCAGTGTAGGATCGTTAATGACAATCAGAGGAGGATGAATGATTGTAATCCGCAACTGAAGCTTTTTCCTCAAATCGACCTTTTTGACGCAACCTGTCAACACAATGAAAAACACGTACAAAAAAACAAAAGGTTCGGGTACTGTAGCAAATGCGCAAGTACTGTAGCACACAATATGTGATAAAGTATCTACAGTATGGTTACTGTAGCATAGTTAAAAAAATCTTGAGCCATCGCTTTCGATGGTTTACGGTGCGGCTGGCTCCAAATCTTAACTACTGCAACTCACCCTACGCAAGTTATGAGTCACCTTGACTGCTTCGGTACCTGGTTTGGATTGGATCTCGCTGGTTGCTACGAGAACTTTTTCTCGTCCTGAGTGATCTCGCCCTGCAGCGTCGTACCGGCGATTTCTTCTCCCGTGTAGACTGCAGTTGTAATATTCCGGAAGTGAGTTAAGATTTGAATCGAGGAGGATTAATTTTATTTCGGGAGAGATCGATTATTCGGGGAAGGATCAAACGGAACGTCGGGAGGGACTAATTGGATTGTTGTTGGTAATCGAGGAGGATTAATCGAGGAGGATTAATACGGTTCCACGGAGATATGCTAGGTCGAATAATATCCCGGAAGTGAGTTAAGATTTGAATCGAGGAGGATTAATTTTATTTCGGGAGAGATCGATTATTCGGGGAAGGATCAAACGGAACGTCGGGAGGGACTAATTGTTCATCGATTGTAATGTGATGTATGATTTTGGTCCAGTATGCTATTCTTAGTTTGGGGTTATCTTCTTGTCCAGGTGGCAGCGAGATCCCAAGGGCAGCACCCACTTCGCGTCCGCGTTCTCGCGGTTGAGGCAAGTATTCGGGTTTATGTGTAGTATTGGTTGCATGTCATGATTGAGTGGTGTATTGTTCATCAATGCCATGTGAATGTGTTGTGGAGATGATTCTAGTTGTGTTGATGCTTGCGAGTTATGTTTAAGGTTCCTTCATGATGCTATTGTTTACATACCCTGACTACATATTGAGTTATGATATTGAAAATATGATGTTGTAGTACTTATGCATGTTGGAGCATACTGAGGCTTGGTCACGTGGTGACCAAGAGTTTTTTTGTTGAGGTCCCTGTCATTGTAATGACAGGCTTGAGGTCCCCGCATTCATGGAATGTGGGCAATGAATACAGAGGTCTCCGTCATTGTGATGACGGGCAAAGGTCCCTATACATGTGATGTATAGGCTCTTGGTCCCTGTGCCAGAGGGCACAGGCATGTGTAATCATTGACGGATGAATACCCCGCATTACCGGTAAAATGCGAAGCGAGATAAAGATCAAAGAGTGCATAGCATTATCATCATGTAAATATTTGAAATGTCTTAACGGTGTTGAATAAAGTTGTTTTTAGATGTTATGTCTATGTGAATGTTGCAACCTTGTTGATACTTGCTGAGTCGTATGGCTCACCCTTGCTTTGTTTTGTTATAGGTACTTCTGGCAAGAACGTCATGCATGGGAGGGAGTAGGCATTGGAAAGCACGCACTACCTCACCACATTTATGCAATTGCTATTTAGTTTCACCTCGGAATAAATAACTGTGTGGAGACTATCTATGGATGTTTTATGATGTTGGTTGTTGGATTATTCATAGTCATGAGAATGATGTTAATTGTTTACAATCGTTCGATTATTTCATATGCTTGAAAGATCTGGATTATAGAAATCATAATAAATGCCATGGTCATCTGTTAATACCTCGATTTTGTTGTTCTTACAAAGGAAGTTCTGTCGAAAAATTTATAGAATGTTCTAGTTAGTTTAATTCTTGTGGCATTCTAGGCTCATGTGGAGCTGGGGTGTTACAGCAGTGATCAAGGACTCGCGTACGCAAAAATCAATCAAGAAATCAGCAGTGAATCCTCACAACACCATGCCCAAGGTTGCCAACTACCGCATTAATTTTTTTCTGGAAATCTCTCATTGCACGAACAAAAGCTCGGCAACCGCCGAAACCCGAACAACAATTTTTTTTATTCTGTATTCCCTAGATCACCCCCTCGCGCAGCCTTTTCTTGCGTGAACAAAAGCGCCGCTCCACCCCTCGCGCCGCCTCTTAATGCGCACGTATATATCCTAACCGCAAGCACACATGCATCCCTGTGAACCCTAATAATTTTGGGCTTTTTCACCTAATCACGCACGTACGGCTCAATAATCCTATGACCCAATACATGGGGTTTTACATCAGATAACAAAACTAATTCTGGATACCCCAAAATTGTCATGTGTCGTAGCCTCCAGGCTGCACCTCGGTAGCTCCAACACTCATCATCTATTTTTGATCGCCACGCGCCCCAACTCGAGCCCGACCGTCTCCACCAGCACCCTCGACCCTTCGGACCATGACTTCGCACCAAGTCATCTCCCGGTCACCGCTGTAGACCATGATCGCCTCCGAGTTACCCTGCACATGCAAAGACCAAAACAACATATTTTTCCGGCACAAGTTCTTCCCAACTTGAACGACATAAGTCCACACACGCACACACAACACAAATCACTTTAGTACCCAATATTGTCAATTATTCATCACTAAAATACTACATGGTGTAACATCCAGTGTCTGAATGGTGCGTTCAGACTGACCATTTGTTTGAGGGTGGAATGCGGTACTTAGGCGAAGCTACGTGCCCAACGCACTTTGCAAACTCTCCCAGAACTTGGAGACAAATTTGGCATCTCGATCAGAAACAATAGTCTTGGGTACCCCGTGCAACCGCCACTATCTCTCGCACATAGAGAGGGGCCAAATCACTCGCTGAGTTAGTCGTACGAATATGAATGAAATGTGCAAACTTACTGAACCGGTCCACTATGACCCAAATAGCATCATTCCCTCGCTGTGTGCGAGGTAATCCAATTAAGAAATCCATGAAGATATCATCCCATGGCCAAACTGGAACCTCCAACGGTTGCAACAAACCTGCTGGTCACTTATGTTCAGCCTTGACTCGCTGGCATATACCACAAGACGCTACATACTAAGTGATATCAACCTTCACCCTTTTCCACCAGAAACTTTTCTTCAAGTCCTTGTACATCTTGGTCTCACCAGGATGTACGGTATACGGAGTGCGATGAGCTTCCCTTAGGATCTCCTCTTTAACCTGAGCCACCTGTGGCACACAGAGGTGGCCTTTAAAACGCAATGCACCATATTCATCTACGCTGAAATGGCCTTGTTTGCCTTCAACAAAACACTTCTTCACTCGCTGGAGCATATGATCATGCTGTTGTGCTTCCCGCACTCGATATGGAATGGCTGACTCAAGAAGTAACCGAGTTTCAATCTGGGTGGTACCCTTATAGCAAAAAGAGATATCCATACGCTCAAAATCAGCAATAAGACAACTGAGAGTAGGAGGTGTCGCCTTGCGACTCAGAGCATCTGCTACAACATTCGCCTTGCCAGGGTGATACTGAATGGTGAGATCATAGTCTTTTATCAACTCTAACCATCTCCTCTGTCTCAGGCTCAGATCTTTCTGGGTAAAGATGTATTTCAGACTCTTGTGGTCAGTGAATATATCACAAGATTCGCCGTACAAATAATGGTGCCAGATCTTTAAAGCCAGAACCACTGCAGCAAGCTCTAAATCATGAGTAGGGTAATTCTGCTCATGTTTCTTCAACTGTCTCGATGCATAGGCAATTACCTTCCCCTCTTGCATGAGCACACAATCAAGTCCAACTCTCGACGCATCTGAATAAATTGTGAAACGCTTCCCAGGCTCGGGAAGAGCATGAATTGGAGCGGTCACCAACTTATCTTTCAAAGTGCAAAAACTGTGCTCACACGCATCAGACCACTGAAATTTGACACCTTTCTGTGTCAATTGAGTCATCAATCTAGCAATGGTTGAAAAACCCTCCACGAAGCGCCGGTAATAGCCAGCTAAACCCAGGAAACTCCTCACTTCCTTAACATTGGTTGGCCTTTTCCATTCCACCACTGTTGAGATCTTGCTAGGATTAACTGAAATGCCCTCTTGATTAATTACATGGCTCAGAAATCTAACCTTAGAAATCCAGAATTCACACTTCTTCAGCTTGGCATAAAATTGATTCTTTCTTAGAGTATCAAGAACCAACCTCCGATGCTGGATATGATCCTCTGTCGTCTTGGAATAAATCAGGATATCATCAATGAATACCACAATGAAATCATCAAGGTATTGGTGCAGCATATTGTTCATGGCTTCCGTGAAAACTGTAGGAGCATTTGTTAGTCCAAATGATATAACTTTATACTCAAAATGATCATACCTAGTAGAGAAAGTTGTCTTCTCGATATCTTGCTCCCGCACTCAAATTTGGTTATAACCCGACTGTAGGTCAATCTTGGAGAATATTTTAGCTCCCTTCAGTTGATCAAAGAGATCCTCAATGCGGGGCAAAGGATATTTGTTCTTCACAGTAGCCTCATTAAGAGCCCGGTAGTCCACACACATACGCCAACTGCCATCTATCTTCTTAGTGAATAAAACAGGTGCTCCCCACGGTGAAACACTACGCTGAATCAAACCTTTGGATAGCAGATCGTCCAATTGCTTCTTCAACTTCTCCTGGAAGGGATGTGCCAAACGGTATGGAGATATTGAAATAGGTCGAGTTCCTGGAATAAGATCAATCCGAAATTCCACTTTCCGCTCTGGAGGCATCCCAGGAAGCTCCGCAGGAAAGACATTGGGAAACTCATTCACCACAGGAATCTCCCCAATACACAGTGATGAATCAGTCTCCTCGTTGAGAGACCAAAGCAACCCAATGGTTGAGGCCCGACGACTAGGTAACAGACTAGCCAACACGAACAAGGAATCAGACGGTGCACTGCCCTGAAACACCAGTTCCTCACCGGGCGGGGCTTGCAAGGTCACCGTCTTCCTGAAACAACAAATCATGACACGGTAACTAAACAACCAGTCCATACCCAGAATGACATCAAAAGGTGACAACTGAATTACCATAAGGTTAGCAGTGAAGTTCTCGTCATCAATAGTGATAGTACAGATCGGACATGCTGTAGAGCTAGAAATAAGACCCCCGGAGAGCTGACTACTACAGACTCAGAAATACGCTGCAAACTCAAACCCACCCTTCTAGCAAACTCCAGAGACACAAAAGTATAAGTAACCCCTGAATCAAAAAGAACGTAGGCCTCACGTGAATCAACTAGCAAGGTACCTGTCACCACGTCAGGGCAGCCCGCAGTCTCCGGAGTAGGCATGGCGTAGACTCCCGGTGGTGCCGGAGCAGAGGATGAGCCGACACTGGGCGCAGGATGAACATGAACGGCTGTAGGTGAAGCGAACAATGGCGGTGCAGACGGTACAGGGTTCCAATAGAACCCCGGAGGAGGCGCCGGGGAAAACGTTGTAGGAGGAAACCACCCCGAGGAGAACTGGGGCGCAGGAGCAGCAGCCAGAGTCTGAACTGAACCCCGTGGAACACTGGAAGAAGAAACCGCTGGGACTGGCTCCCACTTGATGACGCTCGCTGGGTTCTGTTTGCACACTGACCGCTTGTGACCGTCCCGACCGCACTGACGACAAGTCCCTTTGAATGAACACTCTGAAGCCCGGTGCCCCTCACCACACTTGAAGCATTTCATACCTTGACCTGGAACAGGACGCATCTGTGGTGTGGAAGACAAAGAACGTGGCGCCGATGAAGAAGACTGCCACTGCTGAACAGGACGAGTGTGCTGACTCTCCTGAAACCTCTTGGAAGCAGGTTGCTGAGAATACCCGCTTCTACCACTGGAATTCCGTTTCTGGCCATTGTTGGAACCACTGGTAGGGACAGAACCACGAGCAGCCTGCCTCTGAGAAGAAAGATCTTTCTCCAGCTCCATTCCCCTGGCTTGATCAACCACGGAGCTGAAGTCATGCAAACCAGTCGCACCCAGAACGTGGCGATATTCCTGATTGAGGCCCCTACGGAACCTCTTAGCCTTCTCTCGATCATCATCAGCCACCGCTGGTACAAAGCGTACCACATTGTTGAATTCAGTCTCATACTCCGACACTGACATCTTCCCTTGAACCAAAGTCAGCAGTGACTGCTCCATCCTCTCAAGGAAGGAATCCGGATAGAATTTTGCCCTAAACTGCTCCACAAATACTTCTCAAGTGACTGGTTCCTGCACTGGGGTCCTAGCAGACAAAACCCCTTCCCACCAGATATCAGCTTGACCCGTCAGTTGAAAGGCCACAAACCACGCCTTCTGCGCCGAAGTCATCTCTAAGGCACCAAACTGCCTCTCCATATATCGTAACCAGTCTGCAGCCTGAACCGGAGTACCCACTCCGTCGAAGGTGTCCAAGCGAAGCGACATCCACTCACAGAGGCTCATCCTAGCCTCGGGTGGGGCTGCTGCAACGACCGGCTCCGCAACAAGTGTAGTTGCCACAGGAGGTGCTGCCTGCAATTGCTGACGAAGTTGCTGAACCTCCCTCTGAAGATTCTGAATGATAACGGCTGACGCGCTCGAGCCTGCGGCGGGTGAGCGGTGAGGCAACCTCCTCGTGGCGATGTCGCAGCCTCCTCGAGCGGAGATGAAGAGACAGTCGGACCACGTCTACGACCACGGCCATGGCTCGGTGGACGACCACGACCCCGACCCACTCCTCTTGCCATCTAAAAGCACCACAACAAATAAACTAATCATTTAGCTCAACAATCCAATGGAAACACAGAAACCATATCCCAACTGCTCATGAAATGAAACATATCACGGAAATGCAGAAGCAAAGAATTACCCAACCCCACCTACTGTGCAAAGTGTATCATTTTAATTTATAACTATTATCCACGGACCTAAAGCCCGCTCTGATACCAACTGTAACACCCTGGCTATTCGGAAGCCAGTATGTCACCTAAATAATCTAACATACAAACAACAAACGGAAGGACTTAAGTCATAGCTCATCTACGGGCATAAAAAGTTCAAAAATTAATAGAATGGTGGCAGGAATATAGTCTGAAACCGTATAGGCATATCAAAAGGAATGACCAAGAATCACAGACAGAAATAATCAACCATATTTAACTTCATTTATTACAGTTCATCACTAAACGAATGAAAGGCAGAACCAAGTCTAATTATTGAAGCTGGAATTTGGTGAAATGAATGTATAGTGCGTGTCTACTCCCTCCCAAAAGAGTCATCATCAACGATCACCTAAAATAAACAAACAAAGCAAGAGTGAGTCCGAGACTCAGCAAGTACAGTGAACAATTAGACATACAACAGATATGAACAAGTCAATAACGTTAAAGAATATGAACATAGCATTGAATGTTTAATGAATGAATGGATTTAATAAAATGAATGGACTGCACTCTTGCTTATATCGGTATAATTAGTGACACACCCGTCGGTGTTCACTTAAGCCCGTATTTAACGAAATACGGGGATCCAAATCCCGTATGAAGAGCGTTTCATACGGGTGTCCAAAACTGTCCACATTGGAATGGTGGGTCTCACATGCCCATGCTGGAATTGATGAGACTTTAACCTCCACTCCCGTGGATACTCCACTCCCGTGGACGGAACATGAAAATAGATGCATGAATGTATTTATGAATAATGATTAGCATTATCTCCAAACTCGTGAACTTCACATATAAAAGGAACATAAACACTGAAGCTTCACATGTATCAAATAAAAACACAATACGAATTTCGAGCATCCAATATACACAATTCACACGAATATAAATGTACTTGCCTTTAGCGTTGCGATGCGTTAGGAGGCAACGACGATGCCGCTAACCTCGGAGCCTCACCTCCTACACTATTAAATTACTCAATAAGAACCACGACATCATAACACTACTCGCAACGTTCCTAACTCATACCCCAAACCCCAACGTTTAATTGTTTACTTTACTCAATTTGAACTACATTCTAGCAGGAAGCCGTAACGGACAACAGTAATAAAATTAACATAACTTTTGCTCTGAAATTCGTAAAAAGGTAAACTCAGGCTTGTTTGAAAGGTAATGAAATTATCTACAACAACCTAGTTGGTAGAAATCCCGAATTCTATATGTATCTAACCCCAAAAGACCAATGAACACCTTTTGTCAGAACTACCGACAATTCTGGACAGCAGCACGGTAAATGCCATAACTTCTAATTGGCTAAACCAAACTTAACGTTCTTTATCAATATAAAAATCTAAGACCAATGCCTACAATAACTTAGTTGGGTGAAATCCCTGAATTTTCCATTAACACAATCATATTTTAAAAGACAACTTGACAGTTCATTCTCGTCAGGATTCTGGATGGCTGAGATGAAAACTATCATAACTTTTGAACCGTACGTCGGAATTAAGCGATATTTACGTACACTGAAAGATAAGAACGAACCCCACATAACTCTAGGAGATGGGATCCTCTGATTCGGCCTCTAAGATCGCAAAATTGGCCATGCAACAATCTGGGCAGAACTGACTTTCTAATCGCAGCAATTCGATCCAATCAATTCTAAGAAATTTCACATCTACTACTAATCAAACAACAAAGATCGACATCCGTTACCCTTGCAGCACCCAGGACGGAGATGGATGAACCTTGAAGAAGAAGATCTTCCTCCTCCCCACCTTCTCCTTCCCTCCTTTGGCCGAACAGCTTGCTTCCCCCTCCTCTTCTCCTCGCGTTGGCCGGCAGCGGGGAGCTCCGAAGGCGGGACGGGGAAGCACCATGGCTGGGCCGCACCAGGGGGCAAGGGCGGCAGCAATAGGGAGGAGATGGGGGACGGCACACCAAGGGGAAGGGGGTGGCTAGGGGGAAAAAGGGGGGATGGCAGCCGTCCTAGGGTTTAAAGGGGGGAGGGCGCATGGGCCTAGGGTTAGGGGCGCATGGGCCTAGGGATAGGGGGCGCATGGGCCTTAGGCCCATGGGGTTACACAGCCGGCCACAAGGCCATAACAGCCTGGGCTGGAGGCCCAACTTCCTAATTCTCCTAAAAAAAACTGAAAATTACACTAGAAGATCTTTTCCCGATTAATTTCTCCTTAATCGAAACTCGGGGTATTACAATGCCGCTGAAATTTTCGATTATACAAATTTTGCTTCCGCTGTTACATTTGCTACTTATGATACTTAAGCTTTTATTTGGCCGATCGGCCCTTGTGTTATAAATAATGTAATCGCTTAAGTTATGTGCTATATTTTCCTTTATTTTGTATGTGCGAATGAATGTGAATGTCAACATTGTGGATGTCTATACCAGCCATTGATAATGAAACTAGTACAGTACATATACGAGGGTTTCAGGTATTCCACGCCCGGGGTACGATAGAATATAATTTTTATTTTTTCTCTATGTTGCTATTGTTAACCTGCAACTTGTTATTACGATTAGTTTGTTCTTGTTGCAAGCTCATGAATCGTTGTCGCATTTCACGATTTTTTTTTGTAGCAACAAATTGAATTTGGGTAGGCTCTCGATATTTTGTCGCAAGGAAGAGGCACCGCTTATGTGGAAAAAAGGCCTACGAGGTTGGTTTGTGCAAAACTGTTGTTTTATTGTGTTTGCGAGATGAGTTTGATGAGGTGAGTTCTATGTTATAGTTACATTACGAGAAAGAGATCGAATGTTATAGTTATGTCACAAGAGATCGATGACTACTGTTGCTCACTAGAAATATCTGTATGATGCTAGTGTTCGGATGGAGCATCCAAACGCTACTCAAAAGAGATCGATGACTACTATTACTCACTAAAAATATCCGTACGATGCTGACGCTTGGCCATCCGAGCGCTACTCACTTCGGCCCTGTTTGGTACAGCTCCATATTCTTATTTTCCAGATTCTGCTCCTGATTCTCTGAGAATCCACTTCTCTGAGAATTTGGAGCTGTCTGTTGAAAGCATTTGGCTGGTAGGTTGGCTCCAAAAACCATTTGAGGGGGGATTAGAGGCAAATAGACCATATTACCCCTGGTTGTAATACTTCAATTGTATTTGTGTCTTTCTTCTATGTATTTGTACACAAATTATAGATTTTTTCCCCAAATTTGTTTAGAACATATGAATGTGTATATGTTGTATTTGTACACAATACCAGGTTACGTTGCATTTACACTTCATGACGGAGTACAACTATTGGCAAATAACGAATTGACGCACAACCATTGATTGGAGATATTGTATTCATCTTGTATAAGTGTTCAAATGATAATTAAATGCTATTACGTACAAGTATCGAAATGTCAAATGAGTGATAACAAAAGACCACAAAATTTCACAAGTATTGTGTTCATCATCCTGATTGAGTAATTGCACTTGCAAGGTCATCACAGAAACTATCTATGGATGTAGCACTCGTTTGCGATGTTGACGCATCCGATGCATCCTGAGAAATAACATATTTGGCATATCTTGATAGTATTGTGGGCACATAATTAGGATCCCGATCGAACCTACGAAAATGCATGTCCGGCGAAGCATGCTCACGTATGAAGTTGTGGATTCCCATGGTTGCTGCAACAATCATGTTTTGCTTGGACATGTGAAAGCTCGACATCTTAAGAAGAATTCTCCATTTCATCTTCCATACACCAAAAGACCTCTCAATTACGTTGCGAACACTCGAGTGCAAATGGTTGAATTTCTCTTTCTCACCACTAGGAGCAACACCTCTCCGAAATTCTGGAACATGGTACCTTTGGCCCTTGTATGGCGCTAGTACCCAGGCCTATTTGGATAACCGGCATCGACAAGATAATATTTACTTGCAACATAAGATGAAAAAATCATGTATATCAACATCCAATGCATGAACATTACAAGCTTTTTAAATTAGTAAATGATAGAAAACAAAGAAAATTACCCTGTGAGGGATGTGGAAAAACTTCCCTGTCTACATCCAATGCATGATAAAGAACACTAGTATCGTGCATAGCTCCTGGTTGTCCAATAGATGCGTATGTGAAGTGCATGTCAAAATCACATACTGCCATGACATTCTGTGTTGCACTTCGTGATCTACCAATATATCTAATTAGATCTTCTGGAGCAATAGTTGCAAGAATGTGTGTACCATCGATAGCTCCAATACAGTCTTTGAAATGTGGCCACATCCTTCGATCATTTCTAATTCTACTATGAACCGTAGAGAAGTTTGGATCCTTTGGCCTCACAAAATCTTTAGACATTCTGACCACACACTGTAAAACCTCATCAAACTTTCTGCTAATTGTCTCACCAGAATGCTTGAACCGATTCTGTGCTCGTCGGTTAGATTCACTGCCACCACATATGTATAGAAAAATAGCTAGTGCTTCAATTGAACTTGTATGCGTAGTTGATTTCAAGTCATATGTACTCACCAAAAGATCATGTAGACTATGAAAGATCGTAGCATTCATACGGAACATATGGTAGCTTTCTCCCGGAGTGGTAAAAGTTTCTCTCACCCAACCCATTCCATTAAGCCGTGAAGTCCTAGGCTCATTCTTGTCCAAGTAGGTGGAGTGATAATTCTCCATGATAATTGCAGTAGCAGCGAGGTGACTTGACATGTCTTGCCATAGACGCATCATCTGCACATCACACTCATGTTCCTCATGTTCACTATCGCTTTCACAAGACGAAATCTGTATATGAACATAAAAAAACACAACAACATAAATGGCAATTTAAAAATACATGAGGCATTAGGTTCAAATGGCAATATATGCCTAGTGAAAAAATGTCTTATAATCCAAAAAAGGGTCTTACAGCCAAAAGAGAAATAAATAATAATAAAGGCAAATACAAGAATGTTTCCAGAATAATCCTAACGTTACAATCAAATTTCTATTTGCCATACTTGGTTTCGTACTTCCTTTTGAGCCATTCAAATCGTGCTTCACTATTGCGTAAGGTCATAAACATTTCCCTTTGCTCCTTCTTTAAGAAAATTTCAGATGCATTGAAGTGCTCATTATTCCTAGTAATAGCACCACACTCTTCAACCGATTCTATAATATCCTTGATGCTACAAACTGATTCTTGTCCTTGATGCTACAAACTGATTCTTGCTCTCTTTTCTATGCAAATGCTTCAAAAGATGCATGCGACTTCTCATTCAACTCAAGAATTCTTCTCAGTTGATCTTGCATGATCACAGATCCACTCTTTGGTTTCTTCCCCTTATCATTGCTAGAGCTGCAAGGTCTCTTTCCTTTTGTACCAATTGGTGATTCATCTTCATGATCACTATTATATTTGTCATCATTTTCATCTTCAAGCTCTTCAATATCAATAGCTGTCAATGTACGTACAGGACTTTGAGGCAACGTTCCCATTGCAGGAGACCAATGGTCTTCACCGGTGTTGCGAATGTCATCAAACATCTTGGACAACAACTCCTCATTTTGAAGTCCAGCCTTCTCAAACTTGGAACATCCTTTATATTTCTGTTAATGCCAAATGTTACACGTCAAACCTTCATTAGTAATAGAGGTAGGAATGTACATTAATTCATTTAAAAATAGATTATGAGTAATTACTTACTTTTTTAAATTTCTTCCACCGTTCAGGGGTGGCCTTTATTGTCTTCTTTTCATGATTCCAACCTAAGCCTGTCTCCTTTGTCCTCAATTTCCTCCAAATGTTGTAATCGTTTTTTAATTTATCCCATTTGTTCTTCAATTGCATCTTTTTGTATTGTAGCCTAGTCTTCTCTGCAAATTTTGCAATCACTAGAGTATACCCTGGGTTATTCAAATGGGTATTCGGGCGATTGTCGTCCTCTACTTGTTCAACAAACAATTCACACACTATCCTAGTGTTCTCGTCGTTCCACTCAGCGTTATCAGCCATCTGCATTTTTGGTCCATAATGTTTTTTAATTCAAAGTGACATCAACAACAAGATGTGGACACCCAGACTTTTGAACTACCAAGTGTTCAAAAACTAGTTACTGCTCATAACTTCTGTACATTTGGAGGAAATTGACAGCATACATCATCTGGTACTAGTACTCACATACCATTAATTACATTTGAAATTAAGATATAATGAACAACAACTTCTTTACGTAAACATATTCAGTTGATCTTGAAGGGGAACACTCTACAATTGATGGTCGCATACTTGAAGAGCATGTTGAATATGTTGTCTATGTCATTCACAGAGTAACCAATCCTAAATTTTAATATTCAATTTTTGTAGATTGCTCTCCATAGAATGTGCCATGTGATTTTCAATAGTATTTGTGTGTAGTGTGTATGTATGAACTACAATTTTGCCTAACTGACGAAGTTTAGATTTTGGTGGCACTTAGGTACTAATTTTGCATGCTGCAATTGAAGATCTTTTGCTAACCAGCAAACAAGTTATAATACCCCAAGTCTATTTAAGTGAAAATAAAAAATTAGAGAGAAGGACCAACTAGAAAAAATAGAATTAACAGAGGATTAGAGGGGGTTTCTGCATTTATTCGGCAACCTGGGCCTTAGGCTTTGGCCCAGAAGGCCCAGGAGGGGCCGGCCACCAATAAAAGGAGGGAGAAACCCTAGGGGTGGTACTGTAGCATGGTGTGCTACAAGATGGCGCCACCTCTGATGCCCCCATGAGCAGAGCGCCCGCCTCTTTCTTGTTGTCTCCTTGGTCTTTGAGCCAAGAAGAAGAAGAAGAGGAGGAAGAGGAAGGGGAAGAGGGAGAGGATCTTCTTCGTATGGGTGGTTCGCCGTCTCCCTACAATTCTTCAAGGGTAACCTCAATCCCCCTTTGATCTGATGCGTTTTTGGATAGTTAATTAAGATCGGTAAATTTGGTCTACTCAGGACAAATTTTGGTAGACAGTCATTTTGATGTAGCTAAGTGCGGATTCAGTTCTAGGCATCTCCTAGCGTATTGTAGAGGACGTCAATAGCTTTCGATGAAGTACTAGATCGCATTATTTGGACATCTGTAGCAGAAGTTATGAATTTATTAGTGTGACTGTTATGCAAATCCGTTGGTATTGTGACAGCTTTTAGTAATCTGACTTGAGCGATCAGTTAAAGGGAAAATTAGAGGAGTTCAGTATAAAAAAAGTTGTAGATAATTGTCGTAGCTTTCAGGGAAGCCCAAGAACGCAAAATTTTTACAAACGAGCTGAAAGGTATGATAGTTTTGGTGTACTGTCCAGAGAACCTGACGTGAAATCGATGTTCTGTTAATTAGTATGATAGGGGTATTAGATGGCCGAATTAGGAAGGCCCACCAACTAGGTTTAGTTGGGGAAATTGATAAGCTTTCAGTGAAGTCTGAGAACACCTCATTCGGACTCCTATAAAAAAAGATATGAATTTTATATTATAGCTGTCCACAGAGGGGACAAATCGAACTTTAGGAGTTGGAATTGGGAATGCGCTTGAGAATGTAGCGAGTGCGGTTGTGCTTTTGGCTAAGTTTTGGTTCAGTATGGTTGTCTTAACATGCTTTATATTTATATTCAGGTGAGGGATTGGTTCCAGGGGCAGCGCCCTTTTCGCGTCTTTTGTCCCTGCACGGTTAAGGCAAATACTCTGTTTGATAGAGTAATTATGAATTGTTTGATAGTGAGTGCTATGTTTTGATACATATTAGCTATGCTTGGTTGATAGTGTGATATGTTGATTAAAGATGGTAAATGCTTATGATATGAATGATAGAAGTATGAATAAGTTAAATTCATAAGTGATGTTGCTGATGAGGTATGATTATGATGATTCATAATTTGTGCATATGCATCATGTTGACAAAATGAAGACTTGGTCACGTGGTGACTAAGCATTTGTTGAGATCCCCGTCATGTATATGACGGGCTTGAGGTCCCCACACTTGTGGAGTGTAGGCTTGAGATCCCCTTTACTTGCGGAGTATTGAGAAATTGGTCCCTGTACTTGTGAGCACAGGCATGGTATGCGACGACGGTCGCATATCTTGAATTACCGGTGAAATACGAAAAAGAGTGGAAGAGAAAAGATGCATTGCATAATTGCATTCAAACATCATGAGCTATGTTTCCGAGTAAAGCTTTGGGTTTGAATGTTGTTGCTGTAATTGTGAGGTTAATGATTCTTTTTTGGTATTTGTTGAGTCTTTGGGCTCACTCTTGCTTTTGTTGTGTTTTAGGTACCTTTTGCAAGAACGACATGCATAGGAGGGAGTAGACTTGAGTTGGAGTCACACACTGCCACACATCTTTACAAGTTGATTAATTCTTTTAGAGTATTCATTAATAATTAAGCGAATTGCTTAAGAAATGATCATGGTTAGGCCTTATGCATCGAGGTTCTTTGTAATAATGATGAGAAACGTATTTTGGATATCCTTAAATATGTTCTAGTTGATTAGTCTGTTTCTAATGCTTAGTGATGATATTGGATGTTGGAATATTTATTTATGTTATTCTTTATCTATTGGAACCTCCGTATAGTTAACTATACAAAGGAGGTTCTGCCGGAATTTGATAAATTGTCCTAGGTTAGATTTGTTTAATGAATCTTCAGTGGCATTCCAAGCTCATGTTGGGCTGGGGTGTTACAGTTGGTATCAGAGCGGGCTGCAGGTCCGTGGTGATTGGATTTACAACTTAGGCAACTTAATTTGCTAAAATTTTGTAATGGTTAATGAACTTAAAAACCTGACACACCAGAATTTGATAAATTGTCCTAGGTTAGATTTGTTTAATGAATCTTCAGTGGCATTCTAGGCTCATGTTGGGCTGAGGTGTTATAAAAGTATGAAATGATATGGACATTAGCAGGTAGTAGAATCTTTTGCTAATTATCTACCATTTTTTCTTGGTACAATTTGCAAAAAATTAATTCTTGTGCAGACGGATTGGAGTGTTTGCTGAAGAATGTTACTATAGAGATTGGAGTGATCGAAGCTGATCAAGGGAGCAATAGAATGAAGCAGCTACCAGCCTACCACTTGTGTTTACAGTAGTTGATATTTTTACGGTAGTTGGTATTTTCGCTGAATGCTAAGTAGCGTCTTCATCTTTTTCGTAGATCAATATTTAGCTCAATTCAATGTAGCACATTGTGTTTGAAATGTTTGTATCTCTTCAAGTATTTGTATTATATGAGATTAATGTCCGGTTAATTGAGAAAGGACTGGATACAATTCTGAACTCACTAACAAGACATAAGTGAAATATCAACAAACAAAACTAGCTTCAAAACCCTTAAGGACTCATGCAGTTCAGGTCTAAGTCTGATGCACTAAAACTCATGCACTACAATATGGACATGAATACATTGCAGAAACACATTTATGCGCACTCTCAATTTCTCACACTTCAACAACCAAACAATCAAACACAATCAAACAATCAAGCAGCTGCAAATGTTCTGTGGCAGTCTTCAACAATGGTCTGTGGTCTGTGGTAGTCTTCAACAATCAAACAATGGTCTGTCTAGTCTTCGACAATTTCTCATCAAATGCAATCAAACAATTTGACAATGTTGAGTGGAACTACAAAACTACAAAAGCCACAGCCAACCAATGCAAATGCATTAGATCTAGATGTAACTACTGACAATCTGATAGTGCTAGCTTCGTTCATACGTTCCAACATGCAGCATCAAGCCATCAAAATTCAACTGAAATCGGCAAAGGCGCAGCCAACCTTTAATTAAAAAAAGGGTTAAGCCAGCCCAACCTTTGTTCAACATTTCGACACTTCTTTTTTTGTCCAAAGCCAGATGCCACTCAAAAATTTGGCTAACAAAACATTCATAGATTTACTGATAAAAAACATGGCGGCCGACGAACAGGAAGGAAAGGGAGGAGTAGGGAGGGCAAGAGGGACGGTGGATGAGGACCTTACCTTCACAGGAGCCGACCGGTGGTGCTCGGAAAACGACGATAGCGAAGAATGTAGGGGAATGGCGGCGTCTAGGGTTTCCGGGGGCGGTGGCTGTAGTATCCTCACGCGGTGACGCACTCCGGGTCCGACGGTGGCGCAGTGTAGGACCGGCGAGGTTGCACACGGGGGCGGGAGGCGGTGCAGTGGAGTCCCGTGCGAAAATCGCCAAGTCGCCGAGCCGTGAGGAGGCGAGGAAAAACGGGCAGGTCGCGCGTCTCGCGTTGGGACGGGAGGGGGTAAGTCAATGGCATTTGCAGGTAAATAGATTTAACTTCCAGGAGTATTGTTGTTTTAAATAGGTTAGCTTTCCTCGAGGATTCACAGGAAGATCGTTTCTCGTTGTTAGTTCATTTTTAAGACAGCTTCTCGCGAGGAGTGAAATCTGATTATTTTGGAAAACTGGGTCTTTGATATAGCTCTATGAGATCCAAGCAAAAAATTAGGAGTAAAAATTGTACCAAACAAAGACCTTCCTTAGCCAAATAAAAGTAACACAAACTCAACCAAAGAACAAACAAATCGAAATCTATCTAATATGCAGAGGCGGATCCAGAATGAAAATAACCGGGTGTCCTATACATATCATAGATGTCTAATTATGAAGCAATATTGTATAAAAATTAGAATAGTAATGTGTTAAACAATTCAACATGACGGATAAAAAAATAGCCATCGAAGTGCTTACCAAAACAAAGGATCCTACACTCCTAGTAGTAGTTTTGGTTAACTATGACAAAGTGAATAAATGATGAATAAAATTCCAAACTATGGACAAAAGATGGTCAGCATCGGCAAAAAACAACATCCAACCTTGATAGCCTACAAAAAAGTCGAAGAAATCACTTAGTAAAATTTTAAGTAAAAGAATTATGAATTTATCGAAACAAAGATAAGTACATTACATTTTATAATTTTTTTTCTACGCTCCCTTAAGTTCTGGAAGCGATGAATTACAGCATCATTGATACTTTCCCCATTTCGCATTTCTCCACATAGCAAATAAGGCTATCTCTCAGGAAGCCATCGCTAATGTGATTGCACAAATATGTTTTCACAATTTTCATGGCTGAAAAGCATTTCTCAACTGTAGCAGTGGCAATAGGCAAAACTAGTGTTAGCTTCAAAAGTCGATAAACCAAAGGATAGCAAATATTTTTCCTTGTCTCCATTTTTTAAGAAAAGTCGCTAATAGTCTCTATGTTAGAGAATCTATCATCCGCACACACATCGGTAATGTAGAGGCGAAGGTGGTGTTTAAGGTCCCTCAATTCCCCATTATCAAAATCATTGGGATAAAGTTTAGCTAGATCCATCAAATGCTCCAAATTGAAATCACGAAATGATTCTCTTAGACTCAAAGTGACCGAGCAAACAATCAATCAAGAGTTTTTCTCGTTGAAGCGACCATCGAGTTCTTGAAGTAACCAATCAAGAACATCATTAAAATAATCCACATCATAATGATGCTTGTTGGTAATTCCAGATTTTTGGCATAGCTTCTTTGGATTCACGTATGCTTCTCCTATTTCTAATTTGGAAATATCATACTTCTCACAGAAGGCATACACTCCATCTAGAACAGAATCCCATCCATGCCTCCTAAGCTCGTCCAAATGGCTTTTGGTTGATTTCACACAATCAATGGCATTCACAATGTTTTGATCCTTCCTTTGTAGAGTTAATGACAATGTATTTGTGATTATTAAGATAATAAGATAGTCAACATAAGCTACAAATAAAACACAAAATCAAATGACTGAAAATAAACTAAAAGTTCCCATACCTGCCTTCTATTTTTGTCATCCTTGTCTTCTTATTCCACATATTCTAGCACTTTAAAGCAACAAAGTTGTGCACTTTAAAGCCATGATTGGAAATTATACATACTATATACTCTGAAGCAACAAAGTTGTGCATGTTCCAGCAGGACTGCAGGAGGGTTAACACATGAACAACGCAGCAGGAACATACGGGCGGCTGCTACAAAAAAAGTTAAAAAGTTTTTGGTCATACGGCCTGTGCTGAATCATCTTGCTGCAAGAAAAAAATAAGAAGCGTCAGCACATCTGGAATCAAGTTAAAAAGGTGTATATATGTGGATGCTTTAAAATTTCAAACAGTACAAAAATATAACCAAAACAGCCTACTTGGTCTGTAGCCTCATCATTTGACTACCATAAAAGTAAATACCAGGAAAAACAATAGTTAGTAATAAACTAAACCTTGGTTCTAACAAAAAGTGAAAAATAACAAGTTTTTGGCTTTTCCGCTGTTTTCCGCTGGCCAACTCGCCAACTCGCGTCTGCGTCTCGTCTCGGTGGAGCTGTGAACGCCCGCCCGCTCAGCTGCCTGGGCCACGCACCCTCACCACGCCCGCCCGCATCGGCATCGTGCAGCGCCTGGCGCCTGCACGCACGCCCGCTCAGCAGCCTGGGCCACGCGCCCTCACCTTCGGCTGGGCTGCGCCCGCGCGAACGCACGCTAGCTGGCTGCGCGCTCACTCCCTCGGCTGGGCCTGCGCTGCCCCGCCCGGGCGAGAAGCTGGCCCACGCGCCAAGCCGCCCACGCGCCAGCGCCCGGTGTCCTTCGTTTTGGCGGAGAGGTGTCCCATACTGTTCATACATGAAATATATACCTAGAAAACGATTTTGGACCCGGTGTCCTGTGCACCCTGGTGGGCCTTACTGGATCCGCCCCTGCTAATATGTACACAGGAACTGACTCAAAAAAACAAACAATCAAACAAATCAAGAACGCCGGTCTGTTGCCACCGCCGTCTCCGGCAGCGGCGGCGGCGGCGACGCCGGCAGCCTGGAAGAGAAGGCGCGGTACTTGAACGGCTCCCCTTCGCCGCCGCCCTCGCCGCTGCCGTCCTCCTCGAAGTTGAGAGCGTAGCTGATGGCGTCGTACCGGAACTCCCCGGCCGCCTGCTGCCTCCGCCTTCTCTTCCCCACCCGCGCCACGAGCTCCGGCAGCTCCCCCACGCGCTCCCGCACCCACCGCGACGACGTCCGCAGCACCCTCGCCGCCCGCTGCCTCGCGCCCTCCCCCAGCTCCTCCCCGCCTCCGCCGCCGAAGCAGGACGAGAAGCACCCGCCCAGACCGCCGCCGCCACGGCGCTCGTACTCCGTCGCCATCGCGTGCTCAGAACAAGCGCAGCTGGTGTTTCTTTGGCAAGATTCGAGTCGGGATTGGATTGGACGCTAATCAGAAGGCTTGTATTTGTAGGATGGTGCGTTTGTGCGGGAGAACTATGCGGATAAGGTCTCGGAACCGGAGGCCCGGAGGAAGAAGCTGCGAAGAAGGTAAGAGGATTACCATGGGCGCGAGGGCAATTTGGTCATTGTCCGAGGTTTCGAGTAATGATGGCGTGACGGGGAGTGGCGAACCGGAAGACGCGTTCGGGCCGCGGGCGCAGGTGCAGTGTAGGGCCATCGCAGGGTGGCGGCTAGTACAAGTGACCGTGTTTCGTTGGAGTGCTGAGTTGCTGACTGATGAGAAATTGCTGCTGTCCAGTCTACGTCAGATTGCCCGTGTCCAGATCATGACATGAAAACGGGATACTAAAGTGATTCACGTAGGATAAGGACAGTAAAAGGAGCATCCTATTAAATCCAATGTCATGTTTTTCATGACCATTTACATCATGATTTGAACAGGATGCATAGAGGTGCAGCAAAAGTTAGAATGTACTAGTATTAGATATGCCGTTCACGAGCTGCATCTCGGATTGGTGTACCGTGAACCATAAACCGGTACCCCGACAGATGTAACGTGACTCTTGTAGCTACGCTCCGGTGACAACAATATGGCACTTGACAGGTTAGTCACCAACTCCCTTGCACTCTATAGTAGGGTTCATCACTGCACTCCCAAAATTCCTCCTAATTGTGCTAGATGCAATGAAATAGAAACTGATCACCATCTTTTCTTTCGCTGTGCTTATGCAAAGGCCATTTGGTTTAATACCCATTTAGCTCTAAGAACTGATAGTTCAATCTTTCAAGGTAAATGTTGTTCAGGAATTCTGCATATAGTTCTTAGCCAAGTTCAAAACCATAGCAAGACAGAGAATTCATTTTCCATCTTTTGTGGTTCATATGGAAAGCTAGGAAATGATTACCATTTCAATAGGAAAGACAAATCAATTCATCAACAATGTTATTCAGGATGCCAAAGCTTCTCATATCTCACTAATAACTATGATGATAAATATAATTCTCAACCTGATGAACATCAATTTATAGCTGCAAATAGGTTGCATGATAACAACTACTCCCTCCAATCACAAAAGAATATCGTTTTGGACATTAACACGGTCTCCAAAACACAACTTTAACTACTAACTTCTATTATATCATATTAATAAAACCCAATAAAAATATAATATTGTGAGAGTACTTTTTAAAACAAATATACACATATGAGTTTTATGTATCCAAACTAAATATTGAAAAAGATATCGATAACTAAAGTTTGAAAAGTTTAACTGTGCGTATCACAAAACGATATTCTTTTGTGACTTGAGTGGGTATGTTCACGTGGGATCTAATAATGTTTGCTTTTCTGATGCATCGAGGACAGATGCTAGAATCTTTGGAATAGGCATTGCTATATATCTCTTATACTGCACCTTTCGATTGCAGCAGACAAATCACTCCGCAGGGAAGGGAGTCCTTATCACCGCTCCATGCAGAAGCGCTGGTTCTTCTTCAAGCCATATATCTATAATCTCCATCCTGCAAATACAATCTTGTTCCTTCCTTGTTGATTGCAAGGTTCTAGCACAAACACCAAATAGAGAGAATCCAGGAGTAAATCTAGGACATTGCACTACTACAAAACGGATATTTCCTGTAACAGTTCAAATCTTGGCTTGTGTTTCAAATGTAAGAAATGTATAGAAATTAAAACTTTTCTTACATCTTGCTGTTTTTAAACTTTTCTGTAATTCTTGTAAAGGAATTGTGGAATTCAAAAACTTCAAATCTTCCAATTGACTAAAGTCATGATCCTCCTTTTTCAATCATTGTCAAATCTTGTGATCATCCTCTGGAAATAATTTTCTTTGGTTCTATGGATGTTGTGTGACTTCTCTGAAAAATTTTACCATTTTTATAAATTGTTTGAATATTTTAAGAGGCCAGTCAAACCAGTTTGACCTTGGTCAAACCCTAACTCAGAACTCTGCGGAATTTCTAGAGAAAAATGTTGTGCATAAAAACCTCTAGAAATTTTATCCTAGCTTTGTCCTGGAGTCGGCACCCTCTAGTTCAAATTTTAGAATTTTTAGAGTTAATTTGCTATCTCTAAATATTCTTCCAAGTTTTCAGCTTCAATTTAAGCCCTTGGTTAAAGTGCAGTTGGACTCGAGTCAGACTCGAGCCCAACCTCCCTTCTTGGTTGAACCCAACCATTCCCGCGCCTGGCTCAGCCCTTTCAAACGCGCGATCAATGTCAGCCGTTGGATCTTCATCGGGTGGCTCTCGTTCGTTGAGACCTTTAGACCTCCGATATAGATAACTATACAAAGTAGGTTCTACCGAAATTTTGTAAGTTTTTTTTAGTTTAACTTGTCTGAATTATTTATTTCAGTAGCATTCTAGGCTTTTATCAGGCTGGGGTGTTACAGTTGGTATCAGAGCGGGCTGTAGGTCCGTGGTAGTTGAATTATTAAACTTAACACACTAAGCACAGTAGTGGGGAATGAGTTTTTGAATTGCATTTACGCTTCCGTTGAGTTGTATTGATGATTTCTGTCATGAGGTGATCTGATATATTTATATTATAATACTATGGTAATTATGTGTGGGGGATAACCCATGTTGAGAGGTTGAGGTCGTGGTTGTGGCTCTAGGCTTACCAGGCTACACTCCCATTAGTAGTATTATAATAGTGTGTATCTCTAGAAGAGTTGTCCTCTTCCTTGAATTTGATTTGGTCAACTCTTATGTTGTGGTGATTGATGAGTTTTTCCTTGGGTTATTTGTTCATCTCGGTTGATGGGTTGCTTTGAAAAAAAATTGGTGTGTTTTCTTTGGTTTAATTTTGTCCTGTAAAGCAATCGTTGTTCTCCCAATCGATGAGTTATTCTTGCGGCTGGTGAACTGGGTTGTCAAGTTTGACCTTTATTTTGGAGTTTTGTCTTTCTCATTGGAAAGCATGACCCATTTATCCGGTTGATGTTTTTGGTTAATGAAAGTTTCCTTTTGCAAGTCCTTTAGTATATGGAGGCTTTGACCCAATGTATCTCTCTTAGGTATTTTGAGTGTTGAAGATTATTGGTTCTCTTTTATGAAAGAAGATGTTAAACCCGTTAGCGATGTTTCGTCTTGGTTAAGTGAGAGATTATAATTAAAGCTATTAATAGAAATGATATGGATTATCAGGTTGGGTCTGCAGTGTGTGCATGATTGATCTTAATTAGGATCCTTGAAAGGAAAGTTGATTAATTGGAAAATATCTTGTAGTAGTTCTTGATGAACTGTGATTAAGGGTATGGCTATACCTAATTGAAGTTAAAGGAGTTATTAAGAAGTGTGGAAATTTGACGAACTGGTTTGACCACTAAAAATTGTTTAGTCTGCTAACCTTGTTGGATTATTTGGTTTTAATGGATGAAATTAACGGGGGTACAAAGGGAAAGTTGAGGAGAAGCTGGATTATTACTTTAGTGGATATTAAACTGGGAATTATCCTTTCTATAGATACATGATGATCATATATAGTTAGTGGGTCTACATGTTTCTTACCATGATTAAATGTTGGATTTGCCTACAAAAGATTGAAGGGATATAAACTAGTGGATGTAGAATATTATGGGAAGAGTTCTGGATAGCACTTCTATAAAGAACGATGTGATGAATTTGGTTGTAGTGTTGTTGAGACTCTTGAATGATGTAAGATTTTGATTCTCGAAGTTTTATTGTGATTTGGTACCAAATTATGAATGTGAGGTAGAACGATTGAATATGTTGTGGTAATTGTTCAGGTGATTTGGCAAGGAAAGTGGGTAGCATATAGATTTCTTAATGAAGCCAGTTGGTAGCAACAAGGGTTGGAGTGCAACCGTTGTGGGTTGACGTGTGGTGTTGAGCATCAATAAAAGTTGAACTCATGTGAGTTAATATATGGCTTACGCTGATATGGTTGTGAAATAGTCGGATGAACAATGTTTACATGATGGTAGAACTATCAGATAAAAGTATGTCTTTGATGAAGGGTGTTGGAATAACCTTTTAATTCGTGCAGTATTTTTCCTCTAAAATAAAGTGGTTGTTGTAGTGAGAATATAAGATTTTGGTATACATTCAATTGAGGATGAGATGATAAAGGGGTTTATAACATTGTGGTAAGCCTTTGGGGGCTTAATAAAAGGAAGAGTTGACGATAACGAGTCTTGTTAAGGGTAGATCATTCTTGATGTTAGTAAGTTTGTCCACAAGAGATTCTGACTCGTCATAGTGGTGATGATTCTTCTAGAGAGAAAGTAAGTTAATTGTCTTTCGTAATATCAGTCAAATGAAATGTTTGGAGTTTTGTATTCGTGGACTTTTGAGAGTTCATGATTTAGGTAGTAGATGGAATTAATTGAGCAATGTGACGTATGGAAAGGTTCTGATTGGTTCCTAGGTGGTTAATGTGATTTGGTTTTAAAAGGTATTTCTGGTTTGTGTTGGCAAGTAATGTTGTAATCAAAGAAAATTGCTTTCTTTGTTAACGGAAATTGTGTACCATAAGTATTGGAGGTTGAAAGTTCCTTCTTATGGGACATGTGCCCTCATCAGCAGACTTGTATTTTGTTTTCCGAGATCATTAATATTCGACTGTTTCCCTTGGTATCTTGCTCACTCCGAGGAGCAACGTTGTCCTTGTGCGTTGAGACTAGTATTTGTTTGTTTCTTCCTTTTGAGAAAAGAATTAACTAACTTGTGTTGCCAGAGTCTTATAAAATGTAATATGGTGGACAAATATATGATAGTGGTGAGATTTTGGGAACCAAGCTATTTGAAGAGCAGTAGAAAGTGAGTTGGTTTTGATCAATAACCTTTGTCCATGTTGGGATATTGGGATTATCGAAAGTATGGACGCTGGGTAAATTTATTAGAGTATCGCAATTGGATACTTAGTAAGAATATGTAGAAGAGTTATGATGGTGAAGTTTGATGAGAGTAGTGGTGCGGAGAAACTTAAGTGTCGTGCTAATTGATGGGATAGTAGGTAGGGTTGAGATGTAGGCAGGTATGCCCTGACTTTAGTGAATAACCTTCTGGGAGATAGAATTCTTCTAAAAGATAATTTGGTCGAAAAAATATTTACATGTGGATGATAGTGATTGAGTATGTTTGGAGTGTGGGAATGTTAGTGAATGAATCTGAGGATTTCTCGATATTTTATACGAGAAGTTTGTTGTAGGAGTCTTGGAGGTTGAATTTAGGTTTTATATTTTTATGTTAGAACCTTGGTCGCCAATAATTATGTGAAAAAGTAGTAGAATAAGAGTGGATTTCGAATAGTGGGATGATCATGGATAGTATCCTTTGGGTGTAGTAAATGAGAGTGTGTGATGTGAATTTCAAATTGTTTACCCCTAACGGATTGAGGGATGTGATGGTAGGTGAAACCTATATTGAGTTGTGTTGGGAAGTATTTTGTCAAAGTAATTCATTTGGTAGAGAAGTTGGCTAGAGTGTGATATTGTGGATTGGAAGAGTCTCCCTGTATAAGTGTGGATTTGGTGTTCGGTTAAACATAGCTTTGAGGTTGCCAATTTAAGATAAATGAGTTAATGTGTTACGCGGTGATTTGGGATCCTATGGTTTAAGAGAAAATTAAATTCTTAAAAGAAATATTGTGGAAAAAGGTGTGATCTTGGATAGTGAGATATTCTCTCAATTCTTATTTAAAATATGTGTTTATGACTGATGTCAATTACAAATTGAGTTGGTTCTTGTCAGTAAGTGTGAATCCTTCTGGTTAAGAAAAAGAAATGGAATGGTTAATCTGGTTATTCGAGTGTTTCGCTTTTGTCTTGTGTGGCATTTATTTCTAAACTGCCTACTTGAAAAGTGAAAAAGTTTTCATGTTAAACCCATTGATTTTGGTTTGGTCTCTTCTAAGGGAAGATGATTTTGAGTAGGAAGCATTATGACTCCTTTGATTTCAGTTGAGTTTTTCGGATAAGTGAGTTGGTAGACGAGTTCTTTGTGCGACCCTCATTAAAGGAGATGCTGCTTGCATAGGTAAAGTGACCGACTGAGAGTTGGAGCAAAAGTTCCATGTTTTTTTTTGTGCAGACGGTGTACTTCGATACCAAAAAGGAAGTTTAACCAAAGGTGTGTTGGATAGGTTCCTTATAGTTGCGGGAATTTGTAGGATTGCGTATCGCTAGAACCGCCTTGAGTACATGCGCGGAGTACGCAATGTCTTGTATATTCTGGTGCTGAGATAGTACATGAGAGGTCCGGAGCTTGATATTTTGTTAGAGCGGTTGGCCAATGAGTAAGACCTTACCTTCGAGTCCCGTGTGTTGAGCGTACCAGTAAAGATCGAGACTAGTGTTGAGGTGAAAGATGTGGGTATCCGTCAAGGTGATGTGATCCCATAAGTCCGAGAGAGAAGCGACTTGTGAAATTGGAGTCTCACATGCGCGAGCAGTATCCGGAATTGTTCACAACAGGTAAGTGGTGACGTTAGCAAGTTAAGCAAGATTAGAATTCGGGGTCGAATTCCGTTTAAGGGGGGGTAGAATGTAATACCCCGTTTTCGTTTAGAAAGAATTCTGTTCGAATTCGAATTTTAAAAGAGAAAATTTCGGCGTTTCTTCTGTTCTATTTTTGGGCCTGGGTCTTTGGTCAGCAGGCCCAAGAGGGGGCCTTGTGGGCCAAGGAGGGCAGCCATGAAGCCCAAGGGAGGGGGCAACCGTGGGGCCCATGGCCCATAAGTGGCCGGCCAATAGGGGGGCAAACCCTAGCACTCATCCCCACTTCCCCCACATCTCCCACTCCCTCCACCTTGTGGCCGTCGCCCCCATCCTCTCCCCTCTCCTCTCCACCTTTCGCCTCCCCCTGCTGGTTGCAGCCCCATCTCCACCTCCATTGCTGCCACCCCAAGTCCCTGGTGTTGCACCTCCATCACCTGGAGCCACCCCTTGGTGCCGATCTCCCCGTTGTCGGTCTCTCGCGAAGGACGGAGTGGATCTTCGCAAGGTTGCTGATCAAGAAGGCGGGGATCATCTTCGAGGAACAACCATGGTCTTCCTGGGTGCTCCAAGGGTAATGTTTATCGGTTGTTGTTGTGTGATTAGTCGTAGAAGTGAAACCGATTAGTTTTGGTTGGATCGAAGTCTGCCTACTATAGATTCAATTCTGTCCAGATTCTTGCACGGTCAGTTTCGTGTGTTTAGAGGCCGAATTAGGAGTTTTGATCTCCTAGAGTTATTTATATTATGTTCTTAGATTTCGGTGTCCGCCGAGTTCACCTGATTCCGACATACGGATCAAAAGTTATTATTTGTTTAGTGTCGCTGTCCTGCTAATCTGTCAGCATCCAGACAGTTTGTAGAAAACTGGGTTAAGCCATTAGTTAAAGAAGAAATCAGAGGATATCGATATAACTAAAAACGTAGATAATTTCCATACCTTTTCAGAGAGCTAAAGAACGCAAGATTTGGACTTTCGTAGCAAAAGTTATGGTGGTTTTAGTGTACTCTCCAGAGAACCTAACGTGAAATCGATGTTTTGTTAATCAGCAAAAAAGGGATAATGGATGGCCAAATCAGGAAGGCCTACCAAATAGGTTTAGTTGGGGAACTTGATAACCTTTCAATGAAGTCCAAGAACACCTCATTTGGACTCCTGTACAAAACGATACAGATTTTAGTATATAGCTGTCCACAGAGGGGACAGATCGATCTATAGGAGTTGGAATTGGGAATGCACTTGAGATTATAACAAGTTTGGTTATGCTATTATTTATGTTTTTGGTCCAGTATGATTGTCTTAGCATGCCTTATAAATATATTCAGGTGGTGGATTGATCCCGGGGGCAGCACCTTCGCACGTCCCTCGTTCTCTTGCGGTTAAGGCAAGTATAATGATGGATATAATTGATATTATTGAATGGCATTGTTTGATAAATACTATGAGTATTTGTGTTGTCATGATTGTTATGGTGGTATGATTGGTAATGTTCATGGTTTCTAGTGATATGAGTTACGTGTTACTCATGGATGTTTGAAAGTTATGAAGTCTATGATTATGAATATTTGTAGTATGAACAAGTTATTCGTATGCAATGTTGTTGCGGATGCATATTTCTATTAATTTGAGATTTCATACATATGCATCATGATGTCTTATTGAAGTCTTGGTCATGTGATGACCAAGCAATCGTTGAGGTCCCTGTCATGTTTATGACGGGCTAAAGGTCCCCATGCTTGTAGAGCATGAGCTTAGGTCCCCATACTTGCGGAGTATGGGCAATGGCCCCTGTGCCAGATGGCACAGGCATGGGTGTGTGTCGACGGATGCGCACTTTGCATTACCGGTAAAATGCAAAAGAGAAAGATAAAGAGTATGTTGAGCATATTGCATAGCATGTGTATGTAAAGTAATTGGTGTGTGGATTGTGAAATACAGTTGATGAGTTACATGCATGTATGTTGTTTATGTCATTTATTATATTTGCTGAGTCTTTGGACTCACCTCTTGTGTTTGTTGTGTTTTAGGTACCCTTACAAGATCGGCATGCATGGGGAAAAGAATGATTAGCCTTGTTGCACTATCGCACGATCTACCCACAATGGAATGCAAAAGGAAATTAATTAGTAGTTGAATGAATTACTTAAAGTACACAATATGATTATTACTTTGCTTGGATTAAACTGTAATAAACGGATAGATGTTTTTGGATGCTCTTGATCTTTATCCTAGATGTTTAGTTGCTATAGATGTTATTGTAACGAATAGCCAGTTTTGATTTTGTCTTAATCAAATTGCAAGTTGGAATACTTATATATATTATATCTGTTAATTGGGACCTCTGGTATAGATAACTATACAAAGGAGGTTCTACCGAAATTTTGTAAGGTTTTTTTTAGTTTAACTTTTCTAAATTATCTATTTCAGTAGCATTCCAGGCTTTTGTCAGGCTAGGGTGTTACAACCAACAACCGCAATAACCCAATACACTTAATATCCATGTTTCTAGCAATTCACCCATCAATTCACATATTTTTCCTACGTAGCCAACAATCGTGTTAAACACATTCACAAAATTTACCCGAATTTTTTCCAGACACACTACGCCATTATTTGTACACAATATGTGCTAAACATTTTATCCGTAGACAATCACCTAAATAGTTTGCACTACTTAATCTACATTTTCTTACATCGCCAAAGCAACTAAACTTTGGTAATCTTGACCTAATTACATTACTTAATCAGTGCATAATTAACATAATTGTAAATTAAAGACGACTATCTTCCTAATCAGGCACGTAAAAAATGTCATACCTATCAACGACCATGTTTAAATATTTTCCCTACATAGCCAACAATCATGTTAAACACATTCGCAACATTTACCAGAAGTTTTTTCCAAACGCACTACACCATTATTTGTACACAATATGTGCTAAACATTTTATTTGTAGACAACCACCTAAATAGTTTGCACTACTTAATCTACATTTTCCTATAGCACTAAAGCAACTACGCTTTGATAATCCAGATCTAATTACGTTACCTAATCAGTGCATAATTAACATACTAGTAAATTAATGATGACTATCTTCCTAATCATATGCGTCAAAAAAAATGCCATAATCATCAACGACCATGTTTAAATATTGTTCTTACGTAGCCAACTATCGTGCTAAATATTTTATTTGTACGCAATCACGTAAACAGTTTGCACTACTTTATTTACAGTTTCCTACATCGCCAAAGCAACTACACTTTGGTAATCCTTATCTAATTATGTTACCTAATCAGTGGCTAGTTAACAAATTACTAAATAAATGGCAACTATATTCCTAAAAATGTCAAAAAGCTAATCAAACACTAATTACACAATTAATATACAACATGCATGTGGAAAAAATACCTCTTCTCAAAAATGTTCACTTGATCTAGGACTTTATCTACTAATATGACTGCTAAACACCGCTCTAGAATCTCTCAAATCGACAGCAAAATCAGAAAAACTTGCCCTGCCTTTCGGTTGCTCCTCTTTGTCCCTATGCACCGAGCGAATGAGGCTGGTGTGGGAGGAGAGAGCGGTGGGTGCAGGTTTTTAATGTCGCACGGCAGCTACAACCAATGAATTGGGTGAGCGGTAGGGACACGGCGCGGGGGACAGCGACGCGATGCGAAGATGTGACCGTGCGAGCGGCACATGTCCTGAAGTGCTCCGAGTGTGCAATAGGAACTTGCAGCAGCCCGGGAGCAGTTCAGGCGACATGTGTCGCTTGCTTAATCATCCGCGGTGCCAATTTTATCACTTTGTTTAATGTAGAGTTCAGTAGTGATCACGGTGCCAACCAAAATTTTCATGGAGCCACGAGGGGGTCAAATTTGCTTTTGTCGCTCTTCTTCATTCTTAAGTGTACATCGGAGTTGTTTCAATGTTCTTATCACATACATTGACACTCTGATGCACTTTAATTAATTTTTTAGCATTTCTCGTAAAAGCTACACAAAACCGAGTACAAATATTCATTGAAGCATACATACACCTTTGCAATACGGTACTCAATTGCATATAGCTAGGCAGTCTTATGCATTCTTTCCCTGCATTAGTGGTTATCTTCTCCATGAGTCATCTGTTTTAGCCACAAATGCATGTCCTCACACCAAAACACAATTTTCGTGTAGGAGGCAAAGAGCTTTTCTTTTACGCAAAATCGAAACACGTATGTATTCAACCGGATTCCGCTAACTATTAGAAAGACACCTATCTTGTTGGGGACAAGATGAAGGATCGCGGCAAGGCTACGATAGCACAAACAAAAATTTTACCGCGCAACCAAGGAACCGCCGCAAGTAATAGATCACGAGATTACCACTAGACGCGCCGACTCGTAGCAGAAGTAGAGTCGATGTAGCGAGTTGATGCAGTCGTAGTCGTACTTGCTGCACGCCTTCTCCTCCTACTCCGATGAACGTTGTGAGTCGCGGATCGTCCTAGTGCTGATGTTTCGCAACAACACCTCCAAGGTATCCACACGTACGGGGCAGTGACACCACGCGCAGGAGTGCTAGCGCCGGCGGCGTGGTTAAGGAGAACGTGGCTATTAGGGTTTCGGGATTTCTTCCAGAAAGATTGATCAATCATCACCCCATGCCACCGCCCCTCTTTATATAGACATCCATAATGGGTCCCGACCAGGAGGCCCATTAGGAACTCGTGGCCTATAAGAATTTGGATCTCCATCCAAATCAAATCCTTACCCTTTAAGTGTGTGACCCTATAGGATCGTGTGTAATCGGTTGTGACTCGAAAATTCTTTCCCGATCACTAGTCGTCAGCGGTACCTAGCAGCACATAACGATTCCCGAACACACACAGAATATATCGGACGAACCTTAATGCAATATGATCTACGACCAGGTCCTTATCACTTACGACCAGCTCGTACTTAGTCACGACCAGTTCATAATCAGTTACAACCAGTTCGTAACTCCTTACGACTAGTTAGTATCTAACTACGACCAGTTTGCAACTCCTTATGACCAGTTGGTGATTATGTTCGAGTAGTCTTCGACTCAGGTCGTATCTCCATACGACCGACCGACCCACGACCTCGGCAACCGAACGACTGCTTGTGTATTCTCCCTTTGCCTCACGACATCCGGTTGAACTCGGGTGAGATAATATGTTATCCATGGACTGTTCAATACTTTTCGATCAAGTGTCGAATAACTTCATGTGGTCGACACCCGACCACTAGTGGCATGGCCATGAACTTTCTTTATTCGACTACAACGAGGGCGAGACATCTCTCCCGTTATGTTAGGAGGGCAAATCTCATATCCGACCAGTCACATTCCTCCGCATGTTTCATAGCATACCCAAAGCTACCTTTATAACTACCGATTCTGGAGTAGCGTTTGGCAACCCCTAAGAGTGCTATTACACATGTAGGAAACCATGCTGATCTCAGGTCTAAGGATTATACATCATCATTGCTTGAGACCAACTAACGACACATAGAATCATAACAATCTCAATAGTGTCTCAAGGTGGGTCTTATCCAACACTATGTTCTCTAACATGTGTCCACATTATTGATTAGATATCTCTATATCCATGACCGGTGAAACATGGTCATCAATCAATACATGTACTAGTCGTGGAGTCACTGGTGTTCCGACCAGTGACATTCGACTAGGGATACTTTTAGAACGACATCATATAAGATAAAGAGTTTCACCAACAAGTCACATACTCATTGATCTATATAACTGATGATTCATTCAAGGAACAAGATAACATATCATCAAATGTTATGAACATAATGAAATATAATCATCTCTATGATTGCCTCTAGGGCATATTTCCAACACAAGACCAAATAGAAAGTGTGTTCCTCAAGAACATGTGTTCACAAAAAATAATCAAAAAGCCCTTTTCAAAAAAACAGGCCCAGTCAGTTTTGCCAAAAAGCCCCAAAGTTCAACAAAAATACCCAGGCCAGTTTTAAAAGGGTTTTTCAAGCAAAACAATAAAATCTAATAGTAATTGACTTTATCAAAATAATTTCAGAAGTTCTAGATATTTTCAAATGCCACCAAACAATTTAGCCTCTTCAGAAGTTTTTAAAAAATGCCATTGGATTAAAATGGCCAAAAATACCCTTTTTGCCAAGTGTCCGTTATGGTGTCAAGATAGAGTTGACCCATTTTCAAAAGTACAGTTGACCCATTTTATATGATCTCAATGTGGGGCATGAGCAGTATAAATAGGGTATATGTCATAAGGACCAACTTTAGGCATTTTTCCCAAGAAATACAAGGTAAATTCTTCCCTCTTTTACTTCTTTCTCCATCTCTAAGTTCCAGACAATAAACTAATAATAAGCTTGTTTTCCATGGTTTTGAGCATAGGGAAGGAACTATGAACTGCCAGCAAGGAGGAAGGATCGAGCACCAAGACCATAGGAGTGTAGGAGCATCATCAGGTGAGTTTATCACCTCATCACAAGCATGCTTCTATCATTTACTGCTATTGTCTGGTTCTTGCTAATAGATCAATCATGATAGTGTGATTCTACCTATAGTTGCTTACCTAGTAGTAGAGCTGGGCATGGGCGTCGTGCGTCGTGGCCCCCGAGCCCACCATGCCGGGCGCATCGTGCGTGCGGCTCGGCCGGTCACCCTACCGCGTCGCGTCGCGTGCCGCCCACCTCGCCTCGGTCAAGCCGGACACGGCCCAAAGCTTTGTCGTGTCGGGTCGTCTTTGTGCCGGCCCAAGCCCGATACCCGAGTAACTATAGGCGCGCGTGGGAAGGAGAGGAGGTGGTTGGAGGAGTGGAGGAGGGGTGGGAGGCGCGTCGCGGCGCATGGGGAGGGAGGTGGCTGGAGCTGGAGGGAGGGGAATCAGAGAATGTGATTAGGGATTGGGAATTTGGGAGTCGAGGCTCGAGAGAAGGGGTTGGGGGAGCTTGAGAGGGATGTTGGGCTAGACCGGGTGGCAGAGGGGGGTTATTGGTTGGGCTAGACTGGGTGGCAGAGGAGGGTTATTGGTTGGGCCAGGTCGGGATGGGGGAATGATTGAGCCAGGCTGAGAGAGAAAGGGATTAGGCTAGAACGGGAAGGTTGGACATATTTCGTTCCGGGCCGGCCCAAACATGGTCCAACTGATCGTGTCGTGTGATGAGGACATCAACTCTAAGGATGCAACCATTGCTTCGACCCGCTGCACGACATCTTCTACTTCCACCACATCCTCTCCGATGGGACTTTCGGCTACTGCACTGCCATATTCCCCAGCTGGACCGAGCCACGTCTACTCATACGAGCCGAGCATCGTCCACATGCCATGGTGCTACGTCTACATGCTATAGTGCTGCGTCACCAATTATTGGCCCAAAAGTTATGTAATATATTGGCCGATAACTTGGCCCATCTGCTGACAGGCCTTCCCCTAGGCCCATACTGTTCATGTGGGCACTATTCACATGTGAACAGTACCTATGAACAGTACCTTGGCCTAGGTTTCCCACCTCCCGGCCACCTCCTCATATAGGAGCTGTCACCCTTTAGTTTTGCTCGGATTTTTCTTAGATAATATCCTGCTTTGCAGTTTTCGCCGTTCATCGGTTTGAGGAACCCCAACTTGTGTGCTTCAATTATTATTCGCAATACAGATTGCTTCTTCTGCTCTCTTGCTTGTGTTCTCGATTCGCTTGTAAGAGATAGCCTTCTTGGCGAGGTCAACCGCGTTCGGCACGGTTGATAAACAACGGAACAGTGGTATAGTGATTGCGAGGGGATCATCTGTTCGGGTCGGAGCCTTCGGATCATCAACGTCGTGTTCTCCACAATCGACGTATCAGTACCTATTGGAAGATCTGGCCACACTCACATCAGTTGGTATCAGAGCTTCAGTTGCCCGTTAGGTAATCAAAGTTTTCCCCTGTTTCATCATCCTAAAATCCAGAAAATTAGCCCCACAAAAATAATTGTTTGTCGTGTCTTCCGCTGTCCCATCACCCCTTTGAGCCATTGCAAATTTTATTTCAGTATTTTGCTTGTTGAATTATTGATTGCATCGTCGTGTCTAGTTGCTGGTTTCTAGTCTAGTTGGAGTTTAGTTCGTCGTTATCTAGTTGCATCTCGTGTTTCCTTTGCGTAGCTTTATCGTTGTCTAGTTCGCTCGCATCTGTGTTCTAGTTTCTTGCCACTGCCAACTCTTGTCGCAGCCCCAATCCTTCCCTGCCGCGGCATCCACCAGCAAACCCCCTGCCACGCCTCCACAGATTGTTGCCGCACCACACCACCCATCGTTGTCGTGCCACACCCGCCCCCTTTCCTCCCTACCGCGCCATCATCATCCTTTCCCGCAGCAATTTGCGACTACCCCCATCCGCTGGCACTTTCCCTACCGCGGTATCCACCACAACCCTAAGCCGCGGCCACCAAGTCATATGGAAAACCCTCTGTCGCCACTGTTTCTTGTTACCGCTAAAATCCTAGGGCCCTGCCGCCGCCAACAACTGCTGCTGCGACCACTCCAGGGCCTTGCTGCGGCACTCGATCGCGTTGCCGCCGTTTCCTTGTTGCCGCGGCAACCGATCACGCGGAGGAGAGGAAAAGGATTAGTTTTTAGTTTGTGTTAGATAAGAACAAAAAAAAAAGAGAAGGGAGTTTGATTTCGGGATTAGAAGTTATAGTAGTTTGAAGTTGAAACCGAAACGAATTCGAGTAAAACAGGCATAACTTTTGCATACGAAGTCTGAATTCGACGTTCTTGTGCTCGTTTCGAAGCTATCGACGACGCGCATCTGAAAATCCAACGCGCGAAGCGTCTGTCGCCCTCCAAGACCCCCCAAATCGGCCATCTTTAGCCCTGAAATCGCGTTGCAAGTTTTTGGTTTTCTATTTTTGGCTTTTCTTTCGGTCTTCCTTTCGGAATTTGGGGTCCGTCCAGTTGAAAAAGTTGTAGATCTCGTCGAACCCTTTCAAACAAGTATATATAAGCCACATAAGACTTTGTTGTTCATCGTTTGGGACTAGCTGTTATATATGCTCAATCTAGAGGGCTGTCTACGTTGCACATTTTCTCCGTTTTTGTGCTCTACATCGCGTGAACGATCTTGTGCCCTTAGAAAGAAGTTTGAGTAGTTGGCTAGCGTCTCTACTAGTACTTGTTGTGAGGCTTTCCATTGCTTACATCAAGTCACATTGATCGTTGCGTGTGCGTACATACACTTCTTTGCATAGGGCGGTGATTCACTAGCTTGGATTAGGCTAGGATCAGCAACTTGACGAGTAATTTGAACAATCTTTCAACTTGCATTAACTGATTTAATTATTGTTGATCCTTTGCTACATATTGTGCCTTCCGAGCTCCACCTACTCTTTATCAGAACAGGTCCCCTCTTACAATCGTACCCACGCTCGACACAGTATCACGAACCAGCCACTGGCTGTACCACCTCCTGCATGCTCTGGTAAGAACACTTGTAAGAGTGTGGTAAGACGCTTGAGAGTGTGTGATTCCACCTTCCATCACCTAGTAGTTGATAGGGATAATACCTTTGTGTTGTCTTTTGTTTTCTACTAACCATTTTAGGTGACTCGTCTACTGAGAAAGAGTGTGTGCTAAAGGGAGAGCTCATGACGCTTTTGGATGAACAACTCACAACCATTAATGAGGACATCGACAGGAAGCTTCAAGCTACTACGGCTACATTGCAGTGCTCCATCAACGATAATATTGCAGCGCTTACTACACGTCTTGAAAGAATGGTGAATCGACCACCGAACAATGGACGCGAGTATGATCACAATGTAGCCCAAGATCTTGCGGAGGGATATGATAATAAGAGGCAATACCGCGACGTCGACGCTACTCTTGCTGCCCAAGATGCACGTCAACGACACCGTCTACATCGCAACCGTCACGGTATGGGAGGTAATCATTTTCCGCACCACAATGCTAGTGTTAATGATGACCCATTTGCTAAAGTTAAATTTACTATACCATCTTTTGCGGGTGTTTATGATGCTAAAATTTATTTAGATTGGGAGATGATAGTTGAACAAAAATTTAACGCCCATCTAGTTCCTGAAGTGCATAGAGTGAGACAAGCCACTAGTGAATTTAAAGATTTTGCTATCATTTGGTGGAACCAAGTAGTTAATTCTGGCTTAGCACCTGATACATGGGATAGATTGAAGGAAGCTATGCGTGCTAGATTTGTTCCTCCTGCTTTTAAACGTGATATGCGTAAGAAATTACAGCGCTTAGACCAAGGTAATAAATCTGTCGAGGAATATTATCAAGAACTACAAATAGGCATGCTATGTTGTAATATCATTGAGAATGACGAGGATAAGATGACTCGTTTTTATGATGGTTTTAGGCGTGAAATTCAGGACATAGTTTATTACAAAGAGTATAATGATATCAATAGGTTGTTCCAGCTTGCTTATTTGGCAGAAAAAGAATTGCAGGGAAGACAACAAAGGACTAGGAGCAACTTTGGAAGTACATCTACATCGAGATCGACACCGGGGCAAGCCGACACAACCCCACCTCCTGCTTCTCGGTCTGCTGCCCCGTACGTGAGTAGGGCGCGTTCAGCAGCACCGCCACCACCGTCACGTGCACCCGAGGCAAGTAAATCTACTACTGTGCATGTTCCAACGCAGAGCTCTTCATCGGTGGCTTCCACGGGTCGTACGACGGGGATTGTGTGTCACCGTTGCAAAGGGATGGGCCACATCATGAGAGATTGCCCAAGTCAGCGAGCATACATTGCGACAGATGATGGTGGTTATGTAAGTGCTAGTGATGTTGAGGATGAATATGCTCTTGCAGCTAACCTTGCAGGTAATGATGATGATCACGAGACAGATAGCGATGGAGATAAAATTTTAGGTGCCGATGCTACAAAGAATTATAGGACCACCCTAATTGTGCAGCGAGTATTGAGCACTCAAAGAGAGCATGCAGAGAAGCTACAACGCCATAATTTGTTTCAGATGTTTCTCATCGTCAAGGATTGCCGTGTTCGTGTCATAATTGATGGCAGGAGCTGTAATAACTTGGTGGATTCAGGTTTGGTCAAGAAGCTTGGCTTGATCACACGTGCGCATCCTCACCCGTACCACATTCAATGGTTCAACAACAGCGGTAAAGTGAAGGTAACACAATCTGCGAGAGTGCATTTCTCTATTGGTTCCTATCATGATGTTGCTGATTTCGATGTCGTGCCTATGCAAGCCTGTTCACTTTTATTAGGTCGTCCATGGGAATTTGATACCGATGCAACTCATCATGGTAAAAGTAATAAGTACTCTCTTATGCATAAAGGAAAGAAAATAACTTTGCTACCTTTGACACCCGCTAAAATTGTGAAATGTGAACAAAAGATAGCTGAAAATGAGCAAAAAGAACTTGAACATGAATCTGAAAGTCAGCAAGTAGTGAAGAAAGATTTCCCACCTAGAAAAGAGAAGCTGGTACATAGTTCTAGGATTGAGGAAATTAAATTAAAGGGTTGTGTCATGCTTGCAACCAAACCTGATCTTGATGAAATTTTGATAATCATATGCCATGTGATGCTTTGAAATGCAAAGATGCTTCATTTTCACTTGATGATATATCTAGCTCTATGCCGTCGACTGTCACTAACCTTTTGCAGAAAAATAATGATTTGGAGACAACGGTTGAGTCGAGAAGGACTCAAATTCAAGAAAGGGAGGATGATGAGAACATCAACTCTAAGGATGCAACCACTGCTTCGACCTGCTGCACGACATCTTCTACTTCCACCACATCCTCTCTGATGGGACTTTCGGCTACCGCACTGCCATATTCCCCAGCTGGACCGAGCCGCGTCTACTCATACGAGCCGAGCGTCGTCCACATGCCATGGTGCTATGTCTACATGCCATGGTGTTGCGTCACCAATTATTGGCCCAAAAGCTATGTAATATATTGCCGACAACTTGGCCCATCTATTGGACGACTTGGCCCATCTGCTGACCGGCCTTCCCCTAGGCTTGTACTGTTCACGTGGGCACTATTAATGCATGAATAGTACCTGTGAACAGTACCTTAGCCTAGGGTTCCCACCTCCCGGCCGCCTCCTCATATAGGAGCCGTCACCCTTTAGTTTTGCTCGGATTTTTCTTAGATAATATTCTGCTTTGCAGTTTTCGCCGTTCATCGGTTTGAGGAACCCCAACTTGTGTGCTTCAATTATTATTCGCAATACAGATTGCATCTTCTACTCTCTTGCTTGTGTTCTCGATTCGCTTGCAGGAGATAGCCTTCTTGGCGAGGTCAACCGTGTTCGGCACGGTTGATAACCAACGGAGCAGTGGTGTAGTGATTGCGAGGGGATCGATCTGTTCGAGTCGGAGCCTTCGGATCATCAACATCGTGTTCTCCACAATCGACGTATCAGTACCTATCGGAAGATCGGGCTACACTCACATCACCGTGCCGTGTCGCCCAACGGGCCGCATTCTCAGGCTCAGCCCGGCCCGCAGTTCGTGCCGTGCCGGCCCGGCCCACCATGTGTCGTGCCGTGTCGTGCTTAAATTGTGCCATGCCGACCGTGCTTTGGGCCGGCCCAAAAAAGCACGGCCCAAGTCCCAGCTCTACCTAGTAGAGTATGCAGCATTGCTTCTAGCTAATTTTTTTCGGCTGATACACTCTCTGAGTGTACAAGTTTTTGGCACCTTTCCTGCATGATATTTGCATATTTTTATTACTAATTGCTTTCCTTTTTATTAATAAGTGTTGATAATGCAGAAATATGGAAAACTCTATCTAATCTGCACATATAGATGGAATCCCGCAAAAGCAGCACCAGAATTGGAAAGATGGCATGGATACCGCAATTTCAATTACTACTGCAATTTATTTATTTACTGAAGAAGAATCAAAAGAAACTAAGAACACCCAAGCACGAGGCACTCATTTGGATGGTTGCGAAAAGAACTCCGATAGCTTATTCTAGAAAAATTAAGATTTCAAGAGCGCCTACCAATATGTCAATCCTAAGAATAGCGGAATCGCATCCTCCACCACTGCATTGGCAATTGCAGAGGAGCACAGTACCGTGATATTCCCACGATTTAAGCCATCCGATTCAGGAAGGACGCCATGGATTAATTGCTACAGTGCTATGGTGCTACGGAACTGCAGCGCTGGATGAATCCCACGTGTTCTTTTCGGATCCAACGGTCCACAGTGATAATGGCACTATGCCATTGTTGCATAATGATAACTAGCATGGGAGGGCGCGCTACATTGTGGCCATCGAATTTATCTGATTGTGGTACATTTTAAACCGGTGGATGGAATATGATGAAGCCATGGGGATTTCCGGTCACCGAACCCTACACGCATCCCAACCCCATCCATTCATACCCTCTCTTCCCCACCAAGATCAAATCTTTCTTAATAAAAAAGGTAAGAACATGTCGATTCCTCCGAAGAGCGCCTAGAACTAGAGAGCGATAGGGGGAGAGAGCAGATCTGGCAGTACCTTCGAATGTCGAGATCAAAGATTTTTTGTAGGTCACTCGCAGAAGTAGCCCTAGAGACGACGGTGCAGAAGTAGCCGCCCTCGACAACAGAAAAAGCGGTGGATCTAGCAACATCACCACTGTTGTGGCCCCGCTAGCCCGTTGCAACCGCCGCCATTCGGTGCCCTCGGAGAGGAGGCGACGCTCACGGGAGCGCAGAGAATCGCCACATTGCTGAGGGAGCAGACGAAGCTAGCGAAGAGGAGGGAAAGGGGGCGCGGGAGGGAGGGGGAGTGGGAGGACGTGGCATGGGGCTCACGGCGGTGAGAGCCGGCTGAGGCGGCGGACGAAGCGAGGAGGACGGCAAGGGGGATGCGGGAGCGAGGAGGGAGAGGACGCAGCATGGGGCTCGAGGTGGGCTGAGCGCCTCGGCTGGGTAGGGGCTAGGTCTTGAGGATGAGTGCACAAGGACGGCCGCGTCAACCTCTAGGCGGAAGATCAGACGAATGTCGAAAACACGAACCTATACAGAATTACGGAACAAAATGAGGGCGTTTTGGAAAAATGGTAGGATACAAATCTGAACCGCCGCTGGTATAGACTGGCCTCATTGTAATTTCAGAAATTGTAAGGGTTTTTTTTTTCATAAAACCAGCGAGGTGGGAGCTCGAGAGGCCGCCGATTCCTTCCCCTTTAGGAAAGTTAATATGTCAGAGGATTTGTTTCCAATAATAGCTGAGCTAAAGGTTATTTGCTGCAGGTATCTCAAGTCTATTTACTAATGGAGATAGCAAGTTCCACTTTGTAGTTTTTGTTCACCAAAAAAACATTTGCTCTTTCTAGAATTATACAAATTTGCCTTTGAGATCAATTCCATTCAATTAAAGCACCATCGGACTGCTTCAACCTTTTCCTTACATGTTTGAAGATATGTGATTTCAGAAAATTTCAAGATGATTTCAGAATCTCAGTGCCTCTTTGCATTTCAGAGGAAAACAGAGTGACACTGAAGCACAATTGTATTTCTTAATTAGAACTATAGCTTGCATCGATCGTGTGTTCGATTTGTGCTTCCGTATATCTAGCCCCCAAAATGTAACCAGATTTTGGGTGTGCCAAAATGTTTGCCATCAATTTGTTAGTCCCAAATTTATCATCGAAATATACTTGCATTGATATAGGGCATATTTAGTTCATTGCAACAATGTGCCACAATCATAGGCCCAATTTCTTATATATTGTGCCACAGTTGTAGCGTGCAATTTCTATGCCACAAAAACCGTGGCATGCCACATTTTGGCACAAAAAATTTGGCACACTATGGCTTGGAACCAAACATGCCCATAACCTTAATGGCCTGTCAAAGCATTGCTTGCAAACTGAACAAATGACAATATCACTGTGCCCACATTTTAGTTTATTTCCTGTCAGGGCCTACCAAACACACCCAAATTCATGTTGGCGTGGCCTTCTAATTCAATACTGAACTCTCCCTTTCCTAGTTGTGCCATAATGAGTCAAGAGAAAACACATATTCTTGAAGTGAAGAGAACACCCATGGAAGTTTTATTGGGATTTGCAGGCATAGCTAAAACATTTGATAATTGATAGTCTATTATCATACATAACATTAAAGGAAACATGTACTGAGAAACGGAATACATTATGAGCTACTTTGTGTTTTATGTAGTCATTAGCATTTTGGGATCAGGCCGGCGGAGGAGTAGGGCACTCCGGCAGGCAGTGGTGGAGCTAGGATTTCGGTGTTGGGGGTGCACACACCAAGCAACGCCTGATATCATTAGTTCAAACTAGCATCATCCAACAGAGCTAGGAATTTGTCTATTAGATGTCAAAAGTGTCAAGTAAAAAAAAATGGAGGTAATAGTCTACTAGCATCTTTTCATATGTCATCACTATAGTAATAAATTTGGAAAATAACTTGCACAATAATCTGAACGTGAGAAAAAAAAAGTTGCTCTATGTACTGATTTAGTATTACAAATGCATTTCACTATTAAATCTTAAATCAATAGAAGAGAGGAGAAATGAATGGATGTGACACGTGAGGAATAGACCCATTCGCATGAATTTACCACCATACACACCTGCAAAATCGCTGGCCTTAGTGAGGTCGCTGGCCGCCCACTTGCCCTACTGGCTACCATACGCCACCTTGCCGTGATGTATTGCCAGCCATGACGTGTGACCAAGGTCTCCATCAAATTTCAATCTGATTGAATAGTATCAAGTTTAACATAAAAACAAAATCAAAAGACCCACAGCATGCCATCATAGCATGGGCTTTCCCTCTCATTCTTTAGAGAGGGATATTTTCCTATCGAAATCCATAAATTAAGCCTTGAGTTACTGTGGCTATGCGCTGCTGAGTGTCGCACCGCCTACTGCTGCTTGCTGCCCCTGCGCCACGTTGAGTCGCCTACTGTTGCTCTCCACCTTGCACCGACTGCTGAGCCACTGAGCCGCAGGGACCAAGTGGGGAGGAGAGGAGAGGAGAGGATCAGGGATTTAGGATTAGAGATTAGGGAGGAGTTAGAGTATTGCAGATGGAGATGGCTATGGGTTGGTGAGTGATGAGGTGGCTATGGGCTGGTGGGGGCACGAGCGGGTCATGGGTTGTGGGTTGGACTTCTAAGAGGGTGCACACCAAGAAATACTACGAATATGATCTAAATGCAAAACTGATCTTAGGATTTATTATTATTATTATTATTATTATTATTATTATTATTATTATTATTATTATTATTATTATTATTATTGGGTATGTCCGGGCATACCGGGCACCCCTGCTGGCTCCGCCCATGCCGGCAGGGTTGGGTCAATAGAGCAGTCTCCCCTGCGAACCAGAGGAGCTGTTGCTGGAGGTGGAGGTGAGGGTGAAGACCTTCCTGCAAGCCACCAAAAGTCAAAGCCAGCATTTCGTTCTATTGTGTATGTTTAGTTTGTGTAACCATACAAATATATTGGGGATATGTCAACTGCAAGCATGTAAACGTTTCATGTGAATTGTTGGAAAAGGGATGGATGGATAAGATGTAGAAAACTTTAGGGTCATATACTCCCTCCAGTTCACAAAAACAAGTCGTTTTGGATATTGACACAGTTCTCAAAATGCAATTTTGATCACTAATTACTATTATGAAATATTTGTAAACCTCAATAAAAGTATAATATTATAAAAAGAACTTTTTGAGATGAATCTACAAATATGATTTTCATGTATCTAATCTAAATATTTTAAAAAATATTAATAACCAAAGTTTTTAAAATTTGACTGTACACATTCCAAAATAACTTATTTTTTTGAACTAGAGAGGTATATCTGATAGACAACATTTTAAAGAATAATCCCCTGATGTACCGGAGAATTCTCTACGATGGCTCCCACCTCCTCCTCATCCAATAAATCTCATCCATCCAACAGTCTTATCAATTTGTACTTGCCAAAAAAAATCATAATATGTGGGTCCAAATACCTTGTTTGCGTAGAGAAATTTAGTATGAAAAAGCAACTTTTTGGGTCAATTCTTTATAAGCCTGACACCTTTTGGAAGGTCCTTTTAAGCCTAAATTTTCATGTTTGGCTTTTTAAAAATTATCAGTTCTTCTATTTGGTTTAAATTAAACCTTCTACTAAAAATATAGAACCGATTAGAGATAGATATAGAGCGAGCAATAGAGTTGACATGTCCTATCAGATCCCATTGGATTGGATAGGGTTAAACGGACCGGAGGAGAGATTGAAACATTTTGTGCAAATTTGTAGGATTAAATGGAAGTATCTTTACATTTTGTAGTTATTTATTTCCTAACAAGAAAACTAGGTTTTCTGTAGTATTCACAAAAATGCATCTCACTCTGAGCCTGCGATAGGTGACACCCATATGTGTATGTTTAGGGACACAAGTTACCACACCGTCCAAGTTTAGAGGCCTGCAGTGAAGTTTACTCAAACTTTTAAAGTTAAGGGCTTAAAGGGTTTTACATAAGAAACTTTGTCCTTAAAAGATTACTCTAAGTAATAAATTTTCTCCATAGTTCAAAACACGTAGAAGTAGGAAAAAAAATCATATCCATGTGCTATTGATTTTGTTAATTACATGCATGATGAAACAATGCAATCCCATAAGTTGAAAATATTCTCTCCCGGCAGTTACTTTATTTTTGCTTGCCAACTTGTTGCATATGACATTTCAAAGCTAATAGACGGTATCAAGATAGTAGCCTACATCAATTTTTGCCATTAACGATGAACAGAAGCTGATATCAAAAGCAAACTTCTTACAAGCTTTCTGGATCAGAGTAGGCACCTAACTTTCAAGTGCTAAACTGCTAATTCCTTAACTGTCGCTGAATCTTTTCCACACTCCTTGTGTGCCACTGAATGTCTTGGTCATCCTCATAGCAAGGAATTTCACACTTTTCTAGTGGCATAACAAATTTTTTCAAATTTGACATGTGGTACCGACCAAGACGATATGTATGTCACTGCTCAACTTTATATAGAGGAGTACGAAATAAGAAAAGGAAACTCCCAGCTGTTGTCCAAGAAAACAAGGTTTGCTTGCTGTTGTTAAATGTTTTTTTTTTTTGCCATTGCTAGATTAACTAAAAGCTAGCAATTAAATCCAAAAGAAAGAATGAGAAAAACAGACCCTCCACCATGGTGGCTTGGAAGTTGCAGACTGCCATGGTGCCCAGCATGGCAGCATCAGTGCCATGGTAATGCTCTCTCATTTCTATGTTTTTCTCTTTCTTAAGTTTGTGCCGTCCTACTAGATGTGAATTCCTTACCCTCCTGACCCCCAGCAAGGCTGCACTAATATATAGCCACGCATGCAAGTGCTGAGCGTACTACACTGTACGGCAATAGCTTTTTCTCCGAGTTAGACGGACAATCTCAAGTCAAGTCTTTCGATCTACGTCAACAAAGATGTCCTATTAGCCTGCTCATTTGACAAAGTCACAAAAAGTGAACTTGAGAAAAGTTAGTCATGTATAGACCTGGGCCGTGGGCTAGGGCTTTTCGGGCCCACGGCATGGGGAAGCACGGCACGGATGGCCTGGCACGGCAGAAGCACAGCACGGCCCGAGCACTGTTAAGGCCATACCAGCACAGCACGAAACCTAGGGCCGTGCTAGGCCTGGCTCCCCAGCACGACAGGCGGCACAGCACGGCACGCCGTTGTGAACCGTGCTTGCGCCAGCACGGTATGTTCGGGCTCAGAGGGCCCAAAGCCGGCATGACACGTTCGGGCCCAATGCCGTCACAGTACGCGGCGAGGCACGGCGGCACGCGGCAGGGCATGCTACCGCACCCAGCAATTCGGCACCTACCGCCTCGGCCTCAGTCGCACACTCGCGTTCGCGCCTCTTCGCCGCCGCCTCGGTCTTGGCTGTGCTCATTCGAACAGCAAAATGCATCATTCACATCTGAACGCAAACCACACAAAAAAAATCGAACAACGCAAAAAACCGAATCATCCTCTAGAATTGGTAATCGGTGCATCATTCACTTCTGAACGCAAACCACACACAAAAAATTGTTCATCACCGCTCCAATCCCAAATCAAACGCAAAAACTGAATCATCCTCCATAATTTGTAATGGGCGCATCAATCACATCTAAACGCAAACCACACATAAAAATTTGCTCATCACCACTCCAATCCCAAATCAAGCACTGCAAACAAAAAGGAAAAGACGGAGGGCGTCCTTGGCGCAGCGGAGGGCGTCGTGGTGGGCAGTCGGGCGCGGAGGGCAGCAAAGGCGCGCTCTGCGGTTCTGGATCTGGAACCAGCTACCTCGCACATGGACACCCTCGCGGAGAGGAGAGGGAGACGGCCGAGGAGGGGAGGGAGTTAGGGGGAGCGAAAGAGCTCCCACTCCCTTGCACACGAGCCCCTTGCGGGGTGGAGAAGGAGGTGGCCAGAGAGGGGAGGGAGGCGATCGGAGAGGGAAGGGAGTTGGGGGGATGGGGAGATGGAGAGGGAAGGCGTGGGGGAGTGGAATGGGGAGGGGAAATGGATAGGGAGCCGACCGTTGGAGAGGGGAGGCGTGGGGTAGTGGTGTGGAGGTGGCTGAAGAGGGAAGGGAGTTGGGGGGAACCAGGGAGGAGGGATGGAGAGGGGAGGCATGGGGGAGTGGATCAGTGGAATGGGGAGGGGAGATGGGGAGGCGCTGCGTGGGGGAGTGGAATAGGGAGGCGTCAGGGACGACGGGGAGTAGGAGACTGGGAGGAGAGGACGAGTCAACAAGAGAGACATTGGTTGGCAGTGCTGCAATGCGCGAGTGGGGCAGTGGTCAGTGGCTCAGGGAGTGGGAGGAGAGTCGAGTCACAAGAGACGTTGGGTTGGCCTTAGTGGCTCGACGCCTTTTGCAGTGATAAGATGGTAGGAGGACGAGAGACGTTATGTTCTCTGATATGAAACAACATTCGCATTTCTTCTGCCCTATAAACTGTCCCCCTCCTCATTTGTTCATCGCATAATACAATTTGTCCGTGCTTTCTATTTGCTCCCCTCCTCATTTGTTGACCGCACTGCACAATACAACTATTTCATCTTCTGTCCGTGCTTTCTATTTGCTCTCTCTTTGCTCTCTAAATTCTAGTCATCTAGTGTGTTTGGTAAGAAGAAATCAGGAGGGGGAATAGGAGAGCACGCCCTCGTACTCCTAGTCCTCCCCCTAGAAGAAGTACAAGAGCAAGAGATTGGTCCTCGCCAATTCTCCCCGAGCATGGGAGACTATGGTATAGATGATCATCATATGGACAGAATGGAGGGCTTTGAGGATGCCCAAATCTCCACCACAGACGTCGGGGCCGGTGCAATGGTGCATGCAATGGGTGGAAGCTTTGGCGGCTGACGTGTATGGTGTTGGCTGCATATGGAGTATAACATAGAAATGGAGGACGGGCATCAGGTACCTTATGCCATATGTAAATATTGTTATACTAAATTGTCTGCACGCTCAGGTGAAGGAACAGGTCATCTCAACCGACACGCGCAAGCATGTTTGAAGAAGATAACGGCTGGTGATCTTCCGATTAGGATGGGCAAAAGCTCTAGTTTCGAAAGAATGATCCAACGTGGTTTTTGCCTGCAATACCGACATGTAAGTAGGAGAAAAACTGCGCGTAACATAGTAGAATTATACCAACGTAAACTATTAAGTTTGAAAGAAAACTTCCTGAAAGTTACCTTTTCTTTTGCTTTAACCTCAAATATATGGAATTCATCCCACCAAATGGTATGCTATCTTAGTGTTGTTGCACATTACTTTGATGATGATTATAACTTGAACAAGCGAGTCGTAGGGTTCAGGCCTATCAATTAGGCACACACCGGAGAGGCCATCTCACAACGCATATTATAAGTCATTTAGGATTTTAAAATAGAGAACAAATATTGCCATCACTCTTGACAATGCATCAGTTAACACGACAGCCATGGAGTTCCTCGCACCGTATCTGGAGTCATACACTGGTGGTTTCGTCCTCCACCAGAGATGCATGTGCTACATCTTGAACCTCATCGTGCAGGTAGGCTTGCAGGTAATGAAATCTAGTCTAGACAACATACACGATGCTATCCAGTTCATTACAGTTTCAGGCCCAAGATTGGCTAGTACATCATCACTCTCTTCGTCAATACTAATTATGGTAAACAGTTGGTTACTGAAACAGATTGGCTAGTTGCTGGTCGTTTTTTTTAATTTTTAAAGTATTTCACGATGCAACCACAGTTTTATATGATGTTTACTATCTACTTCTTGCTTAGTCATCGAGTGGCTTTGGACTATTGCTAACGCTTTCAAGGAAAACAGAAACGATGCACTTCTAAGACATATTATTGAACCAATGCAGACAAAAATTTTAAAATATTTTCAAGCTATCCTATATATCTTCTATTTTGGTACTATTGTGGACCCTTAGAGAAAATTAGCAGATCTGAAGGGGGCTTACGAGGGAATTGGGGAGGCATTTGATCTTGATTTTTCTAAGGCTTACACTCACATTCATGACGAGTTTTTTTTTTTGAGTTTTTGATTTGTATTATGAAAAGTTTGGCAGCAGAAGTCAATTGAGAACAACTGCTTCAACAACACAACATGGACAGCGCAATGTGAGCGCTTCCAACGTCTGGAAGAAGCTAAAATGCCCAACATCCAGTTCATCTTCTCGTGCGCCGACCAGGTTTCAATGGAATCCAAGAGTAGAGATCAAGCACTACCTCGACATACCTTTTGCAGACACCGAGCTTGACTTCGCGGATGGCAATGATGTCAACCTCCTCTTGTGGTGGAAGAACCGCCAGTGTATTTATCCCGTGCTATCACATTTTGCACGAGATGTACTTGTGGTTCTGGTATCCACTCTCTCATCGAAAGCCACTTTCAGTACGGTGGGGAGGATCATCAAGCCAAGGAGGTCGTCTCTCACACCTGAGATGGTTGAGGCACTCACATGCCTCAAAGATTGGGAGAGCGCAGATGAACGGACGCAACATCAGCTTGAGGATCCAGAGATTATGGAGGTGATAGCCAACCTAAAGAATCTCAATGTCAACTAGTCTATCTATGTGTATATAGTTGCACTCTTTTCCTTACCAAGGGTACCCCACACTAGGGGTAAGGTTTTTAACAAGGCAGCAAACTTTGTATTTGTACTGTATCAAACAATCAATACATTTTAGTTATTCCCCTAAATATTTATATGTTGTTGCGTTATGAATAATTTTTTATTATGTTTTTTATTTCCTATCTTATTTTTTTTATTTCCCCTACTTTTTCCTAACCCCTTTTCTTTTTTTCCCTACTCTTTTTTCCTAACCACTTTTCTTTTTTCTCATTCCCTCTCTTGTTTCCTTCTCACTCTGATTTTCTATCCTTACAATCCCCTAGACAGCTGAGAGCCCGAGAAGCTTCTCAGTTCTCCCCTTCGGTTCTTCTTCTTCCCCATCCAGACCTCTCTCCTCCTCGTCGATCCTCTCTCCTTCGGTCCTCCCTATCTCTTCCTCCTCCGCTGCCACGCAACCCCACGCCCCACGCCCCCACCTCCCCTTTCCACGCGGCCGTAGCAGTGGGCCAGTGGCCAGCCTCCCCCATCCCCGTCCCCCCACCTCCTCTCCTCCCCTAGGGCTTGGCCCCACCTCTCCGCCACTGCCCCTGCAACTTCCTCGTGTTTATGCAGACCCGGTGCTCCAACTCCCTCCATCGGGCTCACCCTTCCCCCCTTCGCACCCCTCCGCCGGCCCCCCGTGAGGCGCACAGGCCCCCTCGCTCCGTCCATGCCTCCGTCGGCCTTCGCATGCGTCGAGGATGGGACGGGAGAGGGTTGTCCTCTATTGGCTTCGGCTCTGCGGGACGTGGGCGCAAGGAGGTCGTGGCGGCGTTCGACGTCGCCCTTGGGTGCGTCAGTGCGTGGAGGTTGACGGCGACAGCGGCGGCGGCGGTCCTCCACGGCGACGGTGCCTAGGTCACATGTCCTCCCTCACCCCCTCCATAACCCTCCCTCATTTCCATAGTGCGATGGGACCGTGTTAGGGCCGACACGGCATGACAGCGGCATGGTGGGCCTCTAGGCCGTGCTTGGGCTCGTCGGAGATAAGTTAGGCCGTGCTGGCATGACACGGCGTGCTGTCCGGGTCGGGCTGGCACGGTATGGTCTGGCCCTATGGCCCATCAGGCCCATGTCGTGCTAGAATGACACGGCCCAGTGCCCAGGTCTAGTCATGTATATGAGTGGTTCTTATCAGAATTTTAGTCAACTTCCACTATGTTAGCTAACTCCCATACCGGAAAATGTCCTGTGTACTTCACCTTTCTACTGGGCTACCTCCGTCCTTTCTACATTTAAAAGTTTCCAAAAGAATTTAAAAAAAACTTTGGAGATAGAGAGGAGGGCATATTATATAGCCATGCAAAATTTAAAGAATAGATCATATTTAGAAAATATGAAATTAACAGGTAGCGAAAACGAATCGTAAGAGGGCACGCACAGTACAGATGTACTGCCAGATGTGGACAACCACATAGGTCTATCCCCGATACAATGGAGATTAACAAACATGTTAAAAAATCAAGATTGCTAACTCTCAGGCAATTAAAATTTCAAGAAATATCAGTCGATTTTTCTCACCTTCAGGTCGCACGTGGAGATTCGTGTTCGGGAGGTTGTTGTCTTCTTCTCTGGCCAGCAACGCCTTCACCGGAGGAGACGAGTTAGGGTTAGGGTTCACCGAAGCCCTGGGCTTTAGGGAGGAGGGGGTAGCGGAAGCATGAGGATGGGTGGTGGTGACGGTGGCACTGCCTCAACCAGGGGGGGCGATAGGCGCCGGTGATGCCTGCCTTAGCCAGGGAGCAAGGGAGGGCAGTGGGCGATAGGGGTCGACAAGGGTGACAAGAGCCAGAGCGGTTAGAAGGTGGTGGCAGATCCGACGACGGTAGCCGCTGGAGATGAAGAAGGAGAGCAGCGTGAAGGGATCTCGCAGGAGAGGAGGAAAAAGTGCTCGACAGCGACAACAGGAAGGGAGACAGGGTGGCGATGGCGGTGAGGGAGCAACTCGATGGCCCCAGCAATGCGGTGGGAGGTGGTGGACGTGACGTGGAAGTTGGATGAAAAAACATCGACTGAGATCATTTAGTTAACTGAGAAATAGGCAATCCATTAAAATAATAATATCACGAATGCTATACAACACTCGGATTAACGTTTCTGAATTTTCCTCTGAATTTTGAATCTTTGGACACGCTTGAAAAGTCGTAGGTAGAGTGACTAGTCTGCTCATGGGCTTAAACCCACCCCGTACCCAATCAATGCAAGAATTAGCTAACTTCCCAACCAAACCCAGCCAACAAATAAAGTTCTGGAACCCAACCCACGTGCACTTTCAGACTAGTAAACATAACTGTACAGTATTGCAAGACCAAACATACTTGACCTTAAAGACACATTTGAGAAGCCGTTTGATCAGACTTATGCTGATTGCTGCGCTTTTTTTTCACACGTTTGCACGTCTTTCATTTCACTATGTCCCTAATTAACTCGCGGTCACATTTCGACAGTCTGAAGAGTACCACACTATTGTAGTTAATAGAAGACAATCGGTTGTACTTCTTGACAACAGAAACAAGAAAAGTAACATGATTCAGTGATATTCACTACACACCCCATCAAAATTACAAACTGGGAGTAAATGTTTAACAAAAAAGAAGGGAGATGTGGAATCGAAATCATTTGTAAGCTGCTACTTCCTCCGTAAAACGTGTGATGACATCATCAATGCTCATTGTGGATAGTTCAGCCTTGTCTCTTACCCTAACGCTGACCTGCAATAGTACAAGCCATCCACATAATTCAGCATTTCAAATAAACCAGTGGGCTACATCTATATTGCTTGTTGCACTTATTAAATATGCTGCATTATTTGAGGATGACATGGAATCAGCCAAGCATATTAACTATTCAGCATCTGTAAGAAAAATAGGGGCGTGAAGAAATCAAACCTTTCCAGTCTCTACCTCTTGTGCGCCTACGACAAGAATATAGTTGAATTGGGCTAATTGAGCCTCCCGTACCTGCAAAGATGAAAATTGACCATAACCATTTCACAAATTACTTTGTGAGATCTGCACAAACCGTATTACTTAAATATCAAAGACAACGCTTGCTACATAAGCAAAGGCCAAAATGAGATGGACCGTCCTTGCAATCCGATAATCAAATTAATGTATACCATACATCGCTACATAGAGACTTCCTTCTTGCCATTCAGAAAGTTGAAACAAATGGTAAATAAACAAGGGGTTGTCTATTTGTAAGGTCACAGAAATTTTCTTAAGTATAAGTCATATTTTTTATCTAATGGATCAATATCCAATCATATGGCATATCAATCTCTATACAAATTCAATAATCACAAAAGTTGACTTAAGAAAATTTCAGACAACTTAAAAATAGCAAATTTGAATAAGCAAATCCTAAGAAAAATAAAAGAAACCCTCTGTCAAAAGGCAAGATGGAACTACCTTCTTCTGAATTGTCCTGTCAGTCTTGTCAATGTCAACATGAAAACCAGCTTTCTCAATCTTAACATGAACCTAAGCATCAGAAGCGAACTGATTAGTCACCAAGTTTCTGAATGTAAACAAGGCTCCATTTGCCTAATCATGTTGTTATGGAGAACATTTACGTTATGCGTACATAGTAAATTATTTATGTTATGATGTAATGATCTTAGATCACTACGGGGTAAACACCGTCAGGAAGAAGACCGTGCGGCGTCGGCTTAGTGGGATGAGAGATTAGACTATATACTAAGATGATAGAACCTTGGGAGAGAGACTAGATTAATTCATCTTTCTTGCTTCCTTGATAATGGATACATGTTATCCCTTTTACAGGGACAACCCGACTTGACCTCTAAGAAACAATCTCTATGTCTAAGAAAACTTATCTCTATTAGATGAAATATATCTTTAAAAAAGTAAACCCAACTAACAAGGAAACGAACAATTCTTATCTCTGTTTCCAACTACTAACGCACCCGCAGGCCCGGTGTGAACAGTGCACGGCACTACAGTACAGTGTTTACTGTTCATGAACGTGAACAGTGCCACCCGTGACATTACTCCCCTCCTTTCGCGAAGCTGTGGTGGTGGCCATGGCTGAAGTCCCAGGAGACCCCATGTTGACGAAAGGTTGTGATGATGACATAAGTCCTTGAAGATCATTGCCTCCACACGCGGTTGCGACAAACTCACCAGTTGCTGCGGCAGGCATAGCAGCAACCCTGGCAGCCTTCTTCGTCTGATCCGCGATCATCTTCTCTAAAGTAGCATGCATGTTGAGGAAGATAACCGCTGTGAGAAACCGAACTAATTAAGCTAATCCGATCCTCGTAAGTCCGTGTTTAGCGGTAGTAAGTCTTTTAGTCTAAGGCCAGTTGTCCGCTCATTAGCGTTGCAATCATGTCAAGCCAACATTGCACAAATCATCTCTCATTGCATCATAGCATTATAACCTTTTTAAGTGTGCTTTACATCAAATAATTAAAAGCGCATTTCAACTCCTTTGCATGCATGCATCATCGAAGCCTTCTTGCATCTTGGTCCCCTGCGTCACCAAATCTTCGACCCACTCCTAAGTCCACCCCTTTTTTTTCAGCACAAACACTTAGAAAGCCATTAGTTTGACAAAAAGAAGACAGTAGTAGCGAATAGAGTAAAAAGAAGGTGCCGTCAGATTTCCCGAAGTCCAGTCGGTTCCCAAACCAACCTAAACCTGCCGGCATCATGAGCGTCAAGGTTCCCGAACCCACTTTAGAAGGTTGGCGCCCTGATCGCCAAGCCACCAGGCCGATCTAAGTTAGTTAGCACCGTATCACTTCCGTGGGTTTCCTCATTCGGCTGGTACCAAAACCCAACACCCACTGTTCAACAAAAAGTCACCAAACAGTAGACATAACATCTCTTTACCCAGCAGTACGAGTGAACAGCTCGCAGTGAGGGAGGAGGCGATAAGGATGGAGTACATCTCGCAGAGGGCGCAACTCCACATTCATCCCCCCTGCCGATTGCGTTGCGCGCAACTCACAAACCTCACAGCCACCTTCCCCTCCGCCTCAGATCTATTTCTCCCACAGCCTCAACACCACCCATTGATTTCCCTAGCAGAGGAGAGGTGCCATGGGTCCGGAAGATCCAGAGTAGGAGCCCGAAGGCAAGGGGAGAAGAAGCCAGAAGAAGAGGCGGCCAGAAGCTTGAGGAACCCGAAGGCAAGAAGGGCATCCGAAGGAAGACGTGGGACCCCCACCTCCAAAGTAGACCACGACTGCAAAGATCCAACCAAGAATGCGACAACAAAAGTAGCCCCAACTTTTTCCGAAATAGAACCGACCACCGATTTGTCAGGTAGCCAACCCTTACCCCACCATTGTCGGGCTCAATCGGGAGCATCATTTCAAGCTTGTTGTATGTATCCAGCATTCCTAGGCATTTCAAGCATCCATACACATCAATCCTTCTAAAGCCTTTAGCCCTCGTTTCTTTGCATCACAGAATGGTAGATCCATGCATTCAGAGCATTAGATGGAGAAGGGGAGTAGGGAGGCTTGTCATACCGCAATAGATCAGGGTAGTAGTCTCATCCCCATCTTTCTTGTTGCATTTTTCTCCAGGCATGCTCAGACCTGCAAGCATTCATCGCATTAGCACTCAGATCTGAAAACCCCCCAACCAGTACAGCCGGATCTGGTTGCTAAGCAAGCATTAGCACCCAAAAGCTTGGTTCTTGCTCAACCCTAATGGTCCCAGTAGCAAAAAGTAGTGATAGCAGCAGTAGTAGCAGTAGCAGTAGAGAGAGAGGGGTAGAGGGAGGAGAGTGAGCCGAGCACCGGAGGCAGACGGTCGGGTCGGCAGCCACCAGGGGAGGCGGCGCCGGGCCAGACTGAGCAGCCGGAGGCCAGGAGAGGTGAAGCCCTTAGAGGAACCGGGCCAAGAAATACCAGGAGGAAGAGAGAACCGGGAGGAGGGAGACCCAGGAGTGGGGGAGCAGGTAGGGGGCACCGGGAGAGAGGGGCTGTGGTGGTGAGCCACAGTCGCGAGCGCGACACTGGAGTAGAGCCACTGAAGAGGAAGCAGAGCAGAATGCTCTGTGGGGGAGTGTAGTGAGTAGTAGAGGAAGAGGACGGGAGAGAAATAGCCAACACCTGGGAAGGTCTGCCGACTGAGTAGAGGGAGTAAGAAGGGAGTTAGGGAGTCAGTAGAAATAGGATTAGAGTTAAGGGATTAGATTAGGGGTTAAAGTATCGATTGAGCATTGCATTTTCTGAGCATAGAGTCATTTGTCTGTGAGCTTTCCAGATTGTTTAATTTAGTAATTGGATGCTTTAGTTTAGATGGGAATAACAGGAGTGGGTTATTGCTAGCAGTAGGTAGTTGTTCAGCTAAAGAGCTGTTTAGCCTTGGTTTTCTTTAGTAGCCGGATCGCCTTCGGGTACGCCAGGTAGATCGTTAAACGATCACCTTGGGGAGTGCTAACTTCGTACGAGCTGAAAACTGTTATTAAACTAAAATTTGGCTAACACAGTAGAAGCTACTAATTTATGTATGTATGGTATCACTCAAACTCAACTAAGTATTTGTTATATATTATTCGTGCTACTGCGTTGCTACAGAAGAAGAGACCGCGCAGATCGGAGTACCTGATTCTGATCTCATCGGCACCGACTATTTCTACTACTACGAAGGCAAGCTATCCTTTGAACATGAATATAGTTATGTTAAGTGTAAACTGTATTCCGCTTTACTATTTATATATTTATTGCATCAAAATTATGTCTCAAAAATCAAATCAAGTGAAAGATATGAGAAAGATGATAATGATGAGAAAGATAATTATATGGCTGGTAAAGGGGGCCCGTGGCAGGTAGAGATGATGGTAAGAGGTGGGACCCTTTACATAGGGCTAAAATATAAGGATCAACAAACTCTCACCGGATTAGAGGCCGTAATTTAAGTACCAACCATTTTCCCGTTGCGACGGGCAGAAAATGCTACCCTGTTACGTGATTTCTTTCTCCACAATGGGTAAGTATTATGTGTGAGTGTGATGGAGGAACCCAGAGCCGGTAGAGAGTCCGGGAGTGGGTGATCCAAGGCGCTATAGCGCTAAGGTGGAGTGTTGGGTGCGGGGAGACCGACCCAACCAACATTACCGAAACTCGGTGGGTGATTAGGCCAGCAGCGTGGCAAGGTCAACACCGACAGAAGGTAATGGGTGGAGACTTGATCACGTAACCTGGAAAATGTTCTGTATTCTGATCTCGAACCCGCATCAAAGGAAATGCAGGGGAACCCAGATAAGTAAGGGTCAGAATAGCTGTGGGTAAAGTGGTACAAGCCTGCGCAGTGCTAAATAAAATCATGAATTCATGCCTGTTCCTGGATTGGAACTTACGGGAACCTCTGGGGGTCTATCTTCTATTCGTGTGACTAGTAGTCTTTTCATTATTAAAAATTGCCACCTAAAGATTTGATGAGTTGGTTTATTTTCCGGAGTGAAATGATTAGAAATTGTGATAATGAACAGAGGTGGCATACAGTGCATTTTTGCTATTAATGCTTGCTGAGTACATTCGTGTACTCAACCTTGTTATTATTCTCCTTTGTTAGATCCTAGTCCGGCCGGGAACTACCCCGAGTGGGATGAAGGGCATGCAGGTACCGAGGAGGTCACAGGGGGCGAAGAACCTTACCATGAGGAGCAGGGCGAGGTGGATGCCCTATTTGGCACCTGGGATGAGTAGGCGGCCAGTAGAGTCGGGCAGGCAAGCTAGGGGCGGGATCCATATTTTGCTATTGTAAAATACTAAGTGTAATGTAAGACTGTAGCCTTGCGTGGCTAATGCTGTAATAAAGTTGTATAGTTTCTATCTATTGTTCTGCTGCGCTGACTCTGGTAAAGGCTTGCTATTCGTCGGAGCGGTGTTCTACCGGGTAGACGAATAGTAATCCGTATGCCTAAGTGTGATTACCCCCTGAGGTAATGACACGGGGCGCCACAACCGCCATCTTCTTGTCGTTGTTGTTGGTACTCATGGCCATCTTGTTGGCGTTAGCCTTTATCATAGCCAATGACTCGATTGCTGGTCTCATAGTCTGATCTATCACTATAACCATAGTAGTAGAAGTCGTGGGAAATGATCGACTGCTTTGATACCAAATGTAATGAACCTCGGTTCATAACGGGGTAAACATCGCCAGGAAGAAGGCCAGACAGCGTCGGCTTGGTGGGATGAGAGATTAGACTATAGACTGGGATGATAGAACCTTAGAGAGAGAGACTAGATTAATTCATCTTTCTTGCTTCCTTGATAATTGATACATGCTATCCTTTTTATAGGGATGACCCGACTTGACCCCTAAGAAACAATCTTTATGTCTAAGGAAGCTTATCTCTATTAGATGAAATATATTTTTAAAGAAGTAGACCCAACTAACAAGGAAACTAACAATTCTTATCCCTATTTCCAACTACTAACACACCCGTGGCCCCGGTGTGAACAGTGCATGACACTACAGTACCATGTTTACTGTTCATACGTGAACAGTACCACCCATGACATATGATTATAAAATAGTTCCAATACTAGTACATCAAATGTGTCTTTTGGAATCCATTTACACCAAAACAAGGGCTACACAAGCTTCCAATATTGCACTGATGTTTTACATCAATCAAGAAATAGAGCAAAAGTATAGGATTAAACAAGAACTCAGCAAAGACAATCCAATCTGATTGTCATCATTTCATCGTAAGACTATTTTGAACCCATCCTCACTATGTCAAAAGAGATCTAATGTTGACCAGCACACCGAGATAACCACAAGCTCAAATAACTGCTCTTGCAATCGTATATAAAAGTGCTCATAGCAGAAGAAGGTGCCCTTTCAGCAAACAACACTCGAGCAAATAAGTTTTCAAAGGCCCAAAAGAAGCCATCAGCTTTGTATAAATCCCTCTGTTTCGACACCAGGTGGACATGCATCCTACATTCTAGTGACAAACAAGGATAAAAAAAACCCGATTTTGAAAATTTACCAGAGGTAGGCAGGTAGCGGGTAACCATGCGGTAACCCGTTAGTTTCCGGTCTATTCCGGTTTGCAATTTCTTTTTTTTTTTCAATTCTACATTTTTTGTTCTCAAAGCATTGTATTTACTTGTTCTTCTATAAACATTAACATCAAGACTTCATTCAAATTAGTATGAAATCACTACTTTTACCGGTCTAGACCGGTAACCGGTAGTAACCAGCCGGTTACCGCTGATTTTTTTATCCCTGGTGACAACAGACAATAAATTTTGAACCAAAAACTTCTTCGGAACCATAACCGAAATATTGAAGTGTTGTATCCGGCCTCTGCTACGAAGATGGTATGGATGGATCGGGGGTAGGCGAGGACGATGAGTATGACGACTCGGCGCTGTTGTTGAAGTACAGAAGATAACTCAAGAATTCAGAGGGTAGCAAGATAGCAATCAGAAGACAGGAGTTTATTCTTTTCTGCCTCTTGATTACAGAGTTACTAGTTTCTTTTAAAGGGATACATATGTAATTTGACTTGTACTCAATTCTATCTGTAATATGGAAATCTATCTGTAAACCTTCCGACTCGTATTCAACTCTATACGTCTATTGTCGGAAACTGTACAGACTATGCTGGCTGAATCGGACTCGTAGTCGGAGCTGCTTCTGCGCCGTTGCTCTGGCCTTCACGATTGCGTTGCCTGCGCTAATAAGATTGCTCCCAATAAGAGTCCACAACATTTCTCTCCCCCTGGACAAACAGCTCGTCCTCGAGCTGAAATTCTGGGTATTCATGTTGATATTGCTCGAGTGGTTCCCATGTAGCTTCGGCTGCTGCTTGACCTTGCCAATGAACGAGCAACTCCCACTTATCCCAACGGAGACGAGATTGTAGAATTTTCACTGGCATTGGAATCACTCGGTCGTGCATGCTAGGAGGCAAAACTGGAAGTACTTCAGGAGGATTGCCATGAAAACGCTTGAGCAAGCAAACATGAAACACATCATGAAGTCGAGTACCAGTAGGTGACTTTAATCGATAGGGCACCTTACCGATGCATTCCAAAACCTGAAATGGTCCATAATATCGAGGAGTTAACTTGGAATACTTGCGGTCAATAATAGATAGTGCTGGACGATGCTGCAACCGTAACCAGACCCAATCGGCAACCTGAAATTCAATGTCCCGATGTGTGATGTTGTGCTGATCTTTCATAAGCTGCTTGGCGAGATGTAAACGTTCCTGAATTTCAACCAAAAACTCATCTCGATCGATCAAAGACTAATCCACGGCTTCCACTTTAGCCATTCCTGGTTCATACGATTTAATGGAGGGAGGCTCTCGACCATACACCACACGAAAAGGACTAGTTTTGAGAATACGTTGAAAACTGGTATTATAGCAATATTCCACCCAAGGTAACCACTTGATCCATTCTCTTGGCCAATCACCCACCAAACAACGAAGATACATAACGATGATCCTGTTAATTACTTCGGTCTGACCATCGGTTTGTAGATGAAAAGCCGAACTAAAATTAAGTTGAACTCCATAGAAACGGAAGAGCTCCTTCCAAAAATTGCTGATAAAAGTAGGATCATGATCACTGACAATGGAGGAAGGTAATCCATGGAGACGCACAATATCTGCGAAAAATGTTTGAGCAACTGAACTTGCCGTATAAGGATGGGACATAGGTATGAAGTGGGCATATTTGGAAAATCTATTCACAACGGATAAAATCACGGATCTTCCACCAACTCTAGGAAGGCCTTCAATAAAATCCATTGAAATATCGGACCAAATTTGAGTAGGGATCCCCAACGGTTGAAGAAGACCGACGGGATGCAAGTACTCAGTTTTATTACGCTGACAAATTGCACAATTCCAAACCCAGTCGGCCACTAATTTGCGATCATAGGTGATATTGAAATCGGCGCGGAGGCGATACAGTGTCTTCTGTGTACCTTCATGGCCCATACTATGGACACACTCTAGAATTTTCAAAACCAAGAAAGAGGAAGCTGGTATGTAGATGCGATCTTGTTTTGTGATCAAACCATCTACAATGGCCCAAGGAAGTCCTAGCACACCCGTAGACAGTTGCTGTTGGATATGCAACCACTCATCATCGGTCTTCAATTCTCGGCGAATGTCCTCAATGAGTTGAAACTAAGGACCCGACAGTGCCAACAAAGCCGTTGTATCTTCTTCCCGGCAAGACAAAGCATTGGCAACATGATTCTGGCGGCCTAGACGATATTCCACTAGAAAATCAAATCCAAATAATTTACTAACCCATTGGTGTTATGGAATTGTAGAGAGACATTGATCCAGAAGGAACTTCAAACTGTAATGATCGGTACGAATGACCAATTGTCGTCCCCAAAGATACGGGCACCAATGCCTCACTGCTTTCACCAAACCGATTAACTCTCATTCATAAGCTGCCAATTTGGAATGATGGGGAGCTACTGGACGACTAAAGAATGCAATGGGCCTCTCTCCTTGATGCAATACTGCGCCAAAGCCTGAACCCGACGCATCACAATCTACTAGAAAGGGCTGGGAAAACTCTGGTAGTTGTAAAATTGGACCAAGAGTCGAAGCCTTTTTCAATGCCTCAGAAGCTTGGGAGGCCGCGGGTGACCAACAATATGCCTGTTTCTTCAAAAGGCTAGTAAGAGGCGCGGCAATGACACCATAATCCTTAATGAACTTCTTGTAATAGCCCGCTAGACCAAGAAATCCTCGTAATGTCCAAACAGTACGGGGAGTAGGCCAATCCAGGACTACTTGTATTTTGTTGGCATCCATGGTGACACCCTCCGCAGAAATTACATGTCCCAAATACGAGATGGATGTCTTGCCAAAGAAACACTTAGATTGTTTGAGGAAGAGCTGATTGTCTTGCAATAAATGAAGAACCAAGTGCACATGCTTGAGATGTTCTGACCAAATCCGACTGTAAATCAAGATGTCATCAAAAAATACAAGCACAAATTTCCGGAGATAAAGTCGAAGAACCTCATTCATCAAGGCTTGAAAAGTGGCCGGAGTATTCGTCAACTCGAATGTCATAACAAGAAACTCGACAAGACCCTCGTGCGTACGAAAAGCCGTCTTGGCAACATCATCCTCATACATACGAACTTCGTGATATCCAGAACGAAGATACAATTTAGAGAAAAAATGAGCACCTTTCAATTCATCGAGAAGTTCATCAATTACTGGAATGGGAAACTTATCTTTAAAGGTCTTCGCGTTAAGCGCACGATAATCCACACAAAATCTCCAAGAATTATCGTGTTTCTTCACCAATAAGACCGGCGAGGAGTATGCCGAATTACTATGGCGAATGATCCCTTGTTTGAGCATTGCCTAGCACTCACTGTCTTTCGAGCTCCTCCTTTTGCAGCAAGGGGTAACGATAAGGCCGTACCACAACTGGAGATGTACCTGGAAGCAAATGAATGCGATGATCACATGAACGAGAAGGTGGTAATCCCTGCGGCTCTAAATCATGTCCTTCGCAGCTCTGTAGGAGGGCCCGAGGTCGCGTTCCAAGCAGACCATGCCACAATACTTGATGATTGTCATGCCAAAATGACATTGTCAGGACATCAAAATCCCAAACAATTGGACCGAGTCCGCGCAACCATTGAATGGCTAATACCATATCAAACCCATCCAGAAGTAGATCATAAAAATCAGCGTAGAATCTTTCCCAGTCAATTGCAATTGGAAGCTTTCGAATCACACCCTAGCTGGCAATTCGTTCCCCATTGGCCAGTCACTTCAAATCTTGGCGGGGTTGTAATGTGATCCCCAGTTGGCTGACCACCGTATCTCGCAAGAAGTTACGCGTCGAACCCGAATCAATAAGTGCTATCAATTTAGTGTTGCCTACACAGACACGCACCTGCATGGTTTGGCGAGCGCAGATTCCTGTGAGGGCATGCAGAGAAACCTGAGGATCTTCGTCCTTACCTATGTCCTCCTGAGAAACTGTGTCATCGTCCTGCATGACCTCAAGGCAGTAGACACAACGATGCCCACGTATGAATTTTTCATCACAATTAAAGCATAAACCTTTCTCGCGACGTTCGGCCATCTCCGCTGCCGTTAAACATTTGAATTGCCTCCCACCGATACTAGAAGCACCCTGACCGCCCCCGGAAGGAGTTGCCACCTGCGGTGCGCCTCGACCAGCTGAGTTTGCTCCTTTTGCCATTTGATTATTGTGCTGCCATGATCTCTGATTCGGCGAAGCGGCAATCGCTGCCTGTTGTTCATATGCCCTTGCGACGCTCATGGCTACCTGCAAATCTGGTAGACTCTGTAGTTCTACATCAATGCGCAAAAGATCAGGCAGACCCGACATAAACAATTGCACTTGTTGCTCACTGGATAACGGGCCGGCACGGCAAAGCAAAGCAAAAGAAAAATTCCTGGTAATCCGCCACGGTACCGGTCATCCGTAGTTTTGCTATTTCCCCCAAAGGGTTGGAGCGGATTGGAGGTCCGAAACGCAGGTGACAGCATTCCTTGAAACGAGGCCAAGTCGGCGTTCCTTCATCTCATTCTAATTGGATGTAACATTGTTGTGCTATGCCCACCATGTGATATGTCGCAAGCCAAACTTTGTATCCCTCGTCAGTGCGTTGTCCCCAAAAGAATTGCTCACAGCGATTTATCCACCCAAGTCTTCTTTGCCGTCATATGTCGGAAAATCTAGCTTGTGATACCTTGGAATTCCCGCTGTGTCCACGATATGAGGTACTACTGCTGATGTGTGGCACAACCACCCTCGGCGGAACTTTTTGGGGCATGAACGGCAGAGGTATCGTGCCTATCGGCATTGACTTAGCAAATGGTGTTGTGGCAAAACTTGGAACTGTCGAAGCTTTTGGAAAAGATCCAATCAGCAAGGGTACCGAAGGAACTATCTCTGTAACTGCTATGTTCCATGGTTCCCATTTGGCTTCTGATGCTGATGCCTCCCGCATGTCTACATTGGATGGACGCTCTTCCAGAGCGATCACCTGAGCTTCAAGAGATGAAAAACTCTCCCTTATCAGTTTGCTTAGTTCAAGCTTCAATTCGGCGATCGCTGCCATCACCTCGGACAGCTCGCCGTTCTTGTCCGCACCGGAAGACAAGATGGTCGGCTCTGATACCAAATGTTGTATCTGGCCTCTGCTACGAAGATGGTATGGATGGATCGAGGGTAGGCGAGGACGACGAGTATGACGACTCGGCGCCATTGTTAAGTACAGAAGATAACTCAAGAATTCATAGGGTAGCAAGATAGCAATCAGAAGACAGGAGTTTATTCTTTTCTGCCTCTTGATTACAGAGTTACTACATATGTAATTCGACTCGTACTCAATTCTATCTGTAATATGGAAATCTATCTATAAACCTTCCGACTCGTATTCAACTCTATGTCTATTGTCGGAAACTGCACAGACTATGCTGGCTGAATCGGACTAGTAGTTAGAGCTGCTTCTGTGCCGTTGCTCTGGCCTTCACGATTGCGTTGCCTGTGCTGATAAGATTGCCCCCCAATAAGAGTCCACAACATGAAGTTTTTCTGGGAGACTTCAAAAGTGACTAAGACAGGAACTTTTTCCCCCCAAAACCAGGCTAAGCAGAAGCAGCCACTCAAATCTGCCAGCAGTACGCACCAATAACAAGTAACTGTGCCAGATTGACCTTAGCAAGAATCATCCATTTTGGACAAGTTACGGACAAGCAATACCAATAATAAGTTTAAGGTGCTTTTGAATGAGTTGGGGTGAAGTATCCCAATGTTGTGCCCAACACCATAGTTAAGCACATTCTGAAAGAAAAAAAATTCATGGATATAGTAAATGTAATCGTATGCATGCATGCAAAATTTTGAAGTCCAATTCGTCAACACTGTAGAGAATCAAAAAAGGCAAGCATGTGGATTGTACAAAAAGCGTGCTTGTCTTCTTTGGTAATCTACAGGGCGAATCTGTGCATGAAATTTGTCATGCATGCATAACATCACAATTACTTCATCAATAAATGTTCTAGAAAATTTTGAAACAGTGTATCTGCACTATTATCAAAATTTCACAAATGGGGGGTTGTGCCCATAGGGGCACCAGGTAAGTTCCACTATTAAAAAATAACGAAGTTATATAACAGAACCAGTCATGTCGAGAACTCATCGACCAACTCAATGTTAACAGTTATTTGTTACTGAACTCGAAAGAAAATAACTATGCCTGACCGATTACCACAAAGAACTAGCTACGACATCGTCAAGCCACTAAGGACCACAAAGTGGAAAATAGTCAAGCAGCAAATTTTCAAACCAGTCACCGTAGAGAAGAGCTATGAAATAAATTCAATTCTCAGATACAAGGACCATTTACCTGTTTTGCATATTCTAGTGAATTGGAAGATACAGAGCAAACAATGGCTTGGCGAGGGCTTAGCCACAAGGGCCATTTACCATTGTAATGCTCCAAAAGAATGGCAAACATCCTTTCAACAGATCCTAGGATTGCCCTGTGTATCATCACAGGCCTCTCAAGTTTGGCTTCATCCTCCGCAGAGTAAGTCAACATGAAGCGAAGGGGCAGCTGAAAATCTAGCTGTACCAGAAAATAAAGGTTAGATACAAGACCATTCAATTCTCTACAGTTGATGTCAAAACAACATTCAAGAGAACCTGTAGAGTTGCACACTGAAATTTCCTCTTGAGGGCATCAAACACACCAATATCAATTTTAGGACCATAGAAAGCACCATCCCCTTCATTGATCTGCAAACAGACATCTAAATAAGTACCCTGCTTCAGGGTTCAAGAAACAGCCGGTCCCAGTGATTTCTTGCAACAGCAATTAGATGTTTAGAAAAATGTTGTAAAATACTAGCTAGCTAGTGCTGATACAAATTGAATATTTCAGTCACAAGATGAATTAAAAATAGCATAGATATTCAAATTAGTAACTGCGAAATTGCAAGCAACATATGTCTACTATCCACCAACGTGAAATATCTTTACACTCATCAGAGATTACTCAAATATATAAAGCATATCACCATTAAAATATTTCTATCATTGGAGATCGGCATAAAGTATAACTTACTTTGATCGAAGTTAAAATTGTTTCTTTCTACAATTACAAGACAAAGCGGAATAAAATATGGTCACACACTACAATTGGACCATACTACAATTTTGAGGTATGATGAAACGACTGTAGTGATAATGTCAAATGCAGGTACAATTAAAATGATAGAATAATTTAGTGAAAACCACCATTACTATACTGAATGTACTAAATGTTACGATTGCGCATCTAACAGCATAGAGTGATGCAAACATTATGGGAAAAATGACTCTGTAAAGGTACCTGCCATGGCTTCCCAAATTCATTCAAGGCTTCTGTCAGTTGTTGCTCTGCTTTGTTCCAGGTTTCAATGTCACCTAAATACTTCTCTGGTCTCTGAAAGAAGAAAAAAAAACATATGTGAGACTATGACCAGGTTAGAAGGTTAAGTAATAACCATCAACTATTCACATGTTCATTTGTATTCTTCAAGATGCTGAGACTTCCTTACACATTAGCAATTTGCACCAAAGATATGAAAATGAGCAAAAATAAAAAAGGGAACTTGGATGCAAAAGTTATCAAAATGTGGAGTGCCAATTTTCTCGGTAGTAGTTCAAAGTAAGGATCACAATATAAAAACCATAGTTACCGGATTCGCTATAAAACCCAGCGAATCGCGAACCGGATTCGTCGAACCCGAACCGGTTTAGGGTACGGGGTTCGTGTTCGCGGTGAAAATTGGAAGAAAAAGTGGCAAACTACGAACCCGAATCCGGTACCGCGACTCGGACGAACTGCGTTTCTGATAACTATGATAAAAACACATCAATTGACTAATCCTGTCAGAATTTAAAGAAAAAAGTATGAAAGAAACTTGTAGAAGCCTAGAATACGATAAGACAAATACACCTTTCATGAGCCTGAATAACTTTACTGTTATGGACTAAGATCCCAGTGATGCACTGTAGCAGCGCGTGAACAACATCACGGTCAGGGGGGAAAAACCCGGCCGATTACCGCCGGTTACCGGATTTCCCGGTGGGGACCAGGATCCAAAATCCCGGTCGGAATTCTTCGAATTCAAATTCAAATTCAAAATCTCGGTGGTTAGATCCCAAATTCAAATTCCATTCTTCGAATTTCGGCCAGGATTTTTCCGGGATTTCTGGTTACCAGCCGATAACGTAGAAATGGCACCGAGCGGGATTTTGCCTGGTTCCGGTTTCTTGATCCTTGGTCACGGTACTGTATCACCATGTGAACAGTAGTGCCCGCAAGTATTAGGAAGGATTTATTATTAACGAGTCTATCTATTAGGTGTTTGGTATTATCTATTAGTTAGACAAGTTATTATTAGATTAGATTGTTAAGAGATAAATTTTCTTATAGATTATTTCTTAGGAGTAAGTCAGGTTGCTCTTATAAAAGGGATAGTATGTATCAATTATCAATTAAACAAGAAATAAACAAAGTTAGTCCCTAACCGGTTGGCTAAAGATCAGAGCCTGCTTGTTCGTCTGGAAGAGTCTCGGCTAAACTTGAAGGGCGATCCCTCGCCTCCCTGGCTAATCAGGCCTCAGAGCCTCACTACGGGCTACCTCGACAAGGAAAAACCCTGCCGGCGGTTAGATGAGAGCGAGTGACATACCCTTGATCCTCAGACACATACCCAACCAAAGACTACAACATTCAGGTTCATAAAGCTACAAGAAAATCAACTAAAAATATATTCCACCAACATATGATTGCTCGGATTTTTAATAGGTTCACAAAGAAAAGCATGTGATAACATGCCCCTACTGAAAATATTAATATTGTAGGTGATCTTGTAATTCAACTCCAATCGTGGGTACCAAATACATGAAACTAAAGAGAAACAAACACCTCTAAAGTGTCATCATTTCATGTGAATTGTCAAATGTAGATTGAGGTTACAGCGAATTTCTAAATGTTATCAATATACTACAAAGATGAGATGCTTACCGTTGATAACTCTAACTCATATTTAAACCCAAATATTTTGTAAACATAATTGATGAATTCCAACACACCCTTCACTTCATCCTTGATCTGCAACAACAAAAGAAGTTTTAAAAAGGTAGTCCGTAAAACAAACTGGGCAACCATCTCAACTAATCCAAGCCACAATGCAACTATTGTTGAAAAAGGAAGTCACGATAAACACCTTGGAAAACTCTGTGAATGCAAGAGGAATGCAAACTACCATGTATGCAAGGTGCAGGTTATGAATGTGTAAAAATCTGAAACCTGCTGGAAATATCATACACAGCCAAACTTATGTATATCATACAGTACAATAATTACTAAGGAAAGTATAATATGATTCCAATAGCATCACGTCTAAAAAAAGGATAAACAAAATGCATGGTCTATGTAAATCAAACTTACTTGATTCTCTCTGCAAAAAATATGGGCATCATCCTGCAGGCAACTTAAATCAAAAGTTTGATTAAATTATAGAGCTAATAAAACCATCAGAAACTATAGCTGAAAATTTAAAATAATATGTTGGAAACTAACAACTCATAGATAACATTAGCCTTACCTGCTGGAATCTTCTAACTCGTGTCAAACCTGTAAGTGCACCACTAAGCTCGTTTCTGTGAAGAACTCCAAAATCAGCCATGCGGAGAGGCAACTCTGCAGCATTTCATGAAACAAATTTGCTAGCATTAACCACAAGATTTGTCAAAAACCACATAAGGACAACAGCAGCTGTTAGGATTCCATCAAAGAAAAATATATTAGAAAAGGCCAATTTATCACGGTAGCAACAATAAATGGCTGAAATTGCGCATATGGAGGTTTACTTGATTTGAGTACAAAACATCCATTGGATTCAAAAGGGAAAACTAATTCTCACTTCACAATTCTGGAGCCCAGGTACTTTTACCTAAAAAAAGCTTGCTTGATACACAACTAAAAAACTGTATCTGTTATGTACCATGAGAGTTTTCAAAAAAAAAAAGAAGTTTACTGAAATGCCTATGAGACAAAGCACCAACCACTAGATATTAAATATACAACTCACAGCGCCAAGGAAATAGAAAGATAGCATATAATCTTACAGGAAAAATAGTTCAGAAAGAAAGTAGAAGCTACTATTGCGATAGCGTCAATTTTCATTGACAATCATCTCATTCAGAACAACCACAGAGGAGCAATTTAAAATACAAATATACAATTATCAAATTAGGAAGAAGCTCACCTCTGTACGAACGAACCCTGTGCTCAAACATTAGGCAATGGCCAGGACAATTCATTGGCTTAAGACCAAATTCCTGTTTCTCAATCTGCACAAGAATAAAGCCAACAAGAACCCAGTAGGGGTCATAACTCGCTGATGATATAACCTATAGCATGTGTAAAACAAATCTTGTCAAACTTATGGCTCTGCCGTAGCATCTGTGGATGCACTTACCTCAAAAACAAACATGTTCTCCTTGTAGTTTGCAGAATGTCCAGAGGTTTCCCAAAGTTGCATATTGTAAATATTTGGGCTCAAAACCTAAAAAACACACATAAGGAACAGAAACAACGGAAATGCACAGAGGTGCACATGATCTAAGAAGCTAATTGTTATATAATAAATTAACACTGACCTCTTGGTAGCCTCTCTCTCTATATTGTTGACGCAAAAAATCCATCAACTTGTTATATATTATAGCACCATTTGGAAGGAAGAAACAGCTTCCAGGGCTGCATAGTTGTAGAGTGAATAAAAGATCCAGCGGCAGACCAGTAATGGAAGATCTAGAAATTAAGATATGAAAAGAGATAAAATCAAGTAGGAATGCTCCGGTACCTAAGTTGATGGAAAAAGAAGAGGTCTTGAGACTGCCCTAATAACCTATGATCACGTTTCTTAGCTTCCTCTAACCGATGTTGATATTCCTGCATATAATCAAGCAATAAACATGTATGTAAAACATAATAGGTCGTTGATAAAATGAAAAGATAAACAGAATTTTTAGGAATGTATAATTAAACTTAAAATGCACTTTGCCTTGATCTAATAATCTTTTAATCCAGGAAATTTTTTCTGAACTGACCATAAAAGACTCCATATCATGGATAATAGTACAAATTATATGCTATTGCTATACCTTGAGACGTTTAGAATCAGGGAATGAAATTCCATATACTCTTTGCAGGCTCTCACGGTCCGCTTTTCCTCTCCAATATGATGATGAGGCCTGAATATTTACATGTAAATTTAAACCTGGAGTACTCATTTCATCAAAAAGATGGACCTACAAACCAATGCATAACCAAAGAAGAATTACCTTGAGGCAAGCAAAAGCTTTAACAAAGGAGGTACTAGGGATGTGCGGCCCACGGCAAAGGTCAACTAAAGGACAACACCGGTATACTGTAATGGTCTTGTCGTCAGGCAATTCATTGATGATTTCAACCTGAACATATAGTTCAGAAATATTTAAAAATGAATAGAAGTTCTCACATATGTAACATAAGCAGCAAGCCAGCAATTAGATATTTAGATGGTATAGAAGATCGAAAGAGACAAGATATGAGTGAGGAAGGTTGCCTTGAATTTATTTTCAGCAAACATTTCAAGAGCTTCCGCCCTGGATACTTCAATGCGTTCAAATGGTTGCTTTTCCTGCATCAAGTTAGGTTGAAGTAACACACTAGTAAGTTGCTAGAGCAGTTCGGTTATGTCATATAGATAACGTAAGACATCATTAGGGATTCCAATCACCATCTTGCACTTCATGAACAACTAAAGGTGCATTAAAATACGGCATATTGGTAGATAGTGTCCACAAAATAAGGGTAAACATAAACTTGAATAAAATGAGTTTAAATGTGGTAGCTGTGATGAATATCGCTTGTATTCAATATGGGGCCAATGGGCCAGTATATATACACAAGTACATGTGGTGAATATGCAAAGAACCCCTTATAACAATGGGGAATAACACATATACATATATATCTCTAACACCCCCCCTCAAACTCATGGTGGATCAACAACACTGAGTTTGGAGAGGTAGAAACTATGCTGAGCTCGAGTCTGGGCCTTCGTGAAGAAATCCGCTATCTGAAGCTCGGAAGGCACATACTGGAGAGCAATCACCTGATCATGCACACAAGACCGCATAAAGGAAGCATCAACACCAATATGCTTGGTAAGCTCATGCTTCACGTGGTCACGGCACACCGATAGCACTGCATCGTCGGACAAGAGTGGAGTCGGTAGTAATGTAAACACCAAAATCCTCAAGTAACCACCGTAACCAAGTAATCTCTGCCAAGAGAGCCATAGCACGTAACTCACCTCTGCGACTCGAACGGGACATGCGCATCTGTTTCTTCGCCTTCCGTGCAATGAGAGAACCACCAAGAAAAACACAAGAAGGCGAGATAGACCGCGATCGAGGGATCGCCGCCCAAGTAGCATCCGAATAAGCTGAAGTCAGAACGAGTGGAGTGTGGAAAGAAAAGACGGCGAGAGATAGTCCCACGAAGGTATCGCAGAACTCAAGAAGGTGGTCAGAGTGGACTGAGTGGGAGCAGATACGAACTGACTCAGAATGTGGACAGGATAAGTGATATCTGGACGAGTAACTGCAAGATAGACAAGACTCCCAACAAGATGACGATAGCGAGTCGGATCAGAAAGAGGCTCGCCATCAGAGAGTCGGAGGTGAACATTGAGTTCCATGGGAGTCTCAACAGTACGCTGATCATGAGAGAGGCGCGATCAAGAAGATCCTGAATATACTTCTCTTGGGACATAAAGAAACCATCTGGAGTGGAAGTGACCTCAATCCCAAGGAAGTAACGAAGAGGACCAAGATCCGACATAAGAAACTGCTCACTAAGACGAGCCTTGACAAAGGCAATGTACTCGTAATCATCTCCGTAATGATCATGTCATCAACATACGTAAGAAGAAGAGTCCACCACGAGACGAAGTGTGGACAAAGAGCGCAGATCATGATCACTAGTGAAAAGCCAGCAGAGTGACCACAGAGGAAAAGCGCCAAACCAAGCACGAGGGGCTTGCTTAAGGCCATAGAGAGAACGACGAAGACGACGCACCATACCTCGTGAATGTAATACCAGTGGCGGAAGCATGTAGACCTCCTCACGCAACTCGCCATTAAGAAAGGCATTCTTGACATCAAGCCGAGAAATGCAGACCGGTGGCGAATGCACGCCACCGCAAGAAGAGCGCGACGGTGGTCATGTGAGCTACAGAGCAAAAGTCTCGTCAGAGTCACGACCATGCTCCCGCTGGAAGCCACGAGCAACAAGACGCGCCTTATAGCGCTCAAGAGAGCCATCGAGCGAGTCTTGATCTTATAGACCCACTTACACGTGATGGGACGAGTGAGATGGAAAAGGAACAAGATCCCAAGTACCAAGACGCTCGAGGCAGCAATCTCTCGGCCATAGCATACCGCCACTCAGATGAGTAACAAGATCACGATAGGAGACAGCTCAAGAGTAGCCGCACTGAAAAGCCAAACGGCGGAGGCCGAATCGATCGACGATCGCGAGAGCGTAGGGAGGAGAAGATAACCCATCGGGGAAGATGGATCATCGGAGAAGATAGAACATCGTGAGAAGATGGCTCACCGAATATCCTCAATACGAGGTCGACGAGTGTAGACGAGTGTAGTGGGAGGAGCCGGAGGAGCCAAGCAGCGGCGACAACGGCGGAGAGACCACGGGAGGAATATGTGGAGACTCGGTGGGGACGGGTGGAGAAGGGCAAGACAGATATAGGTGTATCCGAAAGGTCAAAGGACGAGAGACTCCACAGAGGAAGCCGGCCGAAGGAGAGGTAGGACGTGGGTAGAAGGGACGAGACTCATCGAAAGTCACATCCCAGAAATCCGCATCCGTCGACCAACAGATCCCAAAGACCGATATCCCTTGTGCTCGCATCGTATCCCGTAAAGACACACTCAACAGATCGAGCAAATCGGTTTGGTACGCTCGAGGGGCGAGGAGAACATAGCAAACGCAGACAAAGCAGACGAAGGACGAGTAGTCGTGAAGAAGACCACAAAGACGCTCAACGAGGATCGCACTCAAGAGCGTAGAGAGGCTGGATGTTAACGAGATAGGTGGCGGTGGAAACGACCTCGCCCAAAAGTGAGGTGGAATAGAGGCGGCAATCATTAGGCACGAGCCGTCTCAAGGAGATGACGATGCTTGCGCCGGCAACACCATTCTCGAGCATGAGCACCGGGACGGAGAATCGAGCGAGAGTACCGCCGATGAAGGAAGCTACGCAGTAACGAGAGAGGTACTCGCCAATGAGTCGCACGAAAGACACGAATAGGGGTGGAGAACGTGTATGGACCATAGTGGCAAATTGTTTATAGATAGACAAGACCTCACTACTGAGAAGACATGAAGTATATCCAAGTGTGGCGAGAAAAATCATCTATAAAATGATATAATATCGATGGCCCCTTTCAAACGGCGAGCCGGACCGCATATCCGAATGAACAAGATCAAAAGGACGCCGAGACACCGACTCACTATGAGGATAAGGAAGTGAATCTGCTTACCTAACTTACACTCGACAATCTAAAGACACATCTCCGAGATGCACCCGAAGACCACGACGAACCATAGACGCATGCACGAGATCCACACAGATGACCAAGACGGTGATGCCACCGCTTTGGAAGGAGCCGGTAGGCGAGGTGACGTGGTCGATAGGACCGTGGCAACGGTAGCAGCGGAAGGAAGGTGAAGCCAGTCAAGCTCCCAGAGACGCTGTGAGTCAAGGCGCCGAGGGCCAGAACCAACCAGAGCTCCCGTGTGGCGGTCCTGAACACAACAAGAGTCAGAGTCGAGAATGACCCGACAACCAAGATCGATGAATCGCCAGCAGAAGAAGGCGCATGGTGAGGCGAGGAACATAAGCAACAGAAGGAACATGAAAAGAGGAGTTGCTAAGAGGTCCTCGACCAGAGACAGAAAGAGATGTACCATCAGCAGTAAGAACACTGACAGGAGAATCAAGGGGTGTAAGGAAAGACAGAGTGGAAGAATCAGGAGTCATGTGAAACGATGCTCCAGAATCAAGAATCCACGGGGATGTACCTGACTGTGTAGGAGGTGGTCTCGGTTCAAGAGTCGATGAGCGAGCTCGCAGAACTCGCCGAGGAGAACTCGGCGGCAAGCAAAGCGCCGAAGTCCGCTATCTCCGCTCGCTGAAAGAAGCTGCCAAGAAGTCGATGCAGGCGTCGATGTAGAAGCACCAGTGCCAGTGCTAGTAGAAGAACGGCGAGAAAGATGCCGCTGCTTCTTATAGCACTGGGACTCAATGTGGCCGACCTTATTGCAGTAGGAGCAGTGAGGACGACCACCGCCGGATGGAGGGCGACCACCACCACCTGTGGCAGCCGCTGGAGGAGGCAGTGTGCTGACGCGTGGAGCCGTCGGTGTAGCAGGTGTGCGGGCGGCGAGCACGGAGGGGAGTGGTAGCAGGCCAGCACCACTCAGGCGAGTCTCCTCCGCACGTATCTCAGTAAGAGCCTCCAGGAGAGTGACACGAGGGTGGCGTGCAAGGAGCTGGGCACGCCGCTGCTCAAACTCGGGGCGGCGAGTAAGGAACTCGAGACCGCCGAAACTCGGACAAGACGCATACCAGCAAAGCGACAGGAGCGACGGCAATAGAAGGCGAGAGAGTCCAATCGACGCCGCATGCCAGAGCTCGAGTGTAAAAGCGCCAAAGAGCATCACCTTGCTGCAGAGAGTGCTCCTGGCGGACCACGGACAGGTAGAGAGCATCACCGGAGGGCTCGTAGCGCTGACGAAGATGAGTCCACATCCGAAAGCGAGGAGTCCCACAACCTCGTAAGAGAACCGAGCTCGATATCGGCGATGAGGCAAGCAGCGGCTCGGCGTCGTCGTCGTACTCACCGAGTGTAGGCGGTCAGCGATCCTTCAGAAGTCCAAAGCCTCTCGACAGGCGAGATAGCCTCATCATCGCAAGGCGAGCGGTCTCAAGCAGCAGCCTTGTTTGCCGTTCGGGCGGCGCAACAGCGAAACTCCGTCGGTGGTGTAGGGCAAGGCGGACAGTGATATCGCGCAGAGGACGCCCTGAGACGAAGACCACGCATGTGGATGCGCATGTGAGACACAAAATCGGTGTAATTAACACCATCGAATATCACCGGGCAGCGAGGGAGGGAAATAGTGCCCATTGGTAGGCGGCGCTGGACGGCGCGGCGACCAAAGCAACGAAGTCTAACAGGCGACGCTGGACGGCGCGGCGGTTAGAACGACGTAATAAAATTTTCTCTTTTTTTTTTTTTTTTTTTTTTTTTTTTTTTTTTTTTTTTTTGGGCCGGCTTAAAACCAACGGCTCGAGGCCCGCCTCGCTCGCGAGAGGACTGCGGGGAACCCTAGTTCCCAAGTCTCGATGGCGGCGGCAAGAAGGAGCGCGCGCGCGCTCTTCTTTCCGGCGACGGCGGCCCCCCCTTCGGCGATGTAGGCACGGGTCGGCACGGAGGCGGCGACGTCCGAAGGGGCGGCGTCAAGGAGCCAAGTCTCAGCGGCGGCGGCAAGAAGGAGCGGCACCTGGCGGCGCGCGCGCGCTCTTTTCGGCGGCGGCGGCGGCTTCGGCGACGGAGTGTGGCAGACGGAGGTGGCGACGTCCGATGGGCGGCGGCGGGAGGCGGCGCGGCGACACGAAGACGGCAACGTCCGGAGGCGCGGCACGCACGCGGTGACGCGTCGGGTGGAGCGACCGCGGCTGGACGGCGGCGAGGTGGATCTCGACGGTGACGCGTCGGGCGGAGGCGGCGAGATGACGAAGCGGCGGGACGAGCGCGCCGGCCGACTCACGGGAGACGTCAAGATGACGTCAAGGGGATGAACTCCAGACCCGACGACGACGGCGGCGGTGGCGACAAGCGAAGCGACGGCAAACCCTAGGTTGGCTCTGATACCATGTGATGAATATCGCTTGTATTCAATATGGGGCCAATGGGCCAGTATATATACACAAGTACATGTGGTGAATATGCAAAGAACCCCTTATAACAATGGGGAATAACACATATACATATATATCTCTAACAGTAGCATACCGCAACAGCTTTTTGAGCTTGGGTTTGAATGAGACCAAAATGCACCTCATTCAATGTCACATCATTGTAGTAGGCATCATAGTAGAAACCCTTAACAGGTAAAGTGGAGACATTAGAAAACATGAATAATCACTGAAAAGAGCGCTAATCTATTTTCTTGTGCTAATCCCAAGTTAGACTAATTCCATACCTCCCCTCTTGTACTACAAGGCCCAATACACAGCTTGCAGCCATATACCCTCTCAAGAGACTGCAAATGTAATCTTCAATTAAAAAAACTTGAATTGCAAAATGAATTATAACAGACACGACTGACAGAATTATTAGATGCTTAAAATCAAACACTATGTAACTAACACATAATTTGCTCATAAAGAAAAATCATGTTCAAAGATATGTTGTGAAGCTTTAACTCACTTCTCCAAGAATATGAGCACTCGAATGCCAGAAGGTGTCACACCCTTCATTGCTATCGATCTTGAAAAACTTCAATTCACAATCACCTTCAAGTGGCCTCGCCATATCCCATAGTGTTCCATTCACTTGAGCTATCACATAGCTAGCTGCTAACCCACTTGATATCTCCTTAGCAATGTCCATGGGGGTTGATATCCACTTCCTGCCTTCCTTGACAGCGCCATCGGTCAAAGTTATCCTGAAGGGCATTGTGGGAAAACTACATTACAAATGAAGTATTCATTGCCATTGTGTAAAGCAGATGACTGCACATGTACTGAATTTTTAACTCCCAGAGAAGGTATACTGCAAAAAAAAAAAAAAATGAAAGGGAATTGAATTGTATGTTACAAGGCAGAAGATATGCCTGCAGTCCATATTTTTCATAAAGTAGGATGCATGTTGAGGTTCAAAATCATATGATCCACTACTGTAAGCCTAGGCAGATAATGCATGTTAATTGAACCCTGCAGTTGTTCGGATAGTTTTCTCTCAGAAATATTGGATAGTTTTCTTTCTCAGCAATGGCGTAATACTGATATCTCATCAACAATCAACTGCTCCTGTAAACTACTTCAAAAACTTGTCTCAAATATGCAGCAGAAAGTACGCCTATCGAATTCTCTTATTGCGTTATATCTCAATGCCTGGTTTATTTACCCTCCATCTACCCTCTTCATCTCATAACGTGCGGCACAAATCCACACTTCTACACAAGTCGCGATTCAACCGTTCCCTGTTGATTCACTGCGCTACTTATACAACAAACACCCAAGAAGATCGTGAGAGCACTCACTTGATGGGCTCGCCGCCGATGTTGAGGCGCTCAAGGGCCTGCCGGGCCTGGATCTCCTTGAACAAGCGGACCCGCTTCTGTGTCACTGCCTCCAGGTAGGCCTCGTCCGGTACGACAGTCGGGGGCGAGGCCGGCGCCTTCCCCTTCGCATCCTTCCCGGCCGCGGAGTTCTCTCCCATCGCAGCGGCGGCAGAGAGGTGGAGGGAGGAGAGGAAGAGGAGGCGAGCGGGGCGGGGTCGGAGCGGGGGGAGGAAGCGGGGTGGGTGCTGCCGGAGGAGCGAGAGGCCTCGCCGGAGGCAGACGAGCATAAAGAGGCGGCAAGAGGGCTGAGCCGATACGAGGTGAACGGTTGACCTTTGAGTTTGTGAAAAGTCCTTTTTGCACCGTAAACTCTTTTGAGCCAAAGCTACCAAATCAGTTACCGACTCCTCTCATCTATTAAAACCGTTCAATTTATTCTCTCAACCTAAACTGAGATGATTTTGTCTAACAGGTCAATAGGCCAGGGGTCATACGTCAGCAGCTTTGGTCGAACTAAGCCTATACATGGAGTTTTAAGTGGTCACCCCGCATGTCATAGACTTAGACATTAATCCAGCTTCTAATTAGATTTTTCCAATAGCCACGGTCTACATGTCATACTAACATTATCTACTAATAAAACACTAATTAAATACATAGTAAACTTAATCTAATTATCGTGGGTCCACACGTGAGCATCTCCAGTCGTCTTCTCCATCCAAAACAGAGGAGCGAGCGCAAGGCAGGCATGGGTGGCTTGGACCAAGCTCGGCGCCGATGTGGAAGGCTCTGGCGACCACCCGCGACCCCCAAAATGGGATACGGGGACTAGGGTGACTCTAACGTTGGTCATGGCGCAGAGGCGCTACGGCAAGGGCAGTGGCGACAATATTGTGCATATGGGCAACTACCCGAACGGGCCTACAAACCGCAAATTGAAGGTTGATTCATCATCTACAGGTTACAACCAAGCTAGGAACACTCTCGGTGCTCAAGATGAAGCAGTGCACTATGCCCTCCACGGTAACCTACAACTGCGTGGCGAGGTTGTTAGGATCCAAATATGCAAATCTGGACCCTATGTGTATATTGTATTAGTCTAAGATCACGCTAGTTCACACATTGTTAACATAGATGAATATTATTCTACACAAGACGAATATTAGAATAAACGACTAGTTTGATTATTAAATAACGGTTGTGATCTTATGGTCGAGTTTACACTTATTAAACCACACAGGGCTGACACTAAATAAAGAGACAACAACGGAACAGAAACAACTCCAGCGAGAACCTATCGACTTGCCACAGGCAACCGACTAAGATTACGACCTAACGATCACCCTCCTCATAAAACTCCTCCTCGAAAGCAGGAGAAGATTCCTCCACTTCAACTAGATGATTGCAATAAGAATGGGTACTCCGAGTACTCAACAAATTGTACCGCATAATGCAATTATAGATGATGGCTTATTCCAAAGGAAATGGCTTCTATGATTATTTTGTAAAAAATAATATTTACAATTGAATACAAATAATAGATTGAAAGCGTAATTTAAAACGAATAAATAATAATAGTTTAACAATTATTTTCACAAAGAATACAGAGCCTAATCAATTTTTTCACACAGCCATATGAGTTTAACCACACAGTTGTCCCTTCCCAAGTGTTTTTTTTATGAAAATATACCCCTCGTGTGAAATCCTTGAGCATGTTCATGACCGCGGACGCGGCTATTCAAATCGATTGATTAACACTCTGCAGAGGTATGTACACTTTACCCACAATGATACGGGGGAAGGCCCGATCTTCTCAGTGAGGAACCGTGGATAGTTGATGCGAAGTAGACGATGTCGCTAGCTGAACACTCGCGCCAATGCACGAACCCTCAACTCTTCGGAATACGCCCAAAACACACTGGGTAGTTGTTCGTCGTGAGACCACGAACGCACTAACGCCAAGTCCCAATTCCCAATGGAACGACGGCTTGACCTTGGATTGCGTAACAAAACAAATGGATCGCCTAATTTCTCTCAAAGTCCTCGCATGAACTCGTGTCGAAAGAACAAGCAATAGCTATGTTTCAATCTTATGCATAAACTGGTCTACCTCTATGGTGCGCCATAGGGGTTTATATAGCCTCACACGCAAGCACAAAACTTGGATGAACAAGAACCAAGTGCTACAAGAATCCGAGTCCAACACTGTTCATCACATAAGATTCGAGTCCGACATCGCTCACGTGAACAAGAATCCGATTCAAAAACGTCCTACTTTAATTTGGAAATTTAAACTAGTCTCCCTCTCGGTTTCCCTTGTATTGTGAGCTTTTCTTCTCTTAGCTTGCGCGAATTTGTTCGATGCTCTTGATGCTTCTTTTTATGCCAATGTAACCCTTGTTGCCATGTCACCATATGTCTTTCTTGACCGCCCGCATGTGCTAGGGTTTTATCCTGAGAGCACGTTCCCTCTCGTTGGCCACATGGGTTTCTTCTCCCTTGTTGGCCGCATGTGTTTCTCCTCTCTGAATTTGTTCCCGCCTCCCTCTCCTCCTCTCGGTTCCAAAGTCTTTAAATTTGTCAAACCCGAGAATGCACCAAGTATTGCTTTAGGTAGTAACCAATTCTCATTGGCAACAAAAGGAAATTCATTAAGAAACAAATGCACTGTTGTTTGAGAAGTTTAGCTCTCGCTTCACGAATAACCTCATAAGTAGTAGGGATATCCTCATCATCCTCCTTTCTTCAAAAGTCGCCCTCGGCTTTTGATAGCCTCAAGATGTGCTAGACAAAAATACAACGTATATGCATGGTATATATATTTGTCATCCAAACTCCTTTCGCTTAGCACATGATGATTTCTTTGAAAGTGTAATAAACAAAAGAACAACGATATACGTGGTATATGTATGCATCAATTGTTGTGACATTCTCGTTGTTGCGCACAAAATAATTAGGATCATAGCAGCCATAGGATGTATTTGATATATACATTGCGATACTTTCAGTCACATCATTCTCCTCCCATGAGAAAAAATCGTCCTCGACTTTGGTAAGTACATGGACAAGATATAAGAGGGACCCACTAGATCAAGTTGTTCAAATATTGAGAGAAAATTTTAGTTTCTTCCATGCTTCAACTCGACTACGTTGTTTACATTTATAGGAGAAACAAGTAGGCATCATATTGTGTTCTAAACAATAGGCACTTGTATTAAAATCTATCTCAAAATGATCATGATATTTCTCAATAGATGGTTTGCGCAAAACATGCAAGTTTAAATCAGCAAGATTATCACAGTAATGCATATTCGATAAACATAGAACTTGTCATCTACACCATAATCTCCAATCAAATTGAATGTATATGTGTAGGCATAAGTACTAACGAGTGATTTTAAACATGAAACTTTAGCAAGATTCTCAATCACACTAGATAGCTCTCTATGAACATCGAATATGATATAGTATAAAAGATTATCAAAAGATATTTTAGTAAGAACGTCCTTATGGGTAATCAATTCCACATTATGTAAATTGAGCGTACAAATTTCAGAACATGGAATATTCAAAGGAACACTAGAGATCGAACTCAGACGCACCTCTTCTTGATGAGTGTGCAATTCAACACCATTATCAAGTACCTTTACCATCCTCCTCGGTTGTTGTAGGTGTTGTAGATATCAAATCATCATCATGAAACCATTGGATCGCAAGCACTCTATCCCCACCGTGGTTATCTCCTCGTCTTTCACGCCCAACGGTGCCGGTTGTTCAACTTTCAACTCATTTTCTTTAATATCAACTCGCACAATGTGAGAAACAACACTAGAAGTAGAAAATAAATCGTGAATTTCAGTAGTAACCTCACTTTGACTATCATCTACTTCTCTCTTTTCGTTGGTGCATCTTTCTCACACTCAATAGAGATGCTCTCAACCTCACATATGGTGGAATCACACACTCACTCTCTTTATCATTTGTCTCTCAATTTGGCTATGTGGCACTCATTCTCATATGGGTTTGGATACATCCCGTCCCCAAAGATTGTGGGTCAAAGAATTGAGCAATTACCAAGAACCACAAACTCTTCATGAAGCAATGGGGCAGCACTACACTAAACATGTACCGAAGGGAATGTCCCATGCTCTCGCGCTTCACATGTGATATACTAGCGGCATTTAAACATTTTCGTGAACAAGTCAACTTGTCAAGTAGAGAACGCTTGTAGTGGCGAGGTACAAAACGTGTTCGAAATGCCGCTTCATCCGCTCCCACGTGATAATCGGCAATTCATGGCGCCCATACGCTATTTAATAAACCGCTCCCACCAATGTGTGGCATAATCACCAAGCCACTAGACGCAAGTAAGAGCTTCCTCTCATTGGTATAGTTGTGCATCCGAAATAGAGTATCAATTTCTAGCTCCCAAGTGAGATATTCTTGTACATCATGCACGACCGTAAAATATAGGGATAGAAAATTTGGGCTTATCGTGAAAATCCTTACGATGCACGCTTGGTTGATTGAACATGGCGTGCAGCTCCAAGAAGTTGTTGTTGATGTCCGCACGTAGTTGCGTAACCTCCTCTCCGAGGTTGTTCAATCCAAATCGAACGGACCCGAGCTCATCGCGCACACCATTACCACGATCATGAAGTTGCTTTTGTAGCGCCCCACACAACCGTATACTCCGCCCACGTAACCGGTGGATTCTCCCGATGACCGACATGGATACAACTCACAAATAGCAAACGAAATTATATCCGGGTTAGTAAAAAAACTTGCTCTCTACGCCGCAACTCATCATCCCGAACACAAGACAAGCTTACTGCTCCAAAGTGAATCAAGGACGGCAAATCGGCGGCCAGACAATGAGCGACCTTAACCCGAATGTATGAGCGTAACCAAGAGCAAGGGAGTACACAAACGGGTGTAGGTGGAGCTCGGACGGTATGTGTATATCCTATGCAACTGATATTCAAGGTATTGTAAAGCTAAGTAATGATCCAAGCTAGAGTATTTTGCCTATGTGCTGATCCAAAAGGTTTAAGCGAAGTGTATGAACGCACAAACAAAGATAAATGTGACTTAATACAAACAAAGGAATGAGCTAGTGAGAGACAAACTGAAATTGAGATGAAAACTAGCTGCGTTTTGCACCAAGTACTATGAGAGACGCTAGCCAATTGCAAAGATATCAATGTTAGGGCACAAGATTGCTCAAATAGGTTAAATACACAATCTGAAATTGTGGACTAAGGTTTACTCTTCCCAATTTTGCCAGCCCTTTTGTTTGTTTTTTTTCAAACCGCATGAACAAAGCTCTTCGCCTTCTGGCTATTAAGGAAACCGAAAGGAAAAAATTTGGTACTGGTATTTGCGGGTTTGATCTTTTGTTTTTTTAATACCTTTTCAAGCCGTGGCTTTTTATTGTAACCGCTGCCTTTTCCTCTTTTCTTATTGCAATGGCGAAATAGGGTTTGCTCCTCTTGATTGCACAAATCTCACAATTCAACAACGTGTAAATAAACCAAAGAACAGCCCTAGTGCAATGTACAAAAGCTAGTCTCAAGGATGAAAGGATATAAGTGAAGCTCAAGAAACCCAAAGTGTTTTGGTCACTATCTCTTTTGGGTGCTAATTGAGGAGTTCAATCAGCAATTTGGTACGGTTTATGTGAACACAACGATTAAGCAACGCAAAAAGGAACACATGGATCAGCACTAAAAACAAAAACTCTAATGGATGAAAACTTAACTAAACGCACAAGAAATAACAGATTAAACTACGGTTTTGGTATTGCAATTTTCGGTTTATTGGACGATAGGATAGAAAACGAATCTAACTACGGGTAAAGAAATTCTCACTGAGTAAACCTAGAATCTGATACCATATGATACGGGGGAAGGCCGGATCTTCTCAGTGAGGAACCGTGGATAGTTGATGCGAAGTAGACGATGTCGCTAGCTGAACACTCGCGCCAATGCACGAACCCTCAACTCTTCGGAATACGCCCAAAACACACCGGGTAGTTGTTCGTCGCGAGACCACGAACGCATTTAACGCCAAGTCCCCAATTCCCAATGGAACGACGCTTGACCTTGGATTGCGTAACAAAACAAATGGATCGCCTAATTCTCTCTCAAAGTCCTCGCATGAACTCTGGTGTCGAAAGAACAAGCAATAGCTATGTTTCAATCTTATGCATAAACTGGTCTACCTCTATGGTGCGGCCATGGGGGGTTTATATAGCCTCCCACGCAAGCACAAAACTTGGATGAACGAATCGAGTGCTCTGAGAATCCGAGCCCGACATCGCTTCATCGCTACAAGAATCCGAGTCCGACATCGCTCACGTGAACGAGAATCCGATTCAAAAACGCCCTACTTTAATTTGGAAATTTAAACTAGTCTCCCTCTCGGTTTCCCTTGTATTGTGAGCTTTCCTTCTCTTAGCTTGCGCGAATTTGTTCGATGCTCTTGATGCTTCTTTTTATGCCAATGTAACCCTTGTTGCCATGTCACCATATGTCTTTCTTGACCGCCCGCATGTGCTAGGGTTTTATCCACGAGAGCACGTTCCTCTCTGGCCACATGGGTTTCTTCTCCCTTGTTGGCCGCATGTGTTTCTCCTCTCTGAATTTGTTCCCGGCCTCCCTCTCCTCCCTCTCGGTTCCAAAGTCTTTAAATTTGTCAAACCTGAGAATGCACCAAGTATTGCTTTAGGTAGTAACCAATTCTCATTGGCAACAAAAGGAAATTCATTAAGAAACAAATGCACCTGTTGTTTGAGAAGTTTAGCTCCTGCTTCACGAATAACCTCATAAGTAGTAGGGATATCCTCATCATCCTCCCTTTCTTCAAAAAAGCCGTCCTCGGCTTTTGATAGCTCAAGATGTGCTAGACAAAAATACAACGTATATGCATGGTATATATATTTGTCATCCAAACTCCTTTCGCTTAGCACATGATGATTTGTCAAAGTGTAATAAACAAAAAGAACAACGATATACGTGGTATATGTATGCATCAATTGTTGTGACATTCTCGTTGTTGCGCACAAAATAATTAGGATCATAGCAGCCATAGGATGTATTTGATATATACATTGCGATACTTTCACCACATCATTCTCCCTCCCATGAGAAAAATCGTCCTCGACTTTGGTAAGTACATGGACAAGATATAAGAGGGACCCACTAGATCAAGTTGTTCAAATATTGGAGAGAAAAATTTTAGTTTCTTCCATGCTTCAACTCGACTAGGTTGTTTACATTTATAGGAGAAACAAGTAGGCATCATATTGCGTTCTAAACAATAGGCACTTGTATTAAAATCTATCTCAAAATGATCATGATATTTCTCAATAGATGGTTTGCGCAAAACATGCAAGTTTAAATCAGCAAGATTATCACAGGTAATGCATATTCGATAAACATATAACTTGTCATCTACACCATAATCTCCAATCAAATTGAATGTATATGTGTAGGCATAAGTACTAACGAGTGATTTTAAACATCAAACTTTAGCAAGATTCTCAATCACACTAGATAGCTCTCTATGAACATCGAATATGATATAGTTAGATAGCTCTCTATGAACATCGAATATGATATAGTATAAAAGATTATCAAAAGATATTTTAGTAAGAACGTCCTTATGGGTAATCAATTCCACATTATGTAAATTGAGCGTACAAATTTCGAACATGGAATATTCAAAGGAACACTAGAGATCGAACTCAGACGCACTCTTCTTGATGAGTATGCAATTCAACACCATTATCAAGTACCTTTACCATCCTCCTCGGTTGTTGTAGGTGTTGTAGATATCAAATCATCATCATGAAACCATTGGATCGCAAGCACTCTATCCCCACCGTGGTTATCTCCTCGCCTTTCACGCCCAACGGTGCCGGTTGTTCAACTTTCAACTCATTTTCTTTAATATCAACTCGCACAATGTGAGAAACAACACTAGAAGTAGAAAATAAATCGTGAATTTCAGTAGTAACCTCACTTTGACTATCATCTACTTCTCTCTTTCTGTTGGTGCATCTTTCTCACACTCAATAGAGATGCTCTCAACCTCACATATGGTGGAATCACACAACTCACTCTCTTTATCATTCTCACTCAATTTGGCTATGTGGCACTCATTCTCATATGGGTTTGGATACATCCCGCCCCCAAAGATTGTGGGTCACAATTGAGCAATTACCAAGAACCACAAACTCTTCATGAAGCAATGGGGCAGCACTACACTAAACATGTACCGAAGGGAATGTCCCATGCTCGATCGCCTTCACATGTGATATACTAGCGGCATTTAAACCTTTTGTGGACAAGTCAATTTGTCAAGTAGAGAACGCTTGTAGTGGCGAGGTACAAAACGTGCCCGAAATGCCGCTTCATCCGCTCCCACGTGATAATCGGCAATTCATGGCGCCCATACGCTACGAATAAACCGCTCCCACCAATGTGTGGCATAATCACCAAGCCACTAGACGCAAGTAAGAGCTTCCTCTCATTGGTATAGTTGTGCATCCGAAATAGAGTATCAATTTCTAGCTCCCAAGTGAGATATTCTTGTACATCCGCATGCGACCGAAAATATAGGGATACAAAATTTGGGCTTATCGTGAAAATCCTTACGATGCACGCTTGGTTGATTGAACATGGCGTGCAGCTCCAAGAAGTTGTTGTTGATGTCCGCACGTAGTTGCGTAACCTCCTCTCCGAGGTTGTTCAATCCAATCCGAACGGACCCGAGCTCATCGCGCACACCATTATCACGATCATGAAGTTGCTTTTGTAGCGCCCCACACAACGTGTATACTCCGCCCATGTAACCGGGATTCTCCGATGACCGACATGGATACAACTCACAAATAGCAAACGAAATTATATCCGGGTTAGTAAAAAAACTTGCTCTCTACGCCGCAACTCAGCATCCGAACACAAGACAAGCTTATGTTCCAAAGTGAATCAAGGACGGCAAATCGACAGCCAGACAATGAGCGACCTTAACCCGGTAATGTATGAGCGTAACTAAGAGCAAGGAGTACACAAACGGGTGTAGGTGGAGCTCGGACAGTATGTGTATATCCTATGCAACTGATATTCAAGGTATTGTAAAGCTAAGTAATGATCCAAGCTAGAGTATTTTGCCTATGTGCTGATCCAAAAGGTTTGCGAAGTGTATGAACGCACAAACAAAGATAAATGTGACTTAATACAAACAAAGGAATGAGCTAGTGAGAGACAAACTGAAATTGAGATGAAAACTAGCTCGCTTTTTGCACCAAGTACTATGAGAGACGCTAGCCAATTGCAAAGATATCAATGTTAGGGCACAAGATTGCTCAAATAGGTTAAATACACAATTTGAAATTGTGGACTAAGGTTTACTCTTCCCAATTTCGCCAGCCCTTTTTGTTTGTTTTTTTCAAAACCGCATGAACAAAGCTCTTCGCCCTTCGGCTATTAAGGAAACCGAAAGGAAAAAATTTGGTACTTGGTATTTATGGTTTGATCTTTTGTTTTTTTAATACCTTTTCAAGCCGTGGCTTTTTATTGTAACCATCGCCTTTTCCTCTTTTCTTATTGCAATGGCCGAAATAGGGTTTGCTCCTCTTGATTGCACAAATCTCACAATTCAACAACGTAAATAAACCAAAGAACAGCCCTAGTGCAATGTACAAAAGCTAGTCTCAAGGATGAAAGGATATAAGTGAAGCTCAAGAAACCCAAAGTGTTTGGTCACTATCTCTTTTGGGTGCTAATTGAGGAGTTCAATCAGCAATTTGGTACGGTTTATGTGAACACAACGATTAAGCAACGCAAAAAGGAACACATGGATCAGCACTAAAAACAAAAACTCTAATGGATGAAAACTTAACTAAACGCACAAGAAATAACAGATTAAACTACGGTTTTGGTATTGCAATTTTCGGTTTATTGACGATAGGATAGAAAACGAATCTAACTACGGTAAAGAAATTCTCACCGAGTAAACCTAGAATCGATACCATATGATACGGGGAAGGCGGATCTTCTCGATGAGGAACCGTGGATAGTTGATGCGAAGTAGACGATGTCGCTAGCTGAACACTCGCGCCAATGCACGAACCCTCAACTCTTCGAATACGCCCAAACACACCGGGTAGTTGTTCGTCGCGAGACCACGAACGATTTAACGCCAAGTCCCCAATTCCCAATGGAACGACGGCTTGACCTTGGATTGCGAACAAAACAAATGGATCGCCTAATTCTCTCTCAAAGTCCTCGCATGAACTCGTGTCGAAAGAACAAGCAATAGCTATGTTTCAATCTTATGCATAAACCGGTCTACCTCTATGGTGCGCCATGGGGGTTTATATAGCCTCCCACGCAAGCACAAAACTTGGATGAACAAGAATCGAGTGCTACTGAGAATCCGAGTCCGACATCGCTTCATCGCTAAGAATTCGAGTCCGACATCGCTCACGTGAACGAGAATCCGATTCAAAAACGCCCTACTTTAATTTGGAAATTTAAACTAGTCTCCTCTCGGTTTCCCTTGTATTGTGAGCTTTCCTTCTCTTAGCTTGCGCGAATTTGTTCGATGCTCTTGATGCTTCTTTTTATGCCAATGTAACCCTTGTTGCCATGTCACCATATGTCTTTCTTGACCGCCTGCATGTGCTAGGGTTTTATCCCGAGAGCACGTTCCTCTCGTTGGCCACATGGGTTTCTTCTCCTTGTTGGCCGCATGTGTTTCTCCTCTCTGAATTTGTTCCCGGCCTCCCTCTCCTCCCTCTCGGTTCCAAAGTCTTTAAATTTGTCAAACCTGAGAATGCACCAAGTATTGCTTTAGGTAGTAACCAATTCTCATTGGCAACAAAAGGAAATTCATTAAGAAACAAATGCACCTGTTGTTTGAGAAGTTTAGCTCCTGCTTCACGAATAACCTCATAAGTAGTAGGGATATCCTCATCACACAAAATATAACTAGTGTAGCTAACACCGATCATAACAAAACCTTTCCGAAACTTCATTTTGACAATTGACTCTCCCGTTGTGCATACTGACAGCACCAAACCCCCACATAGGTTGTTGCTTTGTCGCACATCGTTGGACTTGGACATGGCGAACCGTTCATAAATGCGAATCGTAACACAGATATAATCACACCTCCACCCTGGCACACAACTTAACCTATCTGCTTGAGTAGTCAATGTCAAGACTCCGTAGCTTACTAAGTTAGGCATGTCTCATACCAGGCATGTGGTCGTACAGTTATGGTTCAGTTCAATGGCGTATAAAGCTAAGTCATTAATTGACCAAGGTGAGACTACCAATTTCTACCAACTATTGCATTCATACTTTCCCAAGCGCATACAACTCCACCATATCACAATTTCATCCACTTGCCTTGGTCCAAATTTGTTCCCACCTGGTTGGTTAAATGCAACACATGCCATCAACGAGTGACAACATACTGCACACGGCTTTCCACAAAGTATTACTGTCAGTGTTTTAGAACCGATCTTACGTAAAGATTGTTTGATTCGAGGGTTTCCACAATTGATCACACAGACAGAAAGACACGAGGATTTTTATATAGGTTCAAGCCTTCTCCGGAGAGAATAACAACCCTACTCCTGTGTGTATTGTATTGTGTATACTGATTACAATGAAGGTAAAGTCTAATGCTCGTGCTCCTGATTGTCTCCGCCCCTCTTATCTCTGACTGAAGCCATTTTATAGTGCGCGGAGAGGTGATCATTCCTCCAGGCCAAGAGGCACCTCATTATTAATATAACGAACGTAATAATGTTAGTAATCATTGGAGTAGTAACCCCTCCACGTCGCCTGGCGGTTACTTGTCAGAGATAATGGCGCGTTAGGTGTAGTTACTCTAGAGAATAACAGCGTATATTAACTGCTTAGATTCCGTAATCAATAGAGCCTACAAACAAGTGGGCCCAATTGATTACAAGGTGGTCGTAGCTAAGCTAGTCGTAGAAGAACTTACTACCAGGGGGTAGTCGTAGAAAGACTTACGACTGGGTACTATTCGTAGAAGAATTTACGACCAGAGGTGATCGTAGAAGAACTTACGATCATGAGGTAGTCGTAGAAAGACTTACGACTATGGGGTGGTCGTAGAAGGAGTTACGACCACCTGGTTGGCTTCTCCCTTAAGACTATGAGAGGTATACCTAATAGCCGCATGACGTCATATTTACCCATAATACTAATTACAAATAAATAGTAAAATAAGGATTATTAGATCCTCGTCATCTAGCCCCCCAGTTTCAAGTGAAAATAACTTACTTGGAAAAGGAGTCGTAGATGTTCTTACGACCACGAGGTGGTTGTAAAGTAGGGGTCGAAGGAAAAACTCTTCGACGTGTATTTCATTTAACCAGAAATATACTTGGTCAAGAAGGTTGTTGAAAATCTTACGACTACAAGGTAGTCGTAGAAAATCTTACGACTACGAAGTGATCGTAGTATGGTAATCGGAAGTAAAACTTTTCCGACTGGTATTTCATTTGACCAGAAAATGACTTGGTCAAGGATGTAATTTCGCTTGAGATGTGAAGATAGCCTTGGTTTTCTCGAACAAGCAAATCTAAGACAATCTGTCCGTTGGATCAATTCCCGAAGCGTTGAGTTTCCATGGCATTTTGTTTTAGGCGTGCGGTTATAAAAACTTACCGTAGGGGTGGTTTTAGGGTTCTTACTTTTCCCAATTCACTTCGACTGTTTATCGGGTTCTCGCATTCTCTGCCGCCAACCGCACCGTACACTTTCTTGAAACCTTTCCAAATCCAAACCTCCCTCTCTTGAGAAAGATGGCTAGAACCGTTTCTTAGTGGGCAGAATCGGAGATGGACAAGGCGAACATGAAAGCTCTGGTCGTCGCCAAGAAGATTCTAGAAATGGTACTTGTGAAGTGGATTTCGGCTGCTGGGCAACATTGGCCGTTAGGGGAGATTAAGCAAATCCTCGTCTTCTAGGTGTACTGTGAGTGCAGCCTCTAATTGCAGCTCACCCTTTACTCACGCTCGTACTTGAGCACTTTGAGGTGGAATTGGTGAACCTAGGTCCCAATTCCATTATCATGTTAAGTGTGTTTGTGTACTTGTGTGAGGCATACCTAGGGATTCCAGTGAATCCCGAGCTCTTCCAGTATTATTATGGAATGGCCCGACAAGCCAGGATCGCCGAAAGTTGTGGTCTGAAGCTCCACGATAGTAAGTCAAAGGAGTATATTCAGATGTTCACCTGGTCATCGTGGCTGGGGTGGAAGAAGAGGTGGTTTTACTGGAAGACCACCAGCGAGGACAGCCTTTCTTTCGTGGGGAAGGCTGCCAAAAAGATTTCTCCCTGGGATTCGACTCCTAGGGATCTTGATCGGATCGCCCCTTACATTCAAACCATAAAAGACTTGAAGAAAGTGGGACTCACCGGGTGGCACGTAGTGAAGGATTTCATCATGCATTGCATCAACCCTTTGAAGAAGTAAGTGCCTCCCATGTGGAGGTACTCGCGGCCACAAGACCCAACCAGAGATTATGAGCCAGGTAAGTGAATTTTTGACTTAGCTCTTGTTTTGGTCATTCTCCAGTACTGAATGTTTTATCCATTTACACAGATCTTCCACAATCGGAGATTGACATTTGAGTCAAGCTCACTTGCGACAAATCCCCGAAGCCCCAAGTGATGAGGACATCCCTAATTTGGATACAACCGCGCCTACACACACAGCTGATCCACAACCAATATTACAAGGACCAATTACTCGAGCTCGTGCTCGCCAACTTAATCACCATGTGAATTCGTTCATAGGGTTATATATTACTGAGAATAGATCGCTACCTAATGCAAATGATTTAATTGTGCTTAGGAACATGGGAAAGGACCAATGAGAGGTATGTGGAGTCATGGACAAGCATAGGAGGCATAATGGAGGACATCACGTCACTTTGGGTCCGAGCCAAGCAAGAGTTCGAGTTGGGCCTGTTCTGAATTCGAGTTCGGACTGCTGCGACAAGACTAAGTTCAAACGGCAGAACTTCTTCATACGGACTCCGCTTGGGATGTTCTTGGACTTCATTGAAAGCTTATCAAGTCTACTTTCCAATGGATCCAACCTCAGCTTCAAATTCCAACCGAGCTGACCACAATAAACAAAACAATCCACGTCTATTTTTTTACCGAGTCAAAAAGGGTGCTGCGCCACCTCCTCTTGGGCCCATGGGCCTTGTAACCCTAGGGGCGTGCGTCCACTTCCCTGGCCGCCACCCCTGGTCGTCTTCCCATATAGGAGCCGCCGTCCCCCTGGCTAGAACTCGGATTTCGTTGAATTTAGGTTTAGCCATTGTGCAAACTTCTGTTTCGATTGTGTTTGACGACCACCGTCAAGACAACCTTCGGATCCCACTTTTGTTTTCAATACCATCTATACTACAATTTTATTCGCAATATCAGATTGCATACATCTTATTCTTGCTAGTTCTTCGATTGCTCGCAGGAATTGAACTCGTGTTCAGTTGATCGCGCTTCCATCACGGCCAATAACGCCTCGAGTTGGTTCAACGATTGCTAAGGCGCAAGCGCCGCCGCACGGTTGTAGTCGGATCGCGAGTCACCTCCACCCAAAATCGATAGTTATCAATCTCATCGAAAGATCGGGCACCCCGCCTCCATCAAGTGGTATCGAGCCCAAGGTTGCTCGGTGAGAATTTATCGCTTTTCGTAGTTAGGTTGTTTATTTCAAAGTCCGTAAAAGCCAAAAACTATAGGATTAGATCACCTATCCGCCCAAGACCAATTGCGCCATTGCATCTTTCTTTTCATGCATTGCATTGTTGAACTTTCGATTGCATCGCCGTGTCCTTTGTCGGTCTTAGTGTCTAGTTCCTTTAGAGTTTCGAGTTCGCTCACGCTTGGTCGCACCGCTGTGGTTGGGTTCAATCGCCCCGCCTCCACCACCTGAGCCATTACCACGACCACCCGCGCCGCCATCCATTGCCGCATCCTTCGTGGCCACCATCCTCCCGTCGCGCAAGCTACAATCCTCCCGCCGCTCCACTCCAAGGAAAACCCTAACCAAAAACAAAAGCTCGTTTCAGTTTGTGACAAAAAAAAGAGAGAGACAGAAAAAGGAGGTTAATTTTCGTGCTGCCAGAAGGAAACCTGAGATTCATTTGACTTCGGCAACGCGATAAAAAAAAAAAAAAAAGAAAAAAACACAACTTTTGCATACGACCTCCGATTGAGGCGATTCTTGATCCGTTGGAAAGGAAACGGGAAAATAGAGCCAAAAAAGAAGAAGTCCGGGAAATCTGGGATTTTAGATCCGCGTAAGCCATCGGGCACACGCGCAGCAACTTCGACCCCAAAAAAGGTCGTTTAGGGCCTCAAAACGGGCCCGCAAACCGAGAAAAAATCAAGTTTCTCGAATTCGCCAAAATTGACAGAGTCCTCTCCAAGTGATTCTAAGGTTCCCCGCAGACGACATCCTTTTTCGAGCCTCCGAACTCCCGGTGCCACGCTCTCTAGCTCTACCGCACAGGCTTTCGCTTGTGTTCTAGGCTCGCCTCTAGTCCGGCCTAGCCTAGGACCAAGACTAACCGGCGTTGAACGATTTTTCAGCTTGCATTCTCGATTTGATAGTTGCTAATCCATTGCTACCATACTTGAGCCTTTCCACTACACCTTTTCTACAACCGCATGCATCGATCTTCACCGCAATCGCTCCATCCAATCTTCTGAGATACATTGACACCGCTGGTCGCCGATCACCCCGCTTGCTTGGTAAGAATTGGTAAGAATTTGATAGAAGGCTTGAGTGTGAGCGACTTTTGAACCACCACATCCTAGTAGTTGCTAGGGACATATACTTGTGATTTGCTAACAATGGCAGGATTCATGAGCATTCGGATGAGGATACATCTCATACTCCTCGCACGAAGGGAATCGCACAACATTTTCGACGCCTCATGAACCTTCGTGACGGAGGGTCTTGAGGAAGATGTCGGGGTCACGAATGAGCGACTTGCTCAACTTGAGGGCGCCCAAATTGAGGCAAACGCCACGCTCGCCGCGATGGAGAGAGCGCAAGGCCTCACTAACACTTCTTTGGCAGGTATTATGGCGCGCCTTGATGAGATGGCCCATGCATCCACTGGTGTTCCCCCTGCTGCCCCGGTGGTAGAGGGACAAGATGAATTCGACTATGTGATTGATACCGAGGCCAATGACATGGGTAACAATAACAACGATCGAGCTCATCGACGCCATGCTTTAATCGACAAGGTATGCGACGAGACCCCCCACGACGTGAGGTACGTGACCACGATGATTCTTTCGCTAAGGTTAAATTCATTATGCCCTCTTTTAATGGTAAATATGATCCTGATGGTTATCTTAATTGGGAACTAGCTGTTGATCAAAAATTTGCTTGCCATGAAGTTCCTGAGATTAGACGAGTTAGGGTCGCTACTAGTGAATTTACCGATTTTGCTTCTATTTGGTGGAAAGAACATTGCCACAACATCCCAATAACATACCTAACAGCTTGGGAGGCTTTAAAATTGCTTATGCGGCATCGATTTGTTCCCTCATATTATGCTCGTGATTTGTTAAATAAATTGCAACGCTTACGACAAGGTACAAAGTCTGTGGAAGACTACTATCAAGAAATGCAAATTGGTATGTTGCGTTGTGGTTTAGATGAGAATGAGGAGGCATCAATGGCTAGGTTTTTGGGAGGGTTGAATCGAGAAATTCAAGACATCCTTGACTATAAAGATTACAACTCCATTACTAGATTGTTTCATCTTGCTTGCAAAGTCGAACGTGAAGTGCGTGGACGCCGACGAGGACACGATCTAACTCTTCCGCAGTCGCACAAACTCATGGACACCACGCACATCTACTACCCCGCCATCTGCACCCCACCGCCACCCTTCAACAACAAGCCGCGCCCGCTACTTCAAACTCAAGACCACGAGTTTCAAGCAACCAAATCAGCACCACAAGCATCTACAAAACTTCCTCTTCGCTTGCTTCGACAGACGAACTAAGGATATTCAATGCCATCGGTGCAAAGGCTATGGACACATCATGCGGATTGTCCAAACAAGCGCTGCATCGATCATACGCGATGATGGTGGGTATTCCTCCGCTAGTGATTTTGATGATGAAACATATGCTATGCTTGCAAATCGACCTCGCAGGACTTGATGACGAATCGATCATGAGGAGGAACATGTTGGCGCCAAGATGCCGACAAGTATTTGAGCATTATAGTGCAACGCGCACTAAGTGCTCAAGTTTCTCGTGTTGAGCAAAATCAACGCCATAATTTGTTTCAAATCAAGGGCGTTGCCAAGGAACGCCGATTCGCATAATTATTGATGGTGGAGTTGCAACAATTTGGCGAGTATGGATATGGTGGAGAAGCTTGCTTTGCCGACCAACCTCATCCCCACCCATACCATATTCAATGGTTCAACAACAAGTGGTAAGTTGAAGGTAACACGAATGGTGAGAGTAAACTTTTCTATGGGTTCATACCATGATTATGTTGATTGCGATGTTGTTCCTATGCAAGCTTGTTCATTGTTATTAGGACGACCTTGGCAATACGACATCGATTGTGTGCATCATGGTAGGAATAATCAATACTCTCTCATGTTCAAGGGAAAGAAAATTGTGATGCATCCTATGACTCTGAACAAATTGTTAAAGATGAACTTGCTAGAGCTAGTAGAGAGAAGAATCAGAGAATGCTAAGAGCGAAAATCAGATTGTAGCAAAAGAACTTCAAAGAACATAAAAAGAAAGAACCTAAATCTACTCATGTGAAGAATAAAGAAATTAAATTGAAAGGTGCTAGTTTTCTTGCTACCAAATCTGATATGACTGAATCGATGCTAGTAATTCTATTTGCTATGCATTAGTTTGCAAAGAAGCTTTGTTTTCATTTGAGGATACACCTTCTTCTTTGCCTCCCGCTGTCACTAACATTTTGCAGAGTACAACGATGTCTTTCCAAGGACATACCGCGGGTTGCCACCACTTCGAGGGATTGAGCATCAAATTGATTTAATTTCACGCATCATCGCCAACCGCGCACCATATAGGACCAATCCGTAAGAAACTAAAGAAATTCAGCGCCAAGTACAAGAATTGCTTGCTAAAGGGTATGTGCGTGAATCTCTTAGTCCTTGTGTCTGTTCTGGCCATTTTAGTGCCTAAGAAAGATGGATCATGGCGCATGTGTGTAGATTGTAGAGCAATCAATAATATCACCATTAGGTATCGTCATCCTATTCCTAGATTAGATGATATGCTTGATGAATTGAGTGGCTCGTTGTTTTCTCAAGGTTGATTTATGTAGTGGATATCACCAAATTCGCATGAAATTAGGCGATGAATGGAAAACAACATTTAAAACTAAGTTCAAGTTATATGAGTGGTTAGTAATGCCTTTGGATTAACTAATGCACCTAGCACTTTCATGAGACTAATGAACGAGGTTTTGCGTGCTTTCATTGGTAGATTTGTGGTGGTTTATTTTGATGATATATTGATATATAGCAAATCCTTAGAGGAACATCTTGACCATTTACGTGTTGTTTTTAATGCCTTACGTGATGCACGTTTATTTGGTAACCTTGAGAAGTGCACCTTTTGCACCGATCGAGTCGCGTTTCTTGGATATGTTGTTACTCCACAGGGAATTGAAGTTGATCAAGCCAAGATTGAAGCAATACAGAGTTGGCCGACTCCTAACACGGTCACACAGGTACGAAGCTTTTTAGGACTTGCTGGATTCTACCGCCGCTTCGTGAAGGATTTCAGCACCATCGCTGCACCATTGAATGAGCTCACCAAGAAGGGCGTGCCATTTGTTTGGAGCGCCGCACAGGAGAACGCCTTCACCACATTGAAAGATAAGTTAACACATGCACCACTACTCCAACTCCCTGACTTTAATAAGACTTTTGAACTAGAATGTGATGCCAGCGGAATTGGTTTAGGTGGCGATTGCTAAAAGAAGGTAAACCTATAGCATAACTTCAGTGAGAAATTGAGTGGGCCTAGTTTGAACTATTCTACTTATGATAAGGAATTATATGCACTATTTCAACTTTGGAAACATGGCAACATTATTTATGGCCCAAAGAATTTGTTATACATTTCGATCATGAATCTTTAAAGCATATTCAAGTCAAAGTAAATTGAACCGTAGACATGCAAAGTGGGTTGAATTTATTGAGTCTTTTCCTTATGTCATAAAACACAAGAAGGGAAAAGAGAATGTTATTGCCGATGCTTTGTCTAGGAGATATACCATGCTTTCACAACTTGACTTCAAAATTTTTGGATTGAGACTATTAAAGAGCAATATGTGCATGATGCTGATTTTACGATATATTGTTGAATTGTAAAGAAGGAAAACGTGGAACAAATTTGTCATTAATGACGGGTTTGTGTTTAGAGCTAACAAGCTATGCATTCCAGCTAGCTCCGCTCGCTTGTTGTTGTTACAGAAGCGCATGGAGGCGGGTCGATGGGACACTTTGGCGTGAAGAAAACGGAGGATATACTTGCCGATCATTTCTTTTGGCCAAAGATGAGACGAGACGCCGAGCGCTACGCTGCTCGCTGCACTACATGTCAAAGAGCTAAGTCACGACTTAATCCTCATGGTTTATACATGCCTCTACCAGCTCCCAATGCCCGTGGGAAGATATTTCGATGGACTTTGTTTTAGGATTGCCTAGAACAAAGAAGGGAGCGATAGTATATTCGTGGTTGTTGATAGATTTTCTAAGATGGCTCACTTTTTACCATGTCATAAGAGCAATGATGCTGCCAATATTGCTGATTTATTTTTTCGTGAAGTTGTTCGATTGCATGGTGTGCCTAATACTATAGTTTCAGATCATGATGCTAAATTCCTTAGCCACTTTTGGAGAACTTTATGGGCTAAATTGGGGACTAAACTGTTATTTTCTACTACTTGTCATCCCCAAACCGATGGACAAACTGAAGTTGTGAATAGAACTTTATCTACAATGCTTAGGCGGTGTTGAAAAGAACTTAAAATTGTGGGAAGAATGCTTGCCTCATATTGAGTTTGCTTATAATCGCTCATTGCATTCTACTACAAAGATGTGCCCTTTGAAGTTGTTTATGGTTTTGTGCCTCGTGCTCCTATTGATTTAATGCCTATTCCATCTTCGGATAAATTGAACTTTGATGCTAACCAACGTGCTGAATTGATTTTAAAAATGCATGAGACAACTAAGGAGAATATAGAGCGCATGAATGCTAAATATAAACTTGTTGGTAGTCAAGGGAGAAAACATTTAACTTTTGAACCAGGAGATCTTGTTTGGTTGCACTTGAGAAAAGATAGGTTCCCTGAATTGAGAAAGTCAAAATTGATGCCTCGAGCTGATGGTCCTTTCAAAGTGTTAGAAAAGATTAATGATAATGCATACAAACTTGACCTGCCTGTAGATTTTGGGGTTAGTCCCACATTTAACATTGCAGATTTGAAACCATACTTGGGAGAAGAGGATGAGCTTGAGTCGAGGACGACTCAAATGCAAGAAGGGGAGGATGATGAGGACATCCCTAATTTGGATACAACCGCGCCTACACACACAGCTGATCCACAACCAATATTACAAGGACCAATTACTCGAGCTCGTGCTCGCCAACTTAATCACCAGGTGAATTCGTTCATAGGGTTATATATTACTGAGAATAGATCGCTACCTAATGCAAGTGATTTAATTGTGCTTAGGAACATGGGAAAGGACCAAGGAGAGGTATGTGGAGTCATGGACAAGCATAGGAGGCATAATGGAGGACATCACGTCACTTTGGGTCCGAGCCAAGCAAGAGTTCGAGTTGGGCTTGTTCTGAATTCGAGTTCGGACTGCTGCGACAAGCACTAAGTTCAAACGGCCGAACTTCTTCATACGGACTCCGCTTGGGATGTTCTTGGACTTCATTGAAAGCTTATCAAGTCTACTTTCCAATGGATCCAACCTCAGCTTCAAATTCCAACCGAGCTGACCACAATAAACAAAACAATCCACGTCTGTTTTTTTACCGAGTCAAAAGGGTGCTGCGCCACCTCCTCTTGGGCCCATGGGCCTTGTAACCCTAGGGCGTGCGCCCACTTCCCGGCCGCCACCCTGGTCGTCTTCCCATATAGGAGCCACCGCCCCCGGCTAGAACAGGATTTCGTTGAATTTAGGTTTAGCCATTGTGCAAACTGCTTCTTCGCTTGTGTTTGACGACCACTGTCAAGACAGCCTTCTGATCCCACTTTTGTTTTCAATACCATCTATACTACAATTTTATTCGCAATATCAGATTGCATACATCTTATTCTTGCTAGTTCTTCGATTGCTCGCAGGAATTGAACTCGTGTTCAGTTGATCGCGCTTCCATCACGGCCAATAACGCCTCGGAGTTGGTTCAACGATTGCTAAGGCGCAAGCGCCGTCGACGGTTGTAGTCGGATCGCGAGTCACCTCCACCCAAAATCGATAGTTATCAATCTCATCGAAAGATCGGGCACCCCTCCTCCATCACTCGCTGATCCCATCCTTCAACTCGAGTTACGACTAGACATGGTCATAGAGAAGAAGTCGAAGAAATCTTCTGTTGGGAAGGTTGCTTTCAAATTCCTGGTTAAGTCCAGGGCGTAGAGGTATTTAAAAAGATAAAAGTGTAAGAATAGCATTTACCTTTTGTTTTTCACAATTTAACATGCTCTCCTTTTTGTGCTCTTAGCCCAACTCTTCCAGCCCCCAAGGATGCTTATGTCGAGAAGCCCACTGCTACTTCTTCAGCAATTGAAGGAACGACAGCGGTAGCGGTCGAAGGATCGGCCACTATTCCTGTGGTGGAAAAAGCTGTTGTTGCTGAAGTTACTTCGACCACTGAGGTGGTCGTGGAGACAGCGGAGGTGGCGGCAGAAACCTCTGGCCAAGGTGGTGGATCATCTGATCATCGCGCTGGGAAGGAAGTCGTCGTAGATGTTCCTCCTGGTCCTCGAGGAGAAGCTGTCGTCACTGAACCAGAAGAAAAGGAGTACTTCAACTTCTATTATGATTTCTTTAGCCCTGCTTCCATTGTGGAGTCTTTTGCCATCAGATCCCATGATCGAGTCCATCACCCTAAGGATATTCCCGACACTGGAGAGATTTTCAACGACGAACGTCTCGAAAAGGTTTGGTGGGACCGTGTCGAAAAGATAGATGGGCTGAAGAATCCAGCGACGGTAGTCTCCATGTTTGCTCAGGCGAGCATGAATGTAAGTATCTGACAACACTCATATGTGCGGTTTTTCCTCACTTCTCATTGTCTTCCTTTTTTTTGCAGAAAACTTTGGAACAAATCGCCACTGTCTGTAAATACAACCGACAACTTGTCAGGTTACGATAGGAGAAAGCGGTACTCTACGAGCAGGCAGAGAGATGGTAAGTCACTGATACTTGTAGTCGTTTTATGTTTCGACCACCTGTGCAGTACTTGTGGGGGTTGTCGTAGAAAATCTTACGACTTAGTTCTAGTCGTAGAAACACTTACAGCCAGAAAGTTGTCGTACAAAAACTTACGACTAGGTATTGGTCGTAGTAGGACTTACGACCACCTGTTTAGTGCTCATGTCTACTCTTAACCTTTGCAGGTTTAAAAGTGATGAAAAGAACTTAGCCGATTCGCTCGACTATGAGAAAGTCGAGACGAAAAAGTTAAGGGCGGACAAACAGGACCTTCTAAAGAAGCTTCAGGAGGCCAACTCTACAACTCAAAAGCTGTAGGGACAAATAAACAGTTAGTTCTGAACTTAAGACTGCTTATGTCATTGATCTTTATCTCTTTAATTCTTATTCCTTTTCAGAAAAAGAGGTCGAAGTGGGAACGCTTCGAACTGAGGTCCATGAAAAGACCTTGGTTATTCACGAAATCTCCCACATCGCTAAAGACAAAGATCAGGAGATTGAGAAAATGGATTCTCAACTAGCAGGTATGCAACTCTTTACCTGCGACCAGTTCGGTTTTTAAGTCCTCTAAGAGTTATTTTGTCTGACCAAATTTTCTCTTTTCAGAGCAAGCGATCAAAATAAAATGAATCCGTGAGGCTTTGACTCGTAACTAGAAGGAGATAAAGTCGATGAAGGTCAACCTTCAGGACAACATTTCTCTCTTAAACAATGTACTCGGTGAGCTACATGCTGAGGGGACTGCTCCTCATGAAGATACGATATCTGCTCACATGAGTGCCATTGGGGAATGTAACAGCCCTAACTTAGGGTTTGTATTTCAAATGTAAAATTTTGAGGAGAAATAAAAACTTTTGTTGCCTCTTCAAAATCATTTGAAAGTTTCTACATTTTTCCCTAGCAATTTCCATTTTCTAGAATTAAATTCTTGTGAATGGAAATTGTTGTCAGCACATTCTTAGCCTTCAAACTTGTGATCATCCCCTAGGAATATTTTTCCTGTCATCTTGATCATCCTATCTACCTCCCTGAGTTATTTCACAATTTTTAGATTTTGTTTGCTATTTCAAATGGCCAAGTCAACTCTGTTTGAAATCTGGTCAAACTCCTCAGACAGCAGCTTGTGAATTTTCTCTAGAACAATGCAGTGCATAAAAGTTCTGGAAAAATTATACAAGGTTGTCCTCTGTCCCTAGTAGCTACCATAAAAATTTCTGAAATTTTTGGAGCTCAGGAGTTACCTCTAAAAATTCTCCAAACCCTCTCACCTTTTAAAACTTCAAATCAAGATTCATCGTTTGTCGGGCTCGAGCCCGAGCCCGACTCAAACCCGACCGCACCTAAATGGCTCGGTCGCGCCAACCAATCGCACCGCGAATCTAATCAATCGTGATCGTTCGTTGTGCATCGCACGATCCACGTTCGCGGCGCAACCGACCGTCCGAATGCATACATCCATCTCGACCGCTCATTTTAGATCCAACGGCCGACGCATTCTCGATCGAGCTGACCACCTAATTGCACCGTGCCGTCTCGGTTCGCGCGCCGCTTCATTGCCCATCGCCAGCGGGTCCCACTCGCCGTCGCCACCTACCTCTCGCTCGTGGCTGTAGTGCGTGGCGGCAAGATGCATGCGCGCCACCTGCGTCTCGCCGTCCATTCTTGGTTTCCGCGCGCTTCACCTCGGCCGCATCTCCCGCCGCTAAGCCCATACCCCGTGTGGCATTTATCGCCATCATCTACCCCGACTCGCGCTTTTTCTCCTTTATGCTCGGTGCGAGAAGCTCCGCCTCGATTTCATCCGCCTCTTCCCTACTTAAGCTCTCGCAAAGCTCTCTTATCCTCCTTTGGACACCCTAAGACCACTTCCCGCCTCCGTTACCTTCCCCGAGCTCAAATAGTAGTAGTGCGCATCGCTGGTTCACGGCCGTGCCGCCCGCCGTGTCAAGCACCACAACCGATGAAGATCATCCCTTCTTTGCGCGCCACATCGTGTTCCGATCCCTATCATGATTTCCTCGCCTAATTTTGTGTTTCACTCGCAGGGGCCATTGAATTTTGGTATCCCTCTTCTTCTACGAAAGTTGGATCATCGTCCTCATCTCCGGTGAGTTGGTTCCTTGGGCAATTGCTCGCGCTAGCACCATCTAGTGCACTCACTCAAGCTATCTCCGTCTCCCTTTTCCCTATTTTTGCTCAGTTGCTCCTCCTCGGTGACCCCTTAATCGCCGCCGTTCTCGTCGCCGGGCCGTCTCCGGCAGCCTCTTGAGCTCCGCGTCATTCCGGTGAGTTCCTGGTAACTCACTGATGCTCATGCGCGCGCTAACTTTCATTGTTTACCTCTCTGGTACAGCCGCACCTTGTCACCCCCGCCGCCGCCGTGTTCGTCGGCCGCGCCACCCCAAGACATCTCCGCTTCCCGCGACCATCCTTAGCCTCAAGAACCTCTGGCGACCCATTTTGGCCGTCGCCTGACCCTCGCCGCCACTCCTTCGCCGCGGTTTTGAGTCCGAGCAGCCCGATCTCTCTCGTTTCTTGGTGTGCCCATCTCTGTCTCACTGTCATTAGGCCCCACCTCTCTGAAGCATTGTAGTTAGCTGCTAATCATGTTTATGATTGCTCTTTAGCTCACTCTCATGCATGATCAAAGTTAGTAATTGAGGTTTGAAAGTATTATAGTTCTAGTTCTCTGTATGTTTCTTTGTTGTCGTTTATGCTGTTGTCAGTAAACTGAAAATTGGTATCATGCTTGCTATTAGGTTTTGTTAAACTTGATGTCTCCCTTTTGTGGTGGTGGTTAGCATGAAATTAGTTAGCATCTTTAAGTTCTAAGCTCTTGTTGTCATGTTTGTTCATAAGGGATAGTTAGCTGTTCATTTTATTGTCTCTGTACTTTGGATTTATCAGTGCAGTTAGATTTGGTGTAATGGCATGCCGAATTGTGTTAACCTTGCAAAATGTTGGCATGTTGCTTAGGTGTGTTAGTAGCTGAATTTTATTAAAGCCCAAACTCATTTAGAACTTTGTTTAGCACCTCTTAGTTGGATACTTGACTGGTTAGTGTTGTCAATAGCTTTTTGTAGTTTCTGTAATATCAGTTAATAATGGTTGAGTTAGAGAAGCTAGCTGTTGTTGATATATTAACTTGATGATTAAATAATAGATGTGCACACAATCACCATCAAAGTCTGTCCAAAGTTTAAATCATGCTAGAGGTTTGATTTTGTGGTTAACCTAGCAAAGGTGGGTGGGTCTCTGTAGCAATTGTTTGTCATTCTTTGTGATAGTCTAGCCTTGGTGTATATATTGGTGTTTGTATGTGATGTTTGAGTTTTGCCGGTGTTATTCGTTCTTATTCGCTGTTTTGTTCAAATCGTTAGGATTCGATATTTGCGGCAACCCTGAGGACGATCCTCCGCACCATATTGAGCAACAAAGAATGTGCAAGCGGTTTGATCATGTTTAATCCAGATTTTAAAGATTAATATTTTGTTTCAAATTGTATGTATGCATTGCTTAATTTGTGTTAAATTGATTAGTTAAATCCAGAGTGCATATCCTCGTAGACAAAATATTGATCTCTACTACCGAGCCTAGGTTATTTGTCGTGATTAGAGATCGTTGGATGATTTCTTGTCACTTAGTAGATACGATTTCACCGCTTAGACATGCTTAGTATCGGTAGAATCAGGCGGTTATCGACTTTAGTCAGTAACCTTGATCACACAAAATTTACTACAACTTTATGTTTCAGCACTTTTGCTATGTTATTTGCAAAATTAAAAATGAAAACAAAATGATTTAGACTTGGGCACAATGGTAAGACGGTGTGATCTGTTGGGTGTGATCGAAAGGTGCCCAGTCGATTAAGGACCGAGTTACTTGCGCCACCGCATCGAGCATTTTGCGTGCTAACCACACTAGAGTATATGGGACCTCTCTTGACCTAGTACTTTGGCGTGTATTGGCTCCGGTCGCAGGAGGTCGCAGGAGGGACGGAGGTGGGAGCATGGTAGTTGTCCAAAAGCTTTATCCCGAGTGGGTAGTTGTCTTTTCGGCTTTACCATGTAAGCGTATGGGTTTCTATCCATACGAGCGGCTCGTAGTTAATACACAATATTGGAAAAAGTCTCGTAGGACTTAGCGTGCAAAGATACCTTTGGAAGTGTGTTTTGGCTTAAAGGCGATCCAAGTGTGGGTACATTGGTACACCCGCAGGTTAAAACTATTCGAATAGCCTCGCCCTAGGTTATGGACACGCCTGGATACGCCCCAAGAACTAGACTACAACATTTAAATTAAAACTTGATGGGTGGTACGAACGGGATTCGTGCTATTGTTGTGGTGACTATTGGGATAGTCACTTCTAGGCTGTTTATCTTTCGCTTTTGTTATTATTATCCTTCTGTTATTTCAATCTTAAAAATGAATTGCAAACTTGCCTTTAAAACTGTATTACCTTATTGCAAATGAAAATTGGCTTTATGCAAATGAAACATATGGCCTCCACGGACAAGCCCGCATGTAGCATATGAAGCAGTCCGCTAGTTCACACGTCGGTCTTGCGGGTACAAAGACAATCTTTGTACTCAGGTGCTTTGCTTGATGTTGTTGTTGCAGAGGAAGAAGGTGAGCCTCAGGGGCCTCACTTCTGTGAGCTGTGCTGTCGCTTCGTGGGTGACGACTAGGCTTGGCGGTCCGGTCAGATGCCTTGTGGGTTGAAGGCACACTGATTGGCTTTGTTTATAGCCATCTTATGGCACTTTTGCTTCACTGTCTTTTTGTTGTTATTTGTGTATCTTGTGGCCATCGGCCATTGTCATAATATTGTTACTATTTGTTTATCTTCCGCTTGGAAGTGTGGTGTTTGGACTCTATGTGTGGAATGGAGTTGATGTCTAATTTTGTACCGGGTGTGTATCGCTTTAGGAAGTATACATATCTCGAGGATCGATTTATTTGATTTGTGATGCTAGGACCAGGTGGTTGGTTAAGCATTACAAACCAAATAAACTGGGGTCCTCACAGGGAACAAGTTGGGACTATAAGAGAGCTAGTGACTACTCTAATGGCCAACCAAGCCGACTCAATAAGGGAGGCGATCGAAGGTGCAGTAAGTTATGCTTTGGCAAAACTTAAAGCTTGTGACCCCAACCTTAGCGTGCAACCAATCGAAACCAACTTCAACTGTCCTGAAGCAGAAGCGATACGGTTGATTGAAGAAATGCAGCCAGTTAGTAAGAAAGTCTCAGAGGAGATGCATATGGGATCTCCTTCGTCAGAGTAGCCTGTAAAAGGGACCTGTAAAAACAAGTTCTTGTTGATATATATAATCTTCCCTTTTTTCTGCAAATCATCTTGTAGAGTAGTTAGTAACTCATAAAATAATGAATGGAAAAGAGGTTAAGACCAGATATATGTAATCCTTCCTTTTTCCCTCCTTTTTCCTGCAAATCATCTTGTCGAGTAGTTAGTAACTCATAAGATAATGAAGGAAAAAAAACCAAGACTAAGAATTGAAGTCATATTTATAACTTTATCCTAACCCCCGACTATTTGCTTAGTTTATGTGAATAAACTAAGTAAATAGTAAAAAAAGGGTTTCTGAAAATAGAGAGGTTTGGTTAACTTATGGTTTTCGATCACGATTATCCTGCACTGGTCGAAAGAGTAGAAACGAATCGATGCTAAGAAGTTCCTTCTAGTGGGTAGGACCATGTGCAGAGAGGAAAGGCTTCAACTAGGTGATATTACCATCTCCGACCAGATCAATCAAATCAAGAACGACAACTTGAGTTAAACAAACGTCTAGAGGACCATGTAAATTCGTTTGACCTTTTTCGGTGTACTCGATAGGTTTGCCCTGGTAGCAAGAGTAGGAAACAGGATGACAATAGAAAGTTCCTTCTAGTGGCAGGACCACATGCAGAGAGGAGAGACTTTGACTAAGTGTGTTTCTTCCTCCGACCAGTTAGAACTGATCGAGTTTACCAAAAGCGGTCGAATAAATCTCAAAAGTGCACTTCTGCTTAGAGTATTTCTTTCAAAATGAATGAAGAAATAAACTAAGGCGAAAAGAGTTGGCTTAAAATTGTTCGATCATGTTTTTTGAGCCCAGCATTTTTGTATTGGTAGCAAAAGTAAGGAACAAGGCGATACTAGAAAGTTCCTTTTAGCGGGTAGGACCACATACAAAGAGGAAAGACTTCGACTAGTTGTTGTGACCTTTCTTCGACCAGTGTAAAGAAAAAACTGAGCGTATAAAAAATGATCGAAAGATTATAAAAGCATTACTCAATGTAAGATAATAAAGATAGAAGAAACATAATACTTTATTGTTGTGGTGGTTTGTTACACATAAAACTTGAGTAATTGGTCGATGTTCCAAGATTTTGAGAGAACTCAGCCATCTTCCATTGCTAGTCGTACCAAACCTAGTCGCGCGACTTCGACCACAGTGTAAGGACCTTCCCACTTGGGGGAAAGTTTGTTCCGATTAGACTGGGATTGGATAAGCCTCAATACCAAGTCACCTACAGCGAGGCTGCGAGGTTGGACCTTACGATCGTAGTATCTGCGCAGGGCTTGTTGGTAGACCGCTGAACGGATTAAGGCTTGGTTTCTCTTCTCTTTGAGCAGGTTGATGTCGTCTGCTCGAAGTTGTTCCTGGGCGGAGTTGTTTAAGTTTTTGACTCGTGCCAACCTGATCTTTAGTTCTGGTAGAAGCATGGCTTCGACACCGAAAACTAGAAAAAGGGTGTTTCACCTGTAGCCCAACTAGCACTCGTACGAACTGAGATTAATTCTTGTACCCAAGCCCCCGAGTGCTTCACAAGGTGGTCGAAGACTCGAGTTTTGATTCCCTGCATTATTTGGCCATTCACTCTTTCAACCGCCCTATTGCTTTGGACGTGGGCAACGGAAGCGTAACACAACTTGGTACCCAACTCGTCGCGAAATTCCTGAAATTTTGCGCTCGAAAATGGCTTACCATTATCTGTGATTATTCGACTTGGAACTCCAAACCGAGTAATCATGCATCTCATCATGAATTGTTTTGCTGCTTCCATTGTTATCCCAATCACAGGACCGGCTTCTATCCATTTTGTGAACGTATCAATAGCCACAAAAAGAAACTCAAAACCGCCTGGAGCTCTAGGGAACAGTCCTAGGATATTGAGACCCCAGGTCGCAAAAGGCCAAGATAGAGGGATTGTTTGTAATGCCTGAGCCGGTTGGTGTATCTGTGTGCTGTGAAACTGACATTGTACATATTTCTTAACCAACTCTTTGGCATCGTAGTGGGCTGTTGGCCAGTAGAAACCTTGTCAAAAGGCCTTACCGACCAGCATTCTGTAGGAAGCATAGGTACCAAAGATGCCCTCGTGTATGTCGTGAAGGAGTTTTAATCCTTCACTCTGCGAAATGCATCGCATGAGCACCCCTTGAGTGCCTCGTTTATAGAGTACTCCTTCGACCAAAATATATATTTTGGTCTTTCGGGATAAGCGATCTGCCTCGAGATTATCGCCGGGTACGAAACCCCGTCTAAATATACTCGTAGATGGGAGTCATCCAGGTATCCTCGTATTCTAGAGAGACTGTCTCAATAGGAGGTGTCTCTGGTTCTTCAACTAGAGACGGCTTTTGGAGCTGTTCCAAGAAGACTCCTTTTGGTACTGTGGATCAGGAAGAAGCTATACGAGCAAGCTGGTCTACGAGGAAATTATCCTTTCGAGGGATGAATTGTACCTCAAAACCGAGAAAATACTTTTCAAGCTTTCGAACTTCTGATAAGTATCGAGTCATTGTCAGATTAGAGCACTAGTACTCTTTCCCGACTTGATTCACGACTAGTTGAGAGTCTCCTCTCACGAGTAGTCGGCGAATTAAGAGTGCTTTCACAGCTCGTATGCTAGCTAGCAAACCTTCGTATTGTAACATCTCAATTCTGGACTTGTGTTTCAAATGTAAGAAAATGTGTAAAATTTAAAACTTTTCTTGCATCTTGAAGTTTTTGAGCTTTTCTGCAAATCTTGCAAAGGAATTGTGGGAAATCAAAAACCCAAACCTCCAAATTGACTAAAGTCATAATCCCTCTTTTCCAACCCTTGTGGTCGTCCTCTGGAAATAATTTTCCTAAGTCCTAGGGTTGATATGTGACCCCTCTGAAAAAATTCACAATTTTTAGAAATTATTTGAATATTTTAAGAGGCAGTCAAACCACTTTGACCCTTGGTCAAAACCCTAGCTCAGCACCTTGGGAAATTTCTGGGAAAAATGTTCATCGTAAAAACCTCTGGAAATTTTACACAAGGTTCATCGTTAGGTCAGCAAGCTACTGTAAAAATTTCATAAATTTTAGAGTTGGTTTGCTATCTCTAAAAATTCCTCAAAGTTTTCAGCTCATTTGAAACCCTAAGTCAACCTTGGGTTCGGGTTCGAGTCAGACTCTGAATCTAGGTTGAACCCAACTGCTTGGAGCACCTCAAGCTCTGTCGTTCGGGTGCAAACAATCTCAGCCGTTGGATCTTCGCACAACGGCTTAGATCTTCGGGAGCTCCTCAAAGACCTCCCACCCGCACGACCTCCTCTTGTCCTTTTTGCAAAGAGCACCCTCCAGGACCTCTCCTAGGACCTCTTTTGCATTTTTGCAAAGACCACCCTAGGGCGTCCGCAAAAGACCTCCTCGACCACCCCTGTAGCACTTGGTTGATCGTGGGCTGTTCATCTTCAGATCTGTGGCTCAAACCTCCCTAAGTGTTAGGACCTCTGAGCCTCACTTAAAATCTGAGCCCTTCGATTCTCATCCAACCGTCCAGACCTCCCTAGTTGGAGCTCAGTGCTTGTTTTAGCCGTTGCACTCATTGACCAGTCCACCTAGGCTCTTTCACTGACTGGTGGGGCCTGATCATCATCAATTTTTGTGCGCATGGTAGTAGAGAGCAGTGCCTTGTCAACTCTAGGCACTGACAAACGGCTATGCGCTGCCAACATTAATTGTGTGGCAGACCTTTTGCTCAAAAGTCTCTCTGTCACCTTCTCCTATCATTTCGAGTGTCCCCTAGCTCAGTGCACTCATAAGCTTGGCCCTGGTTCCTTTTGGCTCCCTGGCTATATATGAACCGCAAGCTTCCTGTTTAGGTTTCTTTAGACACTCTTTTGCAACCCTAGCCTCCTCTCAGTACTCTTGTGCTCAAAACTTCCGAGAAGCTCTGCCACCATTGCCTCCAGTGGTTCAAATAGCAATCTTGGCGTGTCCTCTTGTTATTATGGTCACCTCAAGCCTCCCCTAACTCGTTTTGTTTAACCTTCACAGAGGTTGACAATTTGGGAGCTTGCTCTTCGTGGCCGGGATTGTCGTCTTCCTCACCTCCGGCGAGCATCATCGTCACCGGAGCTCTTGCGGCCATCCCTAGACCTCCTCCATTCCTAGGTTAGTACTTTAGTATTGGAAACCCGTTCCTTTTGGACCTCGTAGGTTCTTCATTTTGCCGTAATTTGTCTCCGGCGGTCATCTCCGGCTAGCCGCCGGTAGGTGGTGTTCTAGCTCTAGATATTGGCACCTTTAGGTTCTCCTCGTTATTTAGAACCTAGCCGTGCCCTTGGTTCTCGCCGGTGTGGTCCCCTTCGCCAGCGGTGAGCTAAAAACCAAACTCGTGTTTTTGTCACACCTTACTCGGACAAGTCCTGTAGCCTGATAATTAGCATTTATGATGTCCTAAGGCTAATCATTAGCGTTGAATGCTGTTCTTGTCGGCAAACCGTGGGTGTCGTTAAGTCCCGGACCTCTTAGGTTCAATCGTGACCATTAAAGACCTCCTTAGATCTAATCTGGACCCTTAGGAGCACTCTCTGTGTTTCCGCAAAAAGACCTCCCTTGGTCATTTTGCAAAAACCACCCCGAACCACCCCTCGGGGTCCTCTTTGCAAAAGACCACCCTCTGGTCTTTTGTAAAGAAAACCTCAGGACCTCCTCGTGTTAATCCTAGCCATTGGGACCTCCTTCAGTTCGATCTTGACCATTAAGATCTCCTCCTGCGGAAATCTTAGCTGTTAGGACCTCCCTCGATCACATCTTAGCCGTTCAGGACCTCCCCCTGGAGATCTTGACCGTCTAAGACCTCCTCCGTTAAATCCTTAGCTTTAGGACCTCATCTCAGCTCTGGACCGTTAGATTTAGATCTAACGGGCTAGACCTCCTCAGCCTGCTTAGAACTCTATCATTCGGTTTCTCTTTTTGTCGTCCATCTCTAGATCTACGACTCAGATCTGGTGAACGTTTGGACCCCCAAATGGGATCTTTATCTGAACCATTCAAAATGAGATCCATGGCTCAACCTTTGAGAGGCATTCGGGCGGCCCGAACGTCCCATCTCACGTGGGCCATTGGATCTAAATCCATCGGTGAAGTCTTTGGCAGTTAAGACCTCCTCGGTAGATCTTAGCCGTCCAAGACCTCCCTCCTGCAGATCTCACCGTTCAGACCTCCTCTCTTAGACCTCCACCTTAAGGATCTCCTCATTGGATCTGGACCATCAAATCTTGATCTAACGGTTAAGACCTCCTCTAGGCGCGTTGAGGTCTTTTCGCATAGGTGCTCGTGAAGGTGTTTGCGCCTGTGCTCGTGAGCCGTGCGATTTCGAATCAACGGCCCACGACCTCCCTAGTTTGAGTTGGTTTTCAAGAATAAGTCCCGAAAGCTTTTATTTGCAATTTATTAATTGTTTTGAACTTCAAAAATGCATATATTTCTCTCTGTAACTCCAAATTTAACAAACTAAAGTTCAGTAGGTTCCTCTGTTAGAATGCTTTCACATAGCATAGGTTTTAATGTAGTCTTTAACTCTGAAATTAATCATGCTCTAGATTTATAACTTAGAAAAATCATAATACATTCATTTTAACTCCAAATGACGTAAACTCAATTTTGCTAACCTTAGAATACCAGTATCTACCTACCATAAAAATTTCAAGTTCCAGATCTTTCTAGAAATTTTCACCATGAACAGTAACAGATAGTAATTAATTTCGAATTTTCCAACAGACTGAAATTGTTTTAGCTATAACTTTTACATCCTTAGTCCAAATTAAATGATTCTTATTCCTAAATTTGTCTAAAATCATGATCTACTTGCTATATAAATTTCACAGATTTTGGATAACTTTGGCTTTTGAGTTTCTTTCGGTGTTCTTCGTTCTTATTTGGATTTGCTTGCCTTTTCGATAGGATCCAACGATTGTGTTGAGTTGGAGAGTGATCCTCTGCAGCAAACAAGCGAACCACAGCAAGGCAAGCAGTGTAAAATTATTTGATCATATTGCTCCTATTACTCTTAAAGTCTAATATCTTGTTTGCAAAACCTAAGTATGCATGCTTCTTGTGTCAAAGTTAATTTTTGTCGATTCTAGGTAGCTAAGCCTATTGCATTGTTGCCTTAAAATTGTTCACCCCTGCCACTACCTTAAGAATATTATCCTCACTGGTGAATTAGAGCCCGGTGAATGATTTAGGTCCTTTTATTTGTCTTTACGGTATGATGCTTAGCAATGCTTAGATACCTGTAGAATTGGGCGGTTATCAGCTTATGTCGGTAACCTTGATCACACAAAACTTGCTGTTACTTATGGTTCAAAACCTGGTGCTTTGTTTATTTGTTCAAACCAAAACTAAAAACAAAATGGTTTGGACATGGGCGAAACTTGGTTGTTTCTTGGTGGGTGCATGGGTTAAACGTGCACGAGGAGCTGTGGTTCATCAGGCTTCCCCAGGGTTGAGGATGTCGCCCATGTCATATAAGGACCGAGTTACTTGTGTCACTAAGCCAAGTGAATTTGCGTGCTAACCACACTAGAGATATATGGGACCTCTCTTGACTAAGTACTTTAGGGGGTGTTAATTAATGAGTCGCGTGGTGGGTTGCATATGGGATGTATGCAACATGGACATGTTTGTAGGGATGGGAGCATCCGCAGCGGCTGGAGCCATGGGCCGATGTCTCCTACTCTACGTATGGGTCCTTGTGATCCATATTTCGCTGACATATCACTAAGGGTTAACCCCCATGCGTGCGACTCTTAATTAATGCAATCCATTGGAAATGTCTCGTAGGACTTAGCCGTGCCGGCATACTAAAGGAAGTGTGCTTAATCTTGTGGCAAAAAGGCGGTCTGAAGTGTGGGTACATTGGTACACCCCTGCAGGGTTTGATCTATTCGAATAGCCTCGTCCTAGGTTATGGACATGCTTGGTAAGGTCGTGCAAGAACTAGACTACAACCTTTTAAAATTAAAACTTGATGTGGGTGGTACGAATGGGTAATTCGTGCTATTGTTGTGATGGCCATTGGGTTGGTCATCTCCAGGTTGTCTTTATGTTATTACATTATTGTCTTGCTGTTATTTATGCAAATAAATTTCAGTTTGTCGAAACTGCCTTCAAACTATTACTTATTGCAAATAAATCTTGCTTTATGCTGAAATCAACCTTTGAGCCTTCTCCTTTGATTAAAGCCTGCATGTAGTAGTAACTAGGTTTGTTACCCGTAAGTCTTGCGAGTACATTTTTGTACTCATTTGCTTTGCTTAATTGTTGCAGAAGAAGGTGAGCCCCAAGGGCCTCACTTTTGTGAGTTGATCTGTGGCGGTATTTGGGACGATTAGCTTGGCGGCCCGGTCGGATTTCCTTGTGGGTGTAGGCAAACCGGTTGGCTTTTGTCTTAGCCATCTTATGGCATAACTCTTTTAGATTGTGCTTGGCCGGTTGGCCTCTCTTTTGTAATAACTATTATGTATGTCTTTTGCTTGTAAAATTAAGCTTTGGTTCTGTGTGTTGTATGGAATTGATGTAATGTTTTGTAAACATGTGTGTATACTGCAATTCTGGGAAGTATACATTTTCCCGAGGCATGGTGTATTTGGTTTGTGGTGTTAGAGTCAGTGGATGAGTAAGCATTACAAGCTAAGTAAATTGAGGTCTCACACGTATTCTGTCACGTTGTTAGTGGCTTGAAAGTTTAATTGTATGTCATACTTTAAGCTCTCTGGTAGGAGATTCCAGGACCACCCTAGCCCCCTAGCCACTTAAAGTAAGTGACCCGTCAAAGTACATTGTCCACTAGTCATGGGAATCGTACTGGGGATCCTGAATAGGTTCAGGATTTATCTATTAGACGACAAAGTCTGCTAAGATCTGGGATTTAATGGTCATTCGAGATACAAAATGGATGTCGAACTCCCCAAGTTCGACTGACCATTTTGCCATGCGTCCCGCTGTTTCCCTATTCTAGAGGATCTCTCCTAAGGAAAATTCAGATGGTACAGCTATTTTGTGCACTTGAAAATAATGGTGTAGTTTCCTCGAAGATATGAGAAGGGCATATAAAAGTTTTTAGACCTAAGGGTAACGTTCCTTAGGCCTGTGTAAAACTTTACTTACGTGGTAAACCGGTTGTTGTACATTTTCACATTCCATGACTAGTACTACGCTCATTGCATGTGACGTGGCAGCTAGATAAATTAAGAGAATCTCTTCTGGTTTCAGAGAAACCAGAACAGGAGCACTCGTAAGATACCTTTTGACATCCTCAAAGGCAGCGTTTGCCTCTTTCGACCACTCGAAACCCTCGTGCTTCCTTAGAAGTTTAAAGAAAGGTAGTCCTTTTTCTCTCAAGCATGCGATGAAACGACTTAAAGCCGCCATGCATCCTGTGAATTTCTAGACTTCTTTTTCTTCGTGGTCGGAGGGTGCATTTGCACGATGGCCTTTGTCTTTTCAGGATTTGCTTCAATTCCTCATGCAGAGACTAGGAATCTAAGCAATTTCCCTAAAGAGACTCCGAACACACACTTCTCAGGATTGAGTTTCAAGTGGTGCTTTTTGAGGTTGTCGAATGTTTCTTGCAGGTTGGTGATGTGATTAAATCGTTTGATGCTTTTTATGACTAGATCGGCAACATAGGCTTTCAAATTTTGGCCTAGTTTGTGAGGACCCCAATTTATTTGGTTTGTAATGCTTAACCAACCACTTGGTCCTAGCATCACAAATCAAATAAACTGATCCTCGAGATATGTATACTTCCCGAAAGCAAAGATACACACCCCGGTACAAAATTAGACATCAACTCCATTCCACACATAGAGTCCAAACACCACACTTCCAAACGGAAGATAAACAAATAGTAAAGATATTACGGACAATGGCCGATCGCCACAAGATACACAAATAACAATGAAAGACAATGAAGCAAAAGTGCCATAAGATGGCTATAAACAAAGCCAATCGGCGTGCCTTCAACCCACAAGGCATCGACAGGACCGCCAAGTCTAGTCGTCAAGAAGCGGCAACACACCACGTAGTGAGGACCACGAGGCTCACCTTCTTCCTCTGCAACAAAACATTAAGCAAAGCACCGAGTACAAAGATTGTCTTTGTACCCGCAAGACTGACGTGTGAACTAGCAGACCTGTTCATATGCTACATGCAGGCTTGTTTAGTGGAGGCCATATGTTTTATTTGCATAAAGCCAATTTTCATTTGCAATAATGTAATACAGTTTTAAAGGCAAGTTTGCAATTCATTTATAAGATTGAAATAGCAGTAAGGATATTAATAACAAAAGCGAAAGATAAACAACCTAGAAGTGACTATCCCAATAGTCACCCCAACAATAGCACGAATCCCAGATTCGTACCACCCATCAAGTTTTAATTTAAATGTTGTAGTTTAGTTCTTACGGGGCGTATCCGAGCGTGTCCATAACCTAGGACGAGGCTATTCGAATAGTTTTAACCCTGCAGGGGTGTACCAATGTACCCACACTTCAGACCGCCTTTAAGCCAAAACACACTTCCGAAGGTATGCTGGCACGGCTAAGTCCTACGAGACTTTTTCCAATGTTGTGTATTAACTACGAGCCGCTCGTATGGATAGAAATCCATACGCTTACATGGTAAAGCCGAAAAGACAACTACCCACTCAGGATAAAGCTTTTCGGACAACTACCATGCTCCCACCTCCATCCCTCCTGCGACCTCCTGCGACCCGAGCCAATACACGCCAAAGTACTAGGTCAAGAGAGGTCCATATACTCTAGTGTGGTTAGCACGCAAAATGCTCGACGGTGGCGCAAGTAACTCGGTCCTTAAGCGGACTGGGCACCTTTCGATCACACCCAAAGATCACACCAACATACCATTGTGCCCAAGTCTAAATTATTTTGTTTTCATTTTTAGTTTTGCAATTAAACATAGCAGAAATGCTAAAACATAAAGCTATAGTAAATTTTGTGTGATCAAGGTTACCGACTAAAGTCGATAACCGCTTGATTCTACCGATAGCTAAGCATGTCTAAGCAAGTTGACCGGATCTACTAAGTGATAAGAGATCATCCAATGATCTCTAATCACGACAAATAACCTAGGCTCGGTAGTAGAGATCAATATTTTGTCTACAGGATATGCACTACGGATTTAACTAATCAATTTAACACAAATTAAGCAATGCATACATACAAATTGAAACAAAATATTAATCTTTAAAATACTGGGATTAAACATGATCAAACTGCTTGCTTGGCTGCTGTTGCTCTGAATGCTCAACCTGTTGCAGAGGATCGCTCTCGGGGTTGCCGCAAATATCGAATCCTAACGATTGAACAAAACAGCGAATAAGAACGAATAACACCGGCAAGACTCAAAGATCAAATACAAACACCATTTTATACACAGAGGCTAAACCATCACAAAAAGAATGACAATTAACTGCTACAAAGACCCACTCACTTATTTGCTAGGTTAATCACAAAATCAAACCTCTAGCATGATTTAAACTTTGGACAGACTTGAAGGTGATTGTGTGCACATCTATTATTTAATCAACAAGTTAACACATCAAGAACAGCTATTATCAGATGAGAGCACGAACCTATAGGAAGCTATTGAAAACATTAACTAGATAATCACCAACCATTGGATGCTAACAATTTTCTAATTGAGGAGGGCTTTAATAAAATTCAGCTACTAACACATCTAAGTATCACACCAACATATAGGAAGGTTAACCATAACAACATGCTATCACTACAAGGCCTTACTACTTTGGTAAAAGTAGGAAAAACAAATGCAGAGACAAACCACTAGTTCCAATAACAACTTCTCGGATCACTCATGCCAACAAGGGTTTTAAAATCTAGAACCGCTAACTAACATAATTCCTTACCAAACACTATTTCTTAAGCAATTTATCAAGTCTAACAGGACCTACATAGCATAATCATGAAACCAAATTTCAGTTTAGTGACAACAGAAAAACGACAACAGGGATCAAACAGAGAACTAGAACTAAAATGCTTTCAAACCTCCAATACCAAACTTTGATCATGCAATGAGAGTGAACTAATGAACAACCGAAAGCATGATTAGCAGCTAACTACAAAGTTTCAGGGAGGTGGGCTCCACTGTCAGCCACAGGGCAAAACCGAAGAACAGAGCAACTCGGGTGGCGCTGGACCTGGAAGTCGACGCCGGCGATGGAGTGGCGGCGCGGGCTGTGCGACGGCCAAAATGGGTTGCTTGAGGACCACTGAAGCTGAGGGTGGTCGCGGGTTGGCCGGAGAAGCACTGAGGTGGTGCGGCGACGGAGCACGGCGGCCGGCAGTGGAGGTGATAAGGTGCGGCTACACCAGAGAGGTAGACAACAAGAATTAGCGCGCGCATGGGCATCAGTGAGTTACCAGGAACTCACCGGAATGACGCGGAGCTCAAGAGGCTGCCGGAGATGGCCCGGCGAGAACCAGCGGCGGCGATCCAGGGGTCACCGAGGAGGGAGCAACCTGAGCAAAAATAGAGGAAAAGAGAGATGGGGTAGCTCGGTGAGTGCACTAGATGGTGCTAGCGCGAGCAATTGCTCTAGGAACTAACTCACGGAGATGGGGACGAAAAACCCAACTTTCGGCGAAGAAGGGGACACCAAAATTCAACGGCTCCGAGAATAAAACTTCAAATTAGTTGAGGAAAGACATGACAGAGTCGGAACACGATCTGACGCGAAAAGGAGAAGATGAGCTTCACTGGTTGTGGTGTTGACACGGCGGTGGCGGCACGGCTGTGCACCAGAGCTCGAGCACAACTATGAATTGAGCTCAGAAGGAGCAATGAGTGATAGGGGATCGCTTAATGGTGTCTAAAGAAGGAAGAGGGAGCTTTGGGTGAGCTTAAGTAGGGACGAGGGCGGAGGAAACAAGAGGCGGAGCTTCTCGGCACCGAGATGCAAGGAAGAAAAGCGGCGAGACAAAGAGGTAGATGACGGCGATTAATGCTGCACCAGGGCATGGGCTAGCAGCGGGTGATGCGGCCGAGGTGAAGCGCGCGAGGAAACCGAGAATGGACGGCGAGGCGAGGTGGCGCGCATGCATGCTGCCGCCGGCACTCAGCACTCGAACGAGAGGTAGGTGACGACCTGACAAGAGGGGCCCGCCTGTCAGCGACAGAAATAAAATGGCGCGAGCCCGAGTCAAGTGCGGCGCAAACCAGTGGTTTGACTCGACCATTTTCACTCCGACCGTTGGATCTGAGATGGACGGTCGAGATTGATGTATGCATTCGGACAGGTCGGTTGCATGCGCGCACGTGGATCGTTCGATCTGCATCGGACGGCTGACGGCCATCGAGCGCGCGCGGTGCAACTAGTTGGTTCGACCGAGCCAAGCGGTGCGAGTCGGACTCGAGCCTGAGGTTGGGTCCGAGCGAGGAACGATGATTTTAGTTTTGATTTAAAAGACAGAGAGGGTTTGGGAAATTTTTAGAGGTAGCTCCAGAGCTCCAAAAATTTCGAAATTTTTATGGTAGCTGCTAGGGACAGAGGACAACCTTGTGAAATTTTTCCAGGGGTTTTCATGCACTAGATTTTTCCCACTAAAATTCACAAGCTGCTGTCCAGAGGTTTGACCAGATTTCTAAACTGGTTTGACTTGGGCATTTGAAATAGCAAACAAAATCTAAAAATTGTGAAATAATTCAGAGAGGTAGCTAGGATGATCAAGATGCTAGGAAAAATATTTGCAGAGGATGATCACAAGTTTGAAGGCTAATAATTTGATGACAACAATTTCCAATCACAAGAATTAACTTCTAGAAAATTAGAAATTGCTAGGGAAAATTTGGAAAACTTCCAAATGATTTGAAGAGACAACAAAAGTTTTTATTTCTCCTCAAAATTTTACATTTGAATTACAAACCCAAAGTTAGGGCTGTTACATAGTTGAGGTGAAAAAGTCGCTTGCATCAAGCGTTGAAAAGAACTGCCAGCATTTTTTAGACCAAATGGCATTTTGACATAGCAAAATATATCAAATGGAGTAATAAACGCAGTCTTTTCTTCATCTTCTAGACATATATTGATCTGGTGAGAACCAGAATATGCATATAAAAAACTTAACACTTCACAACCAGTAGTTCAATCAACCAACTAATCGATACGAGGTAAAGGGAAATCATATTTTGGATAAGCTTTATTAAGATCAGTGAAGTCTACGCACATACGCCATTTGCCATTTGACTTCCTGACCATTACAGGGTTGGCCAACCGCTCAAGATGGTCGATTTCTCTTATAAAGCCTGCTTTAAGTAGTTTGTCCAATTCTGACCTAATAGCATCTCGTCGATCAAGGGCAAATCTCCGTAATTTTTGTTTTACGGGTACTTTGTGAGGCCGTAAAGCTAGCATGTGCTCGATCACTTCCCTGGGGACACCAGGCATGTCGGACGCTTGCCACGCGAAGACATTTGTGTTTGCTCGGAGAAAAGTGATGATGGCATCTTCCTATTTGGGGTTGGAAGTATCCCCAATGCGAACAGTCTTCGAGGGCTCCTCCGTGTCGAGAGAAGCCTCTTTGACTTGGTCGTTCGGCGTTGGTGCAGCTTTAGGCTTCGACTTGCTAGTCGAAGGCTGACTTTCTTCCCGAGCTGGTATCTGACCAACCATCTCGAGGGATCGACGGTCGTAGGTATGCACTATCTTCTTGTCACAATGAATTGTGATAACTCCTTTGGGACCTAGCATCTTAAGACATTGATACCCATAATGAGTAGCTATTAAGAATTTTGCCAAAGTTGGTCGTCCGAGTATGGCGTTATATGCCGTATCGAAATCGACTACATCAAAGGAGATCATCTCTATCCTGAAATTACTTGGTGAACCAAATGTTAAAGGAAGAGAAACTTGGCCAATAGGCTTGGCCGAAGACCTCGGTACGATTCCATGAAAAGAGTATCATACCAGTCTTACCTTAGTCCTGGGTACGTGCATCTCATCCAAGGCACTCGTAAACAGAATGTTTAACGAGCTACCACCATCAACTAACACTCGATTTACTCGATAGTTGTTGATGGTGGGTTCGACTACGATCAGAAATCGACATGGTCGAGTCGAAGGGATCAGGCAGTCACCCTTCTCGAAAGAGATGGTAACTTCTGACCACTTTGGCATCTTATTAACATGAGGCGAGTCAATGGAGTTTACCTCGCGTTCGACAGCCTTAAGTTGTCGTTTTGACTCATATGCCGATGATCCCCATAGATGTGGTCGATGGTGTATTGTGGATCTTGAAACAGCATCTCCTCGTCGTCGTACGACTCCTTTCGACCACTCGTTTGCCCTACCTATTCAAGACTAGGAAGCGGCCCTTTGCCGGAGTAATAGTTCTCGAGTTTTCGTTTGAAAACCCGGCAGTTGCGAAGATCGTGTCCTTCCTTTTTATGGAAAGGACACCACCTAGGCTTGTCGTTCTTCCGATCGAGGCGCTTACCTTTACCTCGGTCGGAGTTTTGTTTGGAACTATGTGGCTCCTTGTCGCTTACGGTCAAGACCTCCTTGGAACTATTGGCTTGAAGCTTTTGACCCTTTGCCTTGTTCTTGGATTTCTTGGCCTTTTTATTCTTCTTACCACTTTCGCCTATTTCTTGAGGTATGTTGTCCTCCTGATCGATGGTGTTATTCCACTCGACTGCTTCAGCGGCAGTCGCATACCGATCAGCCATCTCAAAGAGTTCAGCAATAGTGGTAGGATGATTCAAAGCGATGTCCTTCGTTATCCTTCTACTGCAGACTCCTTGCTTGAAGACTCTGATAACAGATGAGTCAGAAACCTCCAAAATTGAATTATGAACCTAACTAAAACGCTTGATGAATTGACGCAGAGTTTTGTGGTCATTCTGTCTCATCCGATACAGGTTGTTCTCCTTTCCAGGGCGATTGTAGGTGCCCTAGAAGTTCGCCAGCAGAAGGTCGTAGAGGTGTTGCCACGAGTAGATTGACTCGAGTGGCTGGTTTAGTAGCCACGATCGAGCAGACCCTTTGAGCACAGTTGGAAGGTAATTTGCCATTACATGTTCTCCTCCTCCTTTTGCTCGGATAGCTGTTGTGTATATCTGAAGGAATTTGATGGGATTTTGAGATCCATCGAACTTCTCCATGTTCACTGGTCGAAACCGTGGCGACCAGCGAACTACTCGGAGGTCAGGCGAGAACGCCCAACATCTGGTAATAACGTCTTAATGCCTTCTTTGTAGGAAAGAAGGGTTGACGTCACTAGGTGATCGTACTTGACAATACCTGGTCACAGGTGGACTTGACCTATAGTCGGCCTCAGTCTTACGAGGGAAATACTCCTCGTATTCTGTCTACTGCTGCAGATTTCTGCCTCGGAGTGGTGAGCGATCACCTCTTCTGGGAGTTTGTTGATCGTTAGACGTTCGAGGAGCCTTTCTCCGGCCAGGAGAACGATGTGATTTGCGGTCGCGTCGATCTCCATGCAATGAGTTGGTCAAATGACTAGCAGTTGATAGAGTCGTACTGTTACGACTTCCGGAATGATGTCGGTGAGGATGCTCGAGTCTTGCCATTGTGCTTCGAAGCCTTTATGCGATCTCTTTAGTGAAGAGGTCGTAGAGCGCTTGAGTGGGCTCTTGAGTTAGGTTCTCGAGCAAGTCGTTGATGTGCAGAGTTCCTAGGCTTCCTCTGATTGGTATTGGGCGCACCCAGGAAGATTTTTCTGGGCCGCTGTTCTCCTTTGTCGAGTTGTCTCAAGATCACCCATATCAGATCCTTGAGTTTGTTTCAGTAGAGTGCGGGTATGTTAAGGATTTCACCCAACCACACGCTCGTGATCCCGTCTACCGACCACACAAAATAGACGTGTCACTGCTCCTGCAAAACACAAAGATTCACAAGAACAATGGAACGACACAACAGATTGGAACTCTCAATTCTAGTAGGGGCAATATTGCTCAAACCCTAGAATCAAGAATATAATGAAATCTGAAAAATTGCGACGCAGCCTCTCCTTTAATAGCCAGCCGCCGAAAGGTGCGCACAAAAGCAAACCGAAACAAACACTAATCGGTTCAGTCAAACAAAAACCAAAACGGACTCAAAGTCCTAATGGATTACATGGCCGAAACTAGCACATGGCCAAAACTAGCATGTAGCCCACACGTTGATTTGGTAGTTCGTGGACGAAGCTAGCATGCAGCCCACACGTTGATTTGGTAGCTCGAATAAAAAAATAGCAACTGTGATGTCCTTCCTTGTGTATGCATGCTGTGCTTGCATTTATTTAATACTTTCCCTACTTTCCTTCTAAGCAAATCCCGTAACACATGCATGAGGTCATGTAATACACATCATGCATGTAGACCTTGTGTACAATATTTATTTATTTTCTTGTGGCACATGCACAGGCAAATTCCATGCATTCATGTCTCCTTGTGGTCCTAAAGTCTCCTCACACACAAATCTGAGAATAATTAAAATACTAGCATCAGGTAGTAACCGGTTCTCATGTAAATTTAAACCAAATTTAATTAGGAGTGAGTTCACCTGTTGGTTAATCTCTTTAGCTCATGCTCGTGTAATCGGTCTAATCGGCGGGATGTCCTCATCATCCTCCCCCTCTTGAAAAGGAGCCGTCCTCGACTCTGATTCTTCCGGTCCAAAGAACGGTGACAAATCAGTAACATTGAATGTAGAACTCATAGCATAATCATCACCCGGAAGCTCTATCTTATATGCATTGTCATTCAGGGGCGGAGGTGGGCCTCGGGCCGGTTGGGCAACGGCCCGAGGCCCAGAAAAATTAGTAATGGAAATTTTGAGTAATTATACCAAAAAAAAATAAGACCACAGTAGAGAGGCCCTATGCTTACAGGCCAGCCCGAGACAGCCGACCCAGCAGACCGCAGCAGAGCCAGGCGCCAACAGGCCAGCACTCCTCCCTCCCGAGCGGACAAAGCAAAGGCAGGAGCTGAGCTCATTCTCATTCCCCAGTCTTCTTCTCAATTCGGCTCCGACCTCTGGCTCCTCCTCCTCGCCCCCCCGGCGACTGACGCCTCCCACCTCTGGCTCTTCCCCCCCCCCGGCGGCCGGCGCCTCCCATCTCTGGATCCCCCCCGGCTCCTCCGGCCAGAGCTCCAGCTCCAGATTTGCGCCGCCGCTCGCCCGCCCGGTTCTAGCTCCCTCGCCCCGTCGCCCGACGCCCCGGCCAGAGCTCCAGCTCCACATCTGCGCCCCAGCTTCGGCCGCCCAGATCTGCGCCCCAGCTCCGCCGCCGCTCGCCCGCCCAGCGCCGCACTCCCCCCAGTCGCCAGCCCCTCCTCAGGCGGGCCTCAGCGCAGTGCGCCAGCGCTGGCACGGCGGCACGCCGTAGCCCCCTACCGGCGGCCCAGTGCTAGTGGCCAGCACCTCCTGGCTCCTGCTCTTCCTCCTGCCGCCGCCTCTAGCTCCCTCGCCGCTCCCCTGTGGCCGCGCGGCTCGGCCTTTGGCCGCTGCGCTATCTGCCTTGCCTCTGCATGGTTAACGCTCGTCGTGTCCAGTGATTTCAGGGGCGATTATGTTCTTGTTTGAGGGTGAAAAGGCCGAGCCGCGCTATCTGCCTTGCCTCTGCATGGTTAACGCTCGTCGTGTCCAGTGATTTCAGGGGCGATTATGTTCTTGTTTGAGGGTGAATTCGGTAGCGTACTGCACACGAGGACTATCGGCTTACATTAGATTGTGTACAGAATTTTCCACTGAGTACATAGTGAAGAAAGGGAAAGAAAACGTTTGCCGTTTAGACTTTGTGTTCCTGGACTACACATTTTCCAAATGCTTCCTCAAGCTATCGAGCAAGGAGTCGGCAATTCATTAGGTTTTCCTCTGCACCGCTGAGGCTAAATGTGCTTGTTGTTACTTACGACAACAGGGACAGTCACCATTGAGAAATGATTTAGTGATTGCAGGTTATAGCTTGCATATGGAAGCATCCGCATGCACCTTTCATTTATCTTGCTTGTGATCTTGGCCACGAAGAGACCCTAGTTGAGGTGTCGAGGACATTTGGATCGAAGATTTATGTTGACGTGGGAAGGAACTTAGATTGTTTTGAAGCGCTGTCACTTACAGCCCCTAAAATCATCACTGATGATCCATCTTATCGCTTTCAGGTATGTTAGTACTTCAAACAAATATATTATGTTTCATTTTCAAGCCCTGTCTGCATGGGATAATGTAGTCACTACGAATTCATAGCACACACGGAACCTGAGTTGTGTTTCATTGTCATTTTGAAGTAAATTAGTTACCGTTTGCCCTATTGAACACCTATATGATTGAAGAAAATGTCAGTATAAATTTTTTTCGAGCTAAGTCTGTTTTTGAAAACAATAAACACAAAGTTTGATGGCAACCCATATTGAGTACTACCCATATTTGGGCCCGAGGCTTTGTCAAATCCTGGCTCTGCCACTGTTTTCATTGATCTTCTCAAGTACTCTGAATGGACCATCTCCTTGGGGCATCAACTTGGACTTACGCTTGTCCGGAAAGCGTTCTTTGCGTAGATGCACCCAAACTAAGTCACCCGGTTCAAATAGCATCTTCTTTCTTGACTTGTTCGCCTTCTCAGCATAACGCGTCTTATTTTCAATTTCTTCTTTAGTCTTGATATGAATTTGCTTCACATATTCAGCACGCTTTGATGCCTCCATATTAGCATGTTCATGTAGTGGAAGTGGCAGTAAATCAAGTGGCGTGATTGGTTTAAAACCATACACCACCTCGAACGGGCACAATTGAGTAGTAGAATGTACCGCCCTATTGTATGCAAACTCCACATGCGGCAAACAATCTTCCCACTCTTTTAGGTTATTCTTGATCATCGTTCGTAGCAGCATTGAAAGTGTTCTATTCACCACCTCCGTTTGTGGGTGACAAGTTGTTGAGAATAACAACTTTGTACCGAGCTTGGCCCACAAAGTCTTCCAAAAGTAGCTCATAAACTTGACATCGTGATATGAAATAATCGTCTTTGGCATGCCATACAATCGTACAATTTTCCTGAAAAACAAGTCAGCTACATGCGACGCATCGTCGCTTTTGTGACAGGGAATAAAATGTGCCATTTTAGAGAACCTATCCACAACTACAAAAACTGAATCCCTTCCCCTCTTAGTCCTAGGCAATCCTAAAACAAAGTCCATACTAGTATCCTCCCAAGGTACACTAGGAACAAGAAGTGGAGTATATAAACCATGTGGATTAAGTTTAGATTTCGCTTTGTGGCATCTCACACATCGCTGTACAAACCTTTCGACATCATGCCTCATTTTAGGCCAATAAAAGTGATCGCTTAGCATCATGAAGGTCTTTTCTCTCCCAAAATGTCCCATCAATCCACCTTCATGAGATTCCTGTAACAAAAGCAAACTCACCGACGAATCTGGAACACAAAATTTGTTAGCACGAAATAAAAAAGCATCATGAATATGAAACTTGTCCCATCCTTTCTCATCTTTGCATTTAGAATATGGTTCTGAAAATTCATGGTCAGAAGCATATAAATCTTTTAAACTCTCTAATCCGAGACCTTTACTTCCAATTGAGTTAAAAGCACATGCTTTCTAGATAAAGTGTCAGCTACTACATTCTCTTTTCCTTTCTTGTACTTAACAACATATAGGAAAGTTTCAATGAATTATACCCACTTAGCATGTCTACGGTTCAGTTTAGCTTGGCTTTTCAAATATTTTAAAGCTTCATGATCGGAGTGGATAACAAATTCTCTAGGCCAAAGATAATCTTGCCAAGTTTCAAGCACACGTACCAAAACATACAATTCTTTATCATACACAGGATATTTCAATTGAGCACCTCCTAGTTGCTCACTAAAGTATGCTACGGGTTTTCCTTCTTGCATCAAAACACCACCAATACCTATTCCACTAGCATCACATTCAATTTCAAAAGTCATAGTGAAATCAGGCAAAACAAGCATCGGTGCTTCTATTAAACGTTTCTTTAGCTCTTGAAAAGCTTTTTCTTGTGGTGCACCCCATTCAAACTCAACACCTTTTTTAGTTAACTCATTTAATGGGGCAGCAATGGTGCTAAAATCTTTAATAAAACGACGATAAAAACTAGCAAAACCATGAAAGCTTCGGATTTAACTAACATTCACAGGGGTAGGCAATTCTTAATTGCTTCAGTTTTAGATTCATCTACCTCAATGCCTTGCCCAGAAACAACATAGCCTACGAACACAACTTTATCAGTACAAAAAGTGCATTTATCAAGATTAGCATACAATTTCTCATTTCTAAGCACTTTTAGCACTTGTCTAGTATGATCAATGTGTTCATCCATCGTTTTGCTATAGATCAAAATGTCATCAAAGTATACTACAACAAATTTACCAATGAATGTTCTTAAAACATGATTCATCAATCGCATGAATGTACTAGGTGCATTAGATAAACCAAAAGGCATAACTAATCACTCATACAATCCAAATTTAGTCTTAAAAGCAGTATTTCATTCATCACCAAGTTTCATCCTAATCTGATGGTATCCACTCCTCAAATCAATTTTAGAGAATATAACAGCACCACTAAGTTCATCTAGCATATCATCTAACCTAGGAATAGGATGACGATATCTAACAGTGATATTGTTAATGACACGACAATCAACACATATTCTCCATGTACCATCTTTCTTAGGAACAAGAATTACAGGAACAGTGCAAGGACTAAGACTTTCGCGTACATACCCTTTCTCAATTAGCCCTTGCACTTGGCGCTAAATTTCTTTAGTCTCCTCTGGATTGGTACGGTATGGTGGACGGTTTGGAAGTGACGCACCGGGAACTAGATCAATTTGATGCTCTCTCCCGCGCAATGGTGGAAGTCCCGCTGGTATCTCCTCCGGAAACACATCCTCAAATGCCTGCAAAAGAGAGGAAACACTACTAGGAAGAGAGGTTAAGTCGTTAGTTGAAAGCAAAACGATTACATCTTTGTACACAAGCACAAAGTGCATCTTTGATGGGTCATTGCTCACATCTCTCAAATCTGATTTTGTGGCTAGCATAACCAACTCTCCCTCACTCTTACTTTTTTTCTCTCATATTTGGCTTGTGGCTCTCACTCACCGATGTGTGGAAATCACTCTCTTCTTTCTTTTTACTCTCATTTTCAGCAAGCTTCTTTTGCTGAAATTCAGCATGTATTTGACTAGGAGTCATTGGATGAAGCTCATTTGTCTTTCCCTTCCACTTAAAAGCATATCTATTGGAACGGCCATCATGTTGCACACTTTTATCATATTGCCATGGCCTTCCCAACAGCAAATGGCACACGGTCATAGGCACCACATCACACTCAACGGTGTCCTCATAATCACCAATCTTGAAAGTAGCATGCACTACAAACTGAACCTTCACATCTCCACATTCACTAAACCATTGCACATGATATGGACGCACATGTTTCGGCTTCTTTAACCCAAGCTTCTCACACAATTCAACGCTAGCTAAGTTATGACAACTACCTCCATCAATAATAAGTTTGATTACCTTATTATTTACCTTGGCTTGTGTTTGAAACAAGTTGAATCGCTGTGGATGTGCATCTCCTTCTTGTGCAAGCATGCTCAAATTTTTAGTGACTACTAGTGCTTCTCCCGTTTCATAACTCAACACATCAATCCCATCACTGTCATCTGATGCATTTTCATATCTCTCCTTTTCATGACTGAGCTCAACCTCATCTCGAAGATTCAAACTCTCCATCTTCTGTCACAAGTATGACTCGGTTGTTGGGACACTCCCTAGCTATGTGCCCACGCCCCAAACACTTGAAGCATTGAATTTCTCTACTCTTTGCTGTAGCATTAGTTGAAGATGTAGGGGATGGAGCCACCTTCTTCTCACTTGATGTAGATACTAATTTTGCAATCGAGGAAGAATGAGCATTAGTATTTGAACTAGTACTAGCTGAAGATGTACCTCGTCCCAAACTGAAGCGTGCTTTGGTGACATTAGATGAGGATGATGGAGCTTTCAAGTTGAAAGATGCTGTCCTTGGTGTTGGTTTCATATCTTCTAGCAACTGCATCTCCGCCTTTGTAGCTTGATGCACCAAATCAACAACAGTATTGTATGGCTGATATTGCACTATGCGTTTAATGTTTTTATTTAGGCCAAACAGAAAACACACAAGTGTTTGCTCTTCATCTTCGTGCCCATGTGCTCTAATCATAGCTTGCTCCATCTCTTTGTAGTATTCCTCCACCGAATGACCTCCCTGCCTCAAATTCTGCAATTTATCAAAAAGATCACGTTTATAAGTGGTAGGAACAAAACGCGCTCTTAACTCTTGCTTCATTTCAGCCCATGATGCAATTGGAGGTTCCCCATTGTCTTCTCTTTGGTTCAACACTTGCTCCCACCAAATCAACGCATACCCATCAAACTCAAGTGACATCATGTGTAGCTTCTTCTCTTCCGAATAATTGTGCATCCGGAATATCTTCTCTACCTTGAGCTCCCATGTGAGATATGCATCTAGATCGGAAGCGCCTTCAAATTTGGGAATATTGAACTTGAGCTTCCCAAATTTTTCCTCTACGTGTTGCTCATCACGACGACGGCCTTGGCGTTGATAGTTATCATTACGGTGTAACCAAATGTCGTCGCCGAAGTCCTCAATATGGGCAGCACCGCCACGTCCACGGCCACGCCCACGCCGACGGCCTCTCCCATGGCCATGGTCAGCGCCCAAAACACCTCCCCCACGCCTGGGAAGGGGTGGACGAACCGCGTTGGCAGCGACTCGACCCGCTTGAGCTTCTCTGGCGAATCGTGCAGCCCTCTTGTAACATCCCCATTTTGGCTTGTGTTTCAAATGTAATAAAATGAGGGTAAATTAAAACTTTTCCTTCATCCTTTTACTCTTGAAACTTTTCTGAAATTCTTGTAAAGGAATTTTGGGAAATTCAAAATCAAAATCCTCATTTATCTCAAGTCAAAACCTTAGGTGAAATCTTGTGTCAAACCCTTGGTAATAATTTTCCAGGGTTCTAGGGTTGCTTGGTAACACCTCTGAATTATTTCATAATTTTTGGAAATTATTTGAAATATTTTAGAGGCAAGTCAAACCTTGGTCAAACCTCTGAAATCACCTTCTGGAATTTCTGGAGAAAATTTCAGTGCACAAAAATCTCTGGAAATTTTATGAAAGGTTAACCCTAAGGTCAGGAACCTCCAGTTAAAATTTCATAAATTTTGGAGTTGGTTTGATACCTCAATTAAATCCCCAAAGTTTCAGGTTTAAAAATCAAACCCTAACTGGTTTGCACTGTTCATTGGACTCGAGTCAGGCTCGGGCTCGAGTTATTTGACTCGACCGAGCCAACTAACCGCGCCCGCGCCAGTTCAACCGCGCGCGCGCTATCAGCCGTTGGATCTCCATCGAACGGCTCTCATTCGTGTAAGCATTCGGACAACTCCGGTTGCCATCTGATTCTCAGCCGTTGGATTCTGATCCAACCGTCGCGGGATCGTACCGGTTCGTTTCAGTCTTTCCAATTAGCGATCGCATCGTGGCCGTTCAAATCTTATCCGCGGCGGCATCTATTGAGGTTGGGCTCAACCCACTAAAACGCTTTGGGCTCGAGCGCTTTGCGCCGATCGGTGGCCCGCTTCGCGTCGTTGGTCATCTTCCTCCTCCCACTGCGCGCATGCCACTGTGCGCCATGGCGAGAGAGGAGGTGACTTGTCACCTCCTTGAGCCCTTTAAGCGGCTAAATCTGCCATGCATTAAATGCACACCAGCTCCTCCTCCCCAAAGTCGTCTCCTACCGCTCCGTCACTCACGATGCCCATGGCGGCATGCACTGATCCACCCGAGAGCTTGGGCTCAACCTAGTTTGAGCTCCTTGAGCTATAAGTAGCTCCCTGGCTCTCCCTCAGTTCCCTTTCAAAACCCAGTGGTCTTGCCAAGCATCCTTGGTGCTTTGTGAGCTCAAAACACCAAAAGCACCTAAAACCGCCATTGTTGAGCTGGGAGCTCCTCGGCGCAACCGTGCTCCAGTGGCGTTTCTGCCTCTCTTTTCGTTTCAGTGTGTGCCTCTCACCTCCTGGAACAAAACCCCTAACTTAATTGTAGTTGCTTTTCATAGGAGCAGCTCAATTTTGGGGAATTGTTCTTTTCGGCCGTGAGCACCCCCTTCTTCCTCATCACCGGTAAGAAGCTCTATTCTTCAATTCTTTACTCTGGGGACTTCTTTGAGCTTGGTTGGAGCTAACCCGATGACGCGGTCGTGTTATCTTTGCTCAGAGCGCCTTCTCCGAGTTGTCTTCTCCATGTCCGGCATCCTTCTTCGTCGCCGGAGCAACTCCGTCCATCCCTGGACCTCCCCTACCCTCAGGTATCCTTCTAGTAGCCCCTAGAAGCTTTGGCACTCGCTGAAATGGCCCGTTCTGTGGCTTCACTACCACCGAGGCCGCAAAGACCGCCTCGCCCTCGCGAGCCGTGCCCCGCCACGTGCGCTGCGAACCAGCAGGTGGCCCCGCAATCCGGTGCCGGGGTCACTTGCACCGTGCAACCGGAAGGGCATTATGCCAATAGTTGCCCTAACAGATCGAGTGGCCCTCGTCCTAATGGAGGACGCGGGCGGGAGGTGGTCCTCCCGAGATCGAAGGTTGTCCCGCTACCCAAGGCGTGGGTAGTGGCGCGTCAACCTCATCTCGCGGAGGAGGCACAGAGGCACCGGCGTCGTGTTGGGTACCCTTTCGGTTAACTCTTTCCCCGCTCTGATTTTGTTTGATTCAGCGCATCTCATTCTTTTGTTTCGAGACTTTTCTGCTGTGGGAGGTCTTCTTTTACTCCATTGTTGGTCCGCTGCTCATTCGCTCTCCGGTTCGGAGATGAGAGTCGAGTCCGAGTGTAGGGATGTCCTGTTGAGATAGAAGGGTAGGATTCTTGGCAAACCTTATCCTCCTTCGATCGGCGAGCTTAGATGTAATCCTAGGCATGGATTGGTTGTCTCAGCACATGGGACAAATTGATTGCGCTAGGAGGCTCATCTACCTCACAAGTCCTTCTGGCGAGCAGGTTCGCTTCTCACCGAAGCTGCAGGGTCCGCATCTCTTCGCGCTCGAAGCGAAGCCAGCTCTAGATATTAGTGAAGTCCCAGTGGTATGTGACTTTGTTGATGTCTTCCCCGACGACCTTCCAGGGATGCCACCGGTTCGAGACCTCGAGTTTGTCATTGAGTTGGTTCCCGGTACCGCCCCAATTTCGAAGAGGCCTTACCGGATGGATCCAATTGAGTTGGTGGAGTTGAAGAAGCAGCTGGGTGAGCTTCAAGAGAAGGGTTTCATCCGCCCTAGCTCATCTCCTTGGGGATGCTCAGCAATCTTTGTCCCGAAAAAGGACAAGACGCTGCGCATGTGCGTTGATTACCGTCCACTTAATGAAGTAACGGTAAAGAACAAGTACCCTTTGCCCCGTATCGATGACCTCTTCGATCAATTAACTGGAGCTCGAGTCTTCTCCAAGATTGATTTGAGAGTGGGATATCATCAGGTTCGGATTCGACCTGAGGATATTCCAAAGACGGCTTTTTCTACTCGTTATGGCTTGTACGAGTATACCGTCATGTCTTTCGGCTTAACCAATGCTCCGGCCTTGTTCATGAACCTCATGAATTCGGTATTCATGGAGTATTTGGATAGGTTCGTGGTGGTCTTCATCGATGATATCCTTATCTACTCCAAGAGCGATGAGGAACACACCGAGCATTTCAGCTTGTGTTGGGCAAGCCGTGAGCACCGGTGTATCGCGAAGTTCAGCAAGTGCGCGTTCGGTTGAAGGAAGTAGCCTTCTTAGGCCATATTCTTTCGGCGGGAGGCGAGGCGTGGATCCTAGCAAGATCGCGACGTGCTTTCTCGAGTCACCAGCCGGTCACCGGTTCGAGTTTTCTTGGTTTAGCGGGATATTATCGCCGCTTATCGAGAACTTCTCCAAGATAGCGGCCGATGACGGAGTTGCTCAAGAAGGACAAGAAGTTCTCGTGGTCCGCTGATTGCAGAGAAAGTTTCAAGCGCTTAAGAAGCGATTGACCACCGCTCCCGTTCTTGTTCTCCCCAATGTCCGTCAAAGCTTCGATATCTTTTGTGACGCTTCTCGTCGAGGCCTCGGTTGTGTCCTTATGCAAGAAGGCAAGGTAGTGGCCTATGCATCAAGGCAATTGAGACCTCATGAACTCAACTATCCTACCCATGACTTGGAGTTAGCCGCTGTGATCCATGCACTTAAGATTTGGCGACATTACCTAATCGGTAATCGTTGTGAAGTGTATTCGGATCACAAAAGCTTGAAGTATTTGTTTACCCAACCCGATCTGAACCTCAGGCAAAGGAGATGGTTGGAGTTGATCAAGGACTATGACATGGGTATTCACTGCCATCCGGGCAAGGCCAATGTCGTTGCGGATGCGCTTAGTCGCAAAGCGCATTGCAATGCATTGTTGCTCCAAGGCCCTCAGCCCCCTCTTCTGGAGGAATTTCAGCGTCTCAACTTGGGTTTGGTTGAGCATGGTTCCCTCGCTGCCTTGGTTGTACAGCCAACCTTGGTGGATCGGATCAAGTCTGCTCAGCAGTCAGATGTTGGAGTGAATCGCATCAAGGAAAATGTCAAGAATGGAACAGCCAAGTGCTTCTCCGTAGATGAGCTTGGTGTCGTGAGGTTCGGGCAACGCCTCGTGGTTCCAAAGGACATGGAGTTGCGGGATTTGATCCTCATGAAGCCCATGATTCTCAGTTATCCATTCACCCGGGGCCACAAAGATGTATCGGGATCTCGACGAGATTTTGGTGGACCGAATGAAGAGGAGATCGCAAGGTTCGTTGCGAAGAGCGGCGTGTGTCGTCGTGTCAAGGCCGAGCATCGTCCGTCGCAGATCGCTTCACCTTACCAATTCCGGAATGGAAGTGGGATTCGGTCGGGATGGACTTTATCACTGGTCTACCCGGTCTCCAAGAAGAATGATGCCATCCGGTGCGTCATCGATCGATTGACTAAGGTGGCTCATTTCCTTCCTGTCAAGACTGACCTTCGAGTGGGTCTTCTGGCGGATCTCTACATAGCCCGCATCGTGAGTTTGCATGGTGTGCCGAAGACGATTGTGTCAGATCGTGGTTCGTTGTTCACCAGCGATTTTGGCATAGCTCGCAAGAGGCTATGGAAATCGCTTTCTTTCACTCAACATTTCACCCCAAAGCGGATGGTCGGGCGAGAGGGTCAACCAAGTTTTGAAGGACATCTGCGAGCTTGTGTCCTTTCCTATGGGGAGCATTGGGAGAAGTGCTTGCCATTCGCCGAGTTTTCTTATAACAATGACTTCCAAGCCGCCTCGGCATGGCACCATTTGAGGCCTTATACGGGAGAAAGTGTAGGACCCGTTGAACTGGTGCGAGACCGGTGAAAGACCTTTCTTTGGCCCGGACTCGGTTAATGAGGCCGAGTCAAGTTCGACTTATTCGAGATCGATTGCGCACGGCTCAATCCAGGCAAAAGAGCTATGCGGATCGCCGCCGTCGTGAGTTGAGCTTTGAGCCCAATGACTTCGTTTATCTCAAGGTTTCTCCTCTGAAAGGTCACCAGCGTTTTGGTGTCAAGGGCAAGTTAGCTCCTCGATATGTCGGTCCATACCGTGTTATCGAGAAGAAGGGAGCTGTTGCCTACAAGTTGGAGCTGCCTGCTGCACTTGCGGGGGTACATGATGTTTTCCATGTGTCCCAGCTAAAGAAGTGCCTCCGTGTTCCAACAGAGGAAGCTCCGTTGGAAACTCTTGATGTTTAGGAGGATTTGACCTATCGCGAGCACCCTGTTCGCATACTCGAGGAGGCCGAGCGAAGAACAAGGAACAAGACCATCAAGTTCCTTAAAGTTCAGTGGTCAAACCATTCCGAGGATGAGGCTACTTGGGAGCGAGAAGATCGTCTTCGTGCAGACTACCCCTCTTTCTTTTCCGAGTGAACCAAATCTCGGGACGAGATTTTTGTAAGGAGGGAGGTTTGTAACATCCCCATTTTGGCTTGTGTTTCAAATGTAATAAAATGAGGGTAAATTAAAACTTTTCCTTCATCCTTTTACTCTTGAAACTTTTCTGAAATTCTTGTAAAGGAATTTTGGGAAATTCAAAATCAAAATCCTCATTTATCTCAAGTCAAAACCTTCTGGGTGAAATCTTGTGTCAAACCCTTGGTAATAATTTTTCCTGGGTTCTAGGGTTGCTTGGTAACACCTCTGAATTATTTCATAATTTTTGGAAAATATTTGAAATATTTTAGAGGCAAGTCAAACCTTGGTCAAACCTTTGAAATCACCTTCTGGAATTTCTGGAGAAAATTTCAGTGCACAAAAATCTCTGGAAATTTTATGAAAGGTTAACCCTAAGGTCAGGAACCTCCAGTTAAAATTTCATAAATTTTGGAGTTGGTTTGATACCTCAATTAAATCCCCAAAGTTTGAGGTTTAAAAATCAAACCCTAACTGGTTTGCACTGTTCATTGGACTCGAGTCAGGCTCGGGCTCGAGTTATTTGACTCGACCGAGCCAACTAACCGCGCCCGCGCCAGTTCAACCGCGCGCGCGCTATCAGCCGTTGGATCTCCATCGAACGGCTCTCATTCGTGTAAGCATTCGGACAACTCCGGTTGCCATCTGATTCTCAGCCGTTGGATTCTGATCCAACCGTCGCGGATCGCATCGGTTCGTTCGATCTTTCCAATTAGCGATCGCGATCGTGGCGTTCAAATCTTATCCGCGCCGGCATCTATTGAGGTTGGGCTCAACCCACTAAAACGCTTTGGGCTCGAGCCGCTTTGTCACGACCGTGGCCCGCCGCGTCGTGGTCATCTTCCTCCTCCCCGCGCGCATGCCGGCACATGCGCCATGGCAGAGAGAGGAGGTGACTTGTCACCTCCTTGAGCCCTTTAAACGGCTAAATGCTGCCATGCATTAAATGCACACCAGCTCCTCCTCCCCAAAGTCGTCTCCTACCTGCTCCCGTCACTCACGATGCCCATGGCAGGGGCATGCACCCAGTCCACCCGAGAGCTTGGGCTCAACCCTAGTTTGAGCTCCTTGAGCTATAAGTAGCTCCCTGGCTCTCCCTCAGTTCCCTTTCAAAACCCAGTGGTCTTGCCAAGCATCCTTGGTGCTTTGTGAGCTCAAAACACCAAAAGCACCTAAAACCGCCATTGTTGAGCTGGGAGCTCCTCGGCGCAACCGTGCTCCAGTGGCGTTTCTGCCTCTCTTTTCGTTTCAGTGTGTGCCTCTCACCTCCTGGAACAAAACCCCTAACTTAATTGTAGTTGCTTTTCATAGGAGCAGCTCAATTTTGGGGAATTGTTCTTTTCGGCCGTGAGCACCCCCTTCTTCCTCATCACCGGTAAGAAGCTCTATTCTTCAATTCTTTACTCTGGGGGCTTCTTTGAGCTTGGTTGGAGCTAACCCGATGACGCGGTCGTGTTATCTTTGCTCGAGCGCCTTCTCAGAAGTTGTCTTCTCCAAGTCCGCAACCTTCTTCGTCGCCGAGCAACTCCGTCCATCCCTGGACCTCCCCTACCCTCAGGTATCCTTCTAGTAGCCCCTAGAAGCTTTGGCACTCGCTGAAATGGTTCATTGCGGAGCTTTTGGTCATTATGCATTTCGGCCGTTTTGGTCGCCGGCGCTCATCGTCGGCTAGCCGCGTTCGGGACACCGCCGGCGGTGTGGGTGGTCCCGATGGGTGCGTAATGCTATTGCGATTCCATTTTGGCACTTAGGCCCTGCTGCCGTACATTGGGTCGCCGGCGGCAAGCCGGAGGGTGCCCTCGGTTTTGTTGTCGGACGAAAACGGCAGTGCCGTAATGTCGCTCGGACACAGTAACGACGTTCATTAATGCTACTCATTGTTAATCATGGGTTAGTAATCATTAGCTGTCCTAACCCCACCTCCTCAGTCACTTGCATGTGGGCCCGCCATCTTCAAACCCCCGTGCGCGTGTGTTGAAACCCGGCATGTGACTTAGCGTCACTGACCAGTGGGCCCCTGTTGTCAGTAGTCCCTGTTCAAATCGTAAACGGCCCAATCAACCTTAGCCGTTCGATCTTGGATCCGTGGCCGGGATCGTGGGAGCAATTGGACTGTCCGAAGGCTCCCTCAATCCCAGCCCTTCATCGCTTGATCGACGGCCCAGGATGGGCGGGCATCCGCTCGGTCCGATTGCTATCTCGACCGGATGTTGGATCTTGATCCAACGGTGAGCCTCCGTGGGTCTTTGTGCGGGTGTCTTTGTGCGCGCTGCGTGCGGCGTGGCCGTTCGATCCGTGATCGGCGGTCCATAATCAACCACGTCTTTTCTTTCGGTTAAGGGATATAATTTCCTCGGTAGCTTTATCTTTCCATGAAAATGTTGTTAAAACTTTAGAAATTCATATCTTTTCATTATAGATCCTTTTGGGTGATTTGAGTAGTGTTAATTTTCTTTTAGGCTAGAAATTAATCTAGAAATGTTTCAGTGCCCATTAAGGACCGTAAATGTTGTGAATCGATTTTAGCCTTTTTAGCCTATTAAATATTCCAAAATGCTATAAAAACTTAGAAAATCTATAACTTGTTCTCTGTAAGTCCAAATAGAGCGAACTAAATTTTGTTAATTTCCTTTAGGGATGAACTTTAGTGAAGGACCAGTTTGCTAGTGGTCTTTGCTCTCGATATAAAGGATGTCCTAGTTTTAGAACTTAGAAAAATCATAACTAATTCGTTGTAACTTCAAATGACCTGAAAATTTATATGGATTATCACTATACCAGTAGGTAGCTACCATAAAAGTTTCAGCTTCAAAATCTTTCTAGAAAATATTTTTGCTACAGTGCTAATTATGGTAGAAAATAGGTTTTTAGATAATATCTTTTGCACCACAAATCCAAATTAGGTTTTTCCAGTTTCTATGTCTAGGTATATTCGTATTTTACCTTGTGTATAAATTTCATCGCATTTGGATAATTTTTGCTTGCTCTTTCGTTTAAGTGTTGCTCGTCTTATTGGTTGTTTTCGCTCTTTCGCTTAGGATTAGACATTTGCGGTAACCCGAGAACGACCCTCCACAACAAATTGAGCAACGACAAGCGGTGCAAGCAGTTTGATCATTTCCCATTGATCCCATTACTTTTAAAAGTCTAATATTTTGTTTAACTTCTATGTATGCATTGCTAATTTGTTGTTAAATTGATTAGTTAATCCTCTAGTTGCATAATCTGTAGGTAAATGATTATCCTCTACTACAGAGCCTAGGTTATTTCTGTGATTAGAGTTCGTTGGATGAGCTCTTGTCACTTAGTAGATTCGAATAAATATTGCTTAGCCATGCCTAGTATCGGTAGTATTGGGCGATCATCGACTTAGTCGATGATCTTGATCACACAACTACTTATACTACTCCATTATGTCCAACCCTTGTGTTTTATTGATTTACAAATCAAAAGCTGAAAACAAAACTATATCTTGACTTGGGCACAATGGTATGTTGATGTGATCTGTTGGGTGTGTGGAATGGTGCCTAAGTCCCCAAGGACCGAGTTACTTGTGTCACTAAGCCAAGCGCTTATTGCGTGCTAACCACACGAGGGGGATATGGAACCTCTCTTGACTAAGTACTTTGGGAGGTGTTAATTATGAGCTGGTTGGTGGGTGTGTTCTTGTGTGTGTGTGTGGTGTTGGAGGGGAGCATTAGCAGGCCGGTTAGGCTGTCTAATGTGTCCTTCTCCCGTGGGTTGCGGCTCTTAATTAGCATCGTCCATTGGAAAGCGTCTTGTTAGACTTAGCCATGCCTGCATACCAAAGGAAGTGTGCTAACCGTGGCTGGTGGAAAGGCGGTCTATCGTGTGGGTACATTGGTACACCCCTGCAGGGTTAAAACTATTCGAATAGCCTCGTCCTAGGTTATGGACATGCTTGGTAAGGTCGTGCAAGAACTAGACTACAACCTTTTAAAAACTTAAACTTGACATGGGTGGTATGAAGGGGTACTTCATGCTATTGTTGTGGTGACTATGGGTTAGTCACTTCTAGGTTGGTGTTGTCATCTATCTATTGTTATAATTGTCTCTCTTTTATTTGAACAATAAAAGTTAATTGCAAACTTGCTTTGAATCTATTACCCTATTGCAAATGAAAACTTGCTTTATGTGAAAATAAGTCGAGCCTCATCCACTTAAATAAAGCTTGCATGTAGTTAATTATAGTTCGTTATCTCACACGTCAGTCTTGCAGTACAAAAACAAGTTTTGTACTCATCCGCTTTGCTTAATATTAATTGTTGCAGAGGAAGAAGGTGAGCCCCAAGGGCCTCACTTTTGTGAGTTGTGTTGCGCGCGCGCCTCGAGACGATTAGCTTGGCGGTCCGGTTGGTTGCCTTGTGGGTAAAGGCACACCGATTGGCTTTTGTTTATCGCCATCTTATGGCCATTTGCTTCATTTGTGTATTTACTTATTTGTATGACTTTTGGCAGTCGACCTCTCTTTTGTAATAACTCTCTTTATATTATCTATGTCTTTCGGTTGTTGCTTTTACTTGGCTCTATGTGTATGGATGGAATTGATGCATGATTTTGTAACGGGTGTGTATCTGCAGTGCAGGAAGTATACATATCTCGAGGCTTAGTTTATTTGATTTGTCTTTGTTAGGACCAAGTGGATGGTTAAACAGTACAAGCCGAATAAACCGGGGTCCTCACAAAGTTGGTATCAGAGCCATTCCGACCGTAGTAACCCAAGCTTGAATCGTCCTTAGGATATTTTGAAAACCTTATTTTCAAAATATCAAAAGATTTATGAAAGCTTAAGTAAGTTCTCAGATTTTACTTCTTACCTATCTTAGCTTTCTTCTCTCGTCTTGCTCTAATTTGAGTTTTAAAAAGTGTTCTCCCTTTCCTTCTCTCAAAAGATAGTCATTATCGTTTAAATTGGGTTTTGGGAACCAATGAGTTTGGCAAATTGAAGTGTTAGCCGCCCTCTACAAGATTTTGAAGCTTCCGAAGTTGAAGATTTCGGCTAGGAGGCTTGGATGCGAAATCTGGACAGCGAGCATTCAATTTCCGGACAGCAGGCTCAAAGGTTCTAAATAGGGTAGAAAATGAGAGGTTAATCAATTAAAACTTGTGGGAACAAAAGGGTAAGATGTGATACTAGTTTGCTAAGTACCTAACGATATTTTTGCCGCCTTAACCTTGCTCTTTAGTAGTGTTAGACTTGTTGTAGTGTGCTGAAATTTTTATCTTCTCACACTATTCCTCGTTCATTCAATACGGGTTAATGGCATTGGGAAGTTGAGCTTGGTTTGGAGTTTCCTTGCTGTTTTGGAGCTTCTTTGGAAACATTTAAAGTTGTTACTTGTTGTTTTTGGCTTTCGGTTAGGGTGATGTCTCATTCCCCTAATCGTTAGCTTTTCGCTTTCATCAACTTCTAGTATTAGTGCTTTGGTTTCTAACCTAAATTTCTTGAATCAGGATGGCTGGAGGTACTCGTAGTGGCCGTGGTCAGGAGCCTGGTTTGGATGAGGAGCTCCGCCTCCTCAGACCATGGTCGAGGTCCTCTCGCAGATCGAGCGCAACCGCTCAGAGGACGGGAGGGTCTCGCTGGATGTTATTGCGCGCAACACCTCCATACGACCGGTGCCTCGGGATCCGGCAGGGGTCGACATCGCCTCGTGGGGTTTGGCCGAGTTTCTTCGCACTCACCCCACGTTCTCCGTGTCCGAGGACCCATTGACGCAGATGACCGCTACGTCAAAGTTGAGCGTAAGCTCGACGTTGCTCGATGTCTGGACCAGACAGGCACTCTTTGCCTCCCATCGCCTTCAGGCGGCACTCTCACGGTGGGAGAACTTCTGGCCATGCAGCCCGCCGCCACACCGCTCTCTTGGGATGAGTTCGGACGGCGTTCGTCGAGCTCACGCCCCCGCCGCTTGATGAAGTCAAGAAGAAGGAGTTTTCGCTCTCAAGCAAGGGCGTAAGTCGGTGATGGAGTACATGACGAGTTCAACCACTTGGCTCGTTATGCTCCATCCGAGGTGGCTACCGATGAGGCCAAGCGGGAGAAGTTCATGGAGGGTTTGTCCGAGGAGCTGCAAGACGGGCTCTCCATTGTGGACTTTGTCGACTTTCGTGCCTTGGTGGACAAGGCCATTGTTGCCGAGCACAAGGCGAAGGCGCTGGGCGAGTCCCGCAGCGCATGTGGGAGGCCCACGGTGCCGCACAGCCGCCTCTCCGTCCTCGTGTCGGGCCTACCGAGGCCCGCTCGTGGCTTCACTACCACCGAGGCCGCCAAAGACAGCCTCGCCTCCGCAGCCGTGCCCCGCCACGTGCGCTGCGAACCAGCAGGTGGCCCCGCAATCCGGCCGCCGGGTCACTTGCACCGTGCAACCGAAGGGCATTATGCCAATAGTTGCCCTAACAGATCGAGTGGCCTCGTCCTAATGGAGGACGCGGGCAGGAGGTGGTCCTCCCGTGATCGAAGGTTGTCCCCGCTACCCAAGGCGTGGGTAGTGGCGCGTCAACCTCATCTCCGCGAGGAGGCACAGGAGGCACCCGACGTCGTGTTGGGTACCCTTTCGGTTAACTCTTTCCCTGCTACTGCTTTGTTTGATTCAAAGCATCTCATTCTTTTGTTTCGAGACTTTTCTTTGCTGTGGGAGGTCTTCTTTTACTCCATTGTTGGTCCCGCTGCTCATTCGCTCTCCCGGTTGGAGATGAGAGCCGAGTCCGAGTGTAGGGATGTCCTGTTGAGATAGAAGGGTAGGATTCTTGGCAAACCTTATCCTCCTTCGATCGGCGAGCTTAGATGTAATCCTAGGCATGGATTGGTTGTCTCAAAGACATGGGACAAATTGATTGCGCTAGGAGGCTCATCTACCTCACAAGTCCTTCTGGCGAGCAGGTTCGCTTCTCACCGAAGCTGCAGGGTCCGCATCTCTTCGCGCTCGAAGCGAAGCCAGCTCTAGATATTAGTGAAGTCCCGGTGGTATGTGACTTTGTTGATGTCTTCCCGACGACCTTCCGGGGATGCCACCGGTTCGAGACCTCGAGTTTGTCATTGAGTTGGTTCCTGCACGCCCCAATTTCAAGAGGCCTCACTGGATGGATCCAATTGAGTTGGTGGAGTTGAAGAAGCGGTGGGTGAGCTTCAAGAGAAGGGTTTCATCCGCCCTAGCTCATCTCCTTGGGGATGCTCGGCAATCTTTGTCCCGAAAAGGACAAGACAGCTGCGCATGCGTTGATTACCGTCCACTTAATGAAGTAGCGGTAAAGAACAAGTACCCTTTGCCCCGCATCGATGACCTCTTCGATCAATTAAGCTGGAGCTCGAGTCTTCTCCAAGATTGATTTGAGAGTGGGATATCATCAGGTTCGGATTCGACCTGAGGATATTCCAAAGACGGCTTTTTCTACTCGTTATGGCTTGTACGAGTATACCGTCATGTCTTTCGGCTTAACCAATGCTCCGGCCTTGTTCATGAACCTCATGAATTCGGTATTCATGGAGTATTTGGATAGGTTCGTGGTGGTCTTCATCGATGATATCCTTATCTACTCCAAGAGCGATGAGGAACACACCGAGCATTTCAGGCTTGTGTTGGGCAAGCTTCGTGAGCACCAGCTGTATGCGAAGTTCAGCAAGTGCGCGTTCTGGTTGAAGGAAGTAGCCTTCTTAGGCCATATTCTTTCGGCAGGAGGCGTAGCTGTGGATCCTAGCAAGATCAGCGACGTGCTTTCCTGGAGTCAGCCCACTTCGGTCACCGAAGTTCGGAGTTTTCTTGGTTTAGCGGGATATTATCGTCGCTTTATCGAGAACTTCTCCAAGATAGCGAAGCCGATGACGGAGTTGCTCAAGAAGGACAAGAAGTTCTCGTGGTCCGCTGATTGCGAGGAAAGTTTCCAAGCGCTTAAGAAGCGATTGACCACCGCTCCCGTTCTTGTTCTCCCCAATGTCCGTCAAAGCTTCGATATCTTTTGTGACGCTTCTCGTCGAGGCCTCGGTTGTGTCCTTATGCAAGAAGGCAAGGTAGTGGCCTATGCATCAAGGCAATTGAGACCTCATGAACTCAACTATCCTACCCATGACTTGAGTTAGCGGCGTGATCCATGCACTTAAGATTTGGCGACATTACCTAATCGAATCGTTGTGAAGTGTATTCGGATCACAAAAGCTTGAAGTATTTGTTTACCCAACCCGATCTGAACCTCGGGCAAAGGAGATGGTTGGAGTTGATCAAGGACTATGACATGGGTATTCACCGCCATCCGGCAAGGCCAATGTCGTTGCGGATGCGCTTAGTCGCAGCGCATTGCAATGCATTGTTGCTCCAAGGCCCTCACCCTCTTACGGAGGAATTTCAGCGTCTCAACTTGGGTTTGGTTGAGCATGGTTCCCTCGCTGCCTTGGTTGTACAGCCAACCTTGGTGGATCGGATCAAGTCTGCTCAGCAGTCAGATGTTGGAGTGAACCGCATCAAGGAAAATGTCAAGAATGGAACAGCCAAGTGCTTCTCCGTAGATGAGCTTGGTGTCGTGAGGTTCGGGCAACGCCTCGTGGTTCCAAAGGACATGGAGTTGCGGGATTTGATCCTCCGCGAAGCCCATGATTCTCCGTTATCCATTCACCCCGGGGCCACAAAGATGTATCAGGATCTCCGACAGAGATTTTGGTGGACCCGAATGAAGAGGGAGATCGCAAGGTTCGTTGCCGAGTGCGACGTGTGTCGTCGTGTCAAGGCCGAGCATCAGCGTCCGGCAGGACTGCTTCAGCCCTTACCAATTCCGGAATGGAAGTGGGATTCGGTCGGGATGGACTTTATCACTGGTCTACCCCGGTCTCCAAAGAAGAATGATGCCATCTGGGTCGTCATCGATCGATTGACTAAGGTGGCTCATTTCCTTCCTGTCAAGACTGACCTTCGAGTGGGTCTTCTGGCGGATCTCTACATAGCCCGCATCGTGAGTTTGCATGGTGTGCCGAAGACGATTGTGTCAGATCGTGGTTCGTTGTTCACTTCGCGATTTTGGCATAGCCTGCAAGAGGCTATGGGAAATCGCCTTTCTTTCAGCTCAGCATTTCACCCCCAAACAGATGGTCAGACCGAGAGGGTCAACCAAGTTTTGAAGGACATGCTGCGAGCTTGTGTCCTTTCCTATGGGGAGCATTGGGAGAAGTGCTTGCCATTCGCCGAGTTTTCTTATAACAACAGCTTCCAAGCCAGTCTCGGCATGGCACCATTTGAGGCCTTATACGGAGAAAGTGTAGGACCCGTTGAACTGGTGCGAGACCGGTGAAAGACCTTTCTTTGGCCGGACTCGGTTAATGAGGCCGAGAGTCAAGTTCAGCTTATTCGAGATCGATTGCGCACGGCTCAATCCAGGCAAAAGAGCTATGCGGATCGCCGCCGTCGTGAGTTGAGCTTTGAGCCCAATGACTTCGTTTATCTCAAGGTTTCTCCTCTGAAAGGTCACCAGCGTTTTGGTGTCAAGGGCAAGTTAGCTCCTCGATATGTCGGTCCATACCGTGTTATCGAGAAGAAGGGAGCTGTTGCCTACAAGTTGGAGCTGCCTGCTGCACTTGCGGGGGTACATGATGTTTTCCATGTGTCCCAGCTAAAGAAGTGCCTCCGTGTTCCAACAGAGGAAGCTCCGTTGGAAACTCTTGATGTTCAGGAGGATTTGACCTATCGCGAGCACCCTGTTCGCATACTCGAGGAGGCCGAGCGAAGAACAAGGAACAAGACCATCAAGTTCCTTAAAGTTCAGTGGTCAAACCATTCCGAGGATGAGGCTACTTGGGAGCGAGAAGATCGTCTTCGTGCAGACTACCCCTCTTTCTTTTCCGAGTGAACCAAATCTCGGGACGAGATTTTTGTAAGGGGGGGAGGTTTGTAACATCCCCATTTTGGCTTGTGTTTCAAATGTAATAAAATGAGGGTAAATTAAAACTTTTCCTTCATCCTTTTACTCTTGAAACTTTTCTGAAATTCTTGTAAAGGAATTTTGGGAAATTCAAAATCAAAATCCTCATTTATCTCAAGTCAAAACCTTCAGGTGAAATCTTGTGTCAAACCCTTGGTAATAATTTTTCCTGGGTTCTAGGGTTGCTTGGTAACACCTCTGAATTATTTCATAATTTTTGGAAAATATTTGAAATATTTTAGAGGCAAGTCAAACCTTGGTCAAACCTTTGAAATCACCTTTGGAATTTCTGGAGAAAATTTCAGTGCACAAAAATCTCTGGAAATTTTATGAAAGGTTAACCTAAGGTCAGGAACCTCCAGTTAAAATTTCATAAATTTTGGAGTTGGTTTGATACCTCAATTAAATCCCCAAAGTTTGAGGTTTAAAAATCAAACCCTAAGCGGTTTGCACTGCTCATTGGACTCGAGTCGGGCTGGGCTCGAGTTATTTGACTCGACCGAGCCAACTAACGCGCGCGCCAGTTCAACGCGCGGCGCTATCACCGTTGGATCTCCATCGAACGGCTCTCATTCGTGTAAGCATTCGGACAACTCGGTTGCCATCGATTCTCACCGTTGGATTACGATCCAACCGTCGCGGATCGTCTCGGTTCGTTTCGATCTTTCCAATTAGCGATCGCGATCGTGGCCGTTCAAATCTTATCCGCGCCAAGATCTATTGAGGTTGGGCTCAACCCACTAAAACGCTTTGGGCTCGAGCGCTTTGTGTCACTGTTGGTGGCCCGCTCGCGTCGTTGGTCATCTTCCTCCTCCCACCGCGCGCATGCCGGCTGTGCGCCATGGCGAGAGAGGAGGTGACTTGTCACCTCCTTGAGCCCTTTAAACGGCTAAATGTCGCCATGCATTAAATGCACACCAGCTCCTCCTCCCAAAGTCGTCTCCTACCGCTCCGTCACTCCACGATGCCCATGGCGTGGGCATGCACCCACCCACCCGAGAGCTTGGGCTCAACCTAGTTTGAGCTCCTTGAGCTATAAGTAGCTCCACGGCTCTCCTCGTTCCCTTTCAAAACCAGTGGTCTTGCCAAGCATCCTTGGTGCTTTGTGAGCTCAAAACACCAAAAGCACCTAAAACCGCCATTGTTGAGTGGAGCTCCTCGGCGCAACCGTGCTCCAGTGGCGTGCCGCCTCTCTTTCGTTTGGTGTGTGCCTCTCACCTCCGGAACAAAACCCTAACTTAATTGTAGTTGCTTTTCATAGGAGCAGCTCAATTTTGGGAATTGTTCTTTCGGCCGTGAGCACCCCTTCTTCCTCATCACCAGAAGAAGCTCTATTCTTCAATTCTTTACTCGGGACTTCTTTGAGCTTGGTTGGAGCTAACCCGATGACGCGGTCGTGTTATCTTTGCTCGCAGCGCCTTCTCCGAGTTGTCTTCTCCATGTCAGGCATCCTTCTTCGTCACGAGCAACTCCAATCCATCCCCTGGACCTCCCTACCCTCGTGTATCCTTCTAGTAGCCCCTAGAAGCTTTGGCACTCGCTGAAATGGTTCGTCTGCGGAGCTTTGGTCATTATGCATTTCGCCGTTTTGGTGCGCGCGCCATCGTCGGCTAGCCGTTCGGGACACCGACGGTGTGGGTGGTCCCGATGGGTGCGTAATGCTATTGCGATTCCATTTTGGCACTTAGCCCCGCCGCCGCACCTTGGGTCGCCGGCGGCAGTCGAGGGTGCCCTCGGTTTTGTTGTCGGACGAAACGGAAGGCGTAATGTCGCTCGGACACGAACGACGCGTTCATTAATGCTAATCATTGTTAATCATGGGTTAGTAATCATTAGCCGTCCTAACCCCACCTCCTCGATCACTTGCATGTGGCCCGCCATCTTCAAACCCCACATGCGCGTGTGTTGAACCCGGCATGTGACTTAGCGCCACCGACCGGTGGGCCCTGTTGTCGATGAGTCCTGTTCAAATCGTGAACGCCCAATCAACCTTAGCCGTTCGATCTTGGATCCGTGGCGGGATCGTGGGAGCAATTGGATCGTCCGGCTCCTCAATCCCACCCTTCATCGCTTGATCGACGGCCCGGGATGGGCGGGCATCCGCTTCGATCCGATTGCTATCTCGACCGGATCGTTGATCTTGATCCAACGGTGAGCCTCCGCGGTCTTTGCGCGGGAGGGAGTGCGTGCGCGCTTGGCGTGCGGCCGTTCGATCCGGATCGACGGTCCATAATCAACCACGCCTTTTCTTTCGCTTAAGGGATATAATTTCTCGGTAGCTTTATCTTTCCACCGGAAATGTTGTTAAAACTTTAGAAATTCATATCTTTTCATTATAGATCCTTTTGGGTGATTTCAGTAGTGTTAATTTTCTTTTAGGCTAGAAATTAATCTAGAAATGTTTCAGTGCCTGTTAAGGACCGTAAATGTTGTGAATCGATTTTAGCCTTTTTAGCCCGTATTAAATATTCCAAAAATGCTATAAAAACTTAGAAAATCTATAACTTGTTCTCTGTAAGTCCAAATAGAGCGAACTAAATTTTGTTAATTTCCTCTAGGGATGAACTTTAGTGAAGGACCAGTTTGCTAGTGGTCTTTGCTCTCGATATAAAGGATGTCCTAGTTTTAGAACTTAGAAAAATCATAACTAATTCGTTGTAACTTCAAATGACCTGAAAATTTATATGGATTATCACTATACCAGTAGGTAGCTACCATAAAAGTTTCAGCTTCAAAATCTTTCTAGAAAATATTTTTGCTACAGTGCTAATTATGGCCGAAAATAGGTTTTTAGAGAATATCTTTTGCACCACAAATCCAAATTAGGTTTTTCCAGTTTCTATGTCTAGGTATATTCGTATTTTACCTTGTGTATAAATTTCGTCGCATTTGGATAATTTTTGCTTGCTCTTTCGTTTAAGTGTTGCTCGTCTTATTGGTTGTTTTCGCTCTTTCGCTTAGGATTCGACATTTGCGGTAACCCCGAGAACGACCCTCCGCAACAAATTGAGCAACAGCAAGCAGGCAAGCAGTTTGATCATTTCCCATTGATCCCATTACTTTTAAAAGTCTAATATTTTGTTTAACTTCTATGTATGCATTGCTAATTTGTTGTTAAATTGATTAGTTAATCCTCTAGTTGCATAATCTGTAGGTAAATGATTATCCTCTACTACCTGAGCCTAGGTTATTTGTTGTGATTAGAGTTCGTTGGATGAGCTCTTGTCACTTAGTAGATTTCGAATAAATATTGCTTAGCCATGCCTAGTATCGGTAGTATTGGGCGATCATCGACTTAGTCGATGATCTTGATCACACAACTACTTATACTACTCCATTATGTCCAACCCTTGTGTTTTATTGATTTACAAATCAAAAACTGAAAACAAAACTATATCTTGACTTGGGCACAATGGTATGTTGATGTGATCTGTTGGGTGTGTGGAATGGTGCCTAAGTCCCCAAGGACCGAGTTACTTGTGTCACTAAGCCAAGCGCTTATTGCGTGCTAACCACACGAGGGGGATATGGAACCTCTCTTGACTAAGTACTTTGGGAGGTGTTAATTATGAGCTGGTTGGTGGGTGTGTTCTTGTGTGTGTGTGTGGTGTTGGAGGGGAGCATTAGCAGGCCGGTTAGGCTGTCTAATGTGTCCTTCTCCCGTGGGTTGCTGTCACAGCCCCAACTAATTAAATTGGATTAATATGTATTTCACTAACAAGCATTATCAAACTCAAATCATTTCATAATATATTGTACTTGGAAAATCTAATTTGAGGTGAACATACACATCAAGATTCGGTTTCCACTTCAAATCAGTAATAAATAGTGGTGATCATCATCTGAAATCAATTTATTTAAATACTACATTAATTATCAGGAATTAATATAATTTTTCCCAAATTTTTGGGACTAGTTTGAACCTCATTAAAATTCAAACAACATCCATAGGCATACAACAAGTTTGAATTTAAATATCACAAACTATTTTATGAACAGTAGGTGTTTATAATTTTATGGGAACTATATCATCCCAGAACCCCACGAATTATTTCATGATTTTATGAAATTTATTTCTATTTATGAGGCTCGTCAAAGTGGTAAATCTAAATTAATTCTCACCAAACTCAACCTCGACTGCCTAGCACTGTTCCTCGGACTCGAGTCCGACTCGCCACATGACTCGGCCAAACCACCTAAACGCACCGTCACATGCAACCGTTAGATCCTCATCCGATGGTCCGATTCGCCAACCCGTCGACCGTCCGAATGCCACCACCAATATCATCCGCCCGATCCGATCTAACGGACTCAAATCAGCCACGAGTGGTGCATCACCTCCGCGCTCGAAGTCGCTGCTGCCGCGGGCCCGCTGTCGCCTTTCTTCTTCCTCCGACGCCGGCGCAGCTCCTCGCCACGCGGCCGCTACGCCCGAGCCGCCATCACCTCACCGCACCCGTTGGCCTATCCCCGAGCTCCCCTCCGCACACCGCACCCACCCCCAACGCCTCTCCGGTTTTAACACCTCTCGCAACCCTCCTTCTCCCTCACTTCTCCTCGGTTGTGAGGAGAGGAGGCTTGCTTGAAGCTCTCACTGGGTAAGTCACCTCCGCGTGATTCCTTCGGTTCTAGTTTCCATCCTGTCTCAATTTTTGCTCACGCGAGGTCTTGTTTTTGCTTGTAGCACCGGTTCATCCTCGTGCTCTAACCCACCTCCGAGCACGCCCGAGTGGCATCCGTAGGTCTTTTCTTGTCTCCGGGAGGTATGGTCCTCGCTCCTCGTGTCACTTTGTGCGCCTTAGTTTCTAATCGAAACCCTCAACTTATTTCAGTGGTTGCACGGCAAGACTTTCTTTGGATTGAGGATTGCACCATTTAGGCCGTGACACAACCTTTCCTCTCCCACTTCATTTTGGTAAGCCATCCTTCGATTCCTTGCTCTTATAGCTTGACCTTGAGTCCTCGGAGCTGATCCAAGCACTCACTAGTCTTGGTTTTGCTTAGGTTGCCTCTCCTCGCAAAGCCGCATCGCCGCCAACTTTCTTCTCCGGCCCGACGAGTCTCCCGCCGCTCGAACCTCTCCAAGCCCTCTCCTAGCCGCAGTAACTCCCTAGGCCCTTAGATAGCATAAGCAACCGCTTGTTTGCGCTGCGGAGCGAAGTGTTGCCATTTACGTTTTTGCCGTATAGCTCACCGCGCCCAACTCGGCTAGCGCCGGTGCAGATCCACCTCGAGCACTCTAACCACCACCCTTAGACGCGCTTGCTATTGCGCAGCTATTCTTGCTCTTGGTCGGCGCCGCGGAACCGCCGCTCAAGAAGCCGCGCAAGCGGGCGGTGGCGTTTTGTCGCGCCGTATTAGGGACAGCATCGTAGCTTAATCATTTGCCACGTTAACCCAATCATTAGCTTTTAAACACCGTCTTAGCCGCCCTAATGTGTCGTTTACAAGTGGGACCTGCACGCAAATCCAAAGACACCGTTTTAAAGCCATAGACACCGACGTGTGGACCTGTGGCATTAAACACGTGCTAAGAAAAATCAAATGAACTGGATTTAATTCGGACCGCCGATGCGAAAGGAACGGTTTGGATTGGTGAGACATTCGACCGCCCTATTGCATCTCGAATGAGGACCGTTGGATCTTGATCCAACGGCCGCAACCATCGCCTCTAGCACGCACACGCGCGCGCTTAGCTATGGTGGGCGACGAGCGGCCCGCTGGTCCGATGGATCTGCGGCTAGCGCTGCACTCGTGAGAAGAGTAAAAATCATTTTAGTAAATTCGAAATCAGTTTATTTATACACTCGAAATTAGTATTAACTTTAGAAATGCATAACTATTTCATCTTAACTCCAAATCACATGAAACCACTTCTGGAAATTTACACCCTTAATGGACTTCCTATCAAAATTAGTTTCATACATGTCTCTGTAGCAGAGGGCTTTAATTGGAAATTTATTCATTAGAATCATTATATTTACAATAGGAAAATGGACTGAAATCTTTAAAAATGCATAAGTAAATCTTGGAACCTCCAAAAACAGTGAGACCACTTTTGGTAATTTTCATTTTCAGTAAACTTAATTCTAAAAATGATCTCCACCTTACCTCTGTCACAGAAATTATTTTGGGAGAATATACTCCTTAGCTCCATTATTTTTATATTATAAAAGGCTGATAACTTTGAAAATCAATAACTAAATCCTAAGAACTCCAAATGGGACAAACTCAACTATTCTGAACTTGTATAAATATTACCTATTTACCTATGTAATCCTTTACCCCACCACTGTTCTACAAATTTTGGCCAATTAATTAAATTACATGATTTGAGGGTTAATGAAACCTGAAATTCAAACTAGCATAACTTCCAATTCATAACTCCAAATAGAATAATTCTTTTACCTAAATCCATTTAAAATCATGATCTAACTACTGTAGAAAAACCATGCATTTTTGAGCATTTTGGTTTTTGAGTTGTTTTCTCAGTATTTATTTGATGTTATAATTATATAGATCCCGAGCATATTGACATCGACACTTACGCTACTGAGAGCGAGCAGCTACTATACCAGCAAGGCAAGCATCATTTGAACTTTCTTTTGCATCATGTTTGATCCCGCTTTGGTTAAGTTAGTGCAATGATAATTGCTTGCATGCTATTTTGATTATGTCAATATTTTTGTGATGTGTAGTTTAGATATGTCCTATGCTTGAGGTTAATCTTGAATTATGCCAACTCCTATATGCTTAAGGTAGGATGTGTGAATTATGGGTGATAGAATTGCTTAGCCATGCAAGTCTAGATACGGTAGTTCGATCGTCGGAATAACCCGATGGTTTTGGGATACACACAACTCTTACGTTATGTTTTTACTTCAGATCTTTGTAGCTGTTTTATGAGTTAAACTTTGTCATTTTTAAATGAGATTTGGTCCGACAAGTGTTGGTTAGTGATGGTGCTTTGTGCACGAGCATTGGGTAAGTGGAAGGACTTGTCGGACAATTGAGGACCGAACTTTGGGTACCTATCGCTCAAGCAACACTCGTCTTTGCCACACGCGTGTATGGGTGCCGTATGGTTAAGTAGGGGAGGGTTTTATTGTGTTAAGTCCTTGGTGGTGTAAGGGCATAGCGACCGTGAAATCCTATGTTCTTTGAGGAGCCGATGTAATCCTTATAGTGTGCAAGGAGCACCAATTCTTTTGTTTTGATTACATCGTATTTCCAATATAACTTGTGAGCCCCTAGCAAGTGCTATCCGACGCTTGTACTAGGCAAGGAACCATCTCACAAGGGGACTTAGCTCAATAGGGCTTTCTTCTTTGAAAATGATCGTATCTTGATTTACCCTACGGCATACCATAGGAAGTGTGCTATTTCGCAGGCCTCTGGAGGCTTACGGGCTAATCAAGTCGTGTGGGTAAAGTAGTACACCCCCGCAGGTATAATCTATTCGAATAGCCGTGTCCACTGTTATGGACGACCGCTTGAAATTTGTGGTCGCTTATTGTTAGACTTTTAATTTAAAATTGTGGTTGAACTTGGTATTCGTCATGAACAGGACGTTCATGTGTTTAGTACATCAAAGTGGGCTGCCACTTTGGTCCTTGTATGATTCAATTGTTTATTATCAAATGCTTTACTATATGCTTTACTTCTACTTCAAATCTGATTTTAAAATGGGCACATGGAAAACTAGTATGTGTAGGATGTTAATTGTTGCGTCTCTTTCGCAAAACTAAACCAATATGAGCCATCCTTTGAATGACCTTTATGCATAACTATTTTTATTTGTGTAAGACTTGCGAGTACACTTGTACTCACCGGATGTTTTGGCTTTTTCGGTGAGGAAGGTTATGATTACGATGATCTCGCTAGTGTTGACTTGGGCGACACTAATGAGTCGTGTGCTACCATTTAACCTTGATCGGTTGTCGATGGGTGATGGGCATACCATCGCTAGTCTTTTGCTTTATCTATTTACTTCATTGCTACTTGATACTTGACTTGAATTTGGCCGGTCGGCCGTTTGTAATAGACCGTAGACTTTAACTATTATGCAAGATGTCTTTAATCTCTTGTTGTATGTGTTGTATGGATGTAACCAACGTTGAATGAGGGTATGAGTATATTGGTCGTTGATCTTGGGAGCCAATATATGTCATACTGTTGTTTATGGATTCCCATTTAATTCGCTAAGTGCGGTGCTTTGAATCAAAGAGAATCGAAAATCATGTAGTGCTCGCAAAGGAGCAAGCGCATGATCGTCGAGGCTCTAGTATTCGGAGAAGCCTATCACTTGGATAGGATTAAATTGGAATTATTCACCGAGACCAGATTTATGTCCCTAAGACCTTGTCTAATCTCGGTCTTATGGAGATAATGCACCGGGTCCCCACAGCGTTAGTATCGAGCCATACCGATGTGTAGGTTAGAGGTAGCACAGCGTTAGAGTTAGTGAGCCTTCTGGAGTCAAAATATTTTGGAATTATCAAATTACTTTCAGAAAGTTTAAGTTAAGAATATCTTTTATTCCTTATCCATCTTAGTATCTTTCCTCTCCTGATTTTGTTTTGGTTTATGAAACTAACTTACCTTGCCTTCTTGCCTTTAGATGAACCCTCGCATCTTGTCAGGAAACTCAAGCTGAAGGAGTGGATGGATACCCAGCGTTGCTACGAGACATGATGTGGAGGGCGAACTTCACATATCAGCCCACTTATTCCATCTACCGCCGTGATCGAGGACCAGGAATGGAGGAGTTTATGGCAGTGATAGATATCATTGCTAGACAAGTCACGGGGAGCATATCTTACCACTTCCAGGCGCGCGGTACTTCGAGGCCATGGCATTACAAGAAGTAGCTTTGGTGGCCATGAGTCGTCTTCGCTATGACCGACGAGTTAGCCCGGCCCCGTATGATCACTTTTCCGATGCGCGCGACGCCGCTAGGGACGTAAACTCATTTGCTAGGATCCAATTTGGGGAGGACCCCCAAGTCAGGCAGTTGGCGAGATTGGTCCACGTAATGGACCAAATGCATCGCTGTATGGTGCATGAGTTGTGGGAAACGCGACGGCGTCTCATTGAAGCTCAGGAGCACTTAAGGCTCATGCGTGACATGAGGCTCATTCATCCTAGTGTGCTATATGGCACTAATATGATCTCCCCTTATCTTTCTGCACCAGCAGAATGTCGCCTACCCGTGGTAGAAGGTCATATTAACGCCATAGGATCACCCTTGCGTCTTCCTAATCTAGGGGACCCTGATGATACCGATCCACCGGGCACATCTTTCGACGAATTTCCGTGAACTTTGACCTAATAATGTCTAGGTCAGAGGCGTGGAGCTCTATGTTGAGCTTGTATCCTTGGGTTTATGTAATAGGGTAGTAGATGTCGAACCGTTATGTTTCATTTGCAAAAACTACTATTTCAGTTGTAATCTTAAGCCTGCGGGCGCTTATGTACGGTGTTGTACCACTTCGGTTCTATGTTGCTTAATGTTTGGTGTTCCATTTGATGTTACATTTTTCTTGCTTTTTGATATTGATTGTGCACGTACAGCCAAGTAATGGCTTTTGTCTTAAGTTACTAACCATCCTTGTCCAATACAGGATGACAGGACCGACCACGCGATCGGGAGCCTGCGCGCGCGCAGGCTCCCCATCCCCTCTAGGGCACGCGCCTAGCACCTCGAGCGACTTCTACGATCGGGGCGGTCATCCCGGCGGCCGCTGCCCGGGCATGGAGAGTCTCCTCTCAGCAGCCGTCCCAGCAGGGTGGACCGCCTGAGGAGGTGCTCCCTCCGCCGCCGTCCATGGTTGAGTTTATGATGATGATTGAGCGCAACCGGATGGACCAGACCCGGATGCTTGAGGCGATCGTGCGCAACACCGCTCCAGCTCCCGTTCCGACAGGAGGGGCTGCCCCGCATCGAGCGTCCGGAGGTCTCGCTGAGTTCCAGCGAACCAACCCTCCGACTTTTGCGGGCGGCAAGGACCCGATGGAGGCAGAGGACTGGCTGCACAACATTGAGAAGAAGCTGAACATTGCGCAGTGTACCGGGGTTGAGAGAGTCTTGTTTGCCAGCTATCAGTTGGCAGGTGCGGCGAGCGCGTGGTGGGACAGTTATTCCGCCATGCAGCGGCACTGGTCACGCCCCAACTTGGGACGAATCGTGGATGCGTTAGGGAGGCTCATATCGAGGAGTGTCGCTTATCAAGCGGCAGCAGTTCCTGCCTTGAAGCAGGGACGACGAACCGTCACTGAGTACCTGCATGACTTCAACTACTTGGCGGTATGCTCGGACGACGCCTCGGCAGACACTCGTCGCCGAATGCAGTTCTTCCATGGGCTATCGAGGAGTTGCGGCTTGTTTTAGCGCACATGATTTCAGCATTTCAAAGATCCGGTCAACAAGGCGATCGTGGTGGAGCATGAGAGCATGACGGTGGATGAGTCGAGAAGAGGAGGAAGGCCTTCCGCATGCAGATGGCGAGTGGCGATTTCCGTGCCACGCCCAGACTACCTCGGGCACCTCGTGCACCGCCTTCAAAGACCGCCGAGGTCTCTGTGGCACCTCCACGACCTTCTCCACCGGCAGCTCAAGAAGACAATGGGGCCGAGACCACAGACGGCGGGGCATACAAGCGGCGTCATCTGTTTCCACTGTGGCGCGCGGGGCCACTATGCTTGCGATGCCTCGCCAAGCGGCGAGGATGCCCTGACGTACTACGCTCCAAAGACCACCAGCCCAGCTCCGGTGAGGCCACCGCCACCACCACAGAGAGCAGACTTGAGACTTGTGTTAGAGAAGCCGCCACCATCACCGTGACGCCAAATTCAGCAAATGTGAGTTTTGGCTTCGAGAGGTTAGTTTCTTGGGACATATCCTATCTAAGGGCGGTGTCGCTGTTGATCCTAGTAAGGTACGAGATGTCCTTGGATGGAAGCAACCTAAGAGCGTCACCGACATTCGTAGTTTTCTTGGACTTGCGGGATACTACCGTAGGTTCATCAAGAATTTCTCAAAAATCGCGAAGCCTATGACCCAACTTCTAAAGAAAGAAAAGAAGTTTGAGTGGACAGCGGAATGCGAACAAAGTTTCCAAACCCTGAAAGAGTGCCTGACGGAAGCTCCCGTACTTGTTCTGCCAGACATTCACAAGAGCTTTGATATCTACTGTGATGCATCTCGCCACGGGCTCGGTTGTGTGCTTATGCAAGACGGCCGAGTGGTGGCCTACGCATCGAGGCAATTGAGGCCCCATGAGGCCAATTATCCCACACACGACCTAGAGCTCGCGGCTGTAGTTCATGCCTTGAAGATTTGGCGACATTACCTCATCGGTAATCGCTAAGTAGATCTACACCACCATAAGAGCCTTAAATATATTTTCACCCAAGCCGACCTGAATTTGAGACAAAGAAGATGGCTTGAGTTGATTAAAGATTATGATATGGGACTCCATTACCATCCAGGAAGGCTAATGTAGTGGCCGACGATTGAGCGTAAAATCTCAATGCAACCGCTTGTCAGTAACTCCTTTTCTCGCAGCTTATGTGCTGCATTGCAAAGCTTACACCTGGAGATAGTTGAAGAAGGTTCGCTTGCAGCCCTCAGTGTGACTTGCACACTTGAGGACCAGATTAGGGAAGCCCAGAAAACTGATGCGGAAGTGGCTAAAATTGTAGAACTATTGAAACGAGGCAAGGCTAAATGTTTTAAGCAAGATGCACAAGGTACTCTATGGTTTGGAAACCGTATGGTGGTACCGTTTGATCACCACTTGAGAGAATTGATTCTCAAGGAGGCTCATAACTCAAAATTCTCTATCCACCCCGGAGTACAAAAATGTATCAAGATTTGAAAAAGAAAGCGTGGTGGAGCCGAATGAAGCAAAACGCGTTGCGCAAAGATGTGGCCGAGTGCGATCTATGTCAAAGAGTTAAGGTGAGCACTTGAAACCATTGGTACTCTAGATCCCCGCCCATTCCCGGTGGAAATGGGAAGAAGTTGGCATGGATTTTATCACCGCCTTCCTAGAACTAAAGCTGGATTCGATTCTATATGGGTAATTGTGGACCGCTTGTGAAAGTTGCTCACTTCATTCCTGTCAAGACCATCTACCGTGGGGACAAGTTAGCGGAGCTTTACATTGCAAGGATTGTTTGTCTCCACGGTGTTCCAAAGGTGATAGTTTCCGATAGAGGCCCTCAATTCACGTCCTATTTCTGGGAATGCTTACATAAAGCGATGGGGACGATCTATCTTTTAGCTCGCTTATCACCCGCAAACGGATGGACAAACCGAAAGGGTGAACCAAGTTTTGGAAGATCTTCTTCGGCTTGCGTGTTGTCCTACCGCGATAGTTGGGAAAAATGTTTACCGCTTGCCGAAGTTCTCATACAACAACAGCTTCCAATCGAGTATTCAAATGTCACCCTTCGAAGCATTGTATGGGAGAGCTTGTAGAACACCTTTGAACTGGTCCGAAGCCGGGGAGAGGCCATTTTATGGCCCAACCTTGGTGGAAGATGCTGAAGAACAAGTTCGTGTCATTCGCGAACGACTTAGGACGGCTCAAGCACGCCGAAGTCATACGCCGACCGCCGCCGCCGCGAGTTGAGTTTCGATGTGGACGATCATGTATACCTTAAAGTCTCTCCCATGAAAGGAGTTCGCGCTTCCAAATCAAGGGTAAATTAGCACCTCGCTATATTGGACCTTTCCGTATTCTAGCTAAGGTGGGATCGGTGGCATACCGGTTGGAGTTGCCACCATCACTTTCGAGCGTGCATGACGCCTTCCACGCCTCCCAACTCAAGAAATGTCTTGAGTCCCAACGAAGCAACCGAGTTGGATAAACTCGACTTGCAACCCGATCTATCTTATCGAGAGCCCGATTCGTATCCTTGAGGAAACCGAGCGTAAGACTAGGAATCGTAACATCAAGTTCGTCAAGGTTCAATGGAGCAACCACACGGAGGATGAAGCAACTTGGGAACGTGAAGACCGGATGCGGCGGCGATCGCACCTCTTCTCTACCAAGTGCCTTCGATCAAGAGAAGAAAGGTAAAACATAGCAATATAAACAAAATTGTTCTTATGGCATAATTATAGCATGTCAACACTATCTTTGAAGGAAATCAAGACAACATAAATTATAACTTCTAATGAAAACTTTCTAATTCTTCTTCCACCCGGATCTCGGTCGAGATCTTTTGTAAGGGGGGAGGTTTGTCACAACCCCAACTAATTAAATTGGATTAATATGTATTTCACTAACAAGCATTATCAAACTCAAATCATTTCATAATATATTGTACTTGGAAAATCTAATTTGAGGTGAACATACACATCAAGATTCGGTTTCCACTTCAAATCAGTAATAAATAGTGGTGATCATCATCTGAAATCAATTTATTTAAATACTACATTAATTATCAGGAATTAATATAATTTTTCCCAAATTTTTGGGACTAGTTTGAACCTCATTAAAATTCAAACAACATCCATAGGCATACAACAAGTTTGAATTTAAATATCACAAACTATTTTATGAACAGTAGGTGTTTATAATTTTTATGGGAACTATATCATCCCAGAACCCCACGAATTATTTCATGATTTTATGAAATTTATTTCTATTTATGAGGCTCGTCAAAGTGGTAAATCTAAATTAATTCTCACCAAACTCAACCTCGACCGCCTAGCACTGTTCCTCGGACTCGAGTCCGACTCGGCCACATGACTCAGCCAAACCACCTAAACGCACCGTCACATGCAACCGTTAGATCCTCATCCGATGGTCCAGATCTCGCCAACCTGTCGACCCGTCCGAATGCCACCACCAATATCATCCGCCCGATCCTGATCTAACGGACTCAAATCGCCACGAGTGGTGCATCACCTCCGCGCTCGAAGTCGCCGTGCCGCGGGCCCGCTGTCGAGCCTTTCTTCTTCCTCAGCCGACGCCGCGCAGAGCTCCTCGCCACGCGGTCGCTCACGCCCGAGCCGCCATCACCTCACCGCACCGTTGGCCTATCCCCGAGCTCCCCCTCTGCACACCGCACCCACCCCCAACGTCTCTCTGGTTTTTAACACCTCTCGCAACCCTCCTTCTCCCTCACTTCTCCTCGGTTGACAGAGGAGAGGGAGGCTTGCTTGAAGCTCTCTGCTGGGGTAAGTCACCTCCGCGTGATTCCTTCTGGTTCTAGTTTCCATCCCGTCTCAATTTTTGCTCACGCGAGGTCTTGTTTTTGCTTGTAGCAGCCGGTTCATCCTCGTGCTCTAACCCACCTCCGGAGCACGCCCCGAGTGGCATCCGTAGGTCTTTTCTTGTCTCTAGGAGGTATGGTCCTCGCTCCCTCGTGTCACTTTGTGCGCCTTAGCTCTCTAATCGAAACCCCTCAACTTATTTCAGGGTTGCACGGCAAGACTTTGCTGGATTGAGGGATTGCACCATTTAGGCCGTGACACAACCTTTCCTCTCCCACTTCATTTTGGTAAGCCATCCTTCGATTCCTTGCTCTTATAGCTTGACCTTGAGTCCCTGGAGCTGATCCAAGCACTCACTAGTCTTGGTTTTGCTTAGGGTTGCCTCTCCTCGCAAAGCCGCATCGCCGCCAACTTTCTTCTCCGGCTCCGACGAGTCTCCTGCCGCTCCGAACCTCTCCAAGCCCTCTCCTAGCTGCAGGTAACTCCCCTAGGCCCTTAGATAGCATAAGCAACCGCTTGTTTGCGCTGCGGAGCGAAGTGTTGCCATTTACGTTTTTGCCGTATAGCTCACCGCCGCCCAACTCCGGCTAGCTGCCGGTGCAGTCCACCTCGAGCACTCTAACCACCACCCTTAGACGCGCCTTGCTATTGCGCAGCCTATTCTTGCTCTTGGCCGGCGCGCCGTGAACCGCCGCTTCGCAAGCCGCCGCAAGCGGGCGGTGGCGTTTTTGCGTCGCGCCGACAGGACGTGCATCGAGCTTAATCATTTGCCACGTTAACCCAATCATTAGCTTTTAAACACCGTCTTAGCCGCCCTAATGTGTCGTTTACAAGTGGGACCTTGCAATAAATCCAAAGACATCGTTTTAAAGCCACGAACATCGACGTGTGGACCTGTGGCATTAAACACGTGCTAAGAAAAATCAAATGAACTGGATTTAATCTGGACCGTCAGATGCGAAAGGAACGGTTTGGATTGGTGAGACATTCGACCGCCCTATTGCATTCGAATGAGGACCGTTGGATCTTGATCCAACGGCCGCAACCATCGCTCGCACGCACACGCGCGCTGCGCGCTAGCAATGGTCACGACGAAGCGGCCCGCTGGTCGAAAGGATCGCGGCTAGCGCTGCACTCGGTGAGAAGAGTAAAAATCATTTTAGTAAATTCGAAATCAGTTTATTTATACACTGGAAATTAGTATTAACTTTAGAAATGCATAACTATTTCATCTTAACTCCAAATCACATGAAACCACTTCTGGAAATTTACACCCTTAATGGACTTCCTATCAAAATTAGTTTCATACATGTCTCTGTAGCAGAGGGCTTTAATTGGAAATTTATTCATTAGAATCATTATATTTACAATAGGAAAATGGACTGAAATCTTTAAAAATGCATAAGTAAATCTTAGAACCTCCAAAAACAGTGAGACCACTTTTGGTAATTTTCATTTTCAGTAAACTTAATTCTAAAAATGATCTCCACCTTACCTCTGTCACAGAAATTATTTTGGGAGAATATACTCCTTAGCTCCATTATTTTTATATTATAAAAGACTGATAACTTTGAAAATCAATAACTAAATCCTAAGAACTCCAAATGGGACAAACTCAACTATTCTGAACTTGTATAAATATTACCTATTTACCTATGTAATCCTTTGCCCCACCACTGTTCTACAAATTTTGGCCAATTAATTAAATTACATGATTTGAGGGTTAATGAAACCTGAAATTCAAACTAGCATAACTTCCAATTCATAACTCCAAATGGAATAATTCTTTTACCTAAATCCATTTAAAATCATGATCTAACTACTGTAGAAAACCATGCATTTTTGAGCATTTTGGTTTTTGAGTTGTTTTCTGTATTTATTTGATGTTATAATTATATAGATCCCGAGCATATTGACATCGACACTTACGCTACTGAGAGCGAGCAGCTACTATACCAGCAAGGCAAGCATCATTTGAACTTTCTTTTGCATCATATTTGATCCCAGTTTTGGTTAAGTTAGTGCAATGATAATTGCTTGCATGCTATTTTGATTATGTCAATATTTTTGTGATGTGTAGTTTAGATATGTCCTATGCTTGAGGTTAATATTGAATTATGCCAACTCCTATATGCTTAAGGTAGGATGTGTGAATTATGGGTGATAGAATTGCTTAGCCATGCAAGTCTAGATACGGTAGTTCGATCGTCGGGAATAACCCGATGGTTTTGGGATACACACAACTCTTACGTTATGTTTTTACTTCAGATCTTTGTAGCTGTTTTATGAGTTAAACTTTGTCATTTTTAAATGAGATTTGGTCCGACAAGTGTTGGTTAGTGATGGTGCTTTGTGCACGAGCATTGGGTAAGTGGAAGGACTTGTCGGACAATTGAGGACCGAACTTTGGGTACCATCGTTCAAGCAACACTCGTCGCCACACGCGTGTATGGGTGCCGTATGGTTAAGTAGGGGAGGGTTTTATTGTGTTAAGTCCTTGGTGGTGTAAGGGCATAGCGACCGTGAAATCCTATGTTCTTTGAGGAGCCGATGTAATCCTTATAGTGTGCAAGGGAGCACCAATTCTTTTATTTTGATTGCATCGGTATTTCCAATATAACTTGTGAGCCCCCTAGCAAGTGCTATCCGACGCTTGTACTAGGCAAGGAACCATCTCACAAGGGGACTTAGCTCAATAGGGCTTTCTTGCTAAAAATGATCAGTATCTTGATTTACAGTACGGCATACCATAGGAAGTGTGCTATTTCGAGGCCTCTGGAGGCTTACGGGCTAATCAAGTCGTGTGGGTAAAGTAGTACACCCTGCAGGTATAATCTATTCGAATAGCCGTGTCCCCTGTTATGGACGACCGCTTGAAATTTGTGGTGCTATTGTTAGACTTTTAATTTAAAATTGTGGTTGAACTTGGTATTCGCCATGAACGGACGCTCATGTGTTTAGTACATCAAAGTGGGCTGCCACTTTGGTCCTTGTATGATTCAATTGTTTATTACTGAAATGCTTTACTATATGCTTTACTTCTACTTCAAATCTGATTTTAAAATGGGCACATGGAAAACTAGTATGTGTAGGATGTTAATTGTTGCGTCTCTTTCGCAAAACTAAACCAATATGAGCCATCCTTTGAATGACCTTTATGCATAACTATTTTTATTTGTGTAAGACTTGCGAGTACACTTGTACTCACCGGATGTTTCTTGGCCTTTTCAGGTGAGGAAGGTTATGATTACGATGATCTCGCTAGTGTTGACTTGGGCGACACTAATGAGTCGTGTGCTACCATTTAACCCCCAGTCGGTTGCCGATGGGTGATGGGCATACCACTGCTGGTCTTTTGCTTTATCTATTTACTTCCGCTGCTACTTGATACTTGACTTGAATTTGGCCGGTCGGCCGTTTGTAATAGACCGTAGACTTTAACTATTATGCAGTATGTCTTTTAATCTCTTGTTGTATGTGTTGTATGGATGTAACCAACGTTGAATGAGGGTATGAGTATATTGGTCGTTGATCTTGGGAGCCAATATATGTCATACTCGTTGTTTATGGATTCCCATTTAATTCGCTAAGTGCAGTGCTTTGAATCAAAAGAGAATCGAAAATCATGTAGTGCTCGCAAAGGAGCAGCGCGCATGATCGTCGAGGCTCTAGTATTCGGAGAAGCCTATCACTTGGATAGGATTAAATTGGAATTGATTCACCGGAGACCCGTATTTATGTCCCTAAGACCTTGTCTAATCTCGGTCTTATGGAGATAATTACCGGGGTCCCCACAGTTGCGGCTCTTAATTAGCATCGTCCATTGGAAAGCATCTTGTTAGACTTAGTCATGCCTGCATACCAAAGGAAGTGTGCTAACCGTGGCTGGTGGAAAGGCGGTCTATCGTGTGGGTACATTGGTACACCCTGCAGGTTAAAACTATTCGAATAGCCTCGCCCTAGGTTATGGACATGCTTGGTAAGGTCGTGCAAGAACTAGACTACAACTTTTAAAAACTTAAACTTGACATGGGTGGTATGAAGGGTACTTCATGCTATTGTTGTGGTGACTATGGGTTAGTCACTTCTAGGTTGGTGTTGTCATCTATCTATTGTTATAATTGTCTCTCTTTATTTGAACAATAAAAGTTAATTGCAAACTTGCTTTGAATCTATTACCCTATTGCAAATGAAAACTTGCTTTATGCTGAAAATAAGTCCAAAGCCTCATCCACTTAAATAAAGCTTGCATGTAGTTAATTATAGTTACGTTATCTCACACGTCGGTCTTGCAGTACAAAAACAAGTTTTGTACTCATCCGCTTGCTTAATATTAATTGTTGCAGAGGAAGAAGGTGAGCCCCAAGGGCCTCACTTTTGTGAGTTGTGTTGCGGCGCCGTCTGGGACGATTAGCTTGGCGGTCCGGTTGGTTGCCTTGTGGGTAAAGTCACACCGATTGGCTTTTGTTTATCACCATCTTATGGCCATTTTGCTTCCGCTGTGTATTTACTTATTTGTATGACTTTTGGCCGGTCGGCCTCTCTTTTGTAATAACTCTCTTTATATTATCTATGTCTTTCAGTTGTTGCTTTTACTTCGGCTCTATGTGTATGGATGGAATTGATGCATGATTTTGTAATGGGGTGTGTATACTGCAATTCTGGGAAGTATACATATCTCGAGGCTTGGTTTATTTGATTTGTACTGTTAGGACCAAGTGGATGGTTAAACAGTACAAGCCGAATAAACCGGGGTCCTCACACCTCTCCTCATTAATCTCATCAAGCTCAATGCCTTCTTCAGGGACACCAACTGGACCCCGCTCTTTGCGAAGCTCCTCTAGTATCTCCCTCCTCAAGACGCTCGTGTTGTCATTCAACTGAGTGTTGAAATCATTTGTGAGCTTCTCAAGGTCATCTTGTGTAACATATGCTGGTTCTCCTTCTTTCCCTGACATGGTTAGTGCAAACAAAGAAAAACTATATATGTGGATGTGGAAGTTTTTATTTGTGGAAATCACTCAATCTCACATTCTCTTACCGACCGAAGTTCTTATGCGTCCTTGATGGAATTGAAGAGCTGCCCACACTTTGGTGTCGGTAGACAACACAAGGTGATAGATTAAGCAAATTCAATTGCACAAGCACTGTTAGACAATGGCTTATTTGTGGAGCTTGGAGGGAAAAGTATTTGCCTATGCAATCTGAAATTTCTAGATATTGTAAAGCTAGGTAACAATCCAAACTAGAATTCAATGCCTAGTTGCTGATCCAAAAGATATAAGCGAAGAACGAATCAACTCACACGTAAAGATGATGGAACTTAGTGCAATCAAAGGAATGAGCTAAAAATATAAGTGATGAACAACTAGCTCTTATTGCACAAGTTATAGAGAGACGCTAGCCAATTGCTTAATGATATAAAATAGGGCACAAGATTGCTCAAAACAATGAAATAGCACAATCTGAAAATAGATACCTTCTAGGTGTGCTTACAAAACAATACCGACCAAGCACTTTTTTTTTAATTTTTTTTTTGGTCTCTGTCTTTTTTTTTTGTCTTTTGTTTTTCTCCTTTTTTTTTCTTCTTCTGTTTTTTTCTTTTGTACTTTGGCCAACAAACAATGTTCACATAGAGCAGCACAAACCCATTAGGTACAGCAAAAACTCACAAGCTAGATTGTGCGATGAGATGAAAATGAGCAGCCCTAGAGTAATATCAACAAGCTAGTCTAAAATAGGAGTAAAGTATTCGCAAAGGATTGAATTGGCTCACAAAAGATATATGCGAATTTTTTTTCCGCTTACTGTAGGCGCGCAAAGTAACAGCGTGAGCGTTGTTTTCTGGCAAACTGCCTCGTGGCTAGTACTGTAGCGCAGGAACAGTAACTCGTAACACTGTAGCAAACAGAGCTAGCAACTCGTGCACTGTAGCTATGCACGCGGACCTTTCTCCCTGCACGCGACTAACGATGGTAGCGTACGCGCACTGCAGCCGATGTGTTTTTTTTTTCACAGGCCAACAGCCAAGCCACCGAATCGCAACGCACTGTAACAGACCACCGTGCGCACTGTAGCAGATTGATTTTTTTTGGTTTTTGATTGAACACAAGATCAAGCAACGCAAAGAAACTATGATCAGCGACTAAACACAGTTTCTAATGGATCAAAACCTAACAAAACTCACAAGAATCAACAGATTGAACTACGGGCTAGAGGGGTTTTTTTGTGCCTTTTTGTGTATAGGATAAAATAACTAAATCTAACTACAGGTAAATTGATCCTACCGTGGTAATCAATGCTCTGATACCAAGATGATATGGGGGATGCCTGATCTTCACGACGTAGGATCGATGATAACTTTGGATCCGTGCATCCTGACGAACCGATGGCGCCAACCACTGTCAAAACAGTAACCTGGGACAAAAGAATTCGCCCAACCACACGCTCGTGATCCCGTCTATCGACCACACAAAGTAGACGTGTCGCTGCTCCTGCAAAACACAAGGATTCATAAGAACAACGGAACGACACAACAGATTGGAACTCCCAATTCTAGTGGGGGCAATATTGCTCAAACCCTAGAATCAAGAATATATTAAAATCTGAAAAATATCCGTCCCCTCTGCATGGCGGCGCAACCTCTCCTTTAATAGCCGGCAGCCGAAAGGTGCGCACAAAAGCAAACCGAAACAAACACTAATCGGTTCAGCCAAACAAAAACCAAAACGGACTCAAAGTCCTAATGGATTACATGGCCGAAACTAGCACATGGCCAAAACTAGCATGTAGCCCACATGTTGATTTGGTAGTTCGTGGCCGAAGCTAGCATGCAGCACACACGTTGATTTGGTAGCTCGAATAAAAAAATAGCAACTGTGATGTCCTTCTTGTGTATGCATGATGTGCTTGCATTTATTTAATACTTTCCTTGCTTTCCTTCTAAGCAAATCCCGTAACACATGCATGAGGTCATGTAATACACATCATGCATGTAGACCTTGTGTCCAATACTTTATTTATTTCCTTGTGGCACATGCACAGGCAGATTCCATGCATTCATGCCTCCTTGTGGTCCTAAAGTCTCCTCACACACAAATCTGAGAATAATTAAAATACTAGCATTAGGTAGTAACCAGTTCTCATGTAAATTTAAACCAAATTTAATTAGGAGCGAGTTCACCTGCTGGTTAATCTCTTTAGCTTGTGCTCGTGTAATCGGTCCAATCGGCGGGATGTCCTCATCAATTTCCCGCACGCTCATTAGGGTGTTCACCCTGTTCATCACCGGTGGTGCTCTTGCCATTGCCACGAGGGGACGTAGTGTGTGCTCGTCGGGGAGCATCGTTAGCCCTGCCTCTGGGAGAATGATCATTATCAGAGGGAAGGACAAAGACCTCCCATTGAGGATCTCCACTTGCGCTCGAGGCCTCCTCGCTTGAGGAGTAGTCGAGAGGCACCATCTGGCGACTTGGAGTAAACTCCTGCAGGAAGGGGAATTCCGGGTCATAACCATCTCCGTTCGCAGGTGTGCCCTGCAATGGGATGGTCGAACTCGCAGGAAAAGCGTGTTTGATCCCTTCCTCTGCGGGGTTAACTGGAGAGAGGGGACAACCAGGTGTCGATGAAGCTCCGGAATAATGGCCTCCAGAACTTGCCTCGCCAAGTCAGACTGCCTTAGGTGGCCTCGAACATTCAGAGGGAGAACTCTCGTCATGTTGTGAGCCTGCCTTGATGCAGTCCATGTTGTGGTCAGATTGGCCCTTGCCCTCTGAGGAAACTGATCCCTCAGCTGGACGTACTGTTGTGGGGGATAAGGATCCCTCCTCAACTCCATCAGTGGCATGGTCTCCGGGATTTGATAGAAGATCTCTAGAGGCGGCAATACCATCAGATGATTCAATTCTCGACTCGTAATCGAAATTGGCATCCATGTCGACGTCTACGTAATCGGCCAAGTCGAACCATTTCTCCTCATTCCACTCTCCTGCCATGGAAGCATCAAAGAGAAAAAAAACTGTTGACAAGGAATTACCAGAAGATCCCCACGGTTGGTGCCAATTGTTAGTGTTTTAGAACCAATCTTACGTAAAGATTGTTTGATTCGGGGGTCTCCACAATTGATCACATCGACAAAAAGACACGAGGATTTTTATACAGGTTCAAGCCTTCTCCGGAGAGAATAAAAACCCTACTCATGTGTGTATTGTATTGTATTGTGTATACTGGTTATAATCAAGGTAAAGTCTAATGCCCGTGCTCCTGATTGTCTCCGCCCCTCTTATCTCTGACTGAAGCCCTTTTATAGTGCACAGAGAGGTGGTCGTTCCTCCAGGCCAAGAGGTGCCTCATTATTCCATATAATGGACGTAATAATGTTAGTAATCACCGGAGTAGTAACCCCTCCACGTTGCCTAGCGGTTACTTGTCAAAGATAATGGCGCGTTATGTGCAGTTACTCCAAAGAATAACAACGTATATTAACTGCTTAGATTCTATAATCAATAGAGCCTACAGACAAGTGGGCCCGATTGATTATGAGGTGGTCATAACTAAGTTGGTTGTAGAAGAACGAGTTTTTCGCCGATACGGTCACTTTTCAAACCGTATTTACAGTAATGACCGGTTTCAACTCGTATTTGCAAAATTAGCAGGCCGGGCGCGCGGCCAGCCCGCGCCCGCGCTGAAGGAGCGACGCGTGGACGTGGGCGCAGGCTCACCGCGCCCGCCCGCCACCTCGCGCGCGCCACCTCAGCTCGCGCCGCCACCGCCCGCCCGACCACGTCGGCGACCGGCGCAGTCGACCTGCGTCCAACCACGTGCCGGCCGAAAAAAAACACTATTGCAGGGGAGCGTTGTCACCCCGCTCCCCCGCAATAGTGCCCCTAGGTTAGCCGGTTTAGGGTTGTTTAGGGTTAGGTTAGGTTTAGTAATTAGGTTAGGTTAATTAGATAGTTAGAGTCTGAAATTTAAAAGAATTTTAAAATATAGTAAATGAGTTCTAAAAATTATGAAATTTTTTGTGTAGCCTGCTGACACCTTGTACTTGTTTGTGTAAATTTTTCGTAATTTTATCCATTCAGAATTATTATCGCTACTTCGTATGAATTGCTATCCGTGTACTCGCTTGTTTTGGAGATTAAAGTTTCGTAATTTCATGTGACTTAGAATGTATTTGAGATTTGCCGGACTTGGAATGTATTTGAGATTTGCCGGACTGTTATGCGGAGAATTAAAAAACCTCGTAGTGGCCATCTTTTCCACCGTCCCTCCTCCCTCCTCCGCACATCTGTCGCCTCATCCAGAAATTTCAGCGCCAATGTTTACGGAATTCCAGAATGACATGGATGCTAGTCAACGTACCAGTATTACCCGCACAATCAAGTGCAGGATATGCAAGACCCCTAGGCATTCAATGAAGGATTGTCCCAATAGACCTAGCTCGTCCGGTCGTTATTCAGTGTCGTAATTTCAAGTTTTTTTGTCTTGCTTGTTATGTCTCGATATTTGAATTTTAGGTTTTGGATATTAGGGTTTCATGGTTCCAAATATGCTATACTTTCCCTTACTTGGAATGTATAAAAAAGACTAAATTGCAAGTCCATTGAAGATGTCGATATGCAATGCACGCGACGCATCCATTAAGCAGTCCACTCGATAAAAGGCAACAGCAATGACATGAAGCAATCCACTCGATAAAAGGCAACCACAATGACACATCGACCATTAAGTTACATTGTTCACGAGATTGAACATAATTGCGTAAATAAGGGGACGAGTACGGAGGTATAAGCTTCTCTGGTCGTGCCTAATGGTAGATGGTGTCTCGCGCTACCCACATAGAGTGTTGTTCACGGGGCTGCCTCAGACGTGGGTTGCCGTCGTTGTAGTGGCACGCACATATGCAGCTAGGGTTCGCGCAGCAGCATGTGGGATCATATGAACTTCCTATGTTTACGACCTCCTCGTTGCCCCTCTCGCGCTACATCTGTTGGCGGAGGTCATCGTTTTCCTCGTTGAGATCGTCAATCCGTGCCTCCAACTCAAAGATTCGGTTCCACAATATATCCACGTACATCGCAACATGTCGTTCATGGGGAGGATCGATCCAGCGGACAAAGTCGCATTTCACCATCTGCTGGAAAGGAGGGTAAACAAGGAGGCTCTATTAGCAGTAACGTAAAGGAAACAACTTACTAATTGTACCCGAGAGTGTGGGCATCGGAAGAAACGTCGTCCGCCATCGAAAGGGCCGTCCAAGACCTGCACGACAGCATCCTCCCTCTGTCCGTATTTTGGCCATACCGGTTGAGCACGCTTGTTCGGCATCAAAGGGTAGTTAGGCCCAAAGTCCTCCCTTCTTTGAAGGGGAAGGTCTTGCTTTGGCGACCCCGGTTGGAATGGTCCCATTGCTTCGTCTGCCATGGTATGTTACTGCAAGACGGAGAAGGTTTTTCTTCCTACGGTTTAGAGGATCGAGTGGTCCTACTTTCGTCGTGTGGGGCGTGCATTTTATAGCCCGCGGGGTGAGGCTTGTAGATGACGAGACCAGACGTGACAACACTCTGCCTCCTCAGCTTTTCAGATCAAAAAGTCAAGACTCTGCAAAGTAGGACATGACAGCTCCCTGCAAAGTAAGACGTGACAACACTCTGCCTCCTTAGCTTTTCAGACCGAAAACACAAGACTCTCCAAAGCAAGACGTGACAGCTCTGTAACATCTCAAGTACACACATAACAACCAAAATACGTGTACAAATATAGTAAAATAAAATCGCATAACATGCGATACTACACGACTCACTCGTCTGAGTCACTACTCTCTACCTGCTGCGGCTGCGTTCGCGTGCACGACCTTGTTTTGCGCCGAGCATGACCTGTGGAGTACGTCCACCGGTCCGGAGAGCGCGTGTCGGTGCGGAGGGGGTAGGGAGACCGTTGAGGCGGAGGTGGACCGATGGTGAACCGGGCCGTGCACGGTAGGCGTACATGTCGTCGTGATCAGCCATGCCGACCTGGGGGACAACTCCGAGGAATTCATCCACAACGGAGGCTATTAAACCACTCTGGGGGTGCGATGCCTGCAACACCGGTTGCGCGGATGAAGTCAGGCCTTCGACGTACGGGGTTCCCGTGTACCCGGAGGGGCTCTGGCCTGGAACGTACTGTGGGGCACCGAACCCGGAGGAGCTCTAGCCTGGAACGTACCGTGGGGCACCGAACCCGGAGGAGCTCTGCCCTGAGTACGCTAGAAACCCTGGCTGCCATTGATCGTTCCCTAGCGTCGTGTACTGCTCCCTCACACGAGCTGGGAGGCCCGTATCCTCGTCATCAGTCGACGTGAACTGGACAAGTACAAGTAAGCACTCTGGACGTAAAGTAACAACCTCGTACCTCCCGGATGTGCACTGCAGATAACTGAGGTAGAGCGCTAGTCTGTATACCGGGTCCGGACGACAGAAGTGATTCATCCCGACGAACCTACCGTGAGAGAACGGCATGATGTTAGCGGCACGTATGGCATAAACCAAAAAACAGAACGTAAATTTGAATATAGCGACTTACCCCCGCGGCGACCTGTCCCGCGGATGACCAACGGGAAACGCTACGACGCCTACCGGACTCGCTAGGTCGTGCTGAAGAACTAGCGGGTGAGCACGGCCCCCCCACTTCGAGCTCGATGCGCAGGGTGTCGTCCCTCGAACGACCGTAGCTCAAGTTCTTTACTATTTTCTTCATCTCCGCCGAGATGTTCTTCAAAACTTTTTTATACCCCGCTGGGGTTCTATTTGGGCTGCTGAGGGCGTCGTCCGATACGCTCTGGACGTGCAGCGCCCGCTCCAACTGCAGTGACATACGTAACAGGTTCATTAACAAAAGGTACGAATGTCGTCAATGAAACTGCGAACCAGAGGTCGTAAGTGTCGTACGGCGTTGTCAAGTTGGGAAGCGATGTGACGGTCGTGCGTGCGGCGGAGGCTCTCCTCGTGGTGCATCGGCTGTGTCACCTCCTCTGGGCGCTTCGGAGGAGGAATGGTCAGTCTTGCGCGCGTTCGTGGCACGTACCACTCCATATACGCACCATACGACTCATGGTCGTACGGACGCTGCTCATGCCAGATATCCATGTGCGCCGTGTTCATCCATTGTGAGGACCCCAGTTTATTTGGCTTGTAATGCTTAACCAACCACCTGGTCCTAGCATCACAAATCAAATAAACTGATCCTCGAGATATGAATACTTCCCAGAAAGCAGTATACGCACCTCGTTACAAAATTAGACATCAACTCCATTCAACATAGAGTCCAAACAATACACTACAAACGGAAGATAAACAAATAGTAACAATATTACAGACATAGGCCGACAGGCCAAAGATACACAAATAACCAGAACGACAGCGGAAGCAAAAGTGCCATAAGATGGCTATAAACAAAGCCAATCAGTGTGCCTTCAACCCACAAGGCATCTGAACGGACCGCCAAGACTAGTCGTCACCCACGAAGCGACAAAGACACGACTCACGAAGTGAGGCCCCGAGGCTCACCTTCTTCCTCTGCAACAAAACATTAAGCAAAGCACACGAGTACAAAGATTGTCTTTGTACCCGCAAGACGACGTGTGAACTAGCGCACTGCTCATATGCTACATGCAGCTTGTTTAGTGGAGGCCATATGTTTTATTTGCATAAAGCCAATTTTCATTTGCAATCAGAATACGTTTGAAGGCAAGTTTGCAATTCATTTTTAAGATTGAAATAACAAGAAGGATAATAATAGCAACAGAGCAAAGATAAAACAACCTAGAAGTGACTATCCCAATAGTCACCACAACAATAGCACGAATCCCGCATTCGTACCACCCATCAAGTTTTAATTTAAATGTTGTAGTCTAACTCTTGAAAAGCTTACCCAAGCGTGTCCATCACCTAGACGAGGCTATTCGAATAGTTTTTAACCTGCAGGGTGTACCATCGTACCCACACCTCGCATCGCCTTTAAGCCAAAGCACACTTAGAAGGTATGCCGCACTGACTAAGTCCTACGAGATCTGTTTCCAATATTGTGTATCAACCTCGAGCCGCTCGTATGGATAGAAACCCATACGCTACATGGTAAAGCCGAAAAGACAACTACCCACTCGGGATAAAGCTTTTGGACAACTACCATGCTCCCACCTCCATCCCTCCTGCGACCTCCTGCGACCGGAGCCAATACACGCCAAAGTACTAGGTCAAGAGAGGTCCCATATACTCTAGTGTGGTTAGCACGCGAAATGCCTGGATAAAAATTCACTCACAAGATGTTCGGTCCTTAATTGACCGGGCACCTTTCGATCACACCCAAAAGATCACACCAATCTTACCATTGTGCGCGTCCAAATCATTTTTGTTTTCATTTTTAGTTTTGCAATTAAACATAGCGAAATGTCTGAAACATAAAGTTGTAGTAAATTTTGTGTGATCAAGGTTACCGACTAAAGTCGATAACCGCCCAGATTCTACCGATACTAAGCATGTCTAGCAAATGAAATCGTATCTACTAAGTGACAAGAAATCATCCAATGATCTCTAATCACAAAGAAATAACCTAGGCTCGTGTAGTAGAGATCAATATTTTGTCTACAGGATATGCAACTACGGATTTAACTAATCAATTTAACACAAATTAAGCGATGCATACATACAATTGAAACAAAATATTAGACTTTAAAATACCGATAAATATGATCAAGCGCTTGCACATTCTTTGTTGCTCAATATGGTGCGGAGGATCGTCCTCGTGGTTGCCGCAAATATCGAAGCCTAACGATCGAACATAACAAAGACAAATAAGAACGAATAACACCGACAAAACTCAAACATACAACAACACCAAAACAAGCTAAAACTCACACAGCAACCTAAGCAAGATATAACAAAATTTTAGAAACAGAGAACAAATCATTTTAAGTTATTAGCAATTTTCTATGAATTTTCTAAGCTAAAAACACAACAAGTCACTAGTTAATTACTTAACAAATTTTCATGAACGAAGCGAATGTGTAAAACCTATCCTAATAGTTAGTATACTGAAAATGAAATTTTCTGAATTGGGTTCATTTAATTTGGACAATTTTTTGGAAGAGATATGCATTTTCTAATTTAGAAGATACATAAGACATCATTTTATTAGCTAACAGATTTTTGCTACAGAGACATGGGTGAAGCTAATTTTAGTAAACAATACATTTGAAATGAAAATAAACAGCACTGGATTCATGCAATTTGGATAAAAATTGAATTAGTTATGCATTTTACAAGTTTAATTGAATTTAACGCAAATGTAAAAGCATTACTGATTTACTAAAGCATTTAATCCTTTTTCTACCCACACCAACTAACCCCAGACATCGACCGGATGGCCCGCGCAAAGTGTGACTGTAACGACCATGCGAAAGTGACGCGTCGGCGTATTCTAAGAATACGTCTTTGACATATCAAAGTGTACTTCTAACACATACCACGCAGAAATATGCTTTCAAACAGAGAAAACATATCGCCAAGGGTTACACACCCACTAATCGACATCATGGGCCCACATGGCGTTGACTCGAGGGAAATATAACGGTTGGATTAGAGTTTACTAAACACGATTACGAGAGAGGCCCACAAATCGGTGACATAACTAAACAAATATTAGTGTTAATCGAACGCCACGCTGCTCGCCGCGGCAAGACGGGGGACGGCGGCGCGGCGCGCAGATGGATCTCGCGAACTAGTGGGTTTCAAAGCGGCGAGTGATACCCGGGTTCACAGAGACTCGGCGAACCGATGGTGGCGGCGCTGGGTCCGATGGTCACCGGAGTTGAGCTCACGACGCACCGAGGCGAGAAGAAAGCACGCCCACGCGAGAAGGCGTCACGGACTTCTAGAAGACTCGGAAGGTGTGCTTAAGCCGCCTCAACACCGGAGCAAGAAGCACACGATAACGCCGACGAAGAAAGCCCGAGGTGACCGGAATTTCCACGGCGCGAAACCGAGCTTGGAGAAGAATTGGTCGACGCCCGCAACGATGCACAAAAGGCGTAAACAAGCCCACCGTTAGACTCGGTGCATCAATGCGATCCTAAGGGACTAAGTGACGGAGCCGAAACTCACCAGTCGCAAACGAGCTCACGGATCGAGATCGCCGGAGACGGAGACGACAATACCGCTCTTGGTGATCCACCTTTGGACGCCAAGGACCTGGAATAGGCAAATGGAGGCGGCGAGGCAAGAGGAACACGATGGTGCGATCGCCGGCTCTGGCGGCTGCTCGAACGGCGGCGCTACGCCGAAGTTTTTCTCCGGCCGGCTAAGAAATGGGCGAGAGGGCGCAAGAATGGCTACGAAGGAATGGACGACCCTATGAGGTAGATGGACTTGAGCGATCCTCCGGAGGCGTACACGCGCCCCGGCGTGGCGGCGACGAAGCGCGTGGCACGCATGCGCGATCGCCACGAGCTCCGAGGCGGTGAGTCGGCGAGGAAGAACTCGACAGTGGGACCCATATGTCGGCGACGATCGAGTGGTGCGAACCGGTGGTTTGATTTGATCAACGACGCACCGACCGCTGGATCCGAAATGGACGGGTGGGATTGGTGTATGCATTCGGACAGTCGGTTGCAAGACGCGACGTGGATCGCTCGATCTTCATCGGACGGTCACGATTGATTGGACTCGGGCGACGCTTAGTTGACGCGACCGAGCCAAGTGGTGCGTAGTCGGACTCGAGCCCGAGTTGGGTTCGCCCGAGGAATACCTTTGGAATTTGATTTAAAAGACAGAGAAGGTTTGGGGAATTTTTAGAGGTAGCTCCTGAGCTCTAAAAATTTCGAAATTTTTATGGTAGCTACTAGAGACAGAGGACAACCTTGTATAATTTTTCCAGAACTTTTTATGCACTGCATTGTTCTAGAGAAAATTCACAAGCTGCTGTACAGGGAGTTTGACCAGGTTTCAAACAGAGTTGACTTGGCCATTTGAAATAGCAAACAAAATCTAAAAATTGTGAAATAATTCAGGGAGGTAGATAGGATGATCAAGATGATAGGAAAAATAATTTCAGAGGATGATCACAAGTTTGAAAGCTAAGAATTTTGCTGACAACAATTTCCATTCACAAGAATTTAATTCTAAAAATTGGAAATTGCTAGGGAAAACTTTAGAAACTTTCAAATGATTTGAAGAGACAACAAAAGTTTTTATTTCTCCTCAAAATTTTACATTTGAAATACAAACCCTAAGTTAGGGCTGTTACAAATCTCCCCCCTTACAGGAATCTCGCCGAGATTACGATCACCGGAGAAGAAGGATGGGTAATCGCTCAGGAGACGATCTTCCCGCTCCCAAGTGGCTTCATCCTCGGAGTGGTTTGACCACTGAACTTTAAGGAACTTGATCACACGGTTCCTTGTTCTGCGTTCAGCTTCTTCGAGGATACGAAAGGGATGCTCATGATAAGACAGATCTTCCTGCACATCGATATTTTCCAATGGCGTTTCCTCCACAGGAACACGAAGGCACTTCTTCAATTGCGATACGTGGAACACATCATGCACCCTTCGAGTGTAGCGGCAACTCCAACTTGTATGCAACGGCTCCCACTTTCTTGATGATGCGATATGGCGGAGCATATCGAGGAGCCGCTTGCCCTTGACATCAAACGACGATGTCCCTTCAGAGGTGAGACTTTGAGATACACAAAGTCATTGGGCCGAAACTCAACTCACGACGACGCCGACCGCATAGCTCTTCTCGCTCGATGAGCACGCGCAAGTGCTCACGAATCAATCGCACTTGACTTTCGGCCTCATTGATTGAATCGGCCAAAGAACCGCCTTTCACCGTTTCGACTGCTCAACGGGGTTCGCGGCGCCTCCCATACAAAGCCTCAAACGGTGCCATACCGAGACTAGCTCGAAGTCGTTGTTGTAGGAGAACTCGCAAGCGGTGGACACTTCTCCCAATTCTTCCCATAGGAAAGAACACAAGCACGGAGCATATCTTCAAGAACTTGGTTGACCGCCCGTCGACCATCGACCGAGGATGATAGGCCGAAATGAAAGAAAGAAGGGTCCCCATGGCTTCTAAAGCGTGCCATAGCCGAGAAGTGAAAAGAGAGCCACGATCGACACAATCGTTCGTGGCACACCATGCAAGCTCACAATGCGGAGATATAGAGATCGCCAATCGATCGACACCGAGAGTGGTAAATCTTGGCGGAAGTGCGCGCTACAACCGTCAATCGATCGATAACAACCCGGATAGCATCCTTCCCCAAGAAGTACAGGCGGACCGGTGATAAAATCCATGCCTCGTAATCCCACTTCCACTCTGGTATAGGCAAGGGATGGAGGAGACCGCCGGACGCCGATGCTCGGCCTTGACGCGACAACATATGTCACATCGGCCACGAACACGCAATCTCGCGTTTCATGCGAGTCCACCGAAATCTCGACGCAGATCTTGGTACATTTTAGTGGCCCGGATGGATGGACAAAGGCGAACCGTGGGCCTCTGAAGAATCAAATCCCGCAACTCGGGACCTTTGGGACCACAAGACGCTGCCCAAACCACACAACACCGTGCTCATCTTACGTGAAACACTTGGCTGATCCATCCTTGATATTCTCGCTTGATTTTACCCACACCATCATCGATTCTTTGTCGCCTTGATCGATCCACCAAGGTTGGTTGTACAACCAAGGCGACAAAGGAACCATGCTCAACTAAACCCAAGTTGAGACGCTGAAACTCGCCGCCGGTGCAAAGTTGTCGCTCTTGGATCATCATAGTATTGCAATACACCTTTCGACTAAGTGCATCGGCAACCACATTGGCCTTGCGGTGATATTGAATACCCATGTCATAATCTTTGATTAATTCCAACCATCTCCTCTCGCTCGAGGTTCAAATCTTTGAGTAAATAAGTATTTCAAACTCTTATGATCGGAATACACCTCACAATGTTTCAGATCAAATAATGCCGCCAAATCTTGAGTGCATGAACTCTCGCAGCAAGCTCTAAATCATGGGTGGGATAGTTGAGCTCATGAGGCCTCAATTGCTCGGATGCATAGGCAACCGCCTTGCCTTCTGCATAAGAACACATCCGAGTCCCGACGAGATGCATCGCAATAAATATCGAAGCTCTTGTGGATATCGGGAAGAGTAAGGACTGAGTCAAGTCAATCGCCGCTGAGCTCCCAAAGCTCTCATCACAAGCAGAGGACCATACAAACTTCTTGTCCTTCTTAAGCAATTCGGTCATCGGCTTTGCGATTTTGGAGAAGTTCTCGATAAAGCGCGGTAATAGCCCGCTAAGCCGAGAAAACTCCGCACATCGATGGATCGACTTGGGCTGCCCCAAGATAGAACATCGCCGACCTTCTTTGGGATCCACGGCTATGCCTCCATTGAAAGAACATGGCCCAAAAATGCTACTTCCTTCAACGTAACTCACATTTGCCGAACTCGTGATACACGGTGATGCTCCCGCAACTTGCCCAAAACAATCTTGGATGCTCGGCATGCTCTACTTGATCTTGGAATAAATAAGAATATCATCAATGAAGACCACCACAAATTTGTCCAAAAACTCCATGAATACCGAATTCATCAAGTTCATGAACAAAGCCGAGCATTGGTTAATCCGAAAGACATGACGGTGTACTCGTACAGGCCATAACGAGTAGTGAAAGCCGTCTTCGGAATATCCTCAGCCCTGATCCGGACTTGATGATAGCCCGATCTCAGATCAATCTTGGAGAACACACGAGCCCGGACAAGCGGTCAAAAGATCATCAATGCGGGGCAGAGGATATTTGTTCTTCACCGTCACTTCATTGAGAGGACGGTAATCAACACACATACGCAAAGTCTTGTCCTTCTTCTTCACAAAGATCACCGGACAACCCCAAGGAGATGAACTGGGACGGATGAAACCCTTTGCTTGGAGCTCACCAAGCTGCTTCTTCAATTCTTCTAGCTCATTGGGAGGCATCCGATACTGGCGCCTTGAAATCGGAGCGATTGGGCAACAACTCGATGGCAAACTCGGATCTCGAACCGAGGCATCCCTGCAAATCTTGGAAAGACATCCACAAAGTCGATACTATGGGGACATCCGAATTTGCAAGGTGGCTTTGCTTCTAATGCACATAGATGTGGCCCCTGAGCGCGCGAAACCCGACTGCGCCGCTGAAGGGTGGTGAGATAGACAATCTTCTGGCACAATCGATATGCCCCAAGTGTTGGGACAACCAATCCATGCCAAGAATCACATCCAAACTCGCTGGCCAGAGCAAAATAAGGTTTGCCAAAAATACCAATCCTTCGACTACGATAGGAACATCCCGACATCAGAATCGGCTCTCATTTCCGCCCCGAGAGCGGATGAGCAAAGGAACCCCAAAGGTACACAAAGTGAAGACTACTAGCAGCAGCAAATGATCTTGAAATAAAAGAATGCGATGCTCGTAATCAAATAATACTGCAGCAGGACGAATTAACAAGAAGTGTACCCATCACGACATCCGCGCCTCCGAGCCTCCTCGGTGAAAGGTGGTTGACTCGACCATTGCCGCACCACAGGGCTTCGGATCATCTTACGGTCGGTGGATGACCACTCCCCGCCCGCGTCCTCCATTAGGACGAGGGGCTGCAACACTCGACGGCGAGCATTCGCATAATGGCCCTTGTTGTGGCAAAAACAAGTAACCTCGGCCGCCGGATTGCGAGGCCGCTCTGTCTTGGATCGCGGCGCACGTGGTGGCTGAAACACGCCTGCGGTGGGCGAGGAGCTGGTGCGAGATGGTCTCGCGCCGGTGGAGCAAAAGAACGGCCATCAGTGCCGCCCACCGAGGACGAACGAGGTGGTGTGAGTAGGCGATCGCCTCCCATTTGCGCTGCGGGACTCGCCCAGCGCCTTCGCCTTATGCTCTGCAACGATGGCCTTATCTACCAAGGCCTGAAAGTCTGAGAAGTCCACAATAGATAGCTTGTCCTGCAGCTCCTCGGACAAGCCATCCATAAACTTCTCCTGCTTAGCCTCATCTGAGGCCACCTCACCCGGAGCATAACGAGCCAAGTGATTAAACTCGTATAGATACTCCGTCACAGACTTGCGCCCTTGTTTGAGCGCGAAACTCCTTTTCTTTACTTCATCAGGCCATCTGGGATATGGGCCCGACGAAAAGCTGACCGGAACTCCTCCCACGCGACCACATGGCCCGCGGGCTGCATGGCGAGATAGTTCTCCCACCATGAGAGTGCCGCGCCCTCAAGCTGGTGGGACGCGAAGAGTGCCTTGTCTGCGCCTCGCACTGAGCTATGTTGAGCTTCCGCTCAACCATGCGCGACCAATCATCCGCATCGAGGGTCCTCGAGGCGGAGAAAGTCGGCGGTCGTGTGCGGAGGAACTCTGCAAGTCCCCGCGAGTCCGTGGCCGCCACCACCGGCAGGAGTGGAGGTATTCCTAGCAATAACCTCCAAGATGCGCGTCGGTCCATGCGGTTTCGCTCAATCGGCGAGAACCTCGACCATGGTCGGAGGGAGGAAGCTCCTCATCATGACCCACTGCTGGCGCCACGCGTTCTCCGGCCATCTGGTTCACTAAGACAAGTTAACAATAGCGGAAAACACGAAGTCAATACCCACCGCAATTAACTTACTAATGACACAAAACAAGCACAAGACTTTTAAGTTACAAAACCAAGCGACAAAGATCGAAACTTAGCAAACTCATACATATCTTACCCTTATGTCCCCACAAAATTTTTAATTAAACTAATTCCTATGGTTCTCCCAAAGACCGATTCTCTGGGTATTAACTATCTTTTGATAGGAAAGAGAGAAACCAAGTTTCAAAACTTAAATTAGAGTAAGATGAGAGTAGAAAGCTAAGATAGGTAAGGAATAAAATCTGAGAATCGCCTAGGTTTTCATAAACCTTTTATGATTTGAAAATAAGACTTTCAAAATATCCTAAGGACGACTATGCTTGGGTTACTACGGTCGAATGGCTCGATACCAACTTTGTGAGGACCCTAGTTTATTTGGCTTGTAATGCTTAACCAACCACCGGTCCTAGCATCACAAATCAAATAAGCGATCCTCGAGATATGTATACTTCGAAAGCGATATCGCACCTCGTTACAAAATTAGACATCAACTCCATTCAACATAGAGTCCAAACAATACACTACAAGCGGAAGATAAACAAATAGTAACAATATTACGGACATAGGCCGGCGTGCCAAAGATACACAAATAACGAACAGCAATGAAGCAAAGTGCCATAAGATGGCTATAAACAAAGCCAATCGGTGTGCCTTCAACCCACAAGGCATCCGCCAGGACCGCCAAGACTAGTCGTCACCCACGAAGCGGCAAGACTGACTCACGTAAGTGAGGCCCCGAGGCTCACCTTCTTCCTCTGCAACAAAAACATTAAGCAAAGCACACGAGTACAAAGATTGTCTTTGTACCCGCAAAGGCGACGTGTGAACTAGCGGACTGTTCATATGCTACATGCGGGCTTGTTTAGTGGAGGCCATATGTTTTATTTGCATAAAGCCAATTTTCATTTGCAATCTTAATACTGGTTTGAAGGCAAGTTTGCAATTCATTTTAAGATTGAAATAACGAGAAGGATAATAATAGCAACAGAGCAAAGATAAAACAACCTAGAAGTGACTATCCCAATAGTCACCACAACAATAGCACGAATCCGCATTCGTACCACCCATCAAGTTTTAATTTAAATGTTGTAGTCTAACTCTTGAAAAGCTTACCCAAGCGTGTCCATCACCTAGGGCGAGGCTATTCGAATAGTTTTAACCTGCAGGGTGTACCATCGCACTCCACACCTCGCATCGCCTTTAAGCCAAAGCACACTTAGAAGGTATGCAGCACACACTAAGTCCTACGAGACTGTTTCCAATATTGTGTATCAACTCGAGCCGCTCGTATGGATAGAAACCCATACGCTTACATGGTAAAGCCGAAAAGACAACTACCCACTCGGGATAAAGCTTTTGGACAACTACCATGCTCCCACCTCCATCCCTCCTGCGACCTCCTGCGACCGGAGCCAATACACGCCAAAGTACTAGGTCAGAGAGGTCCCATATACTCTAGTGTGGTTAGCACGCCGAAATGCTGGATAAAAATTCACTCACAAGATGTTCGGTCCTTAATTGACGGGCACCTTTCGATCACACCCAAAAGATCACACCAATCTTACCATTGTGCGCGTCCAAATCATTTTGTTTTCATTTTTAGTTTTGCAATTAAACATAGCAGAAAATGTGAAACATAAAGTTGTAGTAAATTTTGTGTGATCAAGGTTACTGACTAAAGTCGATAACGCTTGATTCTACCGATACTAAGCATGTCTAAGCGGCTGAAATCGTATCTACTAAGTGACAAGAAATCATCCAAATGATCTCTAATCACAAGCAAATAACCTAGGCTCGGTAGTAGAGATCAATATTTTGTCTACAGGATATGCGACTACAGATTTAACTAATCAATTTAACACAAATTAAGCGATGCATACATGGTGAAACAAAATATTAGACTTTAAAATCTTGGGATAAATATGATCAAGCGCTTGCCCGGCTGTTGTTGCTCAATATGGTGTGAGGATCGTCCTCGGGGTTGCCGCAAATATCGAAGCCTAACGATCGAACATAACGACAAATAAGAGCGAATAACACCGACAAAACTCAAACATACAACAACACCAAAACAAGCTAAAACTCACACACAACCTAAGCAAGATATAACAAAATTTTAGAAACAGAGAACAAATCATTTTAAGTTATTAGCAATTTTCTATGAATTTTCTAAGCTAAAAACACAACAAGTCACTAGTTAATTACTTAACAAATTTTCATGAATGTAAAGCGATGTGTAAAACCTATCCTAATAGTTAGTATAATGAAAATGAAATTTTCTGAATTGGGTTCATTTAATTTGGACAATTTTTTGGAAGAGATATGCATTTTCTAATTTAGAAGATACATAAGACATCATTTTATTAGCTAATGATTTTTGCTCAGAGACATGGGTGAAGCTAATTTTAGTAAACAATACATTTGAAATGAAAATAAACAAAGATCGATTCATGCAATTTGGATAAAAATTGAATTAGTTATGCATTTTACAAGTTTAATTGAATTAACGATTAAATGTAAAAGCATTACTGATTTACTAAAGCATTTAATCCTTTTTCTACCCACACCAACTAACCCCGGACATCGGCCGGCGGGCGCGAAAGTCTTGACTGAAATGAACCCACCACGAAAGTGGCGTCGAAGGCGATTCTAAGAATACGTCTTTGACATATCAAAGTGTACTTCTAACACATACCCACGAGAAATACGCTTTCAAACGGAGAAAACATATCGCCAAGGGTTACACACCCACTAAGCGACATCATGGGCCCACATGGCGGTGACTCGAGGGAAATATAACGGTTGGATTAGAGTTTACTAAACACGATTACGAGAGAGGGCCCACAAATCGGTGACATAACTAAACAAATATTAGTGTTAATCGAACGCCACCGCGGCTTTCGCCGCGCAAGACGGGGGCGGCGCGCGCGCGCGCAGTGGATCTCGCGAACTAGTGGGTTTCAAAGCGGCGAGTGATACCTTCGGTTCACAGAGACTCGGCGAACCAGTGGTGGCGGCGGCGGGTCCGATGGTCACCGGAGTTGAGCTCACGACGGCCGGAGGCGAGAAGAAAGCACGCCCACGCGAGAAGGCGTACGGACTTCTAGAAGACTCGGAAGGTGTGCTTAAGCCGCCTCAACACCAGGAGCAAGAAGCACACGATAACGCCGACGAAGAAAGCCCGAGGTGACCGGAATTTCCGCGGCGCGAAACCGAGCTTGGAGAAGAATTGGTCGACGCCCGCAACGATGCACAAAGGCGTAAACAAGCCCACCGTTAGACTCGGTGCATCAATGCGATCCTAAGGGACTAAGTGACGGAGCCGAAACTCACCGGTCGCAAACGAGCTCACGGATCGAGATCGCCGAGACGAGACGACAATACCGCTCTTGGTGATCCTTTGGACGCCAAGGACACGGAATAGGCAAAATGGAGGCGGCGAGGCAAGAGGAACACGATGGTGCGGCGGCGGCTCAAGGCGGCTAAGAAACGGCGCGCTACGCTCGAGTTTTCTCGGTCGAAGCTAAGAAATGGGCGGAGAGGGCGCAAGAATGGCTGCGAAGGAATGGACGACCCTATGAGGTAGATGGACTTGAGCGATCCTCCGAGGCGCACACACGCGTCCGGCGTGGCGGCGGACGAGTGCGTGGCACGCATGCGCGATCGCCGGCGAGCCCGTGAGGCGCAGAGTCGGCGAGGAAGAACGGCAGTGGGACCCATATGTCGTCGCGATCGAAGTGGTGCGAACCGGTGGTTTGATTTGATCGGCGACGCACCGACCGCTGGATCGAAATGGGACGGTGGGATTGGTGTATGCATTCGGACAGTCGGTTGCGCCGCGGCGTGGATCGCTCGATCTTCATCTGACGGTCACGATTGATTGACTCGGCGGACGTTTAGTTGACGCGACCGAGCCAAGTGGAAAGTAGTCGGACTCGAGCCTGAGTTGGGTTGGGCCCGAGGAACAATACTTTGGAATTTGATTTAAAAGACAGAGAAGGTTTTGGGAATTTTTAGAGGTAGCTCTGAGCTCTAAAAATTTCAGAAATTTTTATGGTAGCTACTAGAGACAGAGGACAACCTTGTATAATTTTTCCAGAACTTTTATGCACTGCATTGTTCTAGAGAAAATTCACAAGCTGCTGTCAGGAGTTTGACCAGTGTTTCAAACAGAGTTGACTTGGCCATTTGAAATAGCAAACAAAATCTAAAAATTGTGAAATAATTCAGGAGGTAGATAGGATGATCAAGATGATAGGAAAAATAATTTCAGAGGATGATCACAAGTTTGAAAGCTAAGAATTTTGCTGACAACAATTTCCATTCACAAGAATTTAATTCTAAAAATTGGAAATTGCTAGGGAAAACTTTAGAAACTTTCAAATGATTTGAAGAGACAACAAAAGTTTTTATTTCTCCTCAAAATTTTACATTTGAAATACAAACCCTAAGTTAGGGCTGTTACATCCATGTCATAGTCCACTTATCCTGCTGCATTTGCCAGTCCCGAATCTGCCCACCCCACCTCGTTTGCCTGCATTTCCAGAAAGATTAATGTTAGAAAAGAAGATGTAAGGACTGCGAATATTACTCGGATGAAGTTTGACTCACAGATGTACGGCTCGCTCCAGGAGCATGCCGTCCGGGGGGGGCACGGTGTGAGGACCCGGAATATTTAACTAGTAACACTTAACCTCCAAATGGTTCTAGCATTACTAATTAACATTCTAAGCCTCGATGGACATATGTTTCCCAGAATTGCAACATATGCACATCATCACAAAATTTCACATCATTTCCATACAACATATATCACTAAGTTCAACAACGACATAAAGTAAAGTTATTACAAAAGAGAGCCGACCGCCAAATAGATCAATATACAAGAATGACAATGAAGCAAAAGCGCCATAAGATGGCTAGAACAAAAGTCGACAGGTTAGCCACACACCCACAAGGCAACCGACAGGGCCGCCAAGCTAGTCGCCCAAGCTACCACAACACACTCACAAAAGTGAGGCCCTCGAGCTCACCTTCTTCCTCTGCAACAAAACAATTAAGATAGCATCCGAGTACAAAGATTGTCTTTGTACCCGCAAGATCGACGTGTGGAATAGCAGACCTATTCATAAACTACATGCAAGCTTATTTAGGTGGAGGTTGAATGTCTCATTTTGCATAAAGCCAACTTTATTTGCAATAATGTAATACATTTCAAAAGCAAGTTTGCAAATCTGCTTTGTTATCAAAGTAAAATGAAGTAAAGATACATACAAGTAACCACTGGAAGTGACTATCCCAATAGTCACCACAACATAGCACGAATCCCCGATTCGCACTCACCCATCAAGTTTTAGTTTAAAAGGTTGTAGTCTAACTCTTGAAAGACCTCCCCAAGCGTGTCCATAACCTGGGACGAGGCTATTCGAATAGTTTTAACCCGCAGGTGTACCAATGTACCCACACTTGCATCGCCTTTAAGCCAAAACACACTTCCGTAGGTATGTCGGCACGGCTAAGTCCTACGAGACGCTTTCCAATATTGTGTATTAACTACGAGCCGCTCGTATGGGTAGAAACACCATACGCTTACATTGTGTCGAAAGACAACAAATCCCATCACGGGTGAAGTCTTTCTGACACTACAATGCTCCCAACACCATCCCTCCCGCGACCTCCTGCGACCGGAGCCAATACACGCCAAAGTACTAAGTCAAGAGAGGTCCCATACCCTCTAGTGTGGTTAGCACGCTAAAATGCTTGGTTTAGTGTAACAAGATGTTCGGTCCTTGTTGACTTAGGCACCATTCCAGTCACACCCGAGAATCACACCAACATACCATTGTGCCCAAGTCTAAATCATTTTGCTTTTAGTTTTAGTTTTCATAAGTAGACATGGCACAAGGTGGAAATCATAACTCATAATAAGTTTTGTGTGATCAAGGTTATCGACAAGTCGATAACCGCCCATTTCTACGAAGCTAAGCATGGCTAAGCAATTAATTCGCAACTACTAAGTGACAAGAGCCCCTCCACGAACTCTTAATCACAGCAAGTAACCTAGGCTCATGGTAGTAGAGGATAATCATTTGCTAAGGAAATGCATCTACTAGGCCAACTATTAAAACAAAGTAGCAATGCATACATAGAATTTGTAATCAACATAAATACTTAAAATACTGGGATTAACATGATCAAACTGCTTGCCTTCTTGCTGTTGCTCAATTTGTTGCGGAGGATCGTTCTCGGGGTTACCGCAAATGTCGAACCCTAAGCGAGAGGCAAAAAGAACCAAGAACAACCAATAAGACTAGCAACACTTAAACCAAAGAGCAAGCAAAAATTATCCAAATGCGATTTAAACTTATACACAAGGTGAAATACGAATATACCTAGACATAGAAGCTGGAAAACCTAATTTGGAATTATGTGCAAAAGATATTACCTAAAAACACATTTTCGCCATAATTAGCACTGTAGCAAAAATATTTTCTAGAAAGATTTTGAAGCTGAAATTTTATGGTAGCTACCTACTGGTATAGAGGTAACCCATATAAATTTTCAGGTCATTTGGAGTTAAAGTGATTTAGTTATGATTTTTCTAAGATGCAAAATTAGCATAATACCCTTTCCAGGAGCATAAATATGTTCAAAACTAATTTTACAGAGAAGTATACCAACAGAGGGTTTTCTAGAATTTATCAAATATATTATGCATTTACAGAGAATTACTTGTGCATTTTACAAGTCTTCCGTAATTTTCTAATTGCTAAAAATAGGTACTAACTCATTAATCAAGGTTTCATACAATCTTGGACCTACCATCATTTTTACATTAACATTGGGTTGATAAAAATTTATCAAAGCTGGAATCATTCATTTTGGATATACACAGAGCAAGATATGCATTTTCTAACGTTTTATCCATTTTTCGAATATTCAAAATGACGAAACCAAGTTATTCCTAGTCATACAATTTTACTCACATCGAACATGCTTAAATCCATTTTTATAATGAGCTAAAGTGATAACATAATTTATTCCAGATTGGAATTAACTAAAAGCGATTAAAATGAATTAGTTATGAGTTTCTAAAGTTTTTATATCATTTTCATTTGTCAAACAAATACTTACCAAATACGTAACGACCTAATAGAAGAAAATGACGTGGGACGCCAGAACCCTTGATCGACATCCACGGCTCACGCACGAAAACAGCGCACGCGCGCGAAACCCTAACGAACCCACCGCTGGATCAAGATCCAACGGCTCGCGACGAGTGTATGCAACCGACGGTGCGGTTGCTTGGGCCAATCCCACCGCAGATCGGCGGATGGACGCCCGTAACGCACCAACAACCGGATTGTCCGATTGCACCCACGATCTCGACCATTGATCGCAAGATCGACGCCCGAGACGAGGGGAACGGATGGTCCGAATGCATGCAAGATCCGGGCCGCGGATCACAAAATGGACGGCGCTATAGATCGAAGTTCAAAAGGGTATCGACGAGTGGGACCGCATGTCGGTGACTACGAGTCACGACCGCAACGATTTAACCCACGCCAAGATTGCTGGCCCACAAGTCGGCGACCGCAGAAGGTTTCCGACAGATTAAGTGCCGACATTTTTATTAATCAATGATTAAGCATTAATGATGTCGGAACAGTGCGAGTGAAACAGAGATTGATTTAAGGAGATTGGGCCCACTGGTCAGTGGCCCAATAATAATGATTAAGACATAATTAACAGCTAATGATTGGTAATTAATGTGTCCTAATGATCTGACGAAAACGGGAGCTTCTGTGCCGGCAAAACCCGAGTGGCTTTGACGGCTTGTCGCCGGCGACTCCGGTCACGGCGGCGCCCACAAACTATCAAAATGGGTTCGCAATAGTGTTGCGGACCCAACGGTGTGACCTCGCGGCGGTGGAGGTCTGGAACGCCGCGAGCCGGAAAACAAAGATGAAGGCCGACACGGCAAAACACGAAAATAGCAAAATGCTCTGCTGCAGTCCAAGGAAGCGAGTGCCATGACTTCTAGGGACTACATAGGAGCTACCTTAACCGAGAGGAGCTCCAAAGATGGCCGGGGAAGACTTGAACACGATGAAGTCCACCGGAGCCGAAGAAGATGAAGTGGGAAATGAGGTTCTGAGCAAAATGAGTGGAACCACATCATTACCACAGCTTCATTATAGCTCAAAGAGGCTCCAAAAGCAAGTAATTGCAAAAAGAATCACTTACTGAGTGGAGAAGAAAGGGGGTGAAACCAACCGAAAATCTCCAAACTTAAAATTGAGTGATTCCTGTGAATGCAACCCAAAATCAAGTTAGGGGAAATATAAAGGAGGTTGAGGGGTTCAAAAGGGTGCAAGAAATATTGAGGATGAACCACTGGACACCAAGGCTGCCATTGGAGCTCTACGGCCAACAATGGTGTTTTGAGGGTGAGAGGTGTTCTTGAGCTCAAACACAGAGAATAGCTAAGTGTGGTGCAAAAGAACACCGGGAGGACCTAGGGAGCCAATTTATAGGAAGGGGATTAGGGTTTCGAGCAAGAACATGAGCCCATGGTGAGCTCGGTTCATGCTCGGTTGTAGACCACGAAATGATGGGAGCAAGTGAGCATGGTGACAATGGAGGAGAAAAGCCCGAGCGCATTTAATGCTCCTGAGAGACGTTGACGAAAGCAACTTGAGGTGACACCACAACGCCACCCACTCAACTCTCTCTTCTCGCCATTGCGCCGTGCGCTCAAGAAGCAGAGGAGGAAGAAGAACAGAAAGACGAACGGTGACCGTCGGATCGAAAATGGACGGTCCACGATTAAACAAGTTCGCCGGACAAATCCGATTGCTCTCAAGGATGCGGACGGTTGATTGAGATCCAACGGTCCCTATTGACCAATGCAACCGAGGGTCCGAATGCTTACACGAACATGGGCCACGCGATCCGAATCAACGGCCGATATCGCGCGCTTTTAAACGCGCTCGGTGCGATTAGGTGGTTCAACCAAGTCAAGTGGCTCGGACTCGAGCCCGACTCGAACCCAATGAATAGTGAATTTGGTTTTAGGTTTTTAATTAAGCTGAGACTTTTGAGGATTTATTTGGGGTAGCAAAATAACTCCAAAAATTCTGAAATTTTTACAGAAGCTTGCTGACTGAGACATTGACCTTGTGTAAAATTTTCAGAGAGTTTTATGCCGCGAATAAATCTCCAAAATTCTACAAGGCTCTGTTTTAATGTTTGTGAGAGTCAAACAGTTTGATCGCTCTAAAAATATTCAAACAATTTCTAAAAATTGTGGAATTTTTCAGAGGGTCACATACCACCACAGAGACTTAGGAAAATATATCCAGAGGATGATCATAAGATTTGACAAGATTGTTTTTGAAGGAACAGATTTGTATCAAAAGACTTGTGACTTTGCATTTCCATAAGTCTTGTACAATACTTGTGCAATACAAACAGAAACACATGATGTAAGAAAAGTTTTAATTTCTACTCATTTTCTTACATTTGAAACACAAGCCCAAAATTTGGGATGTTACAACTCTCCCCTTACAAGAATCTCGACCCGAGATTAGTTTACTCGAGAAGAAAGAAGGAAAATCTGCACGAAGGCGATCTTCTCGCTCCCAAGTTGCTTCATCTACGGAATGGTTTGACCATCGAACCTTAAGGAACTTGATGACACGGTTCCTTGTTCTCCGCTCGATTCTCAAGAATACGAACAGATGCTCGCGGAGGTCAAATTCTCTCAGACATCGAGAACCTCCAATGGAGCTTCCTCGGCTGGGACACGGAGGCACTTCTTCGTGTGTGAAACATGGAACACATCATGCACACCCTCAAGTGCGGTGGTAGCTCCAATCAGACGCGATCGCTCCAACTTTCTCGATGATACGGTAAGGCCCAACATATCGAGGAGCCAACTTGCCCTTGATGCCAAAACGCGATGGCCCTTCAAGGGTGAGACTTTGAGATACACAAAGTCATTGGGCTCAAAGCTCAACTCACGGCGACGACGATCCGCATAGCTCTTCGCTGGATGGGGCCGCGCAGATGCTCGCGATCAATCGAACTCGACTTTCGCCTCATTAATCGAATCGGGCCGAAATCGCCGCCACCGCCTCGACCAGTTCAATGGGGTTCTCGCATCTCTCCCATACAAAGCCTCAAATGGTGCCATGCCAAGATCGGCTCAAAGTCGTTGTTGTAGGAGAACTCAAAGAAAGGTAGGCATTTCTCCCACTTCTTCCCATAGGAAAGAACACAAGCACGAGCATATCTTCCAACACTTGGTTGACTCGCCCGTCGACCATCACCGAGGATGAAAGGTCAGATCAAATGAAGGCGGGTCCCCATAGCCTCTGCGACTATGCCAAACCGCGAGGTGAAAAGCGCACCACGATCGTAAATAATCGTCTTTCTGACACCGTGAAGACTCACAATCCTCGAGACATAAAGTTCGCCAAAGGCCCCACACGGTCGAGTCTTGACAGAAGGAAATGTGCCACTTTAGTCAACACGCCGATCACGACCCAAATAGCATCATTCCTTTGGACGAGCGGGCGATCCGGTGATGAAGTCCATGCCAACGAATCCCACTTCCATTCGCACGGCAAGGGTCAAGAAGACTCGCTGACGCCGATGCTCGCCTTCACGCGACAAAGACACGCCGCACTCGACAACGAACTTGGCAATCTCGCGCTTCATTCGGTCCACTGTAACCTCGACGAAGGTCCCGATACATCTTGGTAGCCCCGGGATGAATAGACAAGGGAGAATCATGGGCTTCGCGGAGAACCAAATTCCGCAATTCCATGACCTTAGGAACCACAAGACGCTGTCCAAACCACACAACGCCATGCTCATCCTCTGAAAAGCACTTGGCTATCCCATCCTTGATGTTCTGCTTGATTTGACTCACACCAACATCTGTCGTTGTGCCGCCTTGATTTGGTCCACCAAGGTTGGTTGCACAACCAATGTAGCAAGAGAACCGTGCTCGGTCAAACCCAAATTAAGGCGCTGGAATTTCGAAATGAGGGAAGGTCGCGCTCTTGGAGCATCAACATGTTGCAATACACCTTCCGATCGAGTGCATCCGCAACGACATTGGCCTTGCCCGGATGGTACCGAATACCCATGTCATAGTCCTTGATCAACTCCAACCATCTTCTTTGCCCGAGGTTTAGATCCGTTTGGGTGAACAAGTACTTCAAGCTCTTGTGGTCGAATACACCTCACAACGGTTACCAATCGATAATGCCGCCAAATCTTGAGTGCATGGACCACAGCGACCAACTCCAAGTCATGAGTAGGATAGTTGAGTTCATGAGGCCTTAATCGCCGCGATGCATAGGCCACAACCTTGCCCTCCCGCATAAGAACACAACCGAGACCACGACGAGAAGCATCACAATAGATATCGAAACTCTTGTGAATATCGGGAGAACAAGCAGGGGCTGAGGTCAACCGCTTCTTGAGTTCCCGAAACTCACATTACAAGCAGCGGACCACTCAAACTTCTTGTCTTTCTTGAGCGATTCACCATAGGCTTGGCAATCTTGGAGAAATTCTCGATGAAGCGGCGATAGTAGCCACCAAACCAAGGAAACTCCGCACATCGGTGACCGACTTGGCTGACCCCAAGATAGCACATCACCGACCTTGCTAGGATCCACACCACACCTCCCGCTGAAAGAACATGGCCCAAGAACGCCACTTCCTTCAACGTAACTCGCACTTGTTGAATTTGGCATACAACTGGTGCTCACGCAGCTTGCCCAACACAAGCTTAAGATGCTCAAGATGCTCTTCTTCACTCTTGGAGTAGATAAGGATATCATCGATGAATACCACCACAAACCTATCCAAATACTCCATGAATATCGAGTTCATTAGGTTCATGAATAAAGCGGGAGCATTAGTCAAACTAAAAGACATGACGTGTACTCGTAAAGGCCATAACGAGTAGCAAAAGCCGCCTTAGGAATATCCTCTACCGATCCCGACTTGATGATAGCCCGCCTCAAGTCAATCTTGAGAAGACTCGTGCTCGGCCAATTGATCGAAAAGATCATCAATACGGGCAAAGGATACTTGTTCTTTACCGTCACCTCATTAAGCTTGACGGTAATCAACACACATGCGCAAGGTCTTGTCCTTCTTCTTCACAAAGATAATCGACAACCCCAAGGAGATGAGCTAGACGGATAAAACCCTTCTCTTGCAGCTCACCCGGTGCTTCTTCACTCCTCCAACTCATTAGGAGGCATGCGATATGGCCTCTTAGAAATAGGGCGATGCACGGCAAGAACTCTATCACAAACTCCAGATCGCGAACAGAGGCATCCTGGCAAATCTTCAGAAAGACATCCGCGAAGTCCCACACCGTGGGACGCCATGAATCTCCAATCGCCGCTTTGCTTCAAGGACATAAAGATGGGGCTCGCAATCGCGCGAAAACCCAACCTGCTCACCAAGGGTGGTGAGATAGACAATCTTCCCGGCACAATCGATTTGCCCCAAGTGTTGGGACAACCAATCCATGCCAAGAATCACATCCAAGCGCCGAGTCGAGTAGAATAAGATTCGCCAAGAACCCTACGCCGATGTGGATAGGAACATCCCGGCATACCAGTCGTCTCTCATTTCCGAACCGAGAGCGAATCGCAGTGGAATCCCTGAGGAACACGGTGAAGCCCACAATCAACAAAGAAAAGACCTCGAAATAAAAGAATGCGAGGCCCCGAGTCAAATAAAAGCGTAGCAGACGCAAATTAACAAGGAGCGCATCCAACACCACGCCGGGCGCCTCGTGCCTCCTCACCGAGATGTGGTTGACTCGGCGCTCCCAAGCCCGGTCTTCTCGGTCGTGGGTGACCACTCCTTGCCGCGCCCTCCATTAGGACGAGGCCGCCCAGCTTCTTAGGACAACTACTCGCGAGTGGCCCTTGTCGTGGCGAGAAGCGGTGACGCCGGCCGCGGGTTACGGGAACACTGCTGGCTGGTCGCAGCGACGGATCGAGCCACGGCCGCGGAGGACGTGGAGCTGGTGCCAAGGCCTCGGCGTAGGGAAGCTCGAGGACGGGCCACCGTGCAGTCCAACACGGGACGAACGAGGCCGCCTGCGCGCATCGGCTGGGCCTCCCACTTGCGCTGCGGGACTCGCCAGCGCTCGCGCTTGTGCTCGGCGATGATGGCCTTGTCAACCAAGGCTCGAAAGTCAACAAAGTCCACTATAGATAGCTTGTCCCGCAGCTCCTCTGACAACCCATCCATGAACTTCTCCGCTTAGCCTCATCGAGGCCACCTCTCCGAGCATAACGAGCCAAGTGGTTAAACTCGTAAAGATACTCCGAGACAGACTTGCGCCCGCTTAAGCGCAAGAAACTCCTTCTTCTTGAGCTTCATCAGCCATCGGTATGTGGGCCCGACGAAGGCGATCGAAACTCATCCCACGAGACAACGTGGCTCGGGCCGCATGGCGAAAGTTCTCCCACCAAGATAGTGCCGCACCCTCGCCGATGGGATGCAAAGAGTGCCCGCCTGCGCCTCGGCATCGAGCGATATTGAGCTTCGCTCAACAAGACGCAGCCAATCATCGCGCCGAGTGGATCCTCCGATCGAGAAAGTGGGTGGTGCGTGCGAGAAACTCCGCAAGCCCACCACGAGATCGGTGGCCACCACCTCCGGATCCCGGCGCAGCGGAGCGGAGGTGTTCCTTGCAATGACCTCCAAGATACGGTCCGTCCATGCGATTCCGCTCGTCGATGAGTAACCTCACCATGGTCTGAGGAGGGGGAAGCTCCTCATCGGGACTACCCGGTGATTCCGCCGCACGTGTCCCACCACCATCCCGATTCACTAAGATAAGTTAGCTACAAGCCCGAGATAAAAGAAGCAAAGAAATGCAAACTCAATAAAAGGGCTCTGTGAATAACCACCAAGAGTACAAGACCAAAATCACCAAATCGACTTCTCAAACGACTAACCCGTATGGAAGAACGAGTAATCGTTTGAGAAGACCCAAAATTTCAGAACTAAAACCTGGCTCAAAACAGCCCAAAAATCGGGGTATAACCACCTAATAGAGTATAGGCATTAGCTAGTTTCATATCACTTCTTACCCCTTTCATTCCCACAAGTTTTAGTTGTATTTACTTCTCATTTCCTACCTTATTTACTCACCACTAGCTAGCTGTCCAAATTCCTTCCTCCAAGCTCTCATGTTTCTCCCAAAGCCAAGTTAATCGATAAAGGCTAATTTTTGAAAGGAAGAGAGGAACAACTTTTTCAAAACTTAAGTGAGAGTAAGGTGAGATGAGCAAGCTAAGATAGGTAAGGAGTAAAATCTGAGAACTTACTTAAGTTTTCGTAAACTATTTGAAAGTAAGTTTTCAAAGTATCCTAGAGGCGACCAAGCTAGGGGTTTCTACGGTCAGTATGGCTCTGATACCAACTTTGTGAGGACCCGGAATATTTAACTAGTAACACTTAACCTCCAAATGGTTCTAGCATTACTAATTAACATTCTAAGCCTCGATGGACATATGTTTCCTGCACTGCAACATATGCACATCATCACAAAATTTCACATCATTTCCATACAACATATATCACTAAGTTCAACAACGACATAAAGTAAAGTTATTACAAAAGAGAGCCGACCGCCAAATAGATCAATATACAAGAATGACAATGAAGCAAAAGCGCCATAAGATGGCTAGAACAAAAGTCGACCGTTAGCCACACACCCACAAGGCAACCGACCGGGCCGCCAAGCTAGTCGCCCAAGCTACCACAACACACCACAAAAGTGAGGCCCTCAGCTCACCTTCTTCCTCTCGCAACAAAACAATTAAGCATAGCATCCGAGTACAAAGATTGTCTTTGTACCCGCAAGATCGACGTGTGGAATAGCGCACCTATTCATAAACTACATGCAAGCTTATTTAGGTGGAGGTTGAATGTCTCATTTTGCATAAAGCCAACTTTATTTGCAATAATGTAATACATTTCAAAAGCAAGTTTGCAAATCTGTTTTGTTATCAAAGTAACAGAAGTAAAGATACATACAAGTAACCACTGGAAGTGACTATCCCAATAGTCACCACAACATAGCACTAATCACGATTCGCACTCACCCATCAAGTTTTAGTTTAAAAGGTTGTAGTCTAACTCTTGAAAGACCTCCCCAAGCGTGTCCATAACCTAGACGAGGCTATTCGAATAGTTTTAACCCGCAGGGGTGTACCAATGTACCACACTTGCATCGCTTTAAGCCAAAACACACTCCGTAGGTATGTCGGCACGCTAAGTCCTACGAGACGCTTTCCAATATTGTGTATTAACTACGAGCCGCTCGTATGGGTAGAAACACCATACGCTACATTGCAAGTCGAAAGACAACAAATCCCATCACGGGTGAAGTCTTTCTGACACTACAATGCTCCCAACACCATCCCTCCCGCGACCTCCCGCGACCCGGAGCCAATACACGCCAAAGTACTAAGTCAAGAGAGGTCCCATACCCTCTAGTGTGGTTAGCACGCTAAAATGCTTGGTTTAGTGTAACAAGATGTTCGGTCCTTGTTGACTTAGGCACCATTCCAATCACACCCGAGAATCACACCAACATACCATTGTGCCCAAGTCTAAATCATTTTGCTTTTAGTTTTAGTTTTCATAAGTAGACATGGCACAAGGTGGAAATCATAACTCATAATAAGTTTTGTGTGATCAAGGTTATCGACAAGTCGATAACCGCCCATTTCTACCGGCTAAGCATGGCTAAGCAATTAATTCAAGAACTACTAAGTGACAAGAGCCCTCCACGAACTCTTAATCACAGCAAGTAACCTAGGCTCATGGTAGTAGAGGATAATCATTTGCTAAGGAAATGCATCTACTAGGCCAACTATTAAAACAAAGTAGCAATGCATACATAGAATTTGTAATCAACATAAATACTTAAAATACTGGGATTAACATGATCAAACCGCTTGCCTTCTTGCTGTTGCTCAATTTGTTGAGGATCGTTCTCGGGTTACCGCAAATGTCGAACCCTAAGCGAGAGGCAAAAGAACCAAGAACAACCAATAAGACTAGCAACACTTAAACCAAAGAGCAAGCAAAAATTATCCAAATGCGATTTAAACTTATACACAAGGTGAAATACGAATATACCTAGACATAGAAGCTGGAAAACCTAATTTGGAATTATGTGCAAAAGATATTACCTAAAAACACATTTTCTACCATAATTAGCAATCAGAGCAAAAATATTTTCTAGAAAGATTTTGAAGCTGAAATTTTTATGGTAGCTACCTACTGGTATAGAGGTAACCCATATAAATTTTCAGGTCATTTGGAGTTAAAGTGATTTAGTTATGATTTTTCTAAGATGCAAAATTAGCATAATACCCTTTCCAGGAGCATAAATATGTTCAAAACTAATTTTACAGAGAAGTATACCAACAGAGGGGTTTTCTAGAATTTATCAAATATATTATGCATTTACAGAGAATTACTTGTGCATTTTACAAGTCTTCCAGAATTTTCTAATTGCTAAAAATAGGTACTAACTCATTAATCAAGGTTTCTGTTACAATCTTGGACCTACCATCATTTTTACATTAACATTGGGTTGATAACAAATTTATCAAAGCTGGAATCATTCATTTTGGATATACACAGAGCAAGATATGCATTTTCTAACGTTTTATCCATTTTCTGGAATATTCAAAATGACAGAAACCAAGTTATTCCTAGTCATACAATTTTCTCACATCGAACATGCTTAAATCCATTTTTATAATGAGCTAAAGTGATAACATAATTTATTCCATTGGAATTAACTAAAAGCGCTTAAAATGAATTAGTTATGAGTTTCTAAAGTTTTATATCATTTTGTTTGTCAAACAAATACTTACCAAATACGTAAACACCTAATAGAAGAAAATGACGTGGGACGCCAGAACCCTTGATCCGACATCCACGGCTCACGCGCTGAAAGCAGCGACGCGCAAACCCTAACGAAACCCACCGCTGGATCAAGATCCAACGGCTCGACGAGTGTATGCAACCGACGGTGCGGTTGCTTGGGCCAATCCCACCGCAGATCGGCAGATGGACGCCCGTAACGCACCAACAACCGGATTGTCCGATTGCACCACGATCTCACCATTGATCGCAAGATCGACGCCAGAGCGCACGAGGGAACCGGATGGTCCGAATGCATGCAAGATCCGGGCCGCAGATCACAAAATGGACGGCGCTATAGATCGAAGTTCAAAAAGGGGTACCGACGAGTGGGACCGCATGTCGCTGACTACGAGTCACGACCGCAACGATTTAACCCACGCCAAGACGCTGCACGGGCCCACAAGTCGCCGACCGCAGAAGGTTTCCGACAGATTAAGTGCCGACATTTTTATTAATCAATGATTAAGCATTAATGATGTCGGAACAAAGGCGAGTGAAACAGAGATTGATTTAGGAGATTGGGCCCACCGTCGGTGGCCCAATAATAATGATTAAGACATAATTAACAGCTAATGATTGGTAATTAATGTGTCCTAATGATCCGACGAAACGGAGCTTCGTGTCGGCAAACCCGAGTGGCTTTGACGGCTTGTCGCCGGCGACTCGGCCACTACGCGCCACAAACTATCAAAATGGGTTCGCAATAGTGTTGCGGACCCAACGGTGGTGACCTCGCCGCGGTGGAGGTTCGGAACGCCCGCGAGCGGAAAACAAAGATGAAGGCCGACACGGCAAAACACGAAAATAGCAAAATGCTCTGCTGCGGTCCAAGGAAGCGAGTGCCATGACTTTAGGGACTACATAGGAGCTACCTTAACCGAGAGGAGCTCCAAAGATGGCCGGGAAGACTTGAACACGATGAAGTCCACCTGAGCCGAAGAAGATGAAGTGGAAATGAGGTTCGAGCAAAATGAGTGGAACCACATCATTACCACAGACTTCATTATAGCTCAAAGAGGCTCCAAAAGCAAGTAATTGCAAAAGAATCACTTACTGAGTCGAGAAGAAAGGGGTGAAACCAACTGAAAATCTCCAAACTTAAAATTGAGTGATTCTGTGAATGCAACCCAAAATCAAGTTAGGGAAATATAAAGGAGGTTGAGGGGTTCAAAAGGGTGCAAGAAATATTGAGGATGAACCACTGGACACCAAGGTCGCCATTGGAGCTCTACGCCAACAATGGTGTTTTGAGGTGAGAGGTGTTCTTGAGCTCAAACACGAGAATAGCTAAGTGTGGTGCAAAAGAACACCGGGAGGACCTAGGGAGCCAATTTATAGGAAGGGATTAGGGTTTTCGAGCAAGAACATGAGCCCATGGTGAGCTCGGTTCATGCTCGGTTGTAGACCACGAAATGATGGGAGCAAGTGAGCATGGTGACAATGGAGGAGAAAGCCCGAGCGCATTTAATGCTCCACGAGAGACGTTGACGAAAGCAACTTGAGGTGACACCACAACGCCACCCACTCAACCTCTCTCTTCTCGCCATTGCCGCCGTGCGCTCAAGAAGCAGAGGAGGAAGAAGAACGTAAAGACGAACGGTGACCGTCGGATCGAAAATGGACGGTCACGATTAAACAAGTTCGCCGGACAACCGATTGCTCTCAAGGATCCGACGGCTGATTGAGATCCAACGGTCCCTATTGACCAATGCAACCGAGGGTCCGAATGCTTACACGAACATGGGCCACGCGATCCAATCCAACGGCCGATATCGCGCACGCGCTTTAAACCGCGCTCGGTGCGCTTAGGTGGTTCAACCAAGTCAAGTGGCTCGGACTCGAGCCCGACTCGAACCCAATGAATAGTGAATTTGGTTTTAGGTTTTTAATTAAGCTGAGACTTTTGAGGATTTATTTGGGGTAGCAAAATAACTCCAAAATTCTGAAATTTTACAGGAGCTTGCTGACTGAGACATTGACCTTGTGTAAAATTTTCAGAGAGTTTTATGCCGCGAATAAATCACCAAAAATTCTACAAGGCTCTGTTTTAATGTTTGACTGAGAGTCAAACAGTTTGATCGCCTCTAAAAATATTCAAACAATTTCTAAAAATTGTGGAATTTTTCAGAGGGGTCACATACCACCACAGAGACTTAGGAAAAATATATCCAGAGGATGATCATAAGATTTGACAAGATTGTTTTTGAAGGAACAGGATTTGTATCAAAAGACTTGTGACTTTGCATTTCCATAAGTCTTGTACAATACTTGTGCAATACAAACAGGAAACACATGATGTAAGAAAAAGTTTTAATTTCTACTCATTTTCTTACATTTGAAACACAAGCCCAAAATTTGGGATGTTACACACGGACTGGTACAGACCAAACTGTCGCATTACACGCTGCCATGCGTAAGGCTCCACCATATGTGAGAACACCAGGTGGCAGGTCGTTCTCCACAGCAGCACGTCCTGGATGCATTGCAGGGACAGCCCGTGCGGCGCTACCTTGAGCAGGAAACCAGGATGCCATACACACCGTGATGATGTCGCCTGCGGCGATCGAACTCGTTGTGGTACAACGAGTAGCACCTCGCCGGTCTTGCGTTGGCCCAGCGCAGACGGGCAGCAGTCCACCGTAAGCCCATGGTGGGCGCGTCTACGGCGTCATGTGGGGGGGGGGGTCCGACTAAAGGGTACGGGTGCACCGGTTTCTCTATGATCGGCCGCCCAATAGGGAAGTGCTCCCAACTCCACAGCTGCAGGAGCACGTAGCAGACGGCTAGGTTTGTAGCAGTGGTACCGTGCCGCGAAGCATCACACAACCCCAGATGTGGCGCAGCGACGGCCGATCCCGGCTATATCGAGGTATTCGCCAGCCCCACGTCAACCAAAGACTCGGTGATGGGGATGAAGCTGGGGTTCAAAACATCCCCCTTTGAGGTCGGAAACATGACCCAACCAAAGAACTGTAGAACATAAGCAACGAGGTACGTCCTAACGACTCGTCGGTGCACCTCCGTATTTCGAATCGCCTCGGCCAAGTCGGGGACGCCACGCACCCTCCGGATAGATTGGCCAAAGCGTTGCTCACCGCCTTCCACCCGCACTCGAGGGCCCGAACAAGCGCACACCTCGGATCGAGACGGGCCAGAATGACACGTCCTGTAGGGTGACCGTCATCTCACCCCACCGAAAGTGGAAGGTGTGCATCTCCGGCCTCCACCTGTCGACAAGTGCGGACAGCAGGCTACCGTCGAGGGTGAACCCGCGTCCGACAGAGACCATCCTCGCAAAGGGCAACAAGCCCGTCTGCCGGAGGATCGGGACGTAACGATCGTCCAGCGCCCACCAGTCCCTCCCCGCCCGAAGCGCCAGGGGCGGAGGGCCATCCGCGTCAGCGGTGAGCCACAGCTTGCATCGGTAGTCCTCATCGTAGAATTGTTCCAGTAGCTCTGGTACATACATGCCTAGCAACACATGCATAAATAACATTAGTGAGAACATAAATGATTGTAAATTAATTCCAATTCCAAAATTTTCTAGTAACAAGTTTCAAACCTTGTGCATGTTCTAAGCCATAGTGCATGTTCTAAGCCATAGTGCATGTTGTAAGCTATAGTGCGTGTTCTGCTAAAGTACAATAAAAAGGAAACCAACACAATTCTAAGCCATAGTTCATGTTCTGCTAACACCGAGTTAAAAATTTAAAATTTTACGGTCAGGTTCCTCATACTAACACTAACCCTAACAACAATAAGTCTGCTAAGTCGACTAATTGAAAAGACAAGACTTTGCTAAGTCTGCTAACACTCTATTTCAATTTTGTTTAACGACCTCCAAATATTTTAATATTTTACAGTCAGGCTCCTCACACTATGTAAATCACCGAGTTAAAATTTACAACACTAACAACAATAAGTCTGCTAAGTCAACTAATTATGGGCTAATCACGTTGCTAACTACTAAGTATTATAATTACGTGCTAATCACACTAAATCTTCTAATTTTATGTTCGAACACTAAGTCAAAATACACCGACTACACAACTATAACTACTCAGTTTCTACAATAACAAACTACAATTCATCTAATCACATTCTAATCACATTGCTAAAACTACCTAAAACTATAGCCGAATGCGAATGACACTTACCTTTTCTAGGTGCTCAGACGATTTCAACTTCTCTCTGGTTGGCTTCTCCCTTCTCTGCCACGAGCTCAGTGCGATATGAAATAAACTACTAAAAGAACGAATGAGCAAATGCAGTCCCGCTAGCTCTCTCCTCCACTGCTCTTAAAGAGAATCGTTACCCCGCGCGCAAATTAAGCCATAAATTTTGGCGCACAATGATTTGAGACAAGAGACAAGAGGTGACGGATCGATGCTTTCGGTGAAAAATACAGGGAGGGAGGATCTCCTTCACATCTTTTAACAATCAACACATGGCGAGGGCCTGGTTCAAATGTCTGAACAATCAACACCTGTTGCAAATGGAGGGAGGGAGGGCCTTCTGTAAATGGTTCAAATGTCTGAACAATCAACACCTGTTGCAAATGACGGGATGGAGGGCCTGCTGCAAATAGAGGGAGGGAGGGCCTGCTGCAAATGAAGGGGACTGATTCAAATCTTTGCAATCAACACATATTACAATGACACAATCGTATCGATTAGCAATAAAAAATCTAAACAAATAAAATTATGTAAAATTTATACAAACAAGTAAACACTTTCAGCAGACTACACAAAAAAAATTTCGTAATTTTTTTAACTCATTTTTATATTTTAAAATTACCAACACCTTTTCCTAACACTAATTATCCCTAACCCTAACCCTAATTAACTTCTAGCCTAATTAGCCTTAACTTCTAACCTAACCAGCCTAGCGCACCTAATAATTAGCCTAGCCTAGCGCACAGGGGCGGGCGCAGGCTGTAACATCCCATCTTTGGACTTGTGTTTCAAATGTAAGAAAATCAGTAGAAATTAAAACTTTTTCTTACATCATGTATTTCCTGTAGGCTTTGGACATCTGTTGTAAGAAGTTATGGAAATACAATGTCACAAGTCTATTTGATCCAAACTGTGATATTCCAAAAACAATCTTGTCAAATTTTGTGATCATCCTCTGGAAATATTTTTCCTAAGTTCTTGGGATGGTATGTGGCCCCTCTAAAAAATTTCACAATTTTTAGAAATTGTTTGAATATTTTTAGGGGGCAGTCAAACTTGTTTGACTTTCAGTCAAACCTCGAATCAGAGCCTTGCAGAATTTTTGGAGATTTATTCACAGCATAGAAACCTCTGAAAATTTTACACAAGGTTAATATCTGAGTTAGCAAGCTCCTGTAGAAATTTCATAATTTTTGGAGTTAATTTGCTACCTCAAATAAATCCTCCAAAGTCACTGTTTGAATTTAGAAGTCAAACCTAGTCTCACTGTGCTTTGGGTTCGAGTCAGACTCGGGCTCGAGCCAATCGACTTCGGTCCACCAACTAATCGCCGGGCCTCTCTTTAAAAACGCACGTTGGATCTCAACCGTTAGATCTCGATCGCGCGGCCCTCGTGCGTGTAACCCTTCGGACCTTCCGGTTGCATGTGCGAATGTCGACCATTAGATCTCCATCCAACCGTCCAGATCCTCCGAAACCTTCGGACCCTCCGGTTGTTGGTTTGAATCGGAGCCGTTGGATTAAAATCCAACGCTCGCATGTCCCTCTGTTGTAAACCACGTTCGCAACGTGGGGCAATCTGAGCCGTTCATTTCTAATCATAGGGCTTGCGATCTCCTTCGTTGTATTTTAAACCTGGGAGGCGTCGGGCTATCTTAGCCGTCCGATTTAAATCGTGGGGCTCTGGAACGCCCGAGCCTTTCCTCTGGTCATCTTCAACCTCTAGCCGTGCATGAACAGTAAGGAGAGTGATGGCAGGGTCAAATCATGCTTCCTACGGCCGCCCTAGTTAACAGTGAAGGTCGTGGGAGACACCTTCGGCCATGCCATGCCCTATTGCACGTCTACCATCCTTTATCCTTGTCTCACGCACCTTGTGCTCGTGGCTTTGCCGCCGAAAGGCTTGTGGTGCAAACCCATATGCCTCCAAGGCCTTATAAGCACCCAAATCACTTCCTGGTATTTCTTTAGACCACCATCAAGCTCCATTCGCAGTATTGGAGCTTAACACCTCAAAAATGGCAAGTCGCCATTGTTGACCCGAAGAGCTCCATTGGTGTTCTTAGTGTTCCAGTGGTTCTCCTTCATGTTTCTTTGCCCTATCCTTATCTCTTTACTATCTCGAACATTTCCCCTCACTTAATTTTGGATTTGATTCTCAGGAATTGTCCGATTTGGGGTTTGTTCAAATTCGGCCGAAATTGGTCATCTTCTTCCTCAGCTCAGGTGAGTACTCCATTTTCTAATTACTTGCTCATGTAGCTTCTGTGGACCTCAATGAAGCTATATTGATGCTTTGGTATCACTCATTAGGCTCAGGGTGCCATTTCCAATCTTTCTTCTCCAAGTCCGGCGAGCTTCCACCGTGATCAAGCATCTCCGGCCATCTTTGAAGCTTCTCTTCATCAAGGTAGCTTCTTATTAGTCCTTAGAGGCTCTGGCACCCGCTTCCTTGGACTGCAGCGGAGCTCATTGCTGTTTTCGTGTTTAGCAGTAAAGCTCCCATTTTCATTTTCCGGCTAGCCGGCGTTCTAGTCCCTCACCGCCGGCGAGAATGCCACCATTAGGTTCGTAGTGCTATTGCGATTCCATTTTGGTTCTTGTTCGGCGCCACCGCGGCCAGTGTCGCCGGCGACGAGCCGTTGAAGTCGCTCGGTATTTTGCCGTGCAGACTCTGCTCGTCATTTAATTAGGACATATTAATTGCAGTGAAAGCTAATCATTGGTTAATTAATTGTGTCTTAATCTTTGTCGTTGAGTCACTGACCAGTGGGCCCAACATCCTTAAATCACCCGCTGGCGCAACTCCGCGCTGTTCCGACATCATTAATGCTTAATCATTGCTTAATTAATGTGTCGGCATTAATCGCTGTCGGAAATCACCTCTTAGTCGTTGACATGTGGGGCCAGTGCACTGTGCACGTGGGATAAACGTTCGCGGTTGTGACTCAAGGTCACTGACATGCGTGCCCCACGTGTCAGCATCCCTTTTTGAACTTCAATCTTTAGCCACCGTCGATCCCGTGATCAATGGCCCAGATCGTGAGTGCATTCGGACCCTCCGGATGCCTTGATCATTCTCGACCGTAGATCTTGCGATCAACGGCCGATCTTTATGCAATCGGACAATCCGACCGATGGTGCGCTCGATCGCCCATCCGCCGATCTGCGGCCGATTGGCCAAGCAACCGCACCGTCGGTTGCATACACTTGTGTGCGCCTTTGGATCGTGATCCAACGGTGGGCTCGATTAGGTTTCGCGGCGGCGCTGCTTTGCGCGTGAGCCGAGGATTTTAGATCAAGGGTGGATAAGTGTCCACGTCTTATTCTATCGCTTGAGTTTGTCTCAGATTTGGTAAGTATTTATTTAACAATGAAAATGATATAAAACTTTAGAAACTCATAACTAATTCATTTTAACTGCTTTTTAGATAATTCCAACTGTAATAAATTGTGTTATCACTTAAGTTTATTATAAAAGTGGATTTAAGCATATTCTAGTAGCAGAAAATTGTATAACTAGAAATAACTTGATTTCTGTCACTTTGAATATTCCAGAAATGTATTTAACCTTGTAAAATGCATATCTTTTTCTGTATAAATCCTATTTGTGCAAAATCAATTTTGTTAAATTCATCTGTTAGTATACTTCCTTATGGAATAAGATTTGAGCATGTTCATAATTCTGTAAAATGACTTGCATTAGATTTACAACTTAGAAAAATCATAAGTAAATGTGTATAACTCCAAATTTAGTAAACTCAACTTTGCTGTTATTAGGATGTTATAATCTACCTACTATAAAAATTTCAGACCTTAGATCATTCTAGAAAATTTCGCCATGAACAGTGCTAATTATTAATTAGGTTGATGTAAGGCTGAGAAAGAGCATTTTGTCCATATCTTTTGCATGATAAGTCCAAATTGCATGATTCTTGTTCCTATCACTATATAAAATCATTCCCTAGCTGTTGTGTAAATTTCATTAGTTTTGGATGTGTTTTGCTGTTGGAGTTTATTTGGTGTTCTTCGTTCTTATTTGCTTATCGCCTTTTCGCGTTAGGTTCCGAAGATAATTTTATTGCTGATATTGAGCCACAAAGAACCATCGATCCTCGCACTTCACCAGCAAGCGGATGTAGCATTCATTTGATCATATTGTTCCTACTATTTTCAAATTCTAATATATTGTTTGCAAATTCTATGTATGCATTGCTATGTTGTTTTAAACTATTGTCGATAGTTGGCCCGAGAGTTGCATAATCGGTAGGAATTGTTTAATCCTCTACCATCGAGCCTAGGATTACTTGCTCGATTGTGGGTTTTTGGATGAACCCTTGTCACTTAGTAGTTGACGTGTCATTATGCTTAGCCATGCTTAGCTATCGGTAGAAATGGGCGATTATCGACTGTCGATAACTTTGATCACACAAACTATTATAATGTGTATATTTCAGCCTTGTGCTTTGTCTAAATTGCAAAACTAAAACTGAAAATGAAAACAATTTAGACTTGGGCACAATGGTAAGATGGTGTGATCTTTTGGGTGTGATTGGAATGGTGCCCGGTCAATTAAGGACCGAACTACTTGTGAGTATCTCGTTATCCGAGCATTCGTGCGTGCTAACCACACTAGAGGGATATGGGACCTCTCTTAGCCGAGTACTTTGGGCTGTGTTAATTAATGAGTCGCGTGGTGGGTTGCATATTTGATTATATGCAACATGGACACGCTTGTAGGGAGAGGAGCACCGCCGAGGCGGTGTGTCTGCTCCACGTATGGGTCCTTGTGATCCATATTTCGTCGGCAGATCACTAAGGATTAACCCCATACGTGCGTCTCTTGATTAGCATATTCCATTGGAAAGGGTTCAGAGGACTTAGCCGTGCCGGCATACCAAAGGAAGTGTGCTTAATAGCTTGGCAAAAGGCGGTCCAAGTGTGGGTACATTGGTACACCTCGCAGGATTAAAACTATTCGAATAGCCTCGTCCTAGGTTATGGACACACTTGGATAAGCTTTTCAAGAGTTAGACTACAACCTTTTTAAAATTAAAACTTGTTGGGTGGTATGAATCAGGGATTCGTGCTATGTTGTGGTGGCTTTAGGGAAAGTCACTTCTAGGTGGATACTTGTTACTTATGATTACTCGCTGTTATTTAAATGTTTAAAAAACGGATTTGACAACCGCTGTTCAACTTACTACAATATTGCAAATAAAACTTGCTTTGTGCGTCCAAAGAACCATATAACCACATTCCTTTGAATACAGCTTTCATGTAGCTATGTATAGGCTTGTTACTCGTAAGTCTTGCGAGTACATTTTTGTACTCACCTGCATTGCTTGTGTTGTGCAGAGGAAGATAGTGAGTCCGATGGACCTCACTTTTGTGAGTTGTGCTGTGGCAGTTTAAGGGGCGATTAGCTTGGCGGCCCGGTCGGTTGCCCTGTGGTGTTATGTGGCTAACCGGTCGTCTTTTGGTTTAAGCCATCTTATGGCAACTTTTGCTTCCGCTGTTACTTATTTGATACTTGTCATTTGGCCGGTCGGCTGTTCTGTAATAACTTATATTATGTATGTCTTTTGGTAGACTTGTTATATTCTGTGGTATGGAATTGATGCATGCTTTGATTTGATGTATGTGTGCTGCTTATTCTGGGAGGCACATATTCATCGAGACGCGGATTATTCTATTTGTGATACTAGAACCAGTGGAAGGTTAAGTATTACAAGTTTAATAAACCGGGGTCTCACAGAGTTTGGTATCAGAGACATACTGACCGTAGAAACCCCTAGCTTGGTCGTCCCTAGGATATTTTGAAAGACTTACTTTCCAAATAACAAGTGTTTTCCTGAAAATCTTAAGTAAGTTCTCAGATTTTATTTCTCACCTATCTTAGCTTGCTTATCTCACCTTGTTCCGAACTGAATTTGAAAGCTGAGTTTTCCTCTCATCTTCCTTCAAAAGATAGTTGTTAACCGAGTAGATTGATTTTGGGTAAACCATGAGAGTTGTAACATGAAAGTGTTGGCTGTCTTGAGAAGATTAGGAGCTACTGGAAGCTACAAATTTCGGCCAGAGGCTTGAAAAGAAAATCTGGACAACAAGCAAGAGATTTCTGGACAGCTAGCATTTGAGTAGTAAAAGGTGCTGAAATGAGAGGTTAAGTCAACTAAAATTTGTGGGAATGAAAGGGTAGGAAGTGATATGAGATAGCTAAGTGTCTAACCCTTCTTTAGTAAATTTCTCACCTTGTTTCTTAGTTGTTTTCGAACAGAAGTTAATATCCTGAAATTGCCTTCCTGAAAAATTGATTACTCGTCCTTCCATACGAGTTAGTCATAATAGGAAGATGGTTGTTATCTTTGTGATCTTGCTGCAGTTTTATGTTGTTACTTGAGCTTTTAAAGATTGTTTTGTTTAGTGGTTAGTTGTTTTCTTTGTCTCCTGTTCCGGAGTTGTGTTTAACCTATTTTTGTGGAACAGGATGGCAAGAACCACCTAACAGATCACCAGTGGTTCCGATGAGGAGCTTCCTCCTTCGACCATGGTGAGGTTCGCTCGATCGAGCGGAATCGCATGGACCAGACCCGGATCTTGGAAGTCATTGCGAGGAACACCTCCACTCCTGCTGGTGCTTCGGGATCTAGGGGTGGTGGCCACCAGTCTCGTGGTGGGCTTGCGGAGTTTCTCCGTACGCAGCCGCCTACTTTATCCCGGTCTGAGGACCCTTTGGACGCGGATGATTGGCTGCGTCTGGTTGAGCGAAAGCTCAATATCGCCGATGCCGGGAGCAGAGCGCACTCTTGCATCCCATCGCCTTGAAGGTGCAGCACTCTCTTGGTGGCAGAATTTTCTCGCCATGCAGCCCGCAGGCCACGTTGTCTCGTGGAATGAGTTCAGATCTGCTTTCCGTCGGGCCCACATTCCCGATGGCCTGATGAAGCTCAAGAAGAAGGAGTTTCTTGCGCTTAAGCAAGGGCGCAAGTCTGTCTCGGAGTATCTTTACGAGTTTAATCACTTGGCTCGTTATGCTCCGGGAGAGGTGGCCTCTGATGAGGCTAAACAGGAGAAGTTCATGGATGGCTTGTCCGAGGAGCTGCAGGACAAGCTATCTATAGTGGACTTTGCTGACTTCCAGGCCTTGGTTGACAAGGCCATCGTCGCCGAGCACAAGGCGAAGGCGCTGGGTGAGTCCCGCAAGCGCAAGTGGGAGGCCCATCGGTCTGCACAGGCCGGCCTCACTCGTCCCCGTGTTGGGCCCGCACCAGGGGCTCGTGCTTTGGCTTCACCACCGCCGAGGCCGTCGGATCGCTCGTCCCCGCAGCCGTGTTTGACCACGTGCACTGCGACCAAAGAAGCGAGTTGCGCCCGCAACCCAGTGCCGATGTTACTCGCCGCCGCAACAAGAAGGGCCACTATGCTAGCGCTGCCCTCGAGGATCGAGAGCCCTCGTCCTAATGGAGGACGCGGGCAGGGGAATGGTCACACACCTGACCAGAAGGTGATCCAGAAGACTCAGGGTGTCGGGAGTGGTCGAGTCAACCACATCTTGGCTGAGGAGGCTCAGGAGGCACCCGACGTTGTGTTGGGTACGTTCCTTGTTAGTTGTCGTCCTGCTGCAGTATTATTTGACTCTGGAGCATCGCATTCCTTTATTTCGAGATCATTTGTTGCTGATTGTGACCTTCACTTTGTTCCTTTGGGGATTCCTTTGCTTATTCGCTCTTAGGGAGCGGAAATGAGAGCTGATCAAGAATGTCGGGGCATTCCTATTAATATTGAAGGAGTGGAATTCTTGGCGAACCTCATCTTACTGGACTCGGCGCGCCTGGATGTGATTCTTGGCATGGATTGGTTGTCCCAACACTTGGGGCAAATCGATTGTGCCAGGAAGATGGTTTTCATCACTAGTCCCTCAGGTGAGTAAGTTGGGATTTCACCGCAGCTGCAAGGGCCACATCTTTGTGCCCTTGAAGCTAAGCCAGCCATGGAGATTCAGGATGTGCCCACAGTCTGTGACTTTGTGGATGTCTTCCCTGAAGATTTGCCTAGCATGCCTCCAGTTCGAGACTTGGAGTTTGTTATTGAGTTGCTGCCCAGTACCGCTCCAATTTCAAAGGCGCCGTACCGAATGCCTCCTAATGAGTTGGAGGAGCTGAAGAAACAGTTGGGTGAGCTTCAAGCAAAAGGCTTCATCTGTCCTAGCTCATCTCCTTGGGGTTGTCCGGTTATTTTTGTAAAGAAAAAGGACAAGACCCTGCGTATGTGTGTTGATTACCGTCCGCTTAATGAAGTGACGGTGAAAAACAAGTATCCTTTCCCTCGTATTGATGATCTCTTTGACCAGTTGACTGGAGCTTGTGTGTTCTCCAAGATTGACTTGAGGTTGGGGTACCATCAAGTCCGGATCAGGGCTGAGGATATTCCAAAGACGGCTTTCACTACTCGTTATGGCCTTTACGAGTACACCGTCATGTCTTTCGGTTTGACCAATGCTCCAGCTTTGTTCATGAATCTTATGAACTCGGTGTTCATGGAGTATTTGGATAAGTTTGTGGTGGTTTTCATCGATGACATTCTTATCTACTCCAAGAGTGAAGAGGAGCATGCTGAGCATCTGCAAATTGTGTTGGGCAAGTTGCATGAACACAAGCTGTATGCTAAGTTCAGCAAGTGCGAGTTCTGGCTGAAGGAAGTGGCATTCTTGGGCCATGTTCTTTCAGCAGGTGGTGTAGCAGTGGACCCTAGCAAGGTCAGTGATGTCCTATCTTGGGGGCAGCCCAAGTCAGTCTCTGATGTGAGGAGTTTCCTTGGTTTAGCGGGCTACTACCGCCGCTTTATCGAGAACTTCTCCAAGATTGCAAAGCCCATGACCGAATTGCTCAAGAAAGAAAAGAAATTCGTGTGGTCCTCGGCTTGTGATTTGAGTTTTCAAGAACTCAAAAGGCGATTGACTTCAGTCCCAGTGCTTGTTCTCCCTGATGTGCATAAGAGCTTTGATATTTACTGTGATGCCTCTCGGTAGGGACTCGGTTGTGTTCTTATGCAAGAAGGCAAGGTAGTGGCCTATGCATCAAGGCAGTTGCGGCCTCATGAACTCAACTATCCTACCCATGATTTGGAGTTAGCGGCAGTGGTTCATGCACTCAAGATTTGGCGGCATTACCTTATTGGTAACCGTTGTGAGGTGTATTCTGATCACAAGAGTTTGAAATATTTGTTCACCCAGCCAGATCTGAACCTCAGGTAGAGGAGATGGCTGGAATTGATCAAGGACTATGATATGGGCATTCAGTATCACCCGGGCAAGGCCAATGTTGTTGCCGATGCACTCAGTCGCAAGGTGTATTGCAATACCTTGTTACTTCAAGAACAACAACCTACCCTTCTTGAAGAATTTCAGCGGCTTAATTTGGGTTTGATTGAGCATGGTTCTCTTTCTACCTTGGTTGTGCAACCAACTTTGGTGGATCGAATCAAGGCTGCCCAGCAGACAGATGTTGGTGTGATCCAAATCAAGCAGAACATCAAGAATGGGACAACTAAGTGTTTTTCTGAGGACGAGCATGGTGTTGTGTGGTTTGGACAGCGTCTTGTGGTTCCGAAGGTCATGGAATTGCGGGAGTTAATTCTCCGCGAGGCCCATGACTCCCCTTTCTCCATCCATCCTCGAGCTACCAAGATGTACTAAGACCTTCGACAGAGATTCTGGTGGACTCGCATGAAGCGCGAGATTGCCAGGTTCGTAGCCGAGTGCGACGTGTGCTGTCGTGTCAAGGCTGAACATCAGCGTCCAGCAGGCCTTCTTCAGCCTTTACCAGTGCCAGAGTGGAAGTGGGATTCCGTTGGTATGGATTTCATCACCGGTCTGCCCCGTAATTCTTCTGGGAAGGATGCTATCTGGGTTGTCATTGATCGATTGACAAAGGTAGCACATTTTCTGCCAGTGCGTACCAATCTCAGTGTTAGTCAGCTGGCGGATCTCTATGTGTCTCACATTGTATGCTTACATGGTGTGCCACGAACGATTGTGTCAGATCGTGGTTCTCTTTTCACTTCTCGCTTTTGGCATAGTCTGCAAGAGGTGATGGGTACACGTCTTTCTTTCAGTTCGGCTTATCATCCTCAAACTGATGGTCAGACGGAGAGAGTCAACCAAGTGTTGGAAGATATGCTCCGTGCCTGTGTTCTTTCCTATGGAAAGAAGTGGGAAAAGTGCTTGCCGTTTGCAGAGTTCTCCTACAACAACAGTTTCCAAGCTAGTCTTGGCATGACACCATTTGAGGCTTTGTATGGGAGGAGGTGTAGAACCCCATTGAACTGGTCAGAAATTGGTGAGCGTCAGTTTTTCAGGCCAGATTCCATCAATGAGGCCGAAAGCCAAGTTCAGTTGATTCGTGAGCATCTGCGCGTGGCCCAGTCCAGGCAAAAGAGCTATGCAGATCGTCGTCGTCGAGAGTTGAGCTTTGAGCCCAATGACTTTGTTTATCTCAAGGTCTCACCCTTGAAGGGCCATCAGCGTTTTGGCATCAAGGGCAAGTTAGCTCCTCGTTATGTTGGGCCTTACCGCATCGTCGAGAGGATTGGAGCTGTTGCATACAGATTGGAGTTGCCAGCTTCACTTGAGGGTGTGCATGACGTGTTCCATGTATCACACTTGAAGAAGTGCCTCCGTGTTCCAGTCGAGGAAACTCCGTTGGAAAATCTCGATGTGCAGGAAAATTTGACCTATCATGAGCATCATGTTCGTATTCTCGAAGAATCTGAACGAAGGACAAGGAACCGTGTCATCAAGTTCCTTAAGGTTCAGTGGTCAAACCATTCTGAAGATGAGGCAACTTGGGAGCGCGAAGATCGTCTTCGTGCAGATTACCCATCCTTCTTCTTCGAGTAAACTGAATCTCGGGGCGAGATTCTTGTAAGGGGGGAGGTTTTGTAACATCCCATCTTTGGACTTGTGTTTCAAATGTAAGAAAATCAGTAGAAATTAAAACTTTTTCTTACATCATGTATTTCCTGTAGGCTTTGGACATCTGTTGTAATAAGTTATGGAAATACAATGTCACAAGTCTATTTGATCCAAACTGTGATATTCCAAAAACAATCTTGTCAAATTTTGTGATCATCATCTGGAAATATTTTTCCTAAGTTCTTGGGATGGTATGTGGTCCCTCTGAAAAATTTCACAATTTTTAGAAATTGTTTGAATATTTTTAGGGGGCAGTCAAACCTCGAATCAGAGCCTTGCAGAATTTTTGGAGATTTATTCACAGCATAAAAACCTCTGAAATTTTACACAAGGTTAATATCTGAGTTAGCAAGCTCCTGTAGAAATTTCATAATTTTGGAGTTAATTTGCTACCTCAAATAAATCCTCCAAAGTCTCTGTTTGAATTTAGAAGTCAAACCTAGTCTCACTGTGCTTTGGGTTCGAGTCAGACTTGGGCTCGAGCCAACTGACTCGGTCCAGTCAACTAACTACACCGGGCCTCTCTTTAAAAACGCGCGTTGGATCTCAACCGTTAGATCTCGATCGCGCGGCCCTCGTGCGTGTAACCCTTCGGACCTTCCGGTTGCATGTGCGAATGTCGACCGTTAGATCTCCATCAAACCGTCCAGATCCTCCGAAACCTTTGGACCCTCCGGTTGTTGGTTTGAATCGGAGCCGTTGGATTAAAATCCAACGCTCGCTTGTCCCTCTGTTGTAAACCACGTTCGCAACGTGGGGCAATCTGAGCCGTTCATTTCTAATCATAGGGCTTGCGATCTCCTTCGTTGTATTTTAAACCTGGGAGGCGTGACACTATCTTAGCCGTCTGATTTAAATCGTGGGGCTCTGGAACGCCCGAGCCTTTCCTCTGGTCATCTTCAACCTCTAGCCGTGCATGAACAGTAAGGAGAGTGATGGTAGGGTCAAATCATGCTTCCTACGGCCGCCCTAGTTAACAGTGAAGGTCGTGGGAGACACCTTCGGCCATGCCATGCCCTATTGCACGTCTACCATCCTTTATCCTTGTCGGCCGCACCTTGTGCTCTGTGCTTTGCCGCCCGAAAGGCTTGTGGTGCAAACCCTAATGCCTCCAAGGCCTTATAAGCACCCAAATCACTTCCTGGTGTTTCTTTAGACCACCATCAAGCTCCATTCGCAGTATTGGAGCTTAACACCTCAAAAATGGCAAGTCGCCATTGTTGACCCGAAGAGCTCCATTGGTGTTCTTAGTGTTCCAGTGGTTCTCCTTCATGTTTCTTTGCCCTATCCTTATCTCTTTACTATCTCGAACATTTCCCCTCACTTAATTTTGGATTTGATTCTCAAGAATTGTCCGATTTGGGGTTTGTTCAAATTCGGCCGAAATTGGTCATCTTCTTCCTCAGCTCAGGTGAGTGCTCCATTTTCTAATTACTTGCTCATGTAGCTTCTGTGGACCTCAATGAAGCTATATTGATGCTTTGGTATCACTCATTTGGCTCAGGGTGCCATTTCCAATCTTTCTTCTCCAAGTCCGGCGAGCTTCCACCGTGATCAAGCATCTCCGGCCATCTTTGAAGCTTCTCTTCATCAAGGTAGCTTCTTATTAGTCCTTAGAGGCTCTGGCACCCGCTTCCTTGACGCGCAATGAGCTCATTGTTTTTCGTGTTTAGCAGTAAAGCTCCCATTTTCATTTTCCGGCTAGCCGGCGTTCTAGTCCCTCACCGCCGGCGAGAATGCCACCATTAGGTTCGTAGTGCTATTGCGATTCCATTTTGGTTCTTGTTCGGCGCCGCCGCGGCCAGTGTCGCCGGCGACGAGCCGTTGAAGTCGCTCGGTATTTTGCCGGTGCAGGACTCCCGTTTTCATCATTTAATTAGGACATATTAATTGCAGTGAAAGCTAATCATTCGTTAATTAATTGTGTCTTAATCTTTGTCGTTGAGTCACTGACCAGTGGGCCCAACATCCTTAAATCACCATTGGCGCAACTCGTATTGTTCGACATCATTAATGCTTAATCATTGCTTAATTAATGTGTCGGCATTAATCGCTGTCGGAAATCACCTCTTAGTCGTTGACATGTGGGCCCAGTGCACTGTGCACGTGGGTTAAACGTTCGCGGTTGTGACTCAAGGTCACTGACATGCGTGCCCCACGTGTTAGCATCCCTTTTTGAACTTCAATCTTTGGCCACCATCGATCCCGTGATCAACGGCCCAGATCGTGAGTGCATTCGGACCCTCCGGATGCCTTGATCATTCTCGACCGTAGATCTTGCGATCAACGGCTGGGATCTTGTATGCAATCGGACAATCCGAGTGATGGTGCGCTCTGGACCGTCCATCTGCCGATCTGCGGCTGGGATTGGCCCAAGCAACCGCACCGTCCTGTTGCATACACTTGTGATCCAACGGTGGGCTCCGATTAGGTTTCGCGCGCGTGCGCTGTTTTCGGCGCGCGTGAGCCGTAGGATTTTAGATCAAGGGTGGATAAGTGTCCACGTCTTATTCTATCAGTTGAGTTTGTCTGTATTTCGGTAAGTATTTATTTAACAACTGAAAATGATATAAAAACTTTAGAAACTCATAACTAATTCATTTTAACTGCTTTTTAGATAATTCCAACTGTAATAAATTGTGTTATCACTTAAGTTTATTATAAAAGTGGATTTAAGCATATTCTAGTAGCAGAAAATTGTATAACTAGAAATAACTTGATTTATGTCACTTTGAATATTCCAGAAATGGATTTAACCTTGTGAAATGCATATCTTTTTTTGTATAAATCCAATTTGTGCAAAATCAATTTTGTTAAATTCATCTGTTAGTATACTTCCTTATGGAATAAGATTTGAGCATGTTCATAATTCTGTAAAATGACTTGCATTAGATTTACAACTTAGAAAAATCATAAGTAAATGTGTATAACTCCAAATTTAGTAAACTCAACTTTGCTGTTATTAGGATCTTATAATCTACCTACTATAAAAATTTCAGACCTTACATCATTCTAGAAAATTTCGCCATGAACAGTGCTAATTATTAATTAGGTTGATGTAAGGCTGAGAAAGAGCATTTTGTCCATATCTTTTGCATGATTAGTCCAAATTGCATGATTCTTGTTCCTATCACTATATAAAATCATTCCCTAGCTGTTGTGTAAATTTCATTAGTTTTGGATGTGTTTTGCTGTTGGAGTTTATTTGATGTTCTTCGTTCTTATTTGCTTATCGCCTTTTCGCGTTAGGTTTCGAAGATAATTTTATTGCTGATATTGAGCCACAGCAGCCATCAGATCCTGCACTTCAGCCAGGCAAGTAGATGTAGCATTCATTTGATCATATTGTTCCCACTATTTTCAAATTCTCATATATTGTTTGCAAATTCTATGTATGCATTGCTATGTTGTTTTAAACTATTGTCGATAGTTGGCCCAGTAGTTGCATAATCAGTAGGAATTGTTTAATCCTCTACTACTGAGCCTAGGATTACTTGCTCTGATTGTGGGTTCGCTGGATGAACCCTTGTCACTTAGTAGTTGACGTGTCATTATGCTTAGCCATGCTTAGCTATCGATAGAAATGGGCAGTTATCGACTCGTCGATAACTTTGATCACACAAACTATTATAATGTGTATATTTCAGCCTTGTGCTTTGTCTAAATTGCAAAACTAAAACTGAAAATGAAAACAATTTAGACTTGGGCACAATGGTAAGATGGTGTGATCTTTTGGGTGTGATTGGAATGGTGCCCGGGTCAATTAAGGACCGAACTACTTGTGAGTATCTCATTATCCGAGCATTACGTGCGTGCTAACCACACTAGAGGGATATGGGACCTCTCTTAGCTGAGTACTTTGGGCTGTGTTAATTAATGAGTCGCGTGGTGGGTTGCATATTTGATTATATGCAACATGGACACGCTTGTAGGAGAGGAGCACCGCCGAGGCGGTGTGTCTGCTCCACGTATGGGTCCTTGTGATCCATATTTCGTCGGCAGATCACTAAGGATTAACCCCATATGTGCGTCTCTTGATTAGCATATTCCATTGGAAAGGGTTCAGTAGGACTTAGCCGTGTAGGCATACCAAAGGAAGTGTGCTTAATAGCTTGGCAAAAGGTGGTCCAAGTGTGGGTACATTGGTACACCTGCAGGATTAAAACTATTCGAATAGCCTCGCCCTAGGTTATGGACACGCTTGGATAAGCTTTTCAAGAGTTAGACTACAACCTTTTAAAATTAAAACTTGTTGGGTGGTATGAATCGTGATTAGTGCTATGTTGTGGTGGCTTTAGGAAAGTCACTTCTAGGTGGATACTTGTTACTTATGATTACTTGTTATTTAAATGTTTAAAAACAGATTTGACAACCGCTGTTCAACTTACTACAATATTGCAAATAAAACTTGCTTTGTGCGTCCAAAGAACCATATAACCACATTCTTTTGAATACAACTTTCATGTAGCTATGTATAGGCTTGTTACTCGTAAGTCTTGTGAGTACATTTTTGTACTCACCTGCATTGCTTGTGTTGTGCAGAGAAAGATAGTGAGTCCGATGGACCTCACTTTTGTGAGTTGTCTTTGTGGCGATTTAAGGGGCGATTAGCTTGGCGGCCGGTCGGTTGCCCCGTGGTGTTATGTGGCTAACCGGTCGTCTTTTGGTTTAAGCCATCTTATGGCAACTTTGCTTCATTGTTACTTATTTGATACTTGTCATTTGGCCGGTCGGCTGTTCTGTAATAACTTATATTATGTATGTCTTTTGGTAGACTTGTTATATTCTGTGGTATGGAATTGATGCATGCTTTGATTTGATGTATGTGTCTTTGCTTATTCAGGAGGCACATATTCATCGAGACGCTGGATTATTCTATTTGTGATACTAGAACCGGTGGAAGGTTAAGTATTACAAGTTTAATAAACCGGGTCTCGTGACAGTCGACCTGCGCGCCATGAGCAGTGGCGGCGCGCAGCTCACCTGCGCCGGAGCGAGGAGCGCGTGTCGGCACTGGGAGGGGTCGGCGCGACTCAGCGGGAGTGGCACGTGGCGGGCGGGAGCTGGGCTGGGGGAGTGCGCCACGTAGGGAGGGGTCGGCGCGGCTCAGCGCCGGGAGCGGCACGTGGCGGCGCGGCGGGCGAGGAGCGGGCGGCGAGCGGGCGAGGGAGGCGCGCACGTGGAGGGCGGCGGAACAGCTCACCTGCGCTGGGAGCGATCTGCGATGGAGGTGGGCGCAGGTGAGCTCGCGCCGGGAGCCGTGGAGGGGTGGGGGCGAGGGCGCGTGGCACGTGGAAGCGTCTTGTGGGCTCGGTGGTGGCGGGCGGGCGCGCGACGTGGCGGAGGGGTGAGGTGGCGCGCGCGAGAGTGAGTGGCGTGGAGCGATGGGCGGCGCGCGGGTGAGCTGCGCCACGGCCGAGGTGGCGGCGCGCGGGGTGAGCTCGCGCCACGCCCACGCTGCCGCTCCGCCGGCTGGGCGCGGTGGCCGCACGCCCGGCCTGCTAGTTTTGCAAATACGAGTTGAAACCGGTCATTACTGTAAATATGGTTTGAAAAGTGACCGTATCGGCCAAAAACTCTAGAAGAACTTACGACCAGGGGGTAGTCGTAGAAAGACTTACGATTGGGTACTGGTCGTAGAAGAACTTACGACCAGAGGTGATCGTAGAAGAACTTATGATCATGAGGTAGTTGTAGAAAGACTTACGACTATGGGGGTGATCGTAGAAGTAGTTACGACCACCTTGTTGGCTTATCCCTTAAGACTATATGGGGTATACCTAATAGCCATATGACGTTATATTTACCCATGATACTAATTACAGATAAATAGTAAAATAAGGATTATTAGATCCTCATCAATTACATATTCACTTAGTCAAGTTTTAGTTTTGCAACTCAAAATGATATCAATAACATGTTGCATGGCTAAGCGGACTATTTGTATCTAACCAACCCACATTGATGCTATGTTAATACTAACTAATAATTAACCAGGCTAGGCTCACAAAAGATCATGGTAATACAATGAGCAAGGTGGATATAATCAAATAGGTTTATAGCTAATCCCAAAATATTTAAGAATTATATACTTAATTGAAATAACATGCAATAGTTTGAATCAAAGTATTTTTTTTGAAAAATCGGGTTCAACATGGTCAAATGTACAACTTGCCTTGGAACAAATCTTGATACTGATCTTGAGCTTGATCAACTCCTCCTTCCTCGAAAACTCCCCAAGTATCAACGTCTACTGGCAAACGAAAGCGAAAATTCAAATAAATGGACACGAGCGCCTCCCCTCGGTTCTATGTTCTATGTGACATTATCACTGCTGCAATGAATGGAATTGATGGAAAAATGTACCAGGTGTTGTTGCAATGAATGAAATTGTTGAATCTCTAGTTTCCTTTCCTTTGACAACTGTGAAAATTTGATGTCATCCGATGCCTTATCAATTGTGATTGTTTTCGCCTTGATTGGATTTTGCCGTGTGATTCAGAATAAGAATTTGAATAGTATCAGATTTGTGAGTTGTCTCACAATAGGGAGTCATGTAAGAACTCTTGAATACTTGAATCAATGCAATGCAACATTAGATACTGCACTTGACTAACACATGAGGTCTAAAATTTGAATGCTGCATTAGCTGTTAACCCCACTCACTGATCCTTTGACTTAGTGGTTCAGTTACAAACCTTTAAACTTCAAATTTTTGTTAAAACTCTAGAGTGGTTCAGTTACAAGATCAATTAGCAGGATAGGGGAGGCTCGGGCTGAAATGGGGCGGTTGTCGTCGCCGGTGGTGGAGTGACGGCGAGGCGGCGGCTATGGCTGAAATGGAACCGAAGGGAGGTGGTGGCTTGACCGGAGCTGGTCGGCGGCGGCCGGGAGGTGATGAACGGCGGCCAGTCGTGGAGGTGAAAGGAGGGCGACAACGTAGGGTGGAGTGGTTGATATTTAGGAGGCGCATGAGTAGCAGGAGACCGAGTGGGACTTACCTGTGTGCTCGGAGGAAGCCGAGGGCGACTTAGTTGGACCAGTGGCGGCGACCATGGACAGCACGGGTGCTCCAACGGTGGCGATGACCTGGAGAAGAAGAGAGCACAAATCAGAGGTAGGGGGAGGTCAAGGGGTGCTAGGAGATGCTCAAGGCGAAAGGAATCGAGCTCGGGCTCGCTGGAGAGGAAGTGGCGGCGGTGGAGGCGGATGTTGTAACATCCCAATTTTCTGAGCTTGAAAAATCTTTTAAATAGTTAGCAGGAAGAAAAGTCACCATTTGGATTTATTTCAATTTAGTTCAAAAGCTTAACATTGGACTTTAATAACAAAGCATTTAATATGAATAATCTCAACATGAACAATAGTCAAAACTATTTTATTTGGGTTCTTTCTGCTCAGATATATTTTCTAGATTTTTCTAGAATTTTTCTGAGTTCATTTTCTATTTTCTATTGCTTATTTGAATTTTTGGTATTTTACAAAATAGAAAAGCTATTAAAAATCTCAGATTTCAGATTGGGTCGAATCCTTTCGGCCCAACATCCTTTCCCGCGTGCATGGCCCGCGAAGCGGCCCAATTGCGCGCGATTCACCAGCCCGCCTCGCTCGCACGCGTCCCCACCTCCGTGCCGCTAACGCGTGGGCCCCACGCATCGTCGTCCACCTCCGCTTCGTCCCCCTCGCGTTCGAGCCGTGTCCGCCATGGTCGATCGTCAAGCGTCGTCCGACAAAAGCGAAATCGGTCTCGATTCTTCGCGCTGAACCTCCCATCTAGAAGCTCTATCTCTCCCGCACCCATTTCTGTTGAAATCTTATCCCGAATGGTATCCTATCTCTCGGATTTCCGAATTGGGTTTCGTGTTCTTCACGGACTCGATTTGGGGATTCCTTATCCCGTGCCGCCCTCAGCCTATAAAAGCCCCCTGAGGTTCGCCCTTGCGCCTGCAACCCAGAGCCACCATCCACTTCGCCCCGTTTGCCCTAGCGCAGCCACAATATGAGTTCTAGGGTTTTGTCGCTGCCGACCTTCCATCTTGAATTGCGCCGCCGCCGGTGACGCTCTACCCCCGTGGAGTACACCGCCGTCATCACCGTCGCCCGGGCTACCTCTAGTTACCACCCACGCCGCCTAGACCTCACCGGAGCCCACATCCGACAACAACCGAAGCCCTCCGCCGCTTCAACCTCGCCCCCGGCCGCCACCGACGTCTCTGACCGCCCGTGAGTGCACCCGCATGTGCGCAATAGCCTCAGCTACACATCTACACCACCCACCACCGGAGCTGCGCCGCCGTTCGCTGGTGTCGGACGAACCCGAGGCCTTGCCGTCATCGCGCCGACGTGTCGTGCCACCTAGCCGTCCACGTCCGGGTCCAGCTCAGCCCTCGCGCTTACGTGTCACGTGCGTGGCTGCCTCGTGTGAGGACCCCAGTTTATTTGGCTTGTAATGCTTAACCAACCACCTGGCCCTAGCATCACAAATCAAATAAACCAAGCCTCGAGATATGTATACTTCCCAGAATGCAGTATACACATCTCGCCACAAAATTATGCATCAACTCCATTCCAAACATAGAGTCCAAACATTACACTACAAGCAGAAGGTAAACAACAGTAGCGTTATTACAGACAATGGCCGACCGGCCAAAAGATACAAAAATAACAGAAGATAGACAGCGGAAGCAAAAGTGCCATAAGATGGCTATAAACAAAGCCAATCAGCGTGCCTTCAACCCACAAGGCATCTGACCGGACCGCCAAGCCTAGTCGTCGTACACGAAGCGGCAGCACAACTCACAGAAGTGAGGCCCTTGGGGCTCACCTTCTTCCTCTGCAACAAAAATATTAAGCAAAGCAGCTGAGTACAAAAATTGTTTTTGTACTCGCAAGACTAACGTGTGAACTAGCAGACCTGTTCATATGCTACATGCAGGCTTATTTGGTGGAGGCCATATGTTTCATTTGCACCAAGCCAAATTTATTTGCAATAATGTAATACAGTTTGATGGCAAATTTGTAATTCATTTTTAGTGTTGAAATAACAGCGAAATAAAGATAGATACAAGTAACCACCTGGAAGTGACTATCCCAATAGCCACCACGACATAGTACAAACCCCCAGATTCGTACCACCCGTCAAGTTTTAATTTAAAAGGTTGTAGTCTAACTCTTGAAAGACCTTGCCAAGCGTGTCCATAACCTAGGACGAGGCTATTCGAATAGTTTTAACCTGCAGGTGTACCATGTACTCCACACTTGGATCGCCTTTAAGCCAAAGCACACTTAGAAGGTATGCGGCCTGACTAAGTCCTACGAGACTTTTTCCAATATTGTGTATTAACTACGAGCCGCTCGTATGGATAGAAATCCATACGCTTACATGGTAAAGCCGAAAAGACAACTACCTTTGCGGGGTAAAGCTTTTCGGACAACTACCATGCTCCCAACACCGTCCCTCCTGCGACCTCCTGCGACCCGGAGCCAATACACGCCAAAGTACTAGGTCAAGAGAGGTCCCATATACTCTAGTGTGGTTAGCACGCTAAAATGCTTGGTTTAGTGTAACAAGATGTTCGGTCCTTGTTGACTCGGGCACCTTTCCAGTCACACCCAACAGATCACACCAAAACTTACCATTGTGCCCAAGTCTAAATCGTTTTTGTTTTCATTTTTAGTTTTTGCAATTAGACAAAGCACAAGCTGGAACATAAGAACAATAATAATTTTATGTGATCAAGATCATCGACTAAGTCGATGATCGCCCAAATCTACCGGTAGCTAAGCATGGCTAAGCAACGGAACTCGTAATCTACTAAGTGATAAGAGTTCATCCAACGAACTCTAATCACAGCAAGTAACCTAGGCTCAGGTAGTAGAGATCAATATTTCACCTACAGGATATGCAGCTACGGATTTAACTAATCAATTTAACACAAATTAAGCAATGCATACATACAGCTGAAACAAAATATTAGACTTAAAAATACTGGGATAAACATGATTAAACTGCTTGCCTGGCTGCTGCTGCTCAATAGGCTCAACCTGTTGCAGAGGATCACTCTCGATAAAACCAGAACCGTCGCAATCTATCGATCGAGCAAAAGCAACGAATAAGAACAAATAACACTGATAAAACTCAAACATTCAAAACCATCTAATGAGCACAACATTCATACAACAGCTAGAGCATGGTTTAACACAAATTTTAGAAATAGAGAACAACTCATTTTAATTTGTTATGAATTTTCTAGGAATTTTCTAAGCTAACAATACACATAAAGCATCATTTAATTCTTTAACAAAATTTATGAACAGAAACATATCTAAAACCTATCCTGATAATTAGTACACTAAAAATGAAAATTTACAAAATTGGATTTACTGGATTTGGACAAATATTGAGATAGATATGAATTTTCTAATTTGGAAAATACATAAAACACCATTTAATCAATAACCAGATTTTTGCTAACAGAGACATGGGTGAAATCAATTTTAGTAATTAATACATTTAAAATGAAAAGTAACAGAACTGGTTTCATGCGATTTGGAGAAAAATTGAATTAGTTATGAATTTTCTGAGTTTAATTGAATTATCAGCAAACCAGAAAAGCATTTCAGAAAAACTAAAGCATTTAAACCTTTTTCTACCGACAGCCAGCTAGCCCCAGCCACTGACAGGCGGGACCGGTGAGAGCGCTGACCAGGACAGATTAGATTCCCGCCCGCCGAAGGTGACGTCGAAAACGTATTCAAAGAATACGTCTCGAGTTCATGTCAAGCGCATTCTAAAAATACACCAGCCCGTCCGACAACGGAGGAACTCCGACCGCGACTTCGCCGAGCTTCCCGCCAGCGAAGAAGAGGTCGACGACGCCGGCTAAGGACGAAAATAGAACCCTAACACTATCGCGCACTCGAAGACACCAGCGGTCTGGTCGGAGGTGACCCGATGTGGCGGCGCGACGGCGAGGGGCGGAGCAAAGGCTACGGTGAAAACGACAACACCTAACTAGCAACAATAAACACGAACTAACGCGCGCTAAAGCTACTCTGAGGTCCTGCGAACTTACTGGGATGACGCGGAGGAGAGGAGCTTGCCGGAGATGGGCTGGCGGCGATGGACTGCGGCGGCGCCAAGGGTGCCACCGAGGAGGGAACAACCTAAGCCAAAACAGGAGGAGTGTAAGGTGGAAATAGTTCGGGTGAGTGCACGAGATGGTGCTAGTGCGGGCAAAAGCTCTAGGAATCAAGCCACCGGCGATGAGGACGAAGATTTGAACTTTCGGCCGAGGAAGAGGGAAGTTGAAATTCAACGGCTCTTGTGAATAAAACTTCAAATTAGTTGAGGGGAAAGCACAGTTGAGAGCTGGAATACGAAATGACACGCAAAGGAAGGGATGATCTTCACTGTTTGCGGTAATGACACGGCGGCGGCGCCACGGCCGTGCACCAGAGCTCGAGCACTTCTTCGATTTGAGCTCAGAGGGAGCAATGGGTGATAGGGGATGGCTTAATGGTGTCTAAAGAAGGAAGAGGGAGCTTTGGGTGAGCTTAAGTAGGGAAGAGGGCGGAGGAAACAAGAGGCGGAGCTCTCGGCACCGAGACGCATGGAAGAAAAGGCAGCGAGTTAGTGAGGTAGATGACAGGCGATTAATGCCGCACCAGGGTATGGGCTAGCAGCGGGCGATGCGGCCGAGGTGAAACGCGCGAGAAAACCGAGAATGGACGGCGAGACGAGGTGGCGCGCATGCATGCCGCCGATGGCACTCGGCTCTCAGGCGCGAGGTAGGTGACGACCTGACAAGTGGGGCCCGCCCGTCAGCGACAGCGACAAAGCGGCGCGAGACGGAGTTGGTTGCGACGCGACGAGTTGGTTTGACTCGACCACGAAGATGTCGATCGCTCGATCTAGAATGGACGACCGAGATCTACTGGTGCAATCGGACTGGTCGATTAACTCGGGCGCACGAGGGCCGTGCGATCTGCATCGGACGGTTGATAGCCATCGGGCTCGCGCGGTGCAACTAGGCGGTGCGGCTGAACCAAGCGGCGCGGTCGGACTCGAGCCAGAGTCGGGTCCGAGCCCAACAAACAGTGATTTCAGATTTGAATTAAAAAGGCAAAGAAGGTTTGGGGAATTGTTAGTGGTAGCTCCAGAGCTCCAAAAATTCCAAAATTTTTATGGTAGCTCCTTTGGACAGAGAACAACCTTGTATAAATTTTCCAGAAATTTTTATGTACAGAATTGTTCCCAAGAAAAATCACAAGCTGCTGCCCTAGGAGTTTGACCAGATTTCAAACAGAGTTGACTTGCTCTTTTGAAATAGCAAATAAAATCTAAAAATTGTGAGATTTTACAGAGAGGTAGATAGGATGATCAAGATGATAGGAAAAATATTCCTAGAGGAATGATCACAAGTTTAAAGTTTAGAATTTTATTGACAACAACTTCCATTCACAAGAATTTAATTCTAGAAAATGGAATTTTGCTAGGGGAAAATTTAGAAAATTTCCAAATGATTTCATGAGGCATCGAAAGTTTTTATTTCTCCTCATAATTTTACATTTGAAACACAAACCCTAACTTAGGGCTGTTACACCTCGTCAGCGCGTGCGTGTCACGGTCCACTCGAACCCAAGATCTGATCTGGCGTGAACCTAGTCCACATACACCGAGCCACTAACATGTGGGTCCCACATGTCAGTGTTTTCTTTTTAATTTCTTTTATTTCCGAAATCCCTGTGCTGACGTCACTGTTGCGCAATAATCCGATTTTTCTTTTAAGAAATAATTCAGAAATTCGAGTAAATCCAAAATTAGGGTTTTCTTTTAGATTGAAACTTCCAAAGCCCATATCTTTTGCATCCAAACTCCAATTGAGCCCATTCAAATTCCTAAATTTATCTAAATTCGAGATCTATTTATCTGAGATTTTAATTAATTTTTGGAGTTTTTTTGCCTCTATTTTTTATTTATTTTGTTTGCGAGTAGACGTCGATACGTCAGGGAATTTTGGAGAAGAAGGAGAACCTCAAGATCAAGACCAGTACCTAGACCTTTTCCAAGGCAAGTCATACCTTTGATCATATTGAACCCAGTTTTTAAATTACTTTGTTTCAAAGTATTGCATTCTACTTTAATTATTTATTTAAATGCTTTTGGATATAGTTATTTTCCAATCTGTTATAACCACCTTGGCTTTGTATGTCATAATCTCTTGTCACCCTAGATTGGTTTATTTAGTTGGTATTATTGTAGCACCAACGTGGGTTGGTTAGACACGAGTACAATTGCTTAGCCTTGCTACGAGTCTCATATCTCATTTGGGTTGCAAATATTAAAATTTACTAAGTGACTATGGAACTTTGTGTAAAACTGTGTGCTATGTGTTATTACTTCGTGATAGCATGTGTTGCACTAAAACCAACTGGGTGGTAAAAGATTTGGACTGAGGCAAGTGGTGGATACTAAGTGATATGGTGGACTTTGTGAATGAGAATGATAATCTTTGTGACATAGTTAGAAAATGGAAGTCTTGCCTTGGTCAATTAAGGACTTAACTTTGTGCGCCATTGAACTGAGCCTTACTGTACGACCACATGCCTGATGGGACGAGCCTAACATAGTAGGTTATGGAGTCTCGATATTGATGTTTAGGTGGATAGGTTAGGCTTCGTGACAGGATGGAGGTGTGACTACCTGGTAGTTGCATCGCTGGATGGTTCGCCGCATCCCTGTCCAGTGGTGTGTGTCGAACTAGCTTTCTTTGTGGGTTGGTCTGGCGGTAAAGTACATTGGGAATGTCAATGTTTGAGACAAAGTTTCTGAACTGTTTTGTTACGATTAGTGCTAGCTACACTAGTTGTATCGTATGGGTAAAGTGTACAAACTCTGCAGAGTGTTAAATCAATCTATTCGAATAGCCGCGTCCGCGGTCATAGACATGCTCGGGGATTTCACACGAGGGGTAGTTTTCATAAAATGTTTGGGATGGGAGCTATGTGATTTAAGTCATATGGCTATGTGAAATAATCTGTTTAGCTTTGTGTCTTTGTGAAAACAAATGTTAAATTAATATTGTCTATTTGTGTTGAACTACATTTCAATCTATTATTGTATTCCATTGCAAATATTGCTTTCATGCAAAAGAACCACAGAAGCTTTTTCTTTTGGAATAAGCCTGCATCTATAAATTGCATTCTGTGGTATGATTTGCGAGTACGATTGTATACTCACGCTTGTTGTAAAACTTGCGCCCAAACCTACAGAAGAAGAGGAGTCTACGCCTGCTTTCAAGGAGGAGTTCATCGAAGGTTGCTGATCGTTAAGGTCTGGATCCCAGTTGGTTGCGTGTAGTGAATTGATGGGATCTACGCTGAAGTTATTTCTGTCCCGCTGCTATTTTACTCTCTGTTAGCCCTGCGTGGCTCAATAAGTGTAAACTCGACCATAAGGTCAAAACTAGTATTTATTATTCAAATTAATCATTTACTTTATTTATCGCTTGTGTGGATCGATATTCACCTGTGTTGACACTATGTGCACTAGCGTGATCCTGGACTAGTGCATTATACACAGAGGGTTCAGAATCGTAATTTTGGGTCCCGACAGATGTGGCCGGCGTTGGAGAAGATGCCGAGTGCGCGATGCTCCAGCGATCGAAGGAGGCGGTGGCGGCGGCAGCGGGAGCAGAGGTGGCAGCAGGCGGGAGCGGAGGCGGCGAGGTGGGTGAAGAGCTTGAGGAGGCGGCGGCGGCGGGAGCAAAGGCGGCAGCAGGCGGCGCTGGGTTGGAGGGGAGCCAGGAGGAGCCATGCGGGAGGACCGGGCGTAGGGAGCTATGGGCGAGCCGGGGCCGAGGGTTGCGCGCGGGCGGCGCAGTCGGTGGCAGTGGTAGTAGTAGAGGAGGAGGTGGCACCGAGCCGGAGAGGCGCCGGGCCGGCCAGAGGCGGCGGCGCTAGGAGGGAGAAGGCGCCATGGAGGAAGAAGGGGAGATTGGGGGAAGAATGGAAGAGCTGAGGACGCCCCGGTAGCAATAGAATTTTTTTTCCACGTGGCACAAAACACTAGTCAAAACCGCCCTCGAACGCATGGAGGGACTTCTTTTGCGTGGTATTGACAGTTCGAGGGTCGTTATATTTGGTATTGAAATTGAGGGACGAAAACAAAACTTGAGCAAGAGTTGAGGGACGAAACGTATACTTAACCCAAAAAATAAAGAAAACACTATTTCAAATTTTCAGAATAAAGGAAATCCTAAAATATTGTATCAGCATGACATCGGCAATGAATTTCAGAATTAAAATAAAATCTAGAAAATAAGAAATAGAGGCTAACAGGTGGGATCCACGGTCTATGGATTGGGTCCATGGCTCTAGTCTACTGGTATATGGCTCACGGGTGCATGGAACAGTGAACCTGACATGTGGGGCTCACATGTCAGAGACATGGTTCACGATAGACTAGGTTTAGGGTTAGGGTTTTGGTATGGGTGGCGCTAACGCAATTGGGTGCTACATGGTGCACACATGGCACACACATGGTGACATGGAGGCAGTGACGAGGCTGGCATGTAAGCAGCCACGTCGACAAGATCGACGACAACGACGGTTAGGCAACAACAATGACGAATGACGGCGACTGGTGGTGAAAGGAGGGCATCGTCGACATGCTGGAGCTCCGGCGAACTCATCCCTCGACTCAAATGCGACAGAAGGAGTCAGCAAGAGGCTCAATGACGGTGAAGGCTCGGGTCAACGGCTAATCGGTGGCGAAGGACTCCAACGGCGTCTTAGACACTCATAAAAGAAATCGCAAGGACAAGGCGATGCTTCGGGTCATGCACGAGGAACAATGGTCATCGGCGGTGGCACAAACTCGATGGTGCTACGGCGCTATAGCGATCCTCCGATGATGAGAAGGTGCGCACCCAGTAGAACACGAGAAGGTGAACCTGACGGTGTAGACGATGACGACAGAGGATCAACGGCGGCGACGGAATCGACAAAATATTGAGATGACAGTGCCAAGGCTAGATCTAAAATTTCAGCGTTATGACGGTGATCTAGGGCTCTGGGTTTTAGAGGATTGGTGGCTAGGGTTGAGGCGGTCATTTTGACATGCCCGCCGATGCTTTAAATAGCCTATAGCGGCAGGGCTACAGGGGAGTCCGAAAGCGTGATGGTGGCGGAGTCCAAGACATGCACGATGAGGACGATGTACAGTGATGTGAGACAGGCCACATGTCAGTGGCGGTGTCTAGGGTGTGTTTGCGTCACTGTAAGATCGAGGAGGCCGACTAGAGGGGGGTGAATAGGTGTTTTAAAACTTTTATGCGCTAAAACCAATTTCTAATGCGGAAACTTATAACAATACGGTTTTGCACAATTAAAGCCTAAATCAACTATGTTTAACTAAGTGCACTAACAATACAAGTCTATTGATAATAATCAATCAAGCATGGACTTGTAAGCAATTCAATTTAAGCAATGTAAATGATACTATTGCAATCATACACAATGAATAAACAATTTAATACAAGATATATAAATTGCACAATGTAAAGCAAGCATTCATACACAATGAATATAAATGCAATAGTAAGGCAATAGAGATCACACCACAAAGACACATCGATGTTTTACCGTGGTGTTCGGAGACTTGCCGGTCTCCCCTAGTCCACGTTGAGGGAAACCCAAACCAATTGGGCCGACTCCACAAATTAAGCCTTCCTCCGAGGTATCAACACCTCGCTCCACTAGGGTTGCTCTTACTCCACTCCGGAAATGGCGAGCACCAAGCCACTCACAAACACCGAGCCTTCTCACAAGCTTCACTTGAGAAGATCACCGGACCACGACGCCTCCACGCTGTCTAGGTGTCGGCAAACACCAAGAGTAATAAGCCAAGCCCCTTGCTTGACTCTCACCGAGTGCAACACATGCACAATTGGATGCTCAATCCAATTCTAGTTGCAACACATGCAACTAGATCCTCTCCCTTTTGCTCACAAGGTGCAACACATGCACAATTGAGTGGAGAAGCTCACACTAGCTCAAGTGGGTGAAATGGGATGCCAAGATTGTCTCTCAACCGGCCAAGGGGGTATTTATAGCCCCCACAATAAAAACTAGCCGTTGGGAGCTGAAATCAGCAAAAACTAGCCGTTACAGCATTGGTGCGGTACTACCGCAGTTATAGGGCGATACTACTGTTCTGCGGTACTACCACTGTTATAGGACGGTACTACCGCAGCCCAATTTTCAGCACAGATGACACTTGGTAAAAAGTTCATAACTTTTGACTCCGATGTCGAAATTGAGTGATCTTGGACTCTATTGAAAGCTTATTCAGAGGGCTACACAACCCACCTATTTGATTGATCTCAAACACATTTGATCAAATCAAAAAGCACAACTCAAAAGAGCCACTACCATGGTCTAAGTCCAAAGAAATAGCAACACGCAATCTTAGACCATGTCAAGGGAATACACATGAATCTTAAACATTTGCAAAACACATTTGCAAACTTAGATCATGCCACAAGGAGTAGGTACATGGACTTCAATCATTTGCAAAACACATTTGCAAAGTAGAGTCACATGTTACAGGGATTAAATGCATGAGCCTCGACTATTTGCAAAACACATTCGCAAATATTAGCATCATGCCAAGGTGAGCTAGAGCAAGTGAGATTGAGATATCAACACATGATGAGACTCAAGCTACTAGACAAGACCCCTCTTAATAGTACGGCAACCTATACTAGCAATCCGGTCTTCCAACCAAACACCAAGACCGGTAAAAGACTAGGAACACATCCTTAGCCCTAGCTAGTCATACCTTTGCCTTGACCATCCACTTGAAGCTTGATGACTCATATCCTCGCTTCATGTCCGGGTCATTGTCTTGATATGTGACGAGGATCTAAATAATCCTCATTTATTTACTCAATAATCAAGAAATATGACGTCATAAGACATACCCCTTAAAATATCAAAAGGGAAGAACTAGTCAGGAAGTCGTAGGCTACCCTACGACTACCCCCTGGTCGTAAGCTCTTCTACGACCACGGTATAAACCCTACGACTACCCCCTGGTCGTAAGCTCTTCTACGACTATGGTATGATCGTTACGAGCATGTCTGGTCGTAAGTTTTTCTACGACCAGGGCTGCTACATATTCCTCACGACTTACTGGACCCACCCATTTGATGGACCATTAAAACAGTGGGAATCTAAGTCTAAGCAGTCAAAATACGCAGTTATCTCTGAAATAACTGTAGATAATTTCCACTATCTCTGACTAGTAACTGATTGACAGCATGGGGAGGTTACTACTCCGGTAATTACTCTCATTATTACATAATAATGAGCGACTAATTAGCCTGGAAGGACAACATCCACTATTGCTTAATATAAATAGGTATCTGTTAGAGATAGGGAAAAAAGAGGGGCTTTGGGAGAAGAAACAGAGCCTTTTCTGGAGAACAGTTAGGAAAATCCTTATTTGATTGTAATCCAAAGAGCAAATACAAGATACACAGGAGTAGGGTTGTTATTCTCACCGGAGAAGGCCCGAACCTGTATAAAAATCCCCGTGTCTTCTTTAAATCGTGTGATCAATTGTGGAGACCCCCCGAATCAAACAATCTTTACGTAAGATCGGTTCTAAAACACCGACAGTTGGCGCCGACCGTGGGGATCTTCTGGTAATTCCTTGTCAACAGTTCTTTCTTTTCTCTTTTATGCTACCATGGCAGGAGAATGGAACGAGGAGAATTGGTTCGACTTGGCCGATTACGCAGACGTCGACATGGATGCCGGTCTCGAATACGAACCGAGTATCGAATCTTCTGACGGTATTGCCGCCTCGAGATCTTCTATCGATCTCGAGATCGCATTACCACCGCAGTCGAGGAGGATCCTTATCCCCACGACAAGACGCCACCGAGGGATCAATTTCTCGGGAGGCAAGGGTCAACTCGGCCGACAGCGGGCTGTCTCAGGGCAAACTCGCAACACGACGAGAGCTTTTCCTCTAAGTGTTCGAGTCCCCCCAAGACAGTTCGACTTGACAAGACGAGTTCTGGAAGCCATTATCCCGGAGCTCCGTCGACATCTGATGGTCCTCTCTCTCCGAGTATTTCCGCAGGGAAGAGGATCGAACATGCTGTGAGGACCCCAATTTATTTGGCTTGCAATGCTTAACCAACCGCCCGGTCCTAGCATCACCAATCAAACAAACTGAGCCTCGAGATATGTATACTTCCCAGAAAGCAGCATACACACCTCACCACAAAATTATACATCAACTCCATTCCAACATAGAGTCCAAACATCACACTAAGCAGAAAGTAACAGCAGTAAAGTTATTACAGACAATGGCCAACCGGCCAAAAGATACACAAATACACAAGACAGACAGCAGAAGCAAAAGTGCCATAAGATGGCTATAAACAAAGCCAATCAGTGTACCTTCAACCCACAAGGCATCTGACCGGACCGCCAAGCCTAGTCGTCGACACACACGGCAAAGACCTGACTCACGAAGTGAGGCCCTTGGGGCCCACCTTCTTCCTCTGCAACAAAAACATTAAGCAAAGCATCTGAGTACAAAGATTGTCTTTGTACCCGCAAGACTGACGTGTGAACTAGCAGACCTGTTCATAGGCTACATGCAGGCTTATTTGGTGGAGGCCATATGTTTCATTTGCACAAAGCCAGATTTGTTTGCAATAATATAATACAGTTTAAAGGCAAGTTTGCAATTCATTTTTAATGTTGAAATACAGTAAAGGTAATAATAACAAAAGAGTAAAGAAGACAACCTAGAAGTGACTATCCCAATAGTCACCACAACATAGCACGAATCACGATTCGTACCACAAATCAAGTTTTAGTTAAAAGGTTGTAGTCTAACTCTTGAAAAGCTTACCCAAGCGTGTCCATAACCTAGGACGAGGCTATTCGAATAGTTTTAACCCTGCAGGGGTGTACCAATGTACCCACACTTCAGACCGCCTTTAAGCCAAAGCACACTTCCGAAGGTATGCTGGCACGGCTAAGTCCTACGAGACTTTTTCCAATATTGTGTATTAACTACGAGCCGCTCGTATGGATAGAAATCCATACGCTTACATGGTAAAGCCGAAAAGACAACTACCCACTCAGGATAAAGCTTTTAGGACAACTACCATGCTCCCAACACCATCCCTCCTGCGACCCCCTGCGACCCGGAGCCAATACACGCCAAAGTACTAGGTCAAGAGAGGTCCCATACCCTCTAGTGTGGTTAGCACGCAAAAATGCCTGGATAACAATCCACTCACAAGATGTTCGGTCCTTAATTGACTCGGGCACCATTCCAGTCACACCCAACAGATCACACCAACATACCGTTGTGCCCAAGTCTAAATCATTTTGTTTTTCATTTTTAGTTTTCACAATTAAACATAGCAAGAATCTTTGGAACATACTGATTATAGTAAATTTTGTGTGCTCCAGTTACCGACTAAGTCCATAACCGCCATTTCTACCGATAGCTAAGCATGTCTAACAAATTGACCGGATCTACTAAGTGACAAGAGATCATCCAGCGATCTCTAATCACAAAAAACCTAGGCTCGTGTAGTAGAGGAATATCGATTGCCTACAGATCATGCAACTAACAGGATTAACTAACCAATTTAACACAAAATAAGCGATGCATACGTACAGTTGAAACAAAATATTAGACTATAAAATACTGGGATTAACATGATCAAACTGCTTGCCTGGCTGCTGTTGTTCAGAATGCTCAACCTGTTGCAGAGGATCGTTCTCAGGATTACCGCAAATGTCGAAGCCTAACGATTGAACAAATAACAGCGAATAAGAACGAATAACATCGACAAAACTCAAACATTCAATAACAACAAAACATACCAAAACTCTCAAGACCTAAGCATGATATAACAAAATTTTAGAAACAGAGAATAATTCATTTTAAGTTATTATGAATTTCCCATGAATTTTCTAAGCTAAATACACATCAAAGCACTTAGTTAATTACTTAACAAATTTTCATGAACAGAAATAGTATCTAAAATATATCCTGATAATTAGTGCACTAAAAATAAAAATTTACATAATTGGATTTACTGGATTTGGACAATCATTGAAAAAGATATGAATTTTCTAATTTTGGAAAATGCATAATACATCATTTAATCATTTAACAGATTTTTGCTAACAGAGACAAGATTGATACTAATTTTAGTAAATAATACATTTAAAATGAAAATTATCAGCACTGGTTTCATGCGATTAGGAGATAAATTTAATTAGTTATGCATTTTATAAGTTTAATTGAATTAATAGTGCAACAGAAAGGCATTTCAGAAATCAATAAAGCATTAAAACCTTTTTACACCCACAGCTGGCTAGCCCTAGACGCGCATGATGGGATGGGCGAAGCTAACCAGGCGGCCCGACTGAAGGCGGCGTCGGCGTATTCAAGGAATACGTCTTGGCTTTAACAAAACGCATTCCTAACACACATACCAAGCAGAAATACGCTTCGACGGAGAAAACGATACGAAACTACATTAACCCCTAAGCGACATTCAGGCCCACATGACGGAGACTCAAGGTGAAATATAGCGGTTGGATTAGACGATTTCTAAACGTGATTAACCAAGAGGGCCCACAAGTCAGAGACTCAATTTAGACATGATTAGCGCTAAACTTAATCAACACCGGTGGCTCACCGGCGCGCACGGGAACGGCGGCGCGGCCGCACATCTGATCTTGCGATCCCGGAGGTCATAGGGCGAGTGAATGATACCTTCAGGTTCGCAAAGACCTTGCGAACACGATGGCGGTGACGCGGAGTCCGATGGTCACCGGAGTGGAGCTCGCGACGACCGGAGGCGGAGAAGAAAACACGGCTCCCGTGGAGAAGACGCTGCTGGCGATAAGAAGATTCGGGAAGGTGCGCACCCGCTTCGCCTTGACTCCAGGAAGGAGAAGCCCACAACCACGACGACGATAGAGCTCCGAGGTAGCCAAAAACGCCGCGGCGGTGAAATACCGTGCTCGGAGAAGAACCGGCCGCACACCCTCCACGATGCACCAAAGACAGAAACGAGCCCTCCGTTAGACTCAGTGGAGGATTGCGATCCCGAGGGACCAAGTGACGGGGCTAGAGACTCACCAGATCGCAAACGAGCTCACGGAGCCGAGAGCGCCGGAGGCGGAGACGACGATACCACCCCTGGTGATTCACTGGACGCCAAGGACCCGGGCTGGGCAAAATGGAGGCGGCGTCGAGCTTGGATCACGGTGGTGCGGTCACGGGCTCAAGGGCGGCGCTAACACGGCGGTGCTAGCTTCGTCCCCTTGTCCGGCCGAAACAAAGAAACAGGCGAAGAAAGCGAGAGAGCGAAGGAAACGACGAATGGGTGAGCTCAAAGGCTTTAAGGAGTCACGGCGATGCTTCTCGGACTGACACGAGGACAGAAAGGTGGCAGCGACGAGGGACGTGGCGAGCATGCGCGAGCGGCCGCGAGCTCCGGTGAGACGCGGAGAAGGCGAGGAAGAACCTGACAAGGATGGCCCACCCGTCAGTGAAAGCGACGAAGCGGTGCGAGCCGGAGTCAAGTGCGGCGCGAAGAGCTGGTCTGACTCGATCAAGAGAATACTGACCGTTCGATCGCAAACGGACGGCTGAGATCGGTGTAAGCATTCGGACAGGTCGACGAGCCAATCAATGTGGACCGTTCGATCTGCATCGGACGGTTGGCAACGATCGGCGCGCGCGGTGCAGCTAGGCGGTGCGACCGAGTCAAGTGGCGCGGTCGGACTCGAGCTCAAGTTGGGTTCGAGCCCGATAAACAGTGATTTCAGATTTGATTTCAAAAGGCTGGATGGGTTTGGGGAATTTTTAGAGATAGCTCCCGAGCTCCAAAAATTCCGAAATTTTTATGGTAGCTACTTGGGACAGAGGACAACCTTGTGTAATTTTTCCAGGAGTTTTATGCACTAGATTTCTCCTAATAAAATTCACAAGCTGCTGTTCAGAGGATTGACCAGATTTCTAAACTGGTTTGACTTGGCCATTTGAAATAGCAACCAAAATCTAAAAATTGTGAAATTTTTCAGAGAGGTAGATAGGATGATCAAGATAATAGGAAAAATAATTTCAGAGGATGATCACAAGTTTGAAGGCTAAGAATTTGCTGACAACAATTTCCATTCACAAGAATTTAATTCTAGAAAATGGAAATTGCTAGGGAAAATTTGGAAAACTTCCAAATGATTTGGTGAGACAACAAAAGTTTTTAGTTCCCCTCAAAATTTTACATTTGAAATACAAACCCAAAGTTAGGGTTGTTACAAATCTCCCCCCCCCCTTACAGGAATCTCGCCCCGAGATTCTGATCACTGGGAGAAGAAGGACGGGTAGTCTGCACGGAGACGATCTTCTCGCTCCCAAGTGGCTTCGTCCTCGGAGTGATTTGACCACTGAACTTTAAGGAACTTGATCACACGGTTCCTTGTTCTTCGTTCAGCTTCTTCGAGGATGCGAATGGGGCGCTCACGATAAGACAGATCTTCCTGCACATCGATATTTTCCAATGGCGTTTCCTCAACTGGAACACGAAGGCACTTCTTCAATTGCGATACATGGAAAACATCATGCACCCCTTCAAGTGTAGCTGGCAATTCTAACTTGTATGCAACAGCTCCCACTTTCTTGATGATACGATACGGCCCGACATATCGAGGAGCCAGTTTGCCCTTGACACCGAAACGCCGATGACCCTTCAAAGGTGAGACTTTGAGATACACAAAGTCATTGGGCCGAAACTCACTCACGCCGACGCCGACCGCATAGCTCTTACGCTCGGGTGAGCTACGCGCAAGTGCTCACGAATCAAGCGCACTTGACTTTCGGCCTCATTAATTGAGCAGGCCAAAGAACCGCTCTCCCGTTCGACTGGGTTCAATGGTGTTTCATCGCCTCTCATACAAAGCCTCAAACGGTGCCATACCAAGACTAGCTCGAAGTCGTTATTGTAGGAGAACTTCGGCAAGCGGTAGGCACTTCTCCCAATTCTTCCCATAGGAAAGAACACAAGCACGAGCATATCTTCAAGCACTGTTGACGCGCTCCGTCGACCATCTGTCGAGGATGATAGGTGAGTGAAGAGAGACGGGTCCCCATGGCCTCTCAGAAGCGTGCCAAAACCGAGAAGTGAACAGAGAACCACGATCTGACACGATGGTTCGTGGCACGCCGTGCAAGCTCACAATGCGGGATATGTAGAGGTCCGCCAGTCGACTGACAATGAGAGTGGTACACACTGGCAGAAAGTGTGCTACCTTAGTCAGCCGATCGATAACAACCCAGATAGCATCCTTCCCCGAAGAAATACGGGGCAAACCGGTAATGAAATCCATACCAACGGAATCCCACTTCCACTCTGGTATAGGCAAGGGCTGGAGGAGACTGCTGACGCCGATGCTCGGCCTTCACGCGACAACATACGTCGATCCGCAACGAACCCGCAATCTCGCGCTTCATGCGAGTCCACGAGAATCTCGTCGCAGATCTTGGTACATCTTGGTAGCCCTGGGTGAATAGATAAGGGGAATCATGGGCTTCTGGAGAATCAAATCCGTAATTCCGAACCTTTGGAACCACGCAGGCGCTGCCCAAACCACACAACACCATGCTCATCTTCCGAGAAACACCGGCTATCCCATCCTTGATATTCGCTGATCCGTTCACACCATCATTCGATTTGTGCTGCGCTTGACTTGATCCACCAAGGTTGGTTGTACAACCAAGGCGACAAGGGAACCATGCTCAACCAAACCCAAGTTGAGACGCTGAAACTCTGCAAGAAGTGCAGGTTGCTGCTCTTGGATCATCAAAGTATTGCAATACACCTTTCGGCTAAGTGCATCAGCAACCACATTGGCCTTGCCAGGATTGTGAGACCCCGGTTTATTAAACTTGTAATACTTAACCTTCCACTGGTTCTAGTATCACAAATAGAATAATCCGCGTCTCGATGAACATGTGCCTCCCAGAACAAGCAGCACACATACATCAAATCAAAGCATGCATCATTTCCATACAACAGGATATAACAAGTCTACCAAAGGACATACATAATATAAGTTATTACAACACAGCCGACCAGCCAAATGACAGAGATAGCAAATAAGTAACAGCGGAAGCAAAAGTCGCCATAAGATGGCTTAAACCAAAAGACGACCGGTTAGCCACAAACACCACAGGGCAACCGACCGGGCCGCCAAGCTAAACGCCCCTCAGACTGCCACAGCACAACTCACAAAAGTGAGGTCCATCGGACTCACTATCCTCCTCTGCACAGCACAAGCAATGCAGGTGAGTACAAAAATGTACTCGCAAGACTTACGAGTAGCAAGCCTATACATAGCTACATGAAAGCTGTATTCAAAGGAATGTGGTTATATGGTTCTTTGACGCACAAAGCAAGATTCATTTGCAATATTGTAATAGATTGAACAGCAGTTTGTAAAATCTGTTTTTAAGCATTTAAATAACAGCGAGTAATCATAAGTAACAAGTATCCACCTAGAAGTGACTTTCCCAAAAGTCACCACAACATAGCATGAATCCCTGATTCATACCACCCAACAAATTTTAAATTTTAAAATGTTGTAGTCTAGCTCTTGAAAGACTTCCCCAAGCGTGTCCATATCCTAGGACGAGGCTATTCGAATAGTTTTAATCCCTGCAGGGGTGTACCAATGTACCCACACTTCAGACCGCCTTTTTGCCAAGCTATTAAGCACACTTCCTTTGGTATGCCGGCACGGCTAAGTCCTACGAACCCTTTCCAATGGAATATGCTAATCAAGAGACGCACGTATGGGGATTGATCCTTAGTGATCTGCCGACGAAATATGGATCACAAGGACCCATACGTGGAGCAAGATACACTGGCCTCGGCGGGTGTTCCTCTCCCTACAAACGTGTCCATGTTGCATATAATCAAATATGCAACCCACCACGCGACTCATCAATTAACACAGCCCAAAGTACTCAGCTAAGAGAGGTCCCATATCCCTCTAGTGTGGTTAGCACGCAAAAATGCTTGGTTTGGTGTAACAAGTAGCTCGGTCCTTAATTGACCCGGGCACCATCCCAATCACACCCAAAAGATCACACCATCTTACCATTGTGCCCAAGTCTAAATTGTTTTCATTTTCAGTTTTAGTTTTGCAATTTAGACATAGCACAAGGTGAAATGTCTGATTATAACAATTTGTGTGATCAAGGTTATCGACAAGTCGATAACCGCCCATTTCTACCGATAACTAAGCATGGCTAAGCATAATAACACGTAAACTACTAAGTGACAAGGGTCCATCCAGCGAACCCAAAATCACAATGAGTAACCTAGGCTTGAGAGTAGAGGAATAAACATTTCCTCTCGATAATGCATCTAGTAGGCCAACTATCGACAATAGTTTAAAACAACATAGCAATGCATACATAGAATTTGCAAACAATATATTAGACTTTGAAAATAGTAGGAACAATATGATCAAATGAATGCTACATCTGCTTGCCTGGCTGAAGTGCAGGATCTGATGGTTGCTGTGGCTCAATATCAAGATTAATAATATTGTCTTCGGAACCTAACGCAAAAAGGCGATAAGCAAATAAGAACGAAGAACACCAAATAAATCTCAACAGCAAAACACACCAAATCTAATAAAATTTACACTACAGCTAGGGAAAGATATAAGACAATGATAGGAACAAGAATTATGCAATTTGGACTTAACGTGCAAAAGATATGAGCAAAATGCTCTTTCTCAGCCTTACAACAAACTAATTAATAATTAGCACTGTTCATGGCGAAATTTTCTAGAATGACCTAGGGTCTGAAATTTTTATAGTAGGTAGATTATGACATCCTAATAACAGCAAAGTTGGATTTACTAAATTTGGAGTTATACACATTTACTTATGATTTTTCTAGGCTATAAATCTAATGCAAGCCATTTTATAGAACTATGAACATGCTCAATTCTTATTTTATATGAAAGTATACTAATGTATTTAATTTAACAAAATTGATTTTGCACAATTTGGATTTATACAGAAAACGATATGCATTTTCCAAGGTTAAAACTATTTACGGAATATTCAAAATGGTAAATCAAGTTATTCCTAGTTATACAATTTTACGCTCTTTCGAACAAGCTTAATTCCATTTTTATAATAAACTAAAGTGACAACATAATTTATTACCGTTGGAATTATCTAAAAGCGATTAAAATGAATTAGTTATGAGTTTCTAAAGTTTTATATCATTTTCAGTTGTTAAACAAATACTTACCGAAATACAGACAAACTCCAATAAAAGAATAAGACGTGGACAACTCCCAACCCTTGATCTAAAATCCTACGGCTCACGCGCGCCGAATCGAAACGGAGCCCACCGTTGGATCAAGATCCAACGGCGCACACGAGTGTATGCATTCGGACGGTGCGGTTGCATACACGATCTCAGCCGTTGATCGAAAGATCGACGGTCGAGAACGATCAAGGCATCCGGAGGGTCCGAACGCACACAAAGATCAGGGCCGCAGATCTAAAAATGAACGGTAGCTATTTAACGCGATTCAAAGGAGATCTTGACACGTGGGACCGCATGTCGGTGACCTAGAGTCACGACTGCGAGCGTTTAACCCACGTGCACAGTGCACTGGGCCCACTTGTCAGCGACTGAGAGTGGCGGTTAAGACCAAATTAATGCCATTAATGATTAACCTTAACTAAACACTAATGACTGCTGAAATTTGATTAACCCCTCGGGCCCACAAGTCAGCGACCCAGAGGAGATTTCCGACAGTGATTAAATGCCGACACATTAATTAATCAACGATTAAACATTAATGATGTCGGAACAGTGCGGGATTGCACCAGAGGGTGATTCAAGGATGTTGGGCCCACTGGTCAGTGGCTCAACGACAACAGTTAAGACACAATTAATTAACTAAAGATTGGTAATTAATGTGTCCTAATTAAGTGACGAAAACGGGAGCTCCTGTGCCGGCAAAACCCGAGCGATTTCCACAGCGAATCGCCGGCGACACTGGCCGCGGCGGCGCCGAACAAGAACCAAAATGGATTCGCAATAGCGCTGCGAACCCAATGGTGGCATTCTCGCCGGCGGTGAGGGAATAGAACGCCGGCTAGCTGGAAAACAAAAATGGGAGCTTTTACTGCTAAGCAAGAAAATCGCGATGAGCTCCGCTCCAAACCTAGGAAGCGGTGCCAGAGCTACTAAGGACTAATAAGAAGCTACCTCAGTGACGAGAAGCTTCAAAGATGGCCGGAGATGCTTGATCACAGAGGAAGCTCGCCGGACTTGGAGAAGAAGGTTTGAAAACGCATACGAGCCAAATGAGTGATTCCAAAGCATCACAATAGCTTCATTAAGGTCCACAGAAGCTACATGAGTAAGTAATTGGAAAATGGAGCACTCACCTGAGCTGAGGAAGAAGATGACCAATTTCGGCCGAATTTGAACAAACCCCAAATTGGACAATTCCTGAGAATCAAATCCAAAATTAAGTGAGGGGAACTGTTCAAGGAAGTAAATAGATAAGGTTAGTGTAACATCCCAATTTTGGGCTTGTGTTTCAAATGTAAGAAAATGAGTAGAAATTAAAACTTTTTCTTACATCATGTGTTTCCTGTTTGTACTGGACAAGTATTGTACAAGACTTATGGAAATGCAAAGTCACAAGTCTTTTGATCCAAATCTTGTTCCTTCAAAAACAATCTTGTCAAACCTTTTTGATCATCCTCTCGAAATATTTTTCCTAAGTTCTTGGGATGATATGTGACCCCTCTGAAAAATTTCACAATTTTTAGAAATTGTTTGAATATTTTAGAGGCGATCAAACTGTTTGACTCTCAGTCAAACCTAAAACCAGTACCTTGTAGAATTTTCGGAGAAAAATACAATGCATAAAAACCTCTGAAAATTTTACACAAGGTCAATGTCTCAGTCAGCAAGCTCCTGTAAAATTTCAGAATTTTTGGAGTTATTTTGCTACCCCAAATAAATCCTCAAAAGTCTCAGCATAATTAAAACCTAAAACCAATTTCACTATTCCTTGGGTTCGAGTGGGCTCGAGTCCGAGCCACTTGACTTCGGTCGAACCACCTAAGCGCACCGAGCCGCATTTTAAAGCGCGCGTGCGATATCACCGTTAGATTCGAATCGCTCGCCCACGTTCGTGTGAGCATTCGGACCCTCGGTTGCGTTAACCAATTGGGACCGTTGGATCTCAATCCAACCGCCCGCATTCCCGAGGCAATCGGACTGTCCGCGAACTCGTTTAATCGTGACCGTCCATTTTCAATCCAACGGTCACCGTTCTCTTTTCTGTTCTTCTTCCTCCTCTGCTTCTTCGAGCGCGCGGGCGACAATGGCAGAAAGAGAGAGGGCGCGGGGCGGCTTGATGTGTCACCTCAAGTTTGCTTTCGTCAACGTCTCTGCGGGGCATTTAATGCGCACCAGGCTTTCTCCTCCATTGTCACCGTGCTCACTTGCTCCCATCATTTCTTGGTCTATGGCCGTAGCATGAACCGAGCCCACCATGGACTCGGGTTCTTGCTCGAAACCCTAATCCTTTCCCTATATATTGCCCCTCTAGGTCCTCCACAGTGTTCTTTTACACCACACCTTGCTCCTCTCTGTGTTTGAGCTCAAAACCATCTCAAACCTTCAATCCACCATTGTTGACCCGAGGGCTCCAATGGCGGCCTTGGTGTCCAGTGGTTCATCTTCAACCTTTCTTGCACCCTTTTGAACTCCTCAACCTCCTTTATATTTCCCCTAACTTGATTTTGGGTTGCATTCACAGAATCACTCAATTTTAAGTTTGGAGATTTTCGATTAGTTCCACCCCTTTCTTCTCCACTCAGGTAAGTGGCTCTTTTGCAATTATTTGCTTTTGGAGCCTCTTTGAGCTATAATGAAGCTGTGGTAATGATGTGGTTCCACTCATTTTGCTCAGAACCTCATCTTCCACTTCATCTTCTTCGGCTCCGGTGGACTTCATCGTGTTCAAGTCTTCCCCGGCCATATTTGGAGCTCCTCTCGGTTAAGGTAGCTTCTATATAGTCCCTAGAAGTCATGGCACTCGCTTCCTTGGACCGCAGCGGAGCATCTTGCTTGTGAGGACCCCGGTTTATTCGGCTTGTACTGTTTAAGCACCCACTTGGTCCTAACAGTACAAATCAAATAAACCAAGCCTCGAGATATGTATACTTCGGGCTGCAGTATACACACCCCGTTACAAAATCATGCATCAATTCCATTCATACACATAGAGCCGAAGCAAAAGCAACAACTGAAAGACATAGATAATATAAAGAGAGTTATTACAAAAGAGAGGCCGACCGGCCAAAAGTCATACAAATAGTGAATACACAGCGGAAGCAAAATGGCCATAAGATGGCGATAAACAAAAGCCAATCGGTGTGCCTTTACCCACAAGGCAACCAACCGGACCGCCAAGCTAATCGTCCCAAACAGCGCAAGAACACACTCACAAAAGTGAGGCCCTTGGGGCTCACCTTCTTCCTCTGCAACAATTAATATTAAGCAAAGCAGATGAGTACAAAACTTGTTTTTGTACTCGCAAGACTGACGTGTGAGATAACAGAACTATAATTAACTACATGCAAGCTTTATGTAAGTGGATGAGGCTCTGGACTTATTTTCAGCATAAAGCAAGTTTCATTTGCAATAAGGTAATAGATTCCAAGCAAGTTTGCAATTAACTTTTATTGTTCAAATAAAAGAGAGACAATTATAGCAATAGATAAATGACAACACCAACCTAGAAGTGACTAACCCATAGTCACCACAACAATAGCATGAAGTACCCCTTCATACCACCCATGTCAAGTTTAAGTTTTTAAAATGTTGTAGTCTAGTTCTTGCACGACCTTACCAAGCATGTCCATAACCTAGGACGAGGCTATTCGAATAGTTTTAACCCTGCAGGGGTGTACCAATGTACCCACACGATAGACCGCCTTTCCACCAGCCACGGTTAGCACACTTCCTTTGGTATGCAGGCATGGCTAAGTCTAACAAGACGCCTTCCAATGGACGATGCTAATTAAGAGCCGCAACCCACGGGAGAAGGACACATTAGACAGCCTAACCGGTCTGCTAATGCTCCCCTCCAAAACACACACACAAGAACACACCCACCGACCAGCTCATAATTAACACCTTCCAAAGTACTTAGTCAAGAGAGGTTCCATATCCCCCTCGTGTGGTTAGCACGCAATAAGCGCTTGGCTTAGTGACACAAGTAACTCGGTCCTTGGGGACTTAGGCACCATTCCACACACCCAACAGATCACATCAACATACCATTGTGCCCAAGTCAAGATATAGTTTTGTTTTCAGTTTTTGATTTGTAAATCAATAAAACACAAGGGTTGGACATAATGGAGTAGTATAAGTAGTTGTGTGATCAAGATCATCGACTAAGTCGATGATCGCCCAATACTACCGATACTAGGCATGGCTAAGCAATATTTATTCGAAATCTACTAAGGGACAAGAGCTCATCCAACGAACTCTAATCACAGCAAATAACCTAGGCTCAGGTAGTAGAGGATAATCATTTACCTACAGATTATGCAACTAGAGGATTAACTAATCAATTTAACAACAAATTAGCAATGCATACATAGAAGTTTAAACAAAATATTAGACTTTAAAAGTAATGGGATCAATGGGAAATGATCAAACTGCTTTTGCTTGTTGTGGCTCAAATTGTTGCGGAGGGTCGTTCTCGGGTTACATGCAAATATCGAATCCTAAGCGAAAGAGCGAAAACAACCAATAAGGCGAGCAACACTTAAATGGAAATAGCAAGCAACAATTATCCAAATGCGACGAAATTTACACACAAGGTAGAATACGAATATACCTAGACATGGAAACTGGAAAAACTTAATTTGGATTTGTGGTGCAAAAGATATTCCCTAAAAACCTATTTTCGGCCAAAATGCTACACTGAAATAGCACTGTAGCAAAAATATTTTCTAGAAAGGTTTTGAAGCTGAAATTTTTATGGTAGCTACCTACTGGTATAGTGGTAACCCATATAAAATTTCAGGTCATTTGGAGTTATATTGAAAGAGTTATAATTTGTTTAAATTGTTTAGGGTATTAAACTAAAATATGATCCTTATGATTTTTAAAATCAGTAAAATTTGTGAAACCAATTTTCCCAGCAAATACATTAGTAGTGGAAGCTACTCCAATTGGATTCATACAAAAAGGATCTATAGATTAAAAGTTATGCATTTTACAAGTTTGCTAAAGTTCTGAAAAACAGTATTATGTTCACTGGTTTACTATTTTTGAAAATGGTTTTCCAAGTTTGATTATGGTCTACAATTATTTTTATATTTAAGTTCAAGTTATAAGGAACCTAACAAAATTGGAATCATCTAATTCGGAGCTAATATGACAAAGATATGAAAATGACAAGACCCAAAGGTGATACTGATTTCTGGACTTAGCACTTTCGGGACCTCACTAACACCTAGCGACGTGGACGAACCAGAGCCGTTGATCTCAGATCGGACGTCCCCGGTTGAACCACGCCAAAACATCCCTCACGCGCGCAGAGCAGAGGGCCGACGTGGAGGCTCCAGGGTCGTTGATCTCTGGATCCAACGGCCGAAGACCAGCCACGTCGCTCCCGCAGCGTTGTCGTTCCGACAACAGAACCGGCGACGCCGATCGCTCTGGCGCGGCCGCCGCGAAGCGGGCTACGGCGCGCAGCCGAGTGGCCAAATGAAAACGCAATACCCTGCGCACACGCCGCACCAAAACATCGCGGAGACGACCTACACCGCCGCCGCGACAAGGAGGCGAGGCGATCCTACGGTAAAAATGACAACCATGAGCGCTAGGGCTAAGCCCCACTATCACTGTCGCTAGCTCTCGGAGGGTGCGAGGACTCACCGGAAGGTCGCGGTGAAGATAAGTGGCGGAGGAGTCGCGGCGGAGAATCGGCGGCGGAGCCTTCACGAGGAGAAGCCACCTGGACAACACGAAGAGGATAGGATGGTACCATTAGGTCCGCTAGGCCCCGAGAGGGTTCGTAGAAAGGGGTAGGGGTTGGAGGTCATCCGCACAGGAGAAGAAAAGGGGCGTTTACGGCGGCGAAGAGGAACCTCAAATTGGAGCCCTCTGCGAGGATCAAGACCAATTGAGTTAGGGTTAATGCTCACGGAGGTGAGGGTGGAGAGGAACCAAGCGGCGAGCCCGAGAGCCACCGGATGCGAGCTTCAGAAGCTCCGCGGCGACAATGGCGGAAATGGCGCGGTTGAGTTTGGGGCTCGCCAAGCTTGGTGAGTGCAAGGGAGAGCTGTGGAGAGAGCAAAGGAAGCCCAAGGAGGGACGCGAAGCTTAAGTAGCGAGAGGGGCACGGGGACCTCAACGGCTCTCTCTCGCGGCGGCGACCTCGGGTGCTCGAGCAACAGGAGTGGGTGAGAGGTCGTGAAAGGCGACTTTGGCGCGGCCGACGACACCATTTAATGCGTGGCAGCAATAGTCGTTGGAGGGCCCAGCAGAGCGACTCGAGCGGCTGCGGCGTTCGTTGCGAGAGAGCGAGAGAAGGAGAGAGGGAGAGCGAGAGGAAGGAGACGAGCGCGCCACCATTGGATCGAGATCGGAGGTTGAGGCGAGAGGACATTCGGACAATCCTAATGCCCACACAATCTGGACCGTCGATTTACAAGCGGACGGCGCGCGATGCGCCGCGCGGTGCGGCTCGGCCGGTGCAGCTAGGCGGTTCGATCGAGTCGAGTCGGGGTTGGGTCGGTCGGAGGAACGATGCAAGCGATTTAAATTTTGATTTTTAAAAGCTAAAACTTTGGGGATTTAATTGAAGTATCAAATCAACTCCAAATTTTATGAAATTTTAACTGGAGCTTGCTGACAATAGGATCAACCTTCCATAAAATTTCCAGAGGGTTTTGTGCACTGGAATTTTCTCAAGAAATTCCAGAAGGTTAAAACAGAGGTTTGACCAAGGTTTGACTTGCCTCTAAAATATTTCAAATAATTTCCCAAAATTATAAAATAATTCAGAGGTGTTACCAAGTAACCCTAGAACCAGGGAAAATTATTTCCAAGGGTTTGACAAAAGATTTGACCAAGGAGGTTGTTGACTTGATAATAAATGAGGGTTTTGATTTTGAATTTCCCAAAATTCCTTTACAAGAATTTCAGAAAAGTTCAAGAGTGAAAGGATGACAGAAAAAGTTTTAATTTACCCTCATTTTATTACATTTGAAACACAAGCCAAATTGGGGATGTTACAAACCTCCCCCCCTTACAAAAATCTCGTCCCGAGATTTGGTTCACTCGGAAAAGAAAGAGGGGTAGTCTGCACGGAGACGATCTTCTCGCTCCCAAGTAGCCTCGTCCTCGGAATGGTTTGACCACTGAACTTTAAGGAACTTAATGGTCTTGTTCCTTGTCCTTCGCTCGGCCTCCTCGAGTATGCGAGCAGGTGCTCGCGATAGGTCAAATCTTCACGAACATCAAGAGTTTCCAGAGCTTCCTCCGTTGGAACACGGAGGCACTTCTTTAGTTGGGACACATGGAACACATCATGTACCCCGCAAGTGCAGCAGCAACTCCAACTTGTAGGCAGCAGCTCCCTCTTCTCGATAACACGGTATGGACCGACATATCGAGGAGCCAATTTGCCCTTGACACCAAAACGTTGGTGACCCTTGGAGGAGAAACCTTGAGATAAACGAAGTCATTGGGCTCAAAGCTCAACTCACGGCGGCGATCCGCATAGCTCTTTTGCCTGGATTGAGCTGTGCGTAAGCGATCACGAATGAGCTGGACTTGACCCTCGGCCTCATTAATCGAGTCCGGGCCAAAGAAAGGTCTCTCACCGGTCTCAGACCAGTTCAACGGGGTTCTACACTTTCTCCCGTATAAGGCCTCAAATGGTGCCATGCCGAGACTGGCTTGGAAGCTGTTGTTATAAGAAAACTCGGCGAATGGCAAGCACTTCTCCCAATGCTTCCCATAGGAAAGGACACAAGCTCGTAGCATGTCCTCCAAAACTTGGTTGACCTTCTCGGTCTGACCATCTGTTTGGGGTGAAAAGTCAGTGAAAGAAAGCGAGTTCCCATAGCCTCTGCGGGCTATGCCAAAATCGAGCGTGAGCAATGAACCACGATCGACACAATTGTCTTTGGTACACCATGCAAACACACGATGCGGGCTATGTAGAGATCCGCGGAAGACCTACTCGAAGGCGGTCTTGACGGGAAGAAAATGAGCCACCTTAGTCAATCGATCGATGGCGACCGGATAACATCATTCTTCTTTGGGGACCGGGTAGACCGGTGATAAAGTCCATCCCGACCGAATCCCACTTCCACTCCGAATTGGTAAGGGCTGAAGCGATCGGCCGACGCGATGTTCGGCCTTGACACGACGACACGTCGCCGCTCGACAACGAACCTTGCGATCTCCTCTTCATTCGGGTCCACCAAAATCTCTCGGAGATCATGATACATCTTCGTGGCCCCGGGATGAATGGACAAGGGAGAATCATGGGCTTCGCGGAGGATCAACTCCCGCAACTCCATGTCCTTTGGAACCACGAGGCGTTTCCCGAACCTCACGACACCAAGCTCATCTACGGAGAAGCACTTGGCTGTTCCATTCTTGACATTTTCCTTGATGCGGGTCACTCCAACATCTGACTGCTGAGCAGACTTGATCCGATCCACCAAGGTTGGTTGTACAACCAAGGCAGTGAGGGAACCATGCTCCACCAAACCCAAGTTGAGACGCTGAAACTCCTCTAGAAGAGGGGGCTGATGCTCCTGAAGCAACAATGCATTGCAATGCGCTGCGACTAAGCGCATCCCAAGCGACATTGGCCTTGCCCGGATGGTAGTGAATACCCATGTCATAGTCCTTGATCAACTCCAACCATCTCCTTTGCCGGAGGTTCAGATCTGGTTGGGTGAACAAATACTTTAGGCTTTTGTGATCCGAATACACTTCACAACGACACCGATTAGGTAATGTCGCCAAATCTTAAGTGCATGAATCACGCGCTAACTCCAAGTCATGGGTAGGATAGTTGAGTTCATGAGGTCTCAATTGCCTTGATGCATAGGCCACTACCTTGCCTTCTTGCATAAGGACACAACCGAGGCCTCGGCGAGAAGCGTCACAAAAGATATCGAGCTTCGACGGACATCGGGAGAACAAGAAGCGGAGCGGTGGTCAATCGCTTCTTAAGCGCTTGGAAACTTTCCTCGCAATCAGCGGACCACGAGAACTTCTTGTCCTTCTTGAGCAACTCCGTCATCGGCTTTGCTATCTTGGAGAAGTTCTCGATAAAGCGACGATAATATCCCGCTAAACCAAGAAAACTCCGAACCGGTGACCGAAGTGGGTGACTCGAGAAAGCACGTCGCCGATCTTGCTAGGATCCACAGCTCGCCTCTGCCGAAAGAATATGGCCTAAGAAGGCTACTTCCTTCAACGTAACGCGCACTTGCTTTGAACTTCGCATACGGTGGTGCTCACGGCTTGCCCAACACAAGCCTCAAATGCTCGGTGTGTTCTTCATCGCTCTTGGGTAGATAAGGATATCATCGATGAAGACCACAACGAACCTATCCAAATACTCCATGAACACCGAATTCATGAGGTTCATGAACAAGGCCGAGCATTGGTTAAGCCGAATGACATGACGGTATACTCGTACAAGCCATGACGAGTAGAAAAAGCCGTCTTTGGAATATCCTCGGTCGAATCCGAACTGGTGATATCCCACTCGAGATCAATCTTGAGAAAACTCGAGCTCCGTTAATTGATCGAAGAGATCGTCGATCGGGGCAAAGGGTACTTGTTCTTTACCGTTACTTCATTAAGTGGGCGGTAATCAACGCACATGCGCAGCGTCTTGTCCTTTTCGGGACAAAGATTGCCGAGCATCCCCAAGGAGATGAGCTAGGCGGATGAAACCCTTCTCTTGAAGCTCACCCACCTGCTTCTTCAACTCCACCAACTCGATTGGGTCCATTCGGTGAGGCCTCTTTGAAATCGGGCGTGCAGGGAACCAACTCAATGACAAACTCGAGGTCTCGAACCGGTGGCATCCCCGGAAGGTCGTCGGGAAGACATCAACAAAGTCACATACCACCGGGACTTCACTAATATCTAGAGCGGGCTTCGCCGGCGCGAAGAGATGCGGACCTGCGGCTTCGGCGAAAGCTTAACCCGCCGCCGGAAGGATCGTGAGGTAGATGAGCCTCTAGCGCAATCAATTTGTCCCATGTCTTTGAGACAACCAATCCATGCCTAGGATTACATCTAAGCTTGCCGATCGAAGGAGGATAAGGTTTGCCAAGAATCCTACCCTTCTATCTCATGAGGATATCCTACACTCGGACTCGGCTCTCAACTCGAACAGGGGAGAGCGAATGAGCAGTGGGACCAACAATGGAGTAAAAGAAGACCTCCCACAGAAAGAAAAGACTCGAAACAAGCGAATGAGATGCGCTGAATCAAACAAAGCAGTAGCGAGGAAAGAGTTAACCGAAAGGGTACCCAACACGGCGTCGGGTGCCTCTGTGCCTCCTCCGCGGAGATGAGGTTGACGCGCCACTACCCACGCCTTGGGTAGCGGGACAACCTTCGATCCCGGGAGGACCACCTCCCGCCGCGTCCTCCATTAGGACGAGGGCGCTCGATCTGTTAGGGCAACTATTGGCATAATGCCCTTCGGTTGCACGAAAAGCAAGTGACCCGGCGGCCGGATTGCGGGGCCACCTCGCTGGTTCGCGAGCACACGTGATCGGGCACGGCTGCGGAGGGCGAGGAGTCGGTGGCGGCCTCGGTGGTAGTGAAGCCCGCGAGCGGGCCTGAGGGTAGGCCCGACACGAGGGCGAGAGGCCGGCTGTGCGACACGTGGGCCTCCCACTTGCGCTGCGGGACTCGCCCGGCGCCCTTGCCTTGTGCTCGGCAACAATGGCCTTGTCCACCAAGGCACGAAAGTCAACAAAGTCCACAATGGAGAGCCCGTCTTGCGGCTCCTCGAGACAAACCCTCCATGAACTTCTCTGCTTGGCCTCATCGGTAGCCACCTCGGATGGAGCATAACGAGCCAAGTGGTTGAACTCGCATGTACTCCATCACCGACTTACGCCCTTGCTTGAGCGCGAAACTCCTTCTTCTTGACTTCATCAAGCGGCAGGATGTGAGCTCGGCGAACGCCGTCCGGAACTCATCCCAAGAGACGGTGTGGCGGCGGGCTGCATGGCCAAGAAGTTCTCCCACCAGAGAGCGCCCCGAAGGCGATGGGAGGCAAAGAGTGCCTGTCTGGTCCAGCAGCGCGAAGCGTCGAGCTTACGCTCAACTCCGACGCAGCCGGTCATCCGCGCCCAATGGGTCCTCGGACACTGAAAGCGTGGGGTTGAGTGCGAAGAAACTCACCAAACCCCACAAGGCGATGTCCACCGCTCTTTGTGAGGACCCGGTTTATTCGACTTGTAATGCTTAGCCTTCCATTGACCCTAGCATTACAATTCAAATAAACCAAGCCTCGAGATATGTATACTTCCAAATGCAGATACACACCCGTTACAAAATCATGCATCAATTCCATACACGAGAGGTTACAATAATAAAACTACACAATATACAATGATTGAAATTACAAGATAAATAACAAACTACAATGAAGCAAAAGCCATAAGATGGCGATAAATAAAACCAATTAGTGTGCCTTTACCCACAAGGCAACCAACCGGCCGCCAAGCTAGTCGTCAAACCCGTAGCACATCTCACAAAGGGAAGCCCTTGGGGCTCACCTTCTTTCTCTGCAACAAAACATTAAGCAAAGCAACCGAGTACAAAAATTGTTTTTGTACTGCAAGACCGACGTGTAAGGGTAAGAACTATAATTTAACTACATGCAAGCTTTATTTAAGTGGAGGGCTCTGGACTTATTTTTAGCAAAAGCCGTTTTCTTTTGCAATAATGTAATAGTTTGAAGGCGGTTTAACAATTCAAATTTTATTTGCGAAATAAACGATACTGATGAAGTAGTGACATAAAGACATCCCGGAGATGACCAACCCAATGGCCATCACAACAATAGTATGAACGCCTGTTCATACCAACCCATCAAGTTTTAATTAAAGCGTTGTAGTCTAACTCTTGAAAAGCTTACCCAAGCGTGTCCATCACCTAGGGCGAGGCTATTCGAATAGTTTTTAACCTGCGCAGGTGTACCATGTACCCACACTTCGCATCGCCTTTAAGCCAAAGCACACTTAGAAGGTATCTTCGCACAGCTAAGTCCTACGAGACTTTTTCCAATATTGTGTATTAACTACGAGCCGCTCGTATGGATAGAAATCCATACGCTTACATGGTAAAGCCGAAAAGACAACTACCCACTCAGGATAAAGCTTTTCGGACAACTACCATGCTCCCACCTCCATCCCTCCTGCGACCTCCTGCGACCCGGAGCCAATACACGCCAAAGTACTAGGTCAAGAGAGGTCCCATATACTCTAGTGTGGTTAGCACGCCGAAATGCCTGGATAAAAATTCACTCACAAGATGTTCGGTCCTTAATTGACCCGGGCACCATTCCAGTCACACCCAAGAATCACACCATCTTACCATTGTGCCCGCGTCGAAATCATTTTGTTTTTATTTTTAGTTTTCACAATTAAACATAGCAAAAATGCTGAATCATAAGTTATAATAATTTTTGTGTGATCAAAGTTATCGACTAAGTCGATAACCGCCCAATTCTACCGGTATCTAAGCATGGCTAAGCATCATATCGTAAATACAAATAAAAGGCCCTAAATCATTCACCGGGCTCTAATTCACCAGTGAGAATAATATTCCTAAGGTAGTGGCAGGGGTGAACAATTTTCAGGGCAACAATGCAATGGGATTAACTACCTCTACTCGACAAAATTACTTTGACACAAAAGCATGCATACATACAAGTTAAACAAAATATTAGACTTGAAAATAATGGGAATGGCTGGATATGATCAAAGCGCTTGCCTTTGCTTTGCTAGAGATATTTGACTTGCTGCAGAGGATCACTCTCGATAACAACGCCATCTAACGATAAAAACTGCCAAAGCGAAAAACAGCGAATAAATACCAGAACGCCAACAGGATCCAAAAATTAAAAACACACAAGATAGATTAGGAATTTAGGAACAACAAAATAGTTGATTCGGAGATTATTAAAATTAGATAGGATTTCTTATTACTGATCTTTCCAAACTCACTTATTTCCCACGATAATCATACAGTCAGAAATCAAACTTCTTATATGCTCTCCTCTTTAGTGGACTTTGATGGTGATTGTGTGCACATCTATTAGCTAAGTAACCAATCACCATAATTTAATTAACCAGCTATTCTATGCAACCTTTCTTTGTGATAAGATCATTTTAGACCTACAAAATATACTATTGGAACATTGACTAACTAATTAGCCAACTACTAGATGCTAATTAACATAAGTGCAATAAGACTTGCATGCACCAAATCCTACAAGTTGGATTCAGTTAGACCACTAAGCGCTAATCATCCGACAACATACTTGCCTTTGCAAGATATGATAGCAATACACTAATCAATTCTTGTGACTCACAAAGTCTTAAATCAACTCTTGCTCAAACCATTGCCACTAGCAAACATCCAAATAGCATACAAGGTGCTCAAGAATAAGGTCATACTTCTAGCATTTCCCGTTAACCTCAAAAATTTGCCCTACTTATCGCCATACATCCAAGCACACATGCAAATACTAAGAATCACATAAGGATAGAAGGTCACCGATAAACTTTGGATTATACACACAACTTATCCAACGAACGTTTAATCAACTAACCAATCTTGGTGAATGCTATCTACAGTCAAGGGCTCATGGCATTTGCTATCCTCACCTCGTTACCACACGGATACAAGAACTGGAGGTTACCGACAATCTGAGAGGAAAATTTCAGAAATGAAACTAATGCCTAACCTCCATCCAAACCTCAACCTTCAAATTTACTAAACCATTTAAAGTGACCTAAGCACAACTTCATAGATGATTAGCAGCAAATTGCTTAGCTTAAGGAAGTGGGCCCCACTCATCGAGACAACAATATACACAGAGATACAAACATATTCAGAGAACCGAGAGAGGAACAGGGAGGCTCTGGCTGTGGTTCGTCGCCGGCGAGGGGAGTGGTGCGGAGGCGATGGAGATGGCCAAAATGGGTTGCCCGGAGTACAAGGAGGCTAGGGGTGGCAGTGGTGCGGCTTGAGCGGCACTGTGGCGGCGCGGCAAGGGCGAGCGGCGGCCGGCCGAGGGGGTGAAAGAGGGGCGACAGCGTCGGGTGGAGTAGGGAGAAAAATAGAGGGAGCATGGGCATCCATGGGGTACCTGGACCATGCCGGTGCATTCGGAGGGAGCCGAGGTGGTCGGAGCCGGCCCGGCGATGGGAGCCTGCGGCGGCGTGGGGAGGCCACCGTGGAGAGGTTCCTGTGGAGCACGAGAGAGCGGGTGAGTGATGGGGTTAGATGGAGGGAGGTCCAAGAGTGCTCCCAAGCAAAAGAATTGAAGAATGAGTCATCGGAGAAGAAGGGGTGGTGGGATTGGCGGTGGCGGCCGTGGTCGGGGAAGAAGGGCGGCGCGAGGTGCTCAGTGGCTCAAGACCCAAATTGACGAGGGATGGTTGCTCCTTGAGGTGGAGGGCGAGCCGTGACGGGGTTGTGGGTGTCCAGACTTCACCGGAGCGGCCGGAGAGTTAGAAGGCGTTGCGGCGGTCCAAGAGCGGCATTCGGAGCTCGAACCCTTGGAGCTCTAAGAGGAGTGGAATTGAAGAAGGGAGGTGGGGAAAATGGAGAAAAGGAGTGGGCATACGGTGCTTGGCTTAAATAGGCAAAGGAGGCGGAGTAAGGCGAGAAGAAAGTCGGCGGCCGGGGTGGCGGCAAGCTCGGTGCGGTCACGGAAGGCGGGCAAAGCATGGGCTCGTGACCAGCAAGCGTGGGTGCGGCATGGGCGGAGAAGCGGTGGGCGAGGTCGGCGAAAACCGGGCGCTAAGACCAAAACCGCGATGACCTCGGTGGCGCGCATGCATGCGGCGGTGGCGGCTGCGGCGAGCGGCGCGTATGCGTTGAGTGGAAGAGGAACTTTGGCGGGTGGGGCGGGCGATCGGCCCGGAAGAGAGCGGCTCGGGCTAGCTGGTTTGGTTGCAATGATGGCTCAACCGGCTCGGCCAGAAACGATGAGAGAAGAAATGAATTTTTTGATTTTTGGAAAATGGCTGAGACTTATGGGAGTTTTTAGACATAGATTCCTAGCTCCAAAATTCAAGAAAATTTAGGGCAGCAGAGGACCTAGTGAAAATCATGGTGTAAAATTTCTAGAGGTTTTCATGTATTATATTTGTCTCTAGAATTATTTTAAGTTCCTCTTTTGATATTTGATTTTCAAAACTCCATTTTAACGGAATTTTTAAAATAGCAAATAATTTCTACAATTTGTGAAATTTTTAGGATGAGACTCTAATATGTACCAAAACCTAGGAAAAATATTTCCAAGTATTGTTCACTTGAGTTTTGTTTGTATTTTATATTCAAACCCAATTTGAATAAGCAGATAAACAAGGAACCAACTAATCTTCAAAAATTTCAGAAATCCAAACAAACATATGAGAGAGATAGATTCTAATTGAAATATTCCCACATTGGAAGTCTTTTAGTTTTTAAGTTTCACTTTAAGAAATGTTTAAGGGAGAAAGAGTATTTGATTCTAGGTTTAAAGTCCTATCCGTTGAAAATCAAGAATTCTTCAACATAAGGTTTACAACAAAAAGTTTTAAAAAGTCTAAAATTTCACAAATATACATTAGATGCTTAACTAATTCAACTTAGAGATTTTGGGCTGTTACAAATCTACCCCCCTTAAACAGAATCTCGTCCCGAGATTCCGTTAGTTCGGAAGTCGGAACGATAGGCTGTGGCAACCTAGGTGGGTTTGGTTACGATGTCACTTTTCGGATTTCGACGCGAATCGAACTCAATTCCGAATCTAGAGAAGTTCTTCAGAAGTTTTAGGTTCTAAAGTGAGAGGCTTTGCTGAAGGATTTCTAATGTCCTTCCGTCAAGTGTTTTCTAGGTGGTTCTTTTCAACTCTAAACGAAATGCACCATCTGTTGTCTTGATTTCCTTCAGAGATAGTGCTAGAAGATCACGACGCAGTATCCTGACGTTGCTGCTACATTTTTCTTTCCATTGCTTTGTTTAATCTTTCCTTTCTTGATTCGAAGATAATTTGACATCACGCTTCCCGTCGTCTTCTGGTAGTACGAAGGACTCTACTCCACTCGATCGTAGAAAGGGCATCGACCGATGGAGCGGAAAGGCGGTTAGATGGTAATCTAGTATCTACACGAGTTCGGTCAGGAGAAAGGAGAAGGCAAGCAAGGTTTAAGGTGGTCTGTCTAACCTCACTTATCGGTTCTATTTGCTTGGCTGGGACAGGAAATGCACATGACGAATGCATAAGGGGATGCATGTGTGCAAATTAGTCCTAAGGCAAATTTTAAATTTTTGGTTAATAAGAGTGCAAATGCTTACGTGCTTCTTGTTCTATGCAACTTGATTAACATGACGTGCTTGACTTAATTTAGAAACTATATGCATGATCAAAGTATGAGAATCAAGATGTCTAACAAGTATTTTGAGGTATCTGCTACCCCCCTTAAATATTTCGGTACATGAAAGATAAGTTGAGGAAAGAATGGGCATAAGGTGAGGGAATGGCAATGGGTATGCAATTTAATTCTAACATGTACTAACTACTCCAAAAGGTTCCGACATAGTTGCTATACATGCCGTCCGTAGGCGATGTGCAACTACTTGGAACAAGGAGAGCAAACGATTACAAAACTCAGTGTCTACAAGCTAACTAATATCATTAGGGTGTATATATTCTAAGAATAACCTAACTTAATCCTAATATCGCATTAAGGCATCATCTAGGGAAATTGACATTACCTAACCCGATTGCAAACACATAACAATAAATGAACTCCAAATGTTTGTATGAACGCATAAGATCGATGCAAAATCACGAGCAAAGATTTGCTTCCCGGTACGACTAACTCGTATTGAATGAACGAGCAATCGTTTAGGATGATAAAATTTTAGAACGCAACTCAAGTGCTAACGCATCTAAAAGGCATGGCAAAAACCATGAAAGGGTAGATTGGGCACTAGCCTTCTAATATCACATCTTACCCTTTTAATCCCATGAGTTTTAGTTGATTTATCATCTCATTTTTAATCCTAACGACGAACTATGTGCTCGCAGTCCGAAACTTGTGCTTGTTGTCCAGATCTTGTATCCGAGCTCCGAGATGAGTGCTTCAACTCCAAGTGCTTCAAATCTTCACTAAATAACAACTAACACTTTATATTTTCAATTCTCATTATTCCCCAACTGAATTTAACCGATAACCAACTAACTTTGAAAGGAGAAGAGAGGGGAACAACTTTTTCGAAAACTTAACAAGAATAAGGCAAGATGAGCAGGCTAAGATAGGTAAGGAGTAAAATCTGAGAACTTACTTAAGTTTTCATAACCCATTTGACACTTTGAAAATAAGTTTTTCAAAATATCCTAATGACGACCAAGCTAGGGGTTTCTACGGTCAGCACAGCTCTGATACCAACTTTGTGAGGACCCCGGTTTATTCGACTTGTAATGCTTAGCCTTCCATTGACCCTAGCATTACAATTCAAATAAACCAAGCCTCAGGATATGTATACTTCCCAGAAATGCAGTATACACACCCCGTTACAAAATCATGCATCAATTCCATACACGAGAGGTTACAATAATAAAACTACACATATACACATGATTGAAATTACAAGATAAATAACAAACTACACAGCGGAAGCAAAAGCCATAAGATGGCGATAAATAAAAGAGCCAATTAGTGTGCCTTTACCCACAAGGCAACCAACCGGGCCGCCAAGCTAGTCGTCAAACCCGTAGCACATCTCACAAAAGGGAAGCCCTTGGGGCTCACCTTCTTTCTCTGCAACAAAAACATTAAGCAAAGCAACTGAGTACAAAAATTGTTTTTGTACTCGCAAGACTGACGTGTAAGGGTAACAGAACTATAATTTAACTACATGCAAGCTTTATTTAAGTGGAGGGGGCTCTGGACTTATTTTTAGCAAAAAGCCAGTTTTCTTTTGCAATAATGTAATAGTTTGAAGGCAGGTTTAACAATTCAAATTTTATTTGCAGAAATAACAGCGATCTGATGAAGTAGTGACATAAAGACATCCTGGAGATGACCAACCCAATGGCCATCACAACAATAGTATGAACGCCCGTTCATACCAACCCATCAAGTTTTAATTAAAACGTTGTAGTCTAACTCTTGAAAAGCTTACCCAAGCGTGTCCATCACCTAGGACGAGGCTATTCGAATAGTTTTAACCCTGCAGGGGTGTACCACTGTACCCACACTTGGACCGCCTTTAAGCCAAAGCACACTTCCGAAGGTATCTTTGTACAACTAAGTCCTACGAGACTTTTTCCAATATTGTGTATTAACTACGAGCAGCTCGTATGGATAGAAATCCATACGCTTACATGGTAAAGCCGAAAAGACAACTACCCACTCGGGATAAAGCTTTTGGACAACTACCATGCTCCCACCTCCATCCCTCCTGCGACCTCCTGCGACCGGAGCCAATACACGCCAAAGTACTAGGTCAAGAGAGGTCCCATATACTCTAGTGTGGTTAGCACGCGAAATGCTGGATAAAAATTCACTCACAAGATGTTCGGTCCTTAATTGACCGGGCACCATTCGATCACACCCAAGAATCACACCATCTTACCATTGTGCCGCGTCGAAATCATTTTGTTTTTATTTTTAGTTTTCACAATTAAACATAGCAAAAATGCTGAATCATAAGTTATAATAATTTTGTGTGATCAAAGTTATCGACTAAGTCGATAACCGCCCAATCTACCGGTATCTAAGCATGGCTAAGCATCATATCGTAAATACAAATAAAAGGCCCTAAATCATTCAGGGCTCTAATTCACGGTGAGAATAATATTCCTAAGGTAGTGGCGGGGTGAACAATTTTCGTGGCAACAATGCAATGGGATTAACTACCTCTACTCGACAAAATTACTTTGACACAAAAGCATGCATACATACAAGTTAAACAAAATATTAGACTTGAAAATAATGGGAATGAACTGGATATGATCAAACTGCTTGCCTTTGCTTTGCTAGAGATATTTGACTTGCTGCAGAGGATCACTCTCGATAACAACGCCATCTAACGATAAAAACTGCCAAAGCGAAAAACAGCGAATAAATACCAGAACGCCAACAGGATCCAAAAATTAAAAACACACAAGATAGATTAGGAATTTAGGAACAACAAAATAGTTGATTCGGAGATTATTAAAATTAGATAGGATTTCTTATTACTGATCTTTCCAAACTCACTTATTTCCCACGATAATCATACGATCAAATCAAACTTCTTATATGCTCTCCTCTTTCGGCAGACTTTGATGGTGATTGTGTGCACATCTATTAGCTAAGTAACCAATCACCATAATTTAATTAACCAGCTATTCTATGCAACCTTTACTGTGATAAGATCATTTTAGACCTACAAAATATACTATTGGAACATTGACTAACTAATTAGCCAACTACTAGATGCTAATTAACATAAGTGCAATAAGACTTGCATGCAACCGAAATCCTACAAGTTGGATTCAGTTAGACCACTAAGCGCTAATCATACTGACAACATACTTGCCTTTGCAAGATATGATAGCAATACACTAATCAATTCTTGCTGACTCACAAAGTCTTAAATCAACTCTTGCTCAAACCACTGCCAGCTAGCAAACATCCAAATAGCATACAAGGCTGCTCAAGAATAAGGTCATACTTCTAGCATTTCCCAGTTAACCTCAAAAATTTGCCCTACTTACTGCCATACATCCAAGCACACATGCAAATACTAAGAATCACATAAGGATAGAAGGTCACTGATAAACACTGGATTATACACACAACTTATCCAACGAACGTTTAATCAACTAACCAATCTTGGTGAATGCTATCTACACAGTCAAGGGCTCACTGGCATTTGCTATCCTCACCCTCGTTACCACACCAGATACAAGAAGCGGAGGTTCCGACAATACAGAGGAAAATTTCAGAAATGAAACTAATGCCTAACCTCCATCCAAACCTCAACCTTCAAATTTACTAAACCATTTAAAGTGACCTAAGCACAACTTCATAGATGATTAGCAGCAAATTGCTTAGCTTAAGGAAGTGGGCCCCACTATCAGAGACAACAATATACACAGAGATACAAACATATTCGAGAACCGAGAGAGGAACAGGAGGCTCGGCGTGGTTCGTCGCCGGCGAGGGGAGTGGTGCGGAGGCGATGGAGATGGCCAAAATGGGTTGCCGGAGTACAAGGAGGCTAGGGGTGGCGGTGGTGCGGCAGCGGCTTGTGGCGGCAGCGGCGAGAGCGGGCGGCCGAGGGGTGAAAGAGGCGGCAGCGTCGGGTGGAGTAGGGAGAAAAATAGAGGAGCATGGGCATCCATGGGGTACTGGACCATGCCGGTGCATTCGGAGGAGCCGAGGTGGTGGGCCGGCCGGCGATGGGAGCTGCGGCGGCGTGGGAGGCCACCGTGGAGAGGTTCTGTGGAGCACGAGAGCGGGTGAGTGATGGGGTTAGATGGAGGAGGTCCAAGAGTGCTCCCAAGCAAAAGAATTGAAGAATGAGTCATCGGAGAAGAAGGGGTGGTGGGATTGGCGGTGGCGGCGTGGTCGGGAAGAAGGGCGGCGCGAGGTGCTCAGTGGCTCAAGACCCAAATTGACGAGGGATGGTTGCTCCTTGAGGTGGAGGGCGAGCCGTGACGGGGTTGTGGGTGTCCAGACTTCACCGGAGCGGCCGGAGAGTTAGAAGGCGTTGCGGCGGTCCAAGAGCGGCATTGAGCTCGAACCCTTGGAGCTCTAAGAGAGTGGAATTGAAGAAGGAGGTGGGAAAATGGAGAAAAGGAGTCGGGGCATACGGTGCTTGGCTTAAATAGGCAAAGGAGGCGGAGTAAGCCGAGAAGAAAGTCGACGGCCAGGGTGGCGGCAAGCTCGGTGCGGTCACGGGAAGGCCGGGCAAAGCATGGGCTCGTGACCAGCAAGCGTGGGTGCGGCATGGGCGGGAGAAGCGGTGGGCGAGGTCGGCGAAACCGGGCGCTAAGACCAAAACCGCGATGACCTCGGTGGCGCGCATGCATGCGGGCGGTGGCGGCTGCGCGGCGGCGCGTATGCGTTGAGGTGGAAGAGAAACTGGCGGGTGGGGCAGGCAATCAACGGCCGGAAGAGAGCGGCTCGGGCTAGCTGGTTTGGCTACGCAATGATGGCTCAACCGGCTCAGCCCGAGGAACAGTGAGGAGAAGGAAATGAATTTTTTTTTTTGATTTTTGGAAAATGGCTGAGACTTATGGGAGTTTTTAGACATAGATTCCTAGCTCCAAAATTCAAGAAAATTTAGGGCAGCCAGAGGACCTAGTGAAAATCATGGTGTAAAATTTCTAGAGGTTTTCATGTATTATATTTGTCTCTAGAATTATTTTAAGTTCCTCTTTTGATATTTGATTTTCAAAACTCCATTTTAACGGAATTTTTTTTAAAATAGCAAATAATTTCTACAATTTGTGAAATTTTTAGGATGAGACTCTAATATGTACCAAAACCTAGGAAAAATATTTCCAAGTATTGTTCACTTGAGTTTTGTTTGTATTTTATATTCAAACCCAATTTGAATAAGCAGATAAACAAGGAACCAACTAATCTTCAAAAATTTCAGGAAATCCAAACAAACATATGAGAGGAGATAGATTCTAATTGAAATATTCCCACATTGGAAGTCTTTTTAGTTTTTTTTAAGTTTCACTTTAAGAAATGTTTAAGGGAGAAAGAGTATTTGATTCTAGGTTTAAAGTCCTATCCGTTGAAAATCAAGAATTCTTCAACATAAGGTTTACAACAAAAAGTTTTAAAAAGTCTAAAATTTCACAAATATACATTAGATGCTTAACTAATTCAACTTAGAGATTTTGGGCTGTTACACCTGCCCAGATCCTGAGGCACCGGCAAGGGCGGAGGTGTTGCGCGCAATAACATCCAGCAGGACCCTCCTGTCCTCTGAACGGTTGCGCTCTATCTCAAGAAGGACCTCACCATGGTCGGAGGAGGCGGAGCTCCTCATCCAAACCAAAGCTGCGACCACGGCCGCTACGAGTACCTCCAGCCATCCTGATTCAAGAAATTTAGGTTAGAAACCAAAGCACTAATACTAGAAGCTGATGAAAGCGAAAAGCTAACGATTAGGGGAATGAGATACCACCCTAACCGAAAGCCAAAAACAGCAAGTAAACAAACTTTAAATATTTCCAAAGAAGCTCCAAAACAGCAAGGAAACTCCAAACCAAGCTCAACTTCTCAATGCCATTAACCCGTATTGAAAGAACGAGCAATGGTTTGAGGAGATAAAAATTTCAGCATACTACAACAATCTAACTCTACCCAAGAACAAGGTTAAGGCGATAAAAATAACGTTAGATACTTAGCTAACTAGTATCACATCTTACCCTTTTATTCCCCCAAGTTTTACTTGATTAACCTCTCATTTTCTACCCTGGTTAGAACCTCTGAGCTTGCTGTCCGGAAACTGAATGATCGCTGTCCAGATTTCGCATCCAAGCCTCCTAATTGAAATCTTCAACTTCGGAAGCTTCAAAACCTTGTAGAGGGCAGCTAACACTTCAATTTGCCAAACTCATTGGTTCCCAAAACCCAATTTAAACGATAATGACTATCTTTTGAGAGAAGGAAAGGAGAACAACTTTTAAAACTCAAATTAGAGTAAGATGAGATAGAAAGCTAAGATAGGTAAGGAATAAAATCTAAGAATTTACTTAAGCTTTCATAACTCATTTGATACTTTGAAAATAAGGTTTCCAAAATATCCTAAGGACGACCAAGCTTGGGTTACTACGGTCGGAATGGCTCTGATACCAACTTTGTGAGGACCCCGGTTTATTCGGCTTGTACTGTTTAAGCACCCACTTGGTCCTAACAGTACAAATCAAATAAACCAAGCCTCGAGATATGTATACTTCCCGGAACTGCAGTATACACACCCCGTTACAAAATCATGCATCAATTCCATTCATACACATAGAGCCGAAGCAAAAGCAACAACTGAAAGACATAGATAATATAAAGAGAGTTATTACAAAAGAGAGGCCGACCGGCCAAAAGTCATACAAATAGTGAATACACAGCGGAAGCAAAATGGCCATAAGATGGCGATAAACAAAAGCCAATCGGTGTGCCTTTACCCACAAGGCAACCAACCGGACCGCCAAGCTAATCGTCCCAAACAGCGCCGCAACACAGCTCACAAAAGTGAGGCCCTTGGGGCTCACCTTCTTCCTCTGCAACAATTAATATTAAGCAAAGCAGATGAGTACAAAACTTGTTTTTGTACTCGCAAGACTGACGTGTGAGATAACAGAACTATAATTAACTACATGCAAGCTTTATGTAAGTGGATGAGTGTAACAGCCCTAACTTAGGGTTTGTATTTCAAATGTAAAATTTTGAGGAGAAATAAAAACTTTTGTTGTATCTTCAAATCATTTGAAAGTTTCTACAATTTTCCCTAGCAATTTCCAATTTGTAGAATTTAATTCTTGTGATTGGAAATTGTTGATTATCAGATTCTAGCCTTCAAACTTGTGATCATCCTCTGAAACTATTTTTCCTAGCATCTTGATCATCCTATCTACCTCCCTGAATTATTTCACAATTTTTAGATTTTGTTTGCTATTTCAAATGGCCAAGTCAACTCTGTTTGAAATCTGGTCAAACTCCTGTACAGCAGCTTGTGAATTTTCTCTAGAACAATGCAGTGCATAAAAGTTCTGGAAAAATTATACAAGGTTTTCCTCTGTCCCTAGTAGCTACCATAAAATTTCGAAATTTTTGGAGCTCAGAGCTACCTCTAAAATTCCCCAAACCTTCTCTGTCTTTTAAATCAAATTCTAAAAATCTTGTTCCTCGGGCCCGAACCCAACTCGGGCTCGAGTCCGACTCGTACCACTTGACTCGGTCGCGTCAACTAAACGCGCGCGTGCGAGTCAATCGATCGTGACCGTCCGATGCAAATCGAGCGATCCACGTCGCGTCGCAACCGACTGTCCGAATGCATACATCAATCTCGACCGTCCATCTCGGATCAGCGGTCGGCATCTTTCCGATCGAGTAGAACCTCGGCTCGCACCGCTTTGCTCTGTCGCCGACATGTGGGTCCCACTGCCGGCGATCGACCTCGTCTTCTCCGCACCTCACGGACCTCACGGCGTGCGCGCATGCTTGCCACGTCCCTCGTCGCTGCCACCTTTTTGTCCTCGTGTCAGCCCGTGAAGCATCGCCGGGATCTCATCTACCCACTGAGCCCATCCACTACCCTTCGCGTCCATTCTCGTGTTTTCTCCGCCCAAATTTCCTTTCCGGCCGGAGAAGAACCCGAGAGCAACGCCGCCGTGTTAGCGCCGCCCTTGATTCCGCAACCACGCCATCGTGATCTACTCTCTTCGCCGCTTCCATTTTGCCCATCCAGGACCCTCGGCGTCCAGATATCGCCGAGGCACCGCCGTCGTCTCGCCTCGGTTGCGGCGGCCCCGCGAGCTTGCTAGTGCTCTGGTGAGTTTCTAGCTTCGACACTTAGTCCCTTAGGATCGCATTGATGCACTGAGTCTAACGGTGGGCTTGTTTCTGCCTTTTGTGCATCGTTGCGGGCGTGCGACCAATTCTTCTCCAAGCTCGGTTTTCCGCCGCCGTGGAAATTCCGGTCACCTCGGGCTTTCTTCGTCGGCATTATCGTGTGCTTCTTGCTCCTGGTGTTGAGGCGAAGCTTAAGCACACCTTCCGGAGTCTTCTAGAAGCCCGTATCGCCTTCTCCGCGTGGGCCGTGCTTTCTTCTCCGCCTCGGTCGTCGTGAGCTCATCTCCGTCGACCATCGGGCTCGCGTCACCGTCATCGAGTTCGCTAGGTTCTTGCGAACCGAAGGTACCACTCTTCGCCGAAACCTCTGGTTTGCTAGTTCGGTTCTTGCGGCGCGCCACCGTGCCGTCTTCGCCGGTGAACCGCCGGTGATGATTTGTTCGACTCTAATCATGTCTACCTTGAGTCTGTCTTGTGGGCCTGTTGGCTAATCCGTTTAAAGAACCTTTAATCCAGCCCGTTATATTTCCCTCTGAGTCTCTGTCTTGTGGGCCCAGAATGTCAGTTAGGGATTGTGTAGTTTTGTTAATGCGTTTTCTCTGTTGGGAAGCGTATTTCTCTGTGTGGGTATGTTAGGTTTGCACTTTGGTAAGCCGAAGACGTATTCTTAGAATACGCCTTCGACGTCACTTTCGGCGGGCTGGCTGTTCTGGTCAGCATTTTCGCGCGGGCCCGCTGTCAGTGTCTGGGGCTAGATAGCTGTGGGTAGAAAAAGGATTTAATGCTTTAGTATTTCCGTAATATGTTTTACATTTGCCTTTGTTAATTCATTTCAACTTAGAAAATGCATAACTAATTCAATTTTTATCCAAATTGCATGAATCCAGTGCTGTTTATTTTCATTTCAAATGTATTATTTACTAAAATTAGTTTCATCCATGTCTCTGTAGCAAAAATCTGTTAATTAATAAAATGATGTTTTATGTATCTTCTAGATTAGAAAATGCATATCTCTTTCAATATTTGTCCAAATCCAGTGAAACCAATTTTGTAATTTGTCATTTTTAATGTACTAATTATTAGGATAGGTTATATACACTGTTTCTGTTCATGAAAATTTGTTAAGTAATTAACTAGTGTCTTGTTGTGTTTTTAGCTTAGAAAATTCATAGGAAATGGCTAATAACTTAAAATGATTTGTTCCCTGTTTTTAAAATTTTGTTATTTCATGCTTAGGTTGCTGTATGAGTTTTGGCTTGTTTTGGTGTTGTTGTATGTTTGAGTTTTGTCGGTGTTATTCGTCCTTATTTGCTGTTATGTTCGATCGTTAGGCTTGATATTTGCGGCAACCACGAGGACGTTCTCATGACATATTGAGCAACGACATCCGAGCAAGCAGTTTGATCATGTTTAATCCCAGTATTTTAAAGATTAATATTTTGTTTCAGCTGTATGTATGCATTGCTTAAATTGTGTTAAATTGATTAGTTAAATCCGTAGCTGCATATCCTGTAGACAAAATATTGATCTCTACTACCGAGCCTAGGTTATTTCTTTGTGATTAGAGATCGTTGGATGATCTCTTGTCACTTAGTAGATCCGGTCAACTTGCTTAGACATGCTTAGCTATCGGTAGAAGCGGGCGGTTATCGACTTTAGTCGGTAACCTTGATCACCTAAAATTTACTACAACTTTATGTTTGACATTTTGCTATGCTTACTTGCAAAACTAAAACCAAAAACAAAAATGATTTGGGCCGGGCACAATGGTAAGAATGGTGTGATCTTTTGGGTGTGATGGAAAGGTGCAGGTCAATTAAGGACCGAACATCTTGTGAGTTTTGTTATCCAGCATTTCGGCGTGCTAACCACACTAGAGGTATGGGACCTCTCTTGACCTAGTACTTTGGCGTGTATTGGTCCCGGTCGCAGGAGGTCGCGGGAGGGACGGAGGTGGGAGCATGGTAGTTGTCCAAAGCTTTATCTGAGTGGGTAGTTGTCTTTTCGGCTTTACCATGTAGCGTATGGTGTTTCTACCCATACGAGCGGCTCGGGTTGATACACAATATTGGAAACAGATCTCGTAGGACTTAGCTGTGCCGGCATACCTTGGAAGTGTGCTTTGGCTTAAAGGCGGTGCGAGGTGTGGGTGCATGGTACACCCTGCAGGTTAAAAACTATTCGAATAGCCTCGTCCTAGGTGATGGACACGCTTGGGTAAGCTTATCGAGAGTTAGACTACAACATTTAAATTAAAACTTGATGGGTGAGTACGGATGCAGGATTCGTGCTATTGTTGTGGTGACTATTGGGATAGTCACTTCTAGGTTGTTTATCTTTCGCTTTTGTTATTATTATCCTTCTGTTATTTCAATCTTAAAAATGAATTGCAAACTTGCCTTTAAAGCTGTATTACCTTATTGCAAATGAAAATTGGCTTTATGCAAATGAAACATATGGCCTCCACCGGACAAGCCCGCATGTAGCATATGAGCAGTGCGCTAGTTCACACGTCGTCTTGCGGTACAAAGACAATCTTTGTACTCGGGTGCTTTGCTTAATGTTTTTGTTGCAGAGGAAGAAGGTGAGCCTCGGGGTCCTCATACGTGAGTGTCTTTGTCGCCGTGGGTGACGACTAGTCTTGGCGGTCGGTCGGATGCCTTGTGGGTTGAAGGCACGCGATTGGCTTTGTTTATAGCCATCTTATGGCACTTTGCTTCATTGTCGTTCTTGTTATTTGTGTATCTTGTGGCACGTCGGCCTATGTCTGTAATATTGTTACTATTTGTTTATCTTCCGTTTGTAGTGTTATGTTTGGACTCTATGTTTTGAATGGAGTTGATGTCTAATTTTGTACCGGGGTGTGTATCTTTGCTCAGGAAGTATACATATCTCGAGGATCAGTTTATTTGATTTGTGATGCTAGGGCCAGGTGGTTGGTTAAGCATTACAAACCTAATAAACTGGGGTCCTCACAATGAGGCTCTGGACTTATTTTCAGCATAAAGCAAGTTTCATTTGCAATAAGGTAATAGATTCCAAGCAAGTTTGCAATTAACTTTTATTGTTCAAATAAAAGAGAGACAATTATAGCAATAGATAAATGACAACACCAACCTAGAAGTGACTAACCCATAGTCACCACAACAATAGCATGAAGTACCCTTCATACCACCCATGTCAAGTTTAAGTTTTTAAAGGTTGTAGTCTAGTTCTTGCACGACCTTACCAAGCATGTCCATAACCTAGGGCGAGGCTATTGAATAGTTTTAACCTGCGGGGTGTACCAATGTACCCACACGATGAGACCGCCTTTCCACCACCACGGTTAGCACACTTCCTTTGGTATGCGAGGCATGGCTAAGTCTAACAAGACGCTTTCCAATGGGCGATGCTAATTAAGAGCCGCAACCACGGGAGAAGGACACATTAGGCAGCCTAACCGGTGCGCTAATGCTCCTCCAAAACACACACACAAGAACACACCCACCGACCAGCTCATAATTAACACCTTCCAAAGTACTTAGTCAAGAGAGGTTCCATATCCCCTCGTGTGGTTGCACGCAATAAGCGCTGGCTTAGTGACACAAGTAACTCGGTCCTTGGGGACTTAGGCACCATTCCACACACCCAACAGATCACATCAACATACCATTGTGCCCAAGTCAAGATATAGTTTTGTTTTCAGTTTTTGATTTGTAAATCAATAAAACACAAGGGTTGGACATAATGGAGTAGTATAAGTAGTTGTGTGATCAAGATCATCGACTAAGTCGATGATCGCCCAATACTACCGATACTAGGCATGGCTAAGCAATATTTATTCGAAATCTACTAAGGGACAAGAACTCATCCAACGAACTCTAATCACAGCAAATAACCTAGGCTCAGGTAGTAGAGGATAATCATTTACCTACAGATTATGCAACTAGAGGATTAACTAATCAATTTAACAACAAATTAGCAATGCATACATAGAAGTTTAAACAAAATATTAGACTTTAAAAGTAATGGGATCAATGGGAAATGATCAAACTGCTTGCCTGCTTGTTGTGGCTCAAATTGTTGCGGAGGGTCGTTCTCGGGGTTACCGCAAATATCGAATCCTAAGCGAAAGAGCGAAAACAACCAATAAGGCGAGCAACACTTAAATGGAAATAGCAAGCAACAATTATCCAAATGCGACGAAATTTACACACAAGGTAGAATACGAATATACCTAGACATGGAAACTGGAAAAACTTAATTTGGATTTGTGGTGCAAAAGATATTCCCTAAAAACCTATTTTCGGCCAAAATGCTACACTGAAATAGCACTGTAGCAAAAATATTTTCTAGAAAGGTTTTGAAGCTGAAATTTTTATGGTAGCTACCTACTGGTATAGTGGTAACCCATATAAAATTTCAGGTCATTTGGAGTTATATTGAAAGAGTTATAATTTGTTTAAATTGTTTAGGGTATTAAACTAAAATATGATCCTTATGATTTTTAAAATCCGTAAAATTTGTGAAACCAATTTTACCAGCAAATACATTAGCAGTGGAAGCTACTCCAATTGGATTCATACAAAAAGGATCTATAGATTAAAAGTTATGCATTTTACAAGTTTGCTAAAGTTCTGAAAAACAGTATTATGTTCACTGGTTTACTATTTTTGAAAATGGTTTTCCAAGTTTGATTATGGTCTACAATTATTTTTATATTTAAGTTCAAGTTATAAGGAAGCTAACAAAATTGGAATCATCTAATTCGGAGCTAATATGACAAAGATATGAAAATGACAAGACCCAAAGGTGATACTGATTTCTGGACTTAGCACTTTCGGGACCTCACTAACACCTAGCGGCGTGGACGAACAGGCCGTTGATCTCAGATCGGACGTCCCGGTTGAACCACGCCAAAACATCCTCACGCGCGCGAGCGAGAGGGCGGCGTGGAGCCTCGTGGTCGTTGATCTCGGATCCAACGGCGAAGACCCGACCACGTCGCTCCGCGGCGTTGTCGTTCGACAACGTAACCGGCGGCGCCGATCGCTTTCTGGCGCGCGCCGTGGCGGCTACGGCGGCGCGGTGAGTGGCCAAATGAAAACGCAATACCCTGCGCTGCGCCCGCACAAAAACATCGCCGAGGCGACCTACGCGCCGACGCGACAAGGAGGGGGAGGCGATCCTACGGTAAAAATGACAACCGCGAGCGCTGAGGCTAAGCCCCACTATCTGCGGCGCTAGCTCTTGGAGGGTGCGAGGACTCACCGGATGGTCGCGGTGAAGATAAGCTGGCCGGAGGGTCTTGGCGGCGGAGAATCGAAGTCGGCGGCGGAGCCTTCACGAGGAGAAGCCACCTGGACAACACGAAGAGGATAGGATGGTACCATTAGGTCCGCTAGGCCCGAGAGGGTTCGGTAGAAAGGGGTAGGGGTTGGAGGTCATCTGCACCGGAGAAGAAAAAGGCGTTTACGGCGCGAAGGGGAACCTCAAATTGGAGCCCTCTGCGAGGATCAAGACCAATTGAGTTAGGGTTAATGCTCACGGAGGTGAGGGTGGAGAGGAACCAAGCGGCGAGCCGAGAGCCACCGGATGCGAGCTTCCGAGAAGCTCCCGCGCAAAGAATGGCGGAAATGGCGCGGTTGAGTTTGGGGCTCGCCCAAGCTTGAGTGAGTGCAAGAGAGAGCGTGGAGAGAGCAAAGGAAGCCCAAGGAGGGGCGAAGCTTAAGTAGCGAGAGGGGCACGGGGACCTCAACGGCTCTCTCTCACGGGCGGCGACCTCGGGTGCTCGAGCAACAGAGTGGGTGAGAGGTCGGGAAAGGCGACTTTGGCGCGGCGCCGACGACACCATTTAATGCGTGGCGGCAATAGTCGTTGGAGGGCCCCGCCGAGACGACTCCGGCGGCTGCGGCGTTCAGCAGCGAGAGCGAGAGAAGGAGACGAGGAGAGCGGAGGAAGGAGGCGCGCGCCACCGTTGGATCGAGATCGGAGGTTGAGGCGAGAGGACATTCGGACAATCCTAATGCCCACACAATCTGGACCGTCGATTTACAAGCGGACGGCACGCGATGCGCTCGCGATGCGGCTCAGCCGGTGCAGCTAGGCGGTTCGATCGAGTCAGTCGGGGTTGGGTCGGTCGGGAACGATGCAAGCCGTTTAAATTTTGATTTTTAAAAGCTGAAACTTTGGGGATTTAATTGAAGTATCAAATCAACTCCAAATTTTATGAAATTTTAACTGGAGCTTGCTGACAATAGGATCAACCTTCCATAAAATTTCCAGAGGGTTTTGTGCACTGGAATTTTCTCAAGAAATTCAGAAGGTTAAAGCAGAGGTTTGACCAAGGTTTGACTTGCCTCTAAAATATTTCAAATAATTTCCCAAAATTATGAAATAATTCAGAGGTGTTACCAAGTAACCCTAGAACCAGGGAAAATTATTTCCAAGGGTTTGACAAAAGATTTGACCAAGGAGGTTGTTGACTTGATAATAAATGAGGGTTTTGATTTTGAATTTCCCAAAATTCCTTTACAAGAATTTCAGAAAAGTTCAAGAGTGAAAGGATGACAGAAAAAGTTTTAATTTACCCTCATTTTATTACATTTGAAACACAAGCCAAATTGGGGATGTTACATTGCTATTTTCGTGTTTTGCCGTGTCGGCCTCCTTCTTTGCTTTCCGGCTCATGGCGTGCCTGAACCTCCACCGCGGCGAGGTCATCACCATTAGGTTCGCATTGCTATTGCGAGTCCATTTTGCTAGTTTGTGGCGCCGCGCGATCGAGTCGCGGCGACAAGCCGTGGTAACCACTCGGGACTTTGCGCCGTAGCTCCGTTGTCGTCAAATGATTAAGACACGATTAATACCCAATCATTAGTAGTATTAATGGTGTCTTAATCGCCTAATGTGTCAGCGACTTGTGGGCGTAAGCCTAAATCGAGAAAACCGAAGTCGTTATGGTGATTTTGGGTTTATTTATTGCTAATCATTGTTAGCAATAAATGTGTCGAAATTACCTTTTGGGTCGACGTGTGGGCCTCTCGTCCTAAATCACCTCTGTTCAAAATCTTTAGGACACATTAATTGCTAATCATCACTAATCATTGGTCATCGATAATTAATTAGTTTGTCCTAAGAGCCTCCTTTAAGTCATCGCCGGTGGGTCCACGAACCTTTGTGCGTGTGTTAAATCTCACATGTGTGACTCTCGATCCAGCGACATGCGCCCCACGTGTCGGCCTCTGCTTGCGCCGATCTTGGACCACCGTCCATTTGGCGATCTGCGACCTAGATCTTGTATGCGTTCGGACCCTCGGTTCCCTCGTCATTCTTGGTCGTCCATCGCTTGATCTGCGCCACGATCGTGCGTGCAATCGGACCTTCCGACCGAGGCGTGATCGGGCCGCTCATTTTTAGATCTGCGATGCGTGGATCACCGAGGCAACCGCGCCGTCGGTTGCATCCTTCCTCGTGGCCGTTGGATCTTGATCAGCGGTGAGCTCTGTTATGAATCGCGCGCGCGCTGTTTTCGTCGCGTGTGGCTCGTTGGATTTTGCATCGACGCCCACGAGCGCCCACGTCGTTTATCTCGGTTGGGTTGGTTTTGTTTACGTAAGTATTTATTTATCAATGAAAATTGTATCAAAGCGTAGAAATTCATAACTAATTCAAGATAAATCCTTTTACATGAAACCAATCGTAATAAATTTGTAATTCACTAAAGTTTAATATAAAAATGCTTTTAGCTATGTACAGTAGTAGAAAATTCTGTAATCTTTTATAGCTTGTTTTACGCTATTTTTATATATTCAATTGTATTAAAACTTGGAAAATGCATATCTTTTACGTATATCGCTAATTGTATGATTTTAACTTTGATAAATTTGTTATTAACTAAACTTTAATCTAAAAATGGTGGTAGGCCTAAATCAGCAACAGAAAAATATGTTAATAAATTTAACCTTATTAGTAGCAATTAAAAATTCATTTAATGTTGTAATAGACACCAGTAATTCCCTGTAAATCCTAAAAATAGAAATTTGATGTTAGGAAATCCCTCTGTTATCATACTATAATGTGGAATAGGTTTTGCACATGTTTATATTTCTGGAAAGTGCATTATGCTAGTTTTGCATCCTAGAAAAATCATAACTAAATCATTTTAACTCCAATTAAGATGAAACCACTTGTATTAGCCTTAAAATGTCAGTAGCAACCTATCATAAAATTTTCAAGTCAGAAAACCTCTAGAAAATATTTTTGCTCAGTACCTAATTATAGCCGAAAATGGGTTTTTGATGATATCTTTTGCACCATAAATCCAAATTAGGTTTTTCAGTTTCTATGTCTAGGGATATTCGTATTCTACCTTACGTATAAATTTACGTCGCATTTGGATAATTTTTGCTTGCTCGTTTGTTTAAGGGTGGCTCGTCTTATTGGTTGTTCTTGGTTCTTTTGCCTTTCGCTTAGGGTTCGACATTTGCGGTAACCAGAGCGACCCTCCACAACAGATTTGAGCAACGACAAGAAGGCAAGCGGTTTGATCATGTTAATCCTAGTATTTTAAGTATTTATGTTGATTACAAATTCTATGTATGCATTGCTATTTTGTGTTAATAGTTGGCCTAGTAGATGCATTTCCTTAGCAAATGATTATTCTCTCTGCCATGAGCCTAGGTTACTTGCTGTGATTTAGAGTTCATGGATGGGCTCTTGTCACTTAGTAGTTGCGAATTAATTGCTTAGCCATGCTTAGCCGGTAGAAATGGCGGTTATCGACTTGTCGATAACCTTGATGACATCAAACTTATTATGATTATGATTTCCACCTTGTGCTATGTCTACTTATGAAAACTAAAGCTGAAAACAAAATGATTTAGACTTGGGCACAATGGTATGATGGTGTGATTTTGGGTGTGGTGGAATGGTGCGGGTCAACAAGGACCGAACATCTTGTTACACTAAACCAAGCATTTTAGCGTGCTAACCACATTAGAGGGTATGGGACCTCTCTTGACTTAGTACTTTGGCGTGTATTGGCTCCAGTCGCAGGAGTCGCGGGAGGGATGGTGTTGGGAGCATTGTAGTGTCAGAAAGACTTCACCGTGATGGGATTTGTTGTCTTTCGACTTGCAATGTAAGCATATGGGTTTCTATCTATATGAGCGGCTCGTAGTTAATACACAAGATTGAAAATGTCTCGTAGGACTTAGCCGTGCGGCATACCTTGGTAGTGTGCTTTGTGGCTTGAAGGCGATGCAAGTGTGGGTACATTGGTACACCTGCGCAGGTTAAAACTATTCGAATAGCCTCGTCTAGGTTATGGACACGCTTGGCAAGGTCTTTCAAGAGTTAGACTACAACCTTTTAAATTAAAACTTGATGGGTGAGTGCGAATCGGGATTAGTGCTATGTTGTGGTGACTATTGGGATAGTCGCTTCCAGGTGGTTACTTGTATGTATCTTTACATACTATTACTTTGATAACAAAACAGATTTGCAAACTTGCTTTTAAAATGTATTACATTATTGCAAATAAAGTTGGCTTCATGCAAAATGAGACATACAACCTCCACCTAAATAAGCTTGCATGTAGTTTATGAATAGGTCTGCTATTCCACACGTCAGTCTTGCGGGTACAAAGACAATCTTTGTACTCAGTTGCTACGCTTAATTGTTTTGTTGCAGAGGAAGAAGGTGAGCTGAGGGCCTCACTTTTGTGGTGTGTTGTGGTAGCTATGGGCGACTAGCTTGGCGGCCGGTCGGTTGCCTTGTGGGTGTATGGCTAACAGGTCGACTTTTGTTCTAGCCATCTTTTGGCGCTTTTGCTTCATTGTCATTCTTGTTTATTGTTCTATTTGGCGGTCGGCTCTCTTTTGTAATAACCTTACTTTATGTATGTCGTTGTTGAACTTAGTGATGTATGTATGCGGAATTGATGTGTAATTTTGTGATGATGTGCATATGCTGCAGTGCAGGAAGCATATGTCCATCGAGGCTTAGAATGTTTAATTAGTAATGCGAGAACCATTTGGAGGTTAAGTGTTACTAGTTAAATATTCGGGTCCTCACAAAGTTGGTATCGAGCCATCTCGACCGTAGAAACCCCTAGCTTGGTCGCCTCTAGAATATTTTGAAAACTTACTTTCAAAAGGTTTGTAAAACTTAAGTAAGTTCTCTAATTTTGCTCCTTACCTGTCTTAGCTTGCTCATCTCACCTTACTCTCACTTAAGTTTTGAAAAAGTTGTTTCTCTCTTCGTTTCAAAAATTAGCCTCTATCGATTAACTTGGTTTTGGGAGAAACATGAGAGCTTGGAGAAAGGAATTTGGACACCTAGCTAGTGGTTAGTAATTAAGGTAGGAAATGAGAGGTAAATTCAACTAAAACTTGTGGGGATGAAAGGGTAAGAAGTGATATGAGATTAGCTAATGCCTATACTCTATTAGGTGGTTATACCTTGATTTTTGGACTGTTTTGAGCTAGAATTTAGTTCTGAAAATTTTGGGTTTTCTCACACGATTACTCGTTCTTCCATACGGGTTAGTCGTTTCAGGAAGTCGATTTGGTGATTTTGGTCTGTGCTCTTGGTAGTTATTCTGAGCCCTTTTATTGAGTTTGGATTTCTTTGCTTTCTTTTATCTCGGGCTTGTAGCTAACTCATCTTAGTGAATCAGGATGGCTGGTGGGACACGTAGCGGCCGGAATCAGCCGGGTAGTCCCGATGAGGAGCTTCCCCCTCCTCCGACCATGGCGGAAGTCCTCATGCAGATCGAACGCAATCGTTCGGAGGACCGTAGGGTGTTGGAGGTTATCGCGAGGAACACCTCCACTCCCTCTGGTGCCTCTGGATCCGAAAGTGGTCATCAGACTCGTGGGGGCTTGCGGAGTTCCTCCGTACTCGACCTCCTACCTTCTCCGATCGAGGATCCTTGGGCGCTTGAGCGGCCCGGTTGCGTCGGTTGAGTGGAAGCTCAGCGTTGCTCGATGCCGAGGAGCGGGAGCGGGCACTTTTCGCATCCATCGGTGGAGGTGCGGCACTCTCATGGTGGGAGAACTTCCTCGCCATGCGGCCGCGGACACGTGGTCTCGTGGGAGGAGTTCGATCGACTTTCCGTCGGGCCCATGTCCTGCCGGCTGATGAAGCTGAAGAAGAAGGAGTTCCTTGCGCTCAAGCGAGCGCAAATCGGTGTTGAGTACCTCCATGAGTTCAACCATTTGGCGAGTGCGCTCTGTGAGGTGGCCCAGTGAGGCCAAGCGGGAGAAGTTCATGGAGGTTTGTGCGAGGAGCTTGGGACAAGCTCTCTATTGTGGACTTCCGATTTCCGGACCTTGGTGGACAAGGCCATCATCGCGAGCACAAAGCGAGAGCGGCTGGCGAGTCCCGCAGCGCAAGTGGGAGGCCCGGATGCCGCACAGCCGGCCTCGTTCGTCCCGTGTTGGGCTGCACCGGTGGCCCGTTCTTGGGCTTCACCACCGCCCGAGGCGCCGGCACCGGCTCCACGTCCTCCGCAGGCGTGACTCGATCCACGGCGCTGCGACAACAAGCGGTGTTCCCGCAACCCCGCGCCGGCGTCACCGCTTCTCGCCACAACAAGGGCCACTACGCGAGTAGTTGTCCTAAGAAAGCTGGAGCGGCCCCTCGTCCTAATGGAGGACGCGGGCAAGGGAGTGGTCACCACGACGAGAAGACCCGGGCTTGGGGGCGGCGAGTCAACCACATCTCGGTGAGGAGGCACGGAGGCGCCCGGCGTGGTGTTGGGTACGCTCCTTGTTAATTTGCATCCTGCTACAGTTTTATTTGACTCTAGGGCCTCGCATTCTTTTATTTCGAGGTCGTTTGCTGTTGATTGTGGACTTCACTGTGTTCCTCTGGGGATTCCACTGCTGATTCGCTCTCCGGGTTCGGAAATGAGAGCTGACCAAGTATGCCGGGATGTTCCTATCCACATCGAAGGATTGGGATTCTTGGCGAATCTTATCCTACTCGACTCGGCACGCTTGGATGTGATTCTTGGCATGGATTGGTTGTCCCAACACTTGGGGCAAATCGATTGTGCCGGGAAGATTGTCTACCTCACGATCCTTGGTGAAGCAGGTTGGGTTTTGCCACGATTATAGAGCCCCATCTTTATGTTCTTGAAGCAAAGCCGGCATTGGAGATTCACAGCGTCCCCACGTGTGCGACTTGCGGATGTCTTTCACGAAGACTTGCCGGGATGCCTCTTGTTCGAGATCTGGAGTTTGTGATAGAGTTGTCTGCCGCATCGCCCCTATTTCTAAGAGGCGTGTCGCATGCCTCCTAATGAGTTGGAGGAGTGAAGAAGCAAGCTGGGTGAGCTGCAAGAGAAGGGTTTTATCCGTCCTAGCTCATCTCCTTGGGGTTGTCGATTATCTTTGTGAAGAAGAAGGACAAGACCTTGCGCATGTGTGTTGATTACCGTCAAGCTTAATGAGGTGACGGTAAAGAACAAGTATCCTTTGCCCGTATTGATGATCTTTTCGATCGGTTGGCCGAGCACGAGTCTTCTCAAGATTGACTTGAGGTGGGCTATCATTAAGTCGGGATCGGGGCGAGGATATTCCTAAGGCGGCCTTTGCTACTCGTTATGGCCTTTACGAGTACACCGTCATGTCTTTTGGTTTGACTAATGCTCTGCTTTATTCATGAATCTTATGAACTCGGTATTCATGGAGTATTTGGATAGGTTTGTGGTGGTATTCATCGATGATATCCTCATCTACTCCAAGAGTGAAGAAGAGCATCTTTGAGCATCTTAAGCTTGTGTTGGGCAAGGCTGCGTGAGCACCGGTTGTATGCCAAATTCGGCAAGTGCGAGTTACGGTTGAAGGAAGTGGCATTCTTAGGCCATGTTCTTTCGGCGGGGTGTGGTTGTGGATCCTAGCAAGGTCGGTGATGTACTATCTTGGGTCGGCCCAAGTCGATCACCGATGTGCGGAGTTTTCTTGGTTTGGTGGCTACTATCGCGCTTTATCGAGAATTTCTCCAAGATTGCGAAGCCTATGGTGAACTACTCAAGAAAGACAAGAAGTTTGAGTGGTCCTTTGCTTGCGATGTGAGTTTTCAGGAACTCAAGAAGCGGTTGACCTCAGCCCCAGTGCTTGTTCTCCCTGATATTCACAAGAGTTTTGATATCTATTGTGATGCTTCTCGTCAGGGCCTTGGTTGTGTTCTTATGTAGGAAGGCAAGGTTGTGGCCTATGAATCGCGGCAGTTGAGGCCTCATGAACTCAACTATCCTACTCATGACTTGGAGTTAGCTGCTGTGGTCCATGCACTCAAGATTTGGCGGCATTATCTGATTGGTAACCGTTGTGAGGTGTATTCTGACCACAAGAGCTTGAAATACTTGTTCACCCAGCCAGATCTGAACCTCAGGCTGAGAAGATGGTTGGAATTGATCAAGGATTATGACATGGGTATTCAGTACCATCCGGGCAAGGCCAATGTCGTTGCTGATGCACTCAGTCGGAAGGTGTATTATAACATGTTGATGCTCCAAGAACAACAGCCTGCTCTTATTTCAGAGTTTCAGCGCCTTAATTTGGGCTTGGTCGAGCACAGTTCTCTCGCTACCTTGGTTGTGCAACCAACCTTGGTGGACCAAATCAAGGCGCAGCTGACAGATGTTGGCGTGAGTCAAATCAAGCAGAACATCAAGGATGGGATAGCCAAGTGCTTTTCGGAGGATGAACATGGCGTTGTGTGGTTTGGGCAGCGTCTTGTGGTTCCTAAGGTCATGGAATTGCGGAATTTGATTCTCCGCGAAGCCCATGATTCTCCTTTGTCTATCCATCTCGGGACTACCAAGATGTATCAGGATCTTCGTCAGAGATTCGGTGGACCCGAATGAAGCGTGAGATTGCGGGTTCGTTGTCGAGAGTGCGGCGTGTCTTTGTCGATGTGAAGGCCGAGCATCGGCGTCAGCGAGTCTTCTTGACCTTTGCGATGCGAGAATGGAAGTGGGATTCGTTGGCATGGACTTCATCACGGTTTGCCCTTTCGTCCAAAGGAATGATGCTATTTGGGTCGTGATCGGCGGGTTGACTAAAGTGGCACATTTCCTTCTGTCAAGACTCACTACGTGTGGGGCCTTTGGCGAACTTTATGTCTCGAGATTGTGAGTCTTCACGGTGTACCAAGGCGATTATTTCGATCGTGGTGCACTTTTCACCTCGCGGTTTTGGCATAGTGCGCAGAGGCTATGGGGACCGCCTTCATTTGATCTGACCTTTCATCCTCGGGTGATGGCGGACGGAGCGAGTCAACCAAGTGTTGGAAGATATGCTCCGTGCTTGTGTCCTTTCCTATGGGAAGAAGTGGGAGAAGTGCCTACCATTTCTTGAGTTCTCCTACAACAACGACTTTCAGGCGGTCTTGGCATGGCACCCTTTGAGGCTTTGTATGGGAGAAGATGCAGACCCCATTGGTAGTCGAGAGGCGGTGGCGGCGATTTTCGGCCCGATTCGATCAATGAGGCGAAAGTCGAGTTCGATTGATCGCGAGCACTGCGCGCGCCCGATCCGGAAAAGAGCTATGCGGATCGTCGTCGCCGTGAGTTGAGCTTTGAGCCCAATGACTTTGTGTATCTCAAAGTCTCACCCTTGAAGGGCCATCGGCGTTTTGGCATCAAGGGCAAGTTGGCCTCGATATGTTGGGCCTTACCGTATCATCGAGAGAGTTGGAGCGATTGCATACGATTGGAGCTACCGGTGCACTTGAGGTGTGCATGATGTGTTCCATGTTTCACACTGAAGAAGTGCCTCGTGTCGATCGAGGAAACTCCGTTGGAAACTCGATGTGCGGAGAATTTGACCTACCGCGGCGTCTGTTCGCATTCTTGAGGAATCGAGCGGAGAACAAGGAACCGTGTCATCAAGTTCCTTAAGGTTGATGGTCAAACCATTACGAAGATGAAGCAACTTGGGAGCGAGAAGATCGCCGTGCGATTTTCCTTCTTTCTTCTCCGAGTAAACGGAATCTCGGGTCGAGATTCTTGTAAGGGGGGAGAGTTGTAACATCCCAATTTTGGGATTGTGTTTCAAATGTAAGAAAATGCGTAGAAATTAAAACTTTTTCTTACATCATGTGTTTCCTGTTTGAACTGGACAAGTATTGTACAAGACTTATGGAAATGCAAAGTCACAAGTCTTTTGATCCAAATCTTGTTCCTTCAAAAACAATCTTGTCAAACCTTTTTGATCATCCTCTGGAAATATTTTTCCTAAGTTCTTGGGATGATATGTGACCCCTCTGAAAAATTTCACAATTTTTAGAAATTGTTTGAATATTTTAGAGGGCAGTCAAACCTATTTGACTCTCAGTCAAACCTAAAACCAGTACCTTGTAGAATTTTCGGAGAAAAATACAATGCATAAAAACCTCTGAAAATTTTACACAAGGTCAATGTCTCAGTCAGCAAGCTCCTGTAAAAATTTCAGAATTTTTGGAGTTATTTTGCTACCCCAAATAAATCCTCAAAAGTCTCAGCATAATTAAAACCTAAAACCAATTTCACTTTGTTCCTTGGGTTGAGTCGGGCTCGAGTCGAGCCACTTGACTCGGTCGAACCACCTAAGCGCACCGAGCCGCATTTTAAAGCGCGCGTGCGATATCGGCCGTTGGATTCGAATCGCTCGCCCACGTTAAATGTGAGCATTCGGACCCTCGGTTGCGTTAACCAATTGGGACCGTTGGATCTCAATCCAACCGTCCAGTTCTGAGGGCAATCGGATTTGTCCGCGAACTCGTTTAATCGTGACCGTCCATTTTCAATCCAACGGTCACCGTTCTCTTTTACATTCTTCTTCCTCCTCTGCTTCTTGAGCGCACGGCGACAATGGCGTAAAGAGAGAGAGCGCGGGCGGCTTGATGTGTCACCTCAAGTTTGCTTTCGTCAACGTCTCTGCGGGGCATTTAATGCGCACGGACTTTCTCCTCCATTGTCACCGTGCTCACTTGCTCCCATCATTTCTTGGTCTATGGCGTAGCATGAACCGAGCCCACCATGGACTCGGGTTCTTGCTCGAAACCTAATCCTTTCCTATATATTGCCCCTCTAGGTCCTCACAGTGTTCTTTTACACCACACCTTGCTCCTCTCTGTGTTTGAGCTCAAAACCATCTCAAACCTTCAATCCACCATTGTTGACCCGAGGGCTCCAATGGCGGCCTTGGTGTCCAGTGGTTCACCTTCAACCTTTCTTGCACCCTTTTGAACTCCTCAACCTCCTTTATATTTCCCCTAACTTGATTTTGGGTTGCATTCACAGGAATCACTCAATTTTAAGTTTGGAGATTTTCAGTTGGTTCCACCCCCTTTCTTCTCCAGCTCCGGTAAGTGGCTCTTTTTGCAATTATTTGCTTTTGGAGCCTCTTTGAGCTATAATGAAGCTGTGGTAATGATGTGGTTCCACTCATTTTGCTCAGAACCTCATCTTCCACTTCATCTTCTTCGGCTCCGGTGGACTTCATCGTGTTCAAGTCTTCCCCGGCCATATTTGGAGCTCCTCTCGGTTAAGGTAGCTTCTATATAGTCCCTAGAAGTCATGGCACTCGCTGTAACAGCCCTAACTTAGGGTTTGTATTTCAAATGTAAAATTTTGATGAGAAATAAAAACTTTTGTTGTCTCTTCAAATCATTTGAAAGTTTCTACAATTTTCCCTAGCAATTTCCAATTTTTAGAATTTAATTCTTGTGATTGGAAATTGTTGTTATCAATTCTTAGATTTCAAACTTATGATCATCCTCTGAAATTATTTTCCTATCATCTTGATCATCCTATCTACCTCCTGAATTATTTCACAATTTTTAGATTTTATTTGCTATTTCAAATGGCCAAGTCAAACTAGTTGAAAATCTGGTCAAATCCTAGGTCAGCATGCTTGTGAATTTTCTGCAGAACTTTTCAGTGCATAAAAGTTCTGGAAAATTTATGCAATGTTGTTCTCTGTCTCAAGTAGGTACCATAAAAATTTCGGAATTTTGGAGCTCAGGATCTATCTCTAAAAATTCCTAAACTCTCTCACTTTTAAAATCAAAATCGAAAACATTGTTTGTCGGGCTCGAACCGAGTCCGACTCAAACGAACCGCACCACTTGACTCGGTCGCACCGCCTAGCTGCACCGTGCGAGTCAATCGATCGTGACCGTCCGATGCAAATCGAGCGATCCACGTTGCGTCGCGCAACCGACTGTCGAATGCATACACCAATCTCGGTAGTCCATTTCAGATCCAGCGGTCGGTGCGATCTTTGAACGAGTCAAACCATCGGCTCGCACCGCCGTCGATCGGCCGATGTGGACCCTACGTCGATATCACCTCGTCTTCTCCGCACCTCACCGGAGCTCGCGGCAATCGCATGCGCGCCACGTACCTCGTCGCCGCCACCTTTATGCCTCGTGTCCGGTGGGAGGCATCGCGCGTGACTTCATAAAAGCCACGAGCTCACCCACTTCTTCTCCTTTGCGTTCTCGTGCTATCTCCTCCCGATTTCTTGTTTGCCGAGAGAGAAGCGAAGGTAGCGCCTGCCGCGTTGGAGAAGCCCTTGAGCCCACAACCTCACCATCGTGAACCACACTCGGTGCGCGTCCATTTTGGCCATCCGGATCCTTGTCGTCCGGTGAATCGCCAAGGGTGGTGTCTTCGTCCCGCCTCCGGTGAGCTCGGCCCCACGAGCTTCTGGCGTTCTAGTAAGTATCAAGCTTAGCTTGGTCCTTTAGGATCACATTGCTTCACCGAGTCTAGTGGTGATCTTATTTTGTTCTTTGGTGCATCCAGAAATTTGTGCGGCCGGTTCTTCTTGAGCACGGTGTTCGCCGCCGTGGCAAGTCCGGCGCCTCGGTCCCTCTTCATCGGCGTTATCTTGGGCTTATCCTTCCAGAGTCAAGCGCGGCATTGCGCACCTTCCCAAAGCTCCTCGGCGCCCGTGGCGTCTTCTCCTCGGGAGCGGTGGCTTCTTCTCCGCCTCCGCCATCGTGAGCTCACCTCAGACGCGACCATTTGGCTCTGCACGGGCACCATTGTGTTCGTGGGGCTGCTGCGCAACCAGTGAGGCCACTAGCGAGCCCAAGGAACCGCTCCAGCTCCAGATCCTCCACCTCGCCGTCGCAGCCACGCGCGGGAGCTCCGTCGAGCCGCCACCGTTAAGGTCTAATCTCTTCTTTAGCTGTAATTAAGTTCTTTAGTTGTATCCCTGATTTGTGGGCCCTCTTTGGTTAATTGCGTTTAGAAATCCTTTAATCCAGCCCGTTATTTATTCTCTGAGTCACTGCCATGTGGGTCCATCTTTGTCGATTAGGGTTGTGTAGTGCAGTAATGCGTTTTCTCTGTCAGGGAGCGTATTTCTCTGTGTGTATATGTTAGAAGTACACCTTGATAAGTCAAAGGCGTATTCTTAGAATACGCCTTCGACGTCACTTTGGCCATTTGTTGTTACAGTCGACATTTTGCGCGGGCCATTGTCGATGTGAGGGCTAGTGGTAATGGTGCGAAATGGAATTAGTGCATTATAGATTTGGAAATGATTTAGTATTTTCGGTTTGTGTTTTACGTTGATCTGTTAATTCAATTAAACTTGTAAAATGCATAACTAATTCAAATTTTATCCAAATTGCATGAAACTTGTCTTTGTTAATTTTCATTTTAAGTGTACTACTTGATAAAATTAGCTTCATCCATGTCTCTGTGAGTAAATCTGTTAACTAATAAAATGATGTCTTATGTATCTTCTAAATTAGAAAATGCATATCTCTTTCAATAATTGTCCAAATTCAATGAACCAAATTCAGAAATTCTATTTTGAGTATACTAATTGTTAGGATAGGTTTTAGATTCTGGTTCTGTTCATGAAAATTTGTTAAGTAATTAGCTAGTGTTTTGATGTGTTTATAACTTAGAAAATTCTTAGAGAATTCTTAATAAATTAAAAGGTTTTGTCCTCTGTTTCTAAAATTTTGTTGTATCATGCTTAGGTTGTTGTGTGAGTCTTGGTTTGTTTTGGTTGTTGTTGTTGTATGTTTGAGTTTGGTCGGTGTTATTCGTTTCTTATTCCTTTGTTTTGTTCAATCGTTAGGCTTCGATATTTGCGGCAACCCCGAGAGCGACCCTCGCAACAAATTGAGCAACAGCAGACCGAACAGCGTTTGATCATGATAATCCCGGTATTTTAAAGTCTAATATTTACGTTTGGTTGTATGTATGCATCGCTTAATTTGTGTTAAATTGATTAGTTAAATCCGTAGTTGCATATCCCGTAGACAAAATATTGACCTCTACTACGTGAGCCTAGGTTATTTCTTTGTGATCGAGGTCGCCGGATGATCTCTTATCACTTAGTAGATCCGGTCAACTTGCTTAGACATGCTTAGCTATCGGTAGAATGGCGGTTATCGACTTAGTCGGTAACCTTGATCACACAAAATTTACTACAACTTTATGTTTGACATTTACGCTTTGTTTAATTGCAAAACTAAAAATGAAAACAAAAATGATTTGGGCCGGGCACAATGGTAAGATTGGTGTGATCTTTTGGGTGTGGTGGAAAGGTGCCAGGTCATTAAGGACCGAACATCTTGTGAGTTTACATTATCGAGCATTTAGCGTGCTAACCACACTAGAGGTATGGGACCTCTCTTGACCTAATACTTTGGCGTGTATTGGCTCGGTCGCAGGAGGTCGCGGGAGGATAGAGGTGGGAGCATGGTAGTTGTCCGAAAAGCTTTATCCGAGTGGGTAGTTGTCTTTTCGGCTTTACCATGTAAGCGTATGGATTTCTATCCATACGAGCGGCTCGTAGTTAATACACAATATTGGAAAAAGTCTCGTAGGACTTAGTTGTGCAAACATACCTTGGAAGTGTGCTTTGGCTTAAAGGCGATGCGAAGTGTGGGTGCAGTGGTACACCTGCAGGTTCAAAACTATTCGAATAGCCTCGTCTAGGTGATGGACACGCTTGGGTAAGCTTATCGAGAGTTAGACTACAACATTTAAATTAAAACTTGATGGGTGGTACGAATGCAGGATTCGTGCTATTATTGTTGTGGTGACTATTGGGATAGTCACTTCTAGGTGGTTTATCTTTCGCTTTTGTTATTAATATCCTTCTTGTTATTTTAATCTTAAAATGAATTGCAAACTTGCCTTTAAAATGTATTACCTTATTGCAAATGAAAATTGGCTTTATGCAAATGAAACATATGGCCTCCACCAAATAAGCTCGCATGTAGCTTATGAGCAGTGCGCTAGTTCACACGCCGAGTCTTGCGGGTACAAAGACAATCTTTGTACTCGGGTGCTTTGCTTGATGTTGTTGTTGTAGAGGAAGAAGGTGAGCCTCGGGGCCTCACTACGTGGTGTCTTTGTCGCCGTGGGTGACGACTAGGCTTGGCGGTCGGTCGGATGCCTTGTGGGTTGAAGGCACACCGATTGGCTTTGTTTATAGCCATCTTATGGCACTTTTGCTTCATTATCGTTCTTGTTATTTGTGTATCTTTTGGGCGGTCGGCTGTGTGCGTAATAACCTCTACTATTTGTTTATCTTCCGTTTGGTAGTGTTGTGTTTGGACTCTATGTGTGGAATGGAGTTGATGTCTAATTTTGTACCGAGGTGTGTATCTTGCTTTCGGGAAGTATACATATCTTGAGATCGATTATTTGATTTGTGATGCTAGGACCGGTGGTTGGTTAAGCATTACAAACCAAATAAATTGGGGTCCTCACAAAGTTGGTATCGAGCCATTACGACCGTAGTAACAAGCATAGTCGTCTTTAGGATATTTTGAAAAAGCTTAATTTCAAAGTATAAAAAGGGTTTATGAAAACCTAGGTGATTCTCATATTTTACTCCTTACCTATCTTAGCCTTCTACTCTTATCTTACTCTAATTTGAGTTTAAAACTTGGTTTTCCTCTTTCCTTTTAAAAGATAGTTGCTCTGGGTAGAATCAGTCTTTGGGAGAACCATAGAGAATTAGTCTAATTAAAATTTGTGGGAGCATAAGGGTAAGATATGTATGAGTTGCTAAGTGTCTGATTTTTGTCAATTGGTTTTGTAACTTAAAAGTCTTGTATTTGTTTTGTGCTGTTAGTAAGTTATTTGCAGTGGGTTATCGACTTCTTGTTTTCCGGCTATTGTTAACTTGTCTTAGTGAAACAGGATGGCCGGGAGAACGCGTGGCGATCGGCGGTGGTCATGATGAGAGCTTCCTCCTCAGACCATGGTGAGGTGCTCGCTCGGATCGAGTGAAACCGCATGGACCGCACGCGCATCTTGGAGGTTATTGCTAGGAATACCTCCACTCCTGCCGATGGTGGCGGCCACGGACTCGCGGGGACTTGCGAGTTCCTCCGTACACGACCGCCGACTTTCTCCCGCTCGAGGACCCTCGATGCGGACGATTGGTGCGCATGGTTGAGCGAAGCTCAACATAGCTCGATGCGAGCGCGAGATAAGGCACTCTTCGCGTCCCACCGGCTTGAGGGCTCGGCACTCTCATGGTGGGAGAACTATCTCGCCATGCAGCCCGCGGGCCATGTGGTCGCGTGGGAGGAGTTCAGCGACCTTTCGTCGGGCCCACATCCCGGATGGCCCGATGAAGCTGAAAAGAAGGAGTTCCTCGCGCTCAAGCAAGGGCGCAAGTCGGTGACGAGTATCTATACGAGTTTAATCATCGGCTCGTTATGCTCGGAGAGGTAGCCTCGAGATGAGGCTAGCGAGAGAAGTTTATGGATGGCTTGTGCGAGAGCTGCAGGACAAGCTATCTATTGTGGACTTCTCGACTTTCGTGCCTTAGTAGATAAGGCCATTGTTCCGAGCATAAGGCAAAGCGCTGGCGAGTCCCGCATAGCGCAAATGGGAGGCACATCGACCGCTCACACCACCTCACTGCGTCCTCGGTGGGCGGCCTGATGGCCGTTCTTTTGCTCCACCGCGCCGAGGCCATCTGCACCAGCTCCTCGTCCACCGCAGGCGTGTGAGACCACGTGCGCTGCGATCAGCAAGCAGAGCGTCCTCCGCAATCCGGCGGCCGAGGTTACTTGTTTTCGCCGCCACAACAAGGGCCATTATGCGAATGCACGCCTCCTCAGTCTGCAGCAGCCCTCGCCCTAATGGAGGACGCGGGGAGTGGTCATCCACGACGAGAAGATGATCGAAGCCCGAGTGCGGCGGCGGTCGAGTCAACCACCTTTCGGCTAAGGAGGCTCGGGGCGCGGATGTCGTGATGGGTACACTTCGTTAATTCTCGCCCTGCTGCGGTATTATTTGATTACGAGCATCGCATTCTTTTATTTCAAGATCATTTCTGCTGCTAGTGGTCTTCTTGTGTTCCTTTGGGAGTTCCTTTGCTCATCCGCTCTCGGGTTGGAAATGAGAGCCGATCTTGATGTCGGGATGTTCCTATCATAGTCGGAGGGTGGGGTTTTGGCAAACCTTATTCGCTCGATTCGTGAGTCGGATGTGATTCTTGGCATGGATTGGTTGTCCCAACATTTGGGACAGATCGATTGTGCCGGGAAGATTGTCTATCTCACCCGACCCTTCAGTGAACAGTCGGATTTTCGCGCGGCTTGGGTCGCATCTATGTGCATTAGAAGCGAAGCCGACCTTGCAAATTCGGGATGTTCCCATAGTATCGACTTTCGGATGTCTTTCCGAAGACTTGCCGGGATGCCTCGGTTGAGACCTTGAGTTTGTCATTGAGTTGCTGCCGTCATGCCCCTATCTCGAAGGCGCCGATCGAATGCCTCCCAATGAGCTAGAAGAATTGAAGAAGCGGCTTGGTGAGCTCCAAGCAAAGGTTTCATCCGTCCAGTTCATCTCCTTGGGGTTGTCAGGTGATCTTTGTGAAGAAGAAGGACAAGACTTTGCGCATGTGTGCGTGGATTACCGTCCTCTCAATGAGGTGACGGTGAAGAACAAATATCCTCTGCCCCGCATTGATGATCTGTTTGATCAGTTGACTGGAGCCCAGGTGTTCTCAAAGATTGATTTGAGAATGGGGTATCATCAGGTCATGATCAGATCTGAGGATATTCCGAAGACGGCTTTCACTACTTGTTATGGGTTGTACAAGTACACCGTCATGTCCTTTGGCTTAACCAATGCTCCAGCCTTGTTCATGAACCTTATGAATTCAGTATTCATGGAGTATTTGGATAAATTTGTGGTGGTCTTTATTGATGATATTCTTATCTATTCCAAGACTGAAGCAGAGCATGCTGAGCATCTGAAGATTGTTTTGGGCAAATTGCGGGAGCACCAGCTGTATGCGAAGTTCAGCAAATGCGAGTTCTGGTTGAAGGAAGTGGCATTTTTGGGCCATGTTCTTTCATTTGGAGGCATAGTTTGTGGATCAGCAAAGTCGGCGATGTTCTATCTTGGGGTCACCAAGTCGATCAGCGATGTGCGGAGTTTTACGTGTTTAGCGGGCTACTACCGCGCTTTATCGAGAACTTCTCCAAGATCGCAAGCCAATGGTGAATTGCTCAAGAAGGACAAGAAGTTTGTGTGGTCCTCGCCATTGCGATGAGAGCTTTCGGGAGCTCAAACAGCGATTGACTTCAGCCCCAGTCCTCACTCTTCCTAATATCCACAAGAGCTTCGATATTTATTGCGATGCCTCTCGTCAGGGACTTGGGTGTGTTCTTATGCAGGAAGGCAAGGCAGTTGCCTATGCATCCAGGCAGTTGAGACCTCACGAGCTCAATTATCCCACCCATGATTTAGAGCTTGCTGCTGTGGTTCATGCACTCAAGATTTGGCGGCATTATCTGATCGGTAGCATTGTGAGGTGTATTCGATCACAAGAGTTTGAAATACTTGTTCACTCGGCGGATCTGAACCTCGAGCGGAGGAGATGGCTAGAATTAATCAAAGATTATGACATGGGTATTCGATATCATCTGGCAAAGCCAATGTGGTTCTTGATGCACTTAGCGAAAAGTGTATTGCAATACTTTGATGATCCAAGAGCAAAGAACCGCATCGCTGCGAGTTTCGTCTCAACTTGGGTTTGGTTGAACATGGTTCCCTTGCTGCCTTGGTTGTGCAACCAACCTTGGTGGATCAAGTCAAGGCAAACACAAAGATCGGATGTCGGTGTGAACGGATCAAGCGAGAATATCAAGGATGGGATAGCGGTGTTTCTCGAAGATGAGCACGGTGTCGTATGGTTTGGGCAGCGGCTTGTGGTCCCAAAGGTCCCGAGTTGCGGGATTTGATTCTTCAGAGGCCCATGATTCGCCCTTGTCCATCCATCCGGGGCCACTAAAATGTACCAAGATCTGCGTCGAGATTCTCGGTGGACTCGCATGAAGCGCGAGATTGCGGGTTCGTGGCGGATGTGACATATGTTGTCGCGTCAAGGCCGAGCATCGGCGTCAGTGGTCTCCTCCGACCCTTGCCTATACGAGTGGAAGTGGGATTCCGTTGGTATGGACTTCATCATCTGGTTTGCCCGTGCCGTCGGGAAGGATGCTATCCGGTGGTTATTGACCGATTGACAAAAGTAGCACATTTTACATCGGTGTGTACCGCCCTCGTCGATGAAATTGGCAGACCTCTACATATCCCGCATTGTGAGTTTGCATGGTGTGCCACGAACGATGGTGTCAGATCGTGGTTCTCTTTTCACTTTCCGACTTTGGCACAGTCTGCAGGAGGCCATGGGTACCCGTCTTACTTTCAGCACCGCCTACCATCCTCGATCGATGGTCGACGCGGCGCGTCAATCAGTGCTTGAAGATATGCTCGTGCTTGTGTTCTTTCCTATGGGAAGAATTGGGAGAAGTGTCTACCGCTGCCGAAGTTCTCCTACAACAACGACTTCCAGGCTAGTCTCGGTATGGCACCGTTTGAGGCTTTGTATGGGAGGCGATGCAGAACCCCATTGAACTGGTCAGAAAGTGGGGAAAGACAATTCTTTGGCCCGGATTCGATCAATGAGGCGGAAAGTCAAGTGCGATTGATTCGTGAGCACTTGCGCGTAGCTCGATCGAGCGAGAAGAGCTATGCGGTCGTTGTCGTCGTGGTGAGTTTCCAGCCCAATGACTTTGTGTATCTCAAAGTCTCACCTCTGAAGGGACATCGTCGTTTCGGTGTCAAGGGCAAACTGGCTCCTCGATATGTCGGGCCATATCGCATCATCAAGAAAGTGGGAGCTGTTGCATACAAGTTGGAGTTGCCAGCTACACTTGAAGGGTTGCATGATTGAGCTCATGAGGTCTCAACTGCCTAGATGCATAGGCAACTGCCTTGCCTTCTTGCATAAGAACACACCCGAGTCCCTGGCGAGAGGCATCGCAATAAATATCGAAGCTCTTGTGGACATCGGGAAGAGTAAGAACTGGAGCTGAAGTCAAACGCTGCTTGAGCTCCTGAAAGCTCTCATCACAAGCAGAGGACCATACAAACTTCTTGTCCTTCTTGAGCAATTCAGTCATTGGCTTTGCGATCTTGGAGAAATTCTCGATAAAGCGGCGGTAGTAGCCCGCTAAACCAAGAAAACTCCGCACATCAGTGACCGACTTGGGCTGACCCCAAGATAGAACATCGCCGACCTTCTGGGATCCACACTCGCCTCCAACCGAAAGAACATGGCCCAAGAATGTCACTTCCTTCAACGAACTTCGCATTTGTTGAACTTCGCATATAGTGGTGTTCATAACTTGCCCAAAACAATCTTGGATGCTCGGCATACTCTCGCTTGATCTTGGAATAGATAAGAATATCATCAATGAAAACCACCACGAACTTATCCAAATATTCCATGAATACCGAGTTCATGAGGTTCATGAAATATTTGGAGCATTAGTTAAGCCGAAAGACATGACGGTATACTCGCATGCTGGACCATAACGAGTAGTGAAAGCCGTCTTGAATATCCTCGACACGATCCGGACTTGATGATATCCCAATCTCAGTCAATCTTGGAGAACACACGAGCTCCGGACAAGCGGTCGAAAAGATCATCAATGCGGGCGAGAGGATATTTGTTCTTCACCGTCACTTCATTGAGCGAGCGGTAATCAACACACATGCGCAAAGTCTTGTCCTTCTTTTTCACAAAGATTAGGACAACCCCAAGGAGATGGCGGGATGGATGAAACCCTTTGCTTGGAGCTCACCAAGCTGCTTCTTCAATTCCTCTAGCTCATTGGGAGGCATCCGAAATCTGGCGCCTTGAGATAGGGCGATGCAGGGTAGCAACTCAATGACAAACTCAGATCTCGAACGGAGGCATCCGGGTAAATCATCGGAAAAACATCCTCAAAATCACAAGCGGTGGGAACCTCACGAATCTTCAAGCTGGCTTTGCTACAAGTGCACAAAGGTGTGACCCTCGTAGCTGCGGGGAAAAGCCAACCTGTTCGACGGAAAGGTTGGTGAGGAAAACCATCTTCTTGGCGCAATCGATCTGTCCCAAGTGTTGGGACAACCAATCCATGCCAAGAATTACATCCAGGCCCGCTGAGTTGATCATGATGAGATTTGCCAAGAATCCCACTCCTTTGACTTCAATAGGAACACCCCGGCATTCTAAATCAGCCCTCATTTCCGACCCGGAGCGAATGAGCAAAGGAACTCCCAAAGGAACACGGTGAAGACCGCTAGCAGCAAACAAATGATCTTGAAATAAAAGAATCGATGCTCGAATCAAATATCTACCGCAGCGGGGCGATAATTGACAAGAAGTGTACCCATCACGACATCCGGCGCCTCCGAGCCTCCTCGGTGAAAGGTGGTTGACTCGACATTGCCGCACCACGGTCTTGGGATCGGCTTACGTCGTCGGGGTGACCACTCCTCGCCGCGTCCTCCATTAGGACGAGTGCTGCGCAACACTCGAGGCGAGCATTCGCATAATGGCCCTTGTTGTGGCAGCGAAAACAAGTAACCTCGGCCGCCGGATTGCGGAGGCCACCCTGCTGCTGGATCGCAGGCGCACGTGGCTGAAACACGGCCTGCGGTGGATGAGGAGCTGGTGCAGATGGCCTCGGTGCTGGTGGAGCAAAATAACGAGCCCCTGGTGCTGGCCCAGCCCGAGGACGAGTGAGGCTGGCGTGAGTAGACTGATGTGCCTCCCATTTGCTCATGCGGGACTCACCCAACGCCTTTGCCTTATGCTCTGCAACAATGGCCTTATCCACTAAGGCCTGAAAGTCAGAGAAGTCCACAATAGATAGCTTGTCCTGCAGCTCCTCGGACAAGCCATCCATAAACTTCTCCTGCTTAGCCTCATCGGAGGCCACCTCCCCCGGAGCATAACGAGCCAGGTGATTAAACTCGTACAAGTACTCCGTCACAGATTTGCGCCCTTGCTTGAGCGCGAGGAATTCTTTCTTCTTGACTTCATCGAGGCCATCGGGATGTGGGCCCGACGAAAAGCTGATCTGAACTCCTCCCAGGTGACTACATGGCCCGCGGGCTGCATGGCGAGATAGTTCTCCCACCATGAAAGTGCTGCGCCCTCAAGCTGGTGGGATGCGAAAAGTGCCTTCTCCTGGGCCTGACACTGAGCAATGTTGAGCTTTCGCTCAACCATGTGCAGCCAATCATCCGCATCGAGAGGGTCCTCAGAGCGGGAGAAAGTCGGTGGCTGCGTACGGAGAAACTCGACAAGTCCCCCGCGAGTCTGGTGTCCGCCACCTCCAGATCCGGAGGCACCGGCAGGAGTGGAGGTATTCCTAGCAATAACCTCCAAGATACGCGTCTGGTCCATGCGGTTTCGCTCGATCGGCGAGAACCTCGGCCATGGTCGGAGGAGGAAGCTCCTCATCATGACCACCTGCCGACTACCACGCGTCCTCCGGCCATCTGTTTTGCTAAGATAGGTTAGTGCCAAACTTAGAGCAAGAAATCGATAAATCACCAAAACAGTTTATAAGCAAAGACGAACTAAACGCAAAACTTCAAGTCACAAAGCCAATGACAAAAATTAGAGACTTAGCGGACTTACAACACATTTTACCCTTATGTTCCCACAAGTTTTAGTTAGATTAATCCCTCATGGTTCTCCCAAAACTAATCCCAGGATAAGTAACTATCTTTTGAAAGGGAAGAGAGAAACCAAGTTTCAAAACTCAAATTGGAGTAAGGTGAGTAGAAAGCTAAGATAGGTAAGGAGTAAAATCGAGAATCTGCCTAGGTTTTCATAAACCTTTTATAATTTGAAAATAAGCTTTTCTAAAATATCCTAGGACGACTATGCTTGGGTTACTACGGTCAGAATGGCTCTGATACCAACTTTGTGAGGACCCCAATTTATTTGGCTTGCAATGCTTAACCAACCGCCCGATCCTAGCATCACCAATAAAACAAACTGAGCCTCGAGATATGTATACTTCCCAGAAAGCAGCATACACACCTCACCACAAAATTATGCATCAACTCCATTCCAACATAGAGTCCAAACATCACACTAAGCGAAGTAACAATGATAAAGTTATTACGGACAATGGCCAACAGGCCAAAAGATACACAAATACACAAGGCAGATAAATGAAGCAAAGTGCCATAAGATGGCTATAAACAAAGCCAATCAGTGTGCCTTCAACCCACAAGGCATCTGACCGGACCGCCAAGCCTAGTCGTCGCACACGAAACGGCAGCACAGCTCACAGAAGTGAGGCCCTTGGGGCCCACCTTCTTCCTCTGCAACAAAAACATTAAGCAAAGCATCTGAGTACAAAGATTGTCTTTGTACCCGCAAGACTGACGTGTGAACTAGCAGACCTGTTCATAGGCTACATGCAGGCTTATTTGGTGGAGGCCATATGTTTCATTTGCACAAAGCCAGATTTGTTTGCAATAATATAATACAGTTTAAAGGCAAGTTTGCAATTTATTTTTAATGTTGAAATACAGTAAAGGTAATAATAACAAAAGAGTAAAGAAGACAACCTAGAAGTGACTATCCCAATAGTCACCACAACATAGCACGAATCCCTGATTCGTACCACCCGTCAAGTTTTAGTTAAAAGGTTGTAGTCTAACTCTTGAAAAGCTTACCCAAGCGTGTCCATAACCTAGGACGAGGCTATTCGAATAGTTTTAACCTGCGCAGGTGTACCAATGTACCCACACTTGGACCGCCTTTAAGCCAAAGCACACTTAGAAGGTATCTTTGTACGGCTAAGTCCTACGAGACTTTTTCCAATATTGTGTATTAACTACGATGAGCTCGTATGGATAGAAATCCATACGCTTACATGGTAAAACCGAAAAGACAACTACTCACTCAGGATAAAGCTTTTCGGACAACTAGCATGCTCCCAACACCATCCCTCCTGCGACCCCCTGCGACCCGGAGCCAATACACGCCAAAGTACTAGGTCAAGAGAGGTCCCATACCCTCTAGTGTGGTTAGCACGCAAAAATGCTCGATAACAATCCACTCACAAGATGTTCGGTCCTTAATTGACTCGGGCACCATTCGATCACACCAACAGATCACACCAACATACCGTTGTGCCCAAGTCTAAATCATTTTGTTTTTCATTTTAGTTTTCACAATTAAACATAGCAAGAATCTTTGGAACATCTGATTATAGTAAATTTTGTGTGCTCCAGTTACCGACTAAGTCGATAACCGCCCATTTCTACCGATAGCTAAGCATGTCTAAGCAAATTGACCGGATCTACTAAGTGACAAGAGATCATCCCGATCTCTAATCACGGCAAAACCTAGACTCGTGTAGTAGAGGAATATCGGTTGCCTACAGATCATGCAACTAATGTGATTAACTAACCAATTTAACACAAAATAAGCGATGCATACGTGCAGTTGAAACAAAATATTAGACTTTAAAATACTGGGATTAACATGATCAAGCGCTTTTCGGCTTTGTTGCTCGTAATGCTCAACACATTGCGGAGGATCGTTCTCAGGATTACCGCAAATGTCGAAGCCTAACGATTGAACAAATAACAGCGAATAAGAACGAATAAAATCGACAAAACTCAAACATTCAATAACAACAAAACATACCAAAACTCTCGGCAACCTAAGCATGATATAACAAAATTTTAGAAACAGAGAATAATTCATTTTAAGTTATTATGAATTTCCCATGAATTTTCTAAGCTAAATACACATCAAAGCACTTAGTTAATTACTTAACAAATTTTCATGAACAGAAACAGCATCTAAAATCTATCCCTTAGTGCACTAAAAATGAAAATTTACAGAATTGGATTTACTCGATTTGGACAATCATTGAAAAAGATATGAATTTTCTAATTTTGGAAAATGCATAATACATCATTTAATCATTTAACAGATTTTTGCTAACAGAGACAAGTTTGAAACTAATTTTAGTAAATAATACATTTAAAATGAAAATTATCAGCACTGGTTTCATGCGATTAGGAGATAAATTGAATTAGTTATGCATTTTCTAAGTTTAATTGAATTAATAGTGCAACAGAAAGGCATTTCAGAAATCAATAAAGCATTAAAACCTTTTTATACCCACAGCTGGCTAGCCCTAGACGCTGACAAATGGGCAGTGGTGACGTCGGGCAGCCCGACTTCTGCCAAGGCGGCGTCGGCGTATTCAAGGAATCGTCTTGGCTTTAACAAAACGCATTCTAACACACATACCCGGTAATCGCTTCGGCGGAGAAAACGATAACGAAACTACACAACCCCTAACTGACATTCCGGGCCCACATGACAGAGACTCAAGGTGAAATATAACGGTTGGATTAGACGATTTCTAAACGTGATTAACCAAGAGGGCCCACAAGTCAGAGACTCAATTTAGACATGATTAGCGCTAAACTTAATCAACACCGGTGGCTCACCGGCGCGCACGGGAACGGCGGCGCAGCCGCACATCTGATCTTGCGATCCAGGAGGTCATAGGGCGAGTGAATGATACCTTCAGGTTCGCAAAGACCTTGCGAACACGATGGCGGTGACGCGGAGTCCGATGGTCACCGGAGTGGAGCTCGCGACGACCGGAGGCGGAGAAGAAAACACGGCTCCCATGGAGAAGACGCTGCGGGCGATAAGAAGATTCGGGAAGGTGCGCACCCGCTTCGCCTTGACTCCAGGAAGGAGAAGCCCACAACCACGACAACAATAGAGCTCCGAGGTGGCCGGAAACGCCGCGGCGGTGAAATACCGTGCTCGGAGAAGAACCGGCCGCACACCCTCCACAATGCACCAAAGACAGAAACGAGCCCTCCGTTAGACTCAGTGGAGGATTGCGATCCCGAGGGACCAAGTGACGGGGCTAGAGACTCACCAGATCGCAAACGAGCTCACAGAGCCGAGAGCGTCGGAGGCGGAGACGACGATACCACCCCTGGTGATTCACTGGACGCCAAGGACCCGGGCTGGGCAAAATGGAGGCGGCGTCGAGCTTGGATCACGGTGGTGTGGTCGCGGGCTCAAGGGCGGCGCTAACATGGCGGTGCTAGCTTCGTCCCCTTCTCCGGCCGAAACAGAGAAACGGGCAGAGAAAGCGAGAGAGCGAAGGAAACGACGAATGGGTGAGCTCAAAGGCTTTAAGGAGTCACGGCGATGCTTCTCGGACTGACACAAGGACAGAAAGGTGGCAGCGACGAGGGACGTGGCGAGCATGCGCGAGCGGCCGCGAGCTCCGGTGAGACGCGGAGAAGGCGAGGAAGAACCTGACAAGGATGGCCCACCCGTCAGTGAAAGCGACGAAGCGGTGCGAGCCGGAGTCAAGTGCGGCGCGAAGAGCTGGTCTGACTCGATCAAGAGAATACTGACCGTTCGATCGCAAACGGACGGCTGAGATCGGTGTAAGCATTCGGACAGGTCGACGAGCCAATCAATGTGGACCGTTCGATCTGCATCGGACGGTTGGCAACGATCGGCGCGCGCGGTGCAGCTAGGCGGTGCGACCGAGTCAAGTGGCGCGGTCGGACTCGAGCTCAAGTTGGGTTCGAGCCCGATAAGCGATGATTTGATTTGATTTCAAAAGGCTGGACGGGTTTGGGGAATTTTTAGAGATAGCTCCCGAGCTCCAAAAATTCCGAAATTTTTATGGTAGCTACTTGGGACAGAGGACAACCTTGTGTAATTTTTCCAGGAGTTTTTATGCACTAGATTTATCCTAATAAAATTCACAAGCTGTTGTTCAGAGGATTGACCAGATTTCTAAACTGGTTTGACTTGGCCATTTGAAATAGCAACCAAAATCTAAAAATTGTGAAATTTTTCAGAGAGGTAGATAGGATGATCAAGATGATAGGAAAAATAATTTCAGAGGATGATCACAAGTTTGAAGGCTAAGAATTTGCTGACAACAATTTCCATTCACAAGAATTTAATTCTAGAAAATGGAAATTGCTAGGGAAAATTTGGAAAACTTCCAAATGATTTGGTGAGACAACAAAAGTTTTTATTTCCCCTCAAAATTTTACATTTGAAATACAAACCAAAAGTTAGGGTTGTTACACATGCTGTTCATCCAAATTCAACCGTCCCGACGTAGGAGCCACCTACAGACTGAGACGGTTATAACCCGGAGTTCCCCTACCTGGAGGGGTTTACTCCAAGTCGCCAGATGGTGTCGCTCGACCACTCCTCTAGTGAGGAGATTTCGAGCGCAAGTGGAAGTCATCCACGGGAGGTCTTCGTTCTTCCCTCTGATCAGGATCGTTCTCCCAGAAGAACGATTGGACATGCTTCCCGCCGAGCATACTCTACACCACCTCGTCGTAATGGCAAGGACACCACAACTGGCGAACGAAATGAACACTCTAATGAACGTGCGGGACATCCTCAACATTCTCGCGCCCCATTAAAACAAGTTCAAGGGTCTGAAATAGACCATTCTGAGACAATTCGACGAAAGAAAATAGTGGCTCAGAAGAACCTCCCTGAGCGCGCTTATTTCCAGTCGAAGGAAGCTCAAGAACTCCAGCACATCAATGATTTGCTGGAGAACCCGACCCAAGAACTCGCTCGAGCACCAGGTTATGACCTTTTTGCCGAAGAAATCACGCAAAGACTTCGTGACACGATGGCAAAACTCGAACGACGGGGTCGACCACAACCACGAAGTCGTAATAGTACGGCTACTTCTTCTGCCACCCGTTCAGGAAACTCGTCGCATGGAAGGCGGCACGACTCTCCCTCATGTCGTTCTCGGGCATGAGAAAAATGCCACAATCCAGCGGGAGGGTGATCTTTCACCACTTCGGCACGGATGAGCGGCGTAAGCGGGCAAGTGCGAGTATTTCCCCATAAAGGTGAGGCTTATTATAGGCCTAGTCCCCATGGTCGGGTATCGGCGAGTTCGATCGCGGCGACATTAACCCCGTTTCTATAAAAAGAAGACAAGAGGTTATCTCGGGGTGTCGGGCGTTCTCGCCGACCTTGAGCGTTCGTTGGCGCCTCGATTTCGATCGACGAATATGGAGAAATTCGATGGAACTCAAAACCCCATCGAGTTCCTCCAAATCTACACTACAGCTGTCCGAGCTGCAGGAGGAGGAGAGCATGTCATGGCGAATTACCTTCCGACTGTGCTCGAAGGATCGGCGTGATCATGGCTTCTAAACCAGCCATTTGAGTCGATCTACTCGTGGCAACACCTCTGTGATCTATTGCTGGCTAATTTCCAGGGAACTTATAATCGCCTAGGAAAGGAGGATGACCTGCACCGGATAAGACAGAACAACCATGAAACGCTACGACAATTCATGAGGCGCTTCAGTCAGGTTCGAAATTCTATTTCGGAAGTTTCTGACTCATCTGTGATCAGGGCTTTCAAGCAGGGAGTCCGTAGCAGAAGAATAACAGAGGACATCGCCTTACATCCACCTGCCACCGTCGCTGAGCTCTTTGAGATGGCTGATAGATATGCGACTACTGCTGAAGCGGTCGAATGGAACAATACCATCGATCTTAAAGATGGCATCCCTCGGGAAGCAGGCGAAAGTGGTAAGAAAAAGGACAAAAAGGCTAGGAAATCTAAGAACAAAGCAAAAAATCAAAAATCTCCAAATGCCAGTTCTAAGGAGGTCCTAGCCGTAAGCGATAAGGAGCCACGCAACCCCAAGAAAAATCTCGATCGAGGTTGTTGGACCGAAAAGGCGACTAGAGGGGGGGTGAATAGGAGCACGATCTCTTTTTCTCCCAAAATCAATTCAATACGAATCTCACTCCAATAGCTATGAAAGCTATGAAGATCAATCAATCATGCACAGCGGAAGACTTGTATTGAACCAACTCAAAACCCCAAAGTAAAATCAACACAAAACCAAAACACAGAGGCTCGGGCGGTCTGACCTCTCACGGGGCGGTCGGCCGATCAAGCGATCGAACCGCTACCTCGGCGGTCGACCGATTTCACGGAGGTCGGACCTCTCGTTCGATGAACGATAGAAATCAGCGACCAACCGAAGCGCAAATTGATCAAACTTTTGATTCGTGCGTCCAAACTTCGTGAAACTTGACACACAACTTCCTAAGGATGTCAGGAACCTATTCCAAGCAACAATTGTGATAATTCTTGCTCAGGTTCAGACCTTTTACCGTTTGAGCGAAGTTAGGTCAAAAACCGAGTCAAAACGAAAATATGATCTTAAGACTTGCACGTGGGTGATTGATGATCTTGATGATCCTAGATGTATTCTCACACGTCACAGCAAGCTAAATCACGTCAAGAAACTAAGCAATAACTCGCGGATCAAACAAAGACTCAATTCATCAAAAGAGATAAAGAAAGCACATGAACTTTCTTTGGATTGATTTGATATGATATTGGTTCACAGCCACTCCATCAATGGATGACAAAGACTCAATACATGAGCACGAAATCCAATCCAACTCTCTAGAACCCTAACCTCCACTCCTCCTCTCCCTAAGCAAATTAGGGTTTCAATAACAATGAAAGGGTCGATTTGGGTCTGCCACCTCCTCCTCTATTTATAGTGGAGGCTTAGGGTTTCTAATAGAGTCTCCCTAATGGGCTCCGTTAAGGCCCAAAACAAGCGGGTGACACACGCACGCCTTTTAAAGCGCCGTGTTCATATTGTGCGGCACTCGCTTGCTCGCCACGTGTAGGTTGATCGAGCGGCTCTCATCATGTCGGCAAGTCTCTCCCATCCGGCTCCCACCGAAACCACCATGGCACTTGCACGACCCCCGCGCCGCAGATTCAACCGATCGCACCGAATCGCCTGCTCGGTCACCTTTGTCCATCTTGCACCATGCTTGACTCAATGACTTCACCCGCATCGTCGATCGTTTTGAACCTCGGCTCTCAAGCCTAGTCCCGATCATCCTCGCCGTTGACCGTCGTTGACCACCAAGCAACTTCGCACAACAATAGACAAGCAAATCGAACCGGAACAAGTTCTTCACAACTTGACCCACGTTAGTCAAAACATGCATCATGCAACACATATGCCATGAAAACCACGAACTTGACCTAACAAGCAACCATCGCCGCCACACGCGACGACTTATGAAAACCGGTCCGATCGCCACCTTGGCGGTCGATCGCCACCGCCGCTCGATCGCCAATGTAAGCGGTCGTCCGCCGCCAAAAGGACTTAGCCGAAATTTCAACGCTGAAATCCGCAACCTCTGGAAATTTAAAGCGAATAGAAATTTTGATCGAAGCTCCAAAATTATGGGACCAAGTGCGAGAATCTCCTCACTTGCCTACACCTCTATTTTTGGCCCACCCAAATTCGAATGCCACTCAACTTGCGGTCCGGCCGCTCAGCAGACGCCGGTCAGACCGCTACCAAATCGGTCAGACCGCCGACCTGGCCGGTCAGACCGCCATCACAGAACACCCGAGGCATGGGCGGTCTGACCGCCACCGTGGATCGGCCCGACGCCGAGACTGACAGAATCGAACTTTGCCGAAAACTCGTGTTTCCGCAAACCTTCAACGTCATTGCCAATTGACACATCATCCTAAGATCATGAGCATATCCCCATGATATCCACAATCTCCCCCTTGATGATCACATTGGCAATTCCCAACAAATGCAAGTTTTGAGGTTTGAAAAGTAAAAACTCAACGTTTTCGCGCAAAGGCACAACTTGGTCCATATGCAAGAAAAAGCAAAGGAAATGACCAAGCTGGCTTCAGAATAGCATCGGCAAGTGAGATAAGGCAAAAGAAAACAAGAAAGCTTCAATTTCCAAAGAAGGGTAAAAAATCTCACTTAAGGTCCATATGAAAGAACAATTGTTCGAAATGACCTTTGATCATGGTGAGGATCAAGAATTGCAATTCAAGTTCAGAAAGAGCAATAAGACCATAAGAATGCAAATAAGGAACTCCCCCTCACTATGATCCTCAAAATTTCAGAAAATTTCAAATTCTCCAATTTTCTCCCTCTTTTTAATGTTTTTAAAACTTCTCCCCTTTACACATTTTGAAATAAACTTCTCCCCTTTACACATTTTGAAATATCTTCTCCCCCTTTGACAATGGAGTCATCAAGGAATCACGCCTTCCTCTCGTCCAGAGATAACAAATGCAGAATGAGGAAAAAGCATAAGAAGGAGCATGCATGAAATGCAATGAAGTGGCTTCATATTTTTGAATTTTTCAATTTTGGATTACAAGAAGCTTTGGAGATTACCCAAAAGAACAAGCTAGCATCTCAAATTTTACATAAACACCATATCAGCCTGAATGCACTAGCAAGATCATGATAAGACATATATAACAAAGCTAAAGCAAGAAGGCTCAATATAAAGCAATGAATTTTAGCATTTTAAGCAAAGCTTCAAATCTAACAAGTCCATCAACAGGGATCCTAAGATGATACTGGCCATGTCAAAATGTCAATGTGAGACCAAGACGCTAACAATGACCACATTAAGAGACAAACAAGTCCTGAATTGAATCATTTTGCTCAAATTGTCTCAAACGCCCATTTTTCAACGGATTTTCATTTGCAAAGAAATATTGAAGTTGATGAAAGATATATCTTAGTGAAGAAGATCCTGGACTAGGAGCCATCCACAAACTCTTCCTAAGCTTCTACCCATTTGATAATTCATTTTCTTATCCACGTGCTAGATCTCAAGCCTTGCCGCGACCATCTTAAGCACAAAAAGCTTAAAAGAATGATCTAGATCATCCAAAACTCCCCCTGAGTTCATGACTAGTGCAATGGCAAGCCGTCTCATAAAAAAGAATTGGTGAGATCAGTTTTTTCGCACAAAAGAGACCTCCCTTTTTTTGTTCACAAGAGCAGATTTAGATTCTTAAAAGAACAAGAAGCTCAAGTAATGATCAATACTAGATTCAAGAGCTAACACCGCAATTTTGACAGGGCCAATGTCACAAAAGGATCACTAATTGCGCAACTAGCTAAAACATCCACAAATTGCAGTTTCTTAGTTCAAGTTGTCTTAAAGTTCTGGCTCATTCAGCAAAGACTTAGCTACACATGTGAAAGCATGATAATTCTAGCAAGTCAAAGAACTAGACATGGCATTGAGCAGAATTGAAATACTAAAAGCTCAAAAGGGTAATAAGCAAAGCTTCATCAATTTTAAAAGACAAGCAGAAAAGCTTATATAAAAATGCATCTTTTTGGATTTTCATATGAATGCAGTATCTTTTTGGATTTTCATATACGTGCAAGATGATATGATGAGATGCACAAAACCGAAAAAGCCTAAAAGATCAAAAGATCAAAAGAAAATCAAGAAAAGATCAAATGAACAAGGTAAGATCGTAAAAGATCAAACTCCCCTCAAACCAAACCGTAGGGATAAATTACCCTAACTCACTTCTCAAGGTGGCAAACCTAGTTGGATCTAAAGGCTTGGTGAGGATATCACCAACCGAGCCTCGGACTCACGAAATGTAGCACAATATCACCCTCTCGACATGATCTCTAAGAAAGTGATAGCGAATGTCTATGTGCTTGGTCCTAGAGTGTTGCATAGGGTTTTTAGCAATGTTAATCGAAGTGTTATCGCAGTAAAAGAGGAACACTATCAAATGCCAACCCAAAATCCTTAGAGTGGACACCATCCACAAAATCGACTCTGACAAAGAACTAGCGGCTACATATTCACCTTCAAAGAGTGGATTGTGCAACAGAAGACTGCTTCCTAGAAGACCAAGAGACAAGAGAAGTGCCTAGGAAGTGACAAGTGCCTAAGGTACTCTTCCTATCTAGCCGATAGCCCGCAAAATCAGAATCAAAAAACCCCGAATGGACAAGGACGAAGAGCAGGAATACCAAATGCCATACTGGAGGGTAGAGTGTAAATACCTGAAGATGCGCTTAACGGCTTGGCGATGGGAAGTCCCTGAGACGCTGAAACCTCGCATGCAGGCAAACGGCGAAGTGGATGTCGGTCTTGAGGCCGTCAGTGCAGTATGAACCGATCATCTTTGCGGTACTCGCGTTGATCCACGGCTTCTCCTTCCTCATCCGGATCCAAAGCGATCGAAGTCGCCATGGGAGTGGCGATCGGCTTGCGATCACCCATCTCGGCGCCACAGATCCTTGGTGTGCCGCCCGATGGATGAAGATCCCTTCCTTGCATTGCTTGATTTGAAGCCCAGTAAAATAATTGAGCTCTCCGTCATACTCATCTCAAATTCCTGGACATGGTCTCGTAAAAGCTGGAAACAAGAGCATGAGAAGAACCACCAAAGATAATATCATCTACATAAATCTGAGCAAGCAGAAGTCATTGCCACGCCTAAGGATGAACAGGTCTTGTCTACCTTACCCATCTCAAAATCATTCTTAAGCGAAAGGTCTTAAGTCTATCATACTGTGCTCTAGGGGCTTGCTTAAGACCATACAAGGCTTTGGATAGCTTGAAAACATGATGTGGATGCTTGGGATTCTCAAAGCACAGGGGTTGTCTAACATACACTTCCTCCTCTATAAAACCATTCAAAAGGCACTCTTAACATCCATCGATATAATCTAAAGCCCTTAGAAGCAACAAATGCAAGCGAGAATGCGAATAGCTTCCAATCTAGCAACAGAGCAAATGTCTCATCAAAGTCTAACCCCTCAACTTGGCTAAAACCCTGAGCTACCAATCTAGCCTTGTTTCTAACCACGTAACCATCCTCATTTTGTTTATTTTGAACACCCAACGGTTCCTATCACATTATGACCACTAGGAGGTTCTACTAGATTCCAGACCTTATTCCTCTCAAAATTCTCTAACTCCTCATGCATGGCATTAACCCAGCTAGAATCAGATAACGCATGTGATATATCGCGGGGTTCGAAAGAAGCAACAAATGCAGAATGAGAGTAGAGACTTGGATCGTGATACCTGGAGCGAGTGACTCGCTCATTAAGATTACCAATCATCGATCAGGAGGATGATGCCTCTGAATATGAAGTGGGCGTCCGGGAGACAATATCTCCTCAACCTCCGCAGGTACTGCTGATGAAGAAGATGCAGCAGGAGCCTCAATTGGAGGTGACGCAGTCGTAGCAGGTTCTGGAGCTTGGACAGGAGCCTCAACAGCAGCAGGTGGAGGACAAAAATCAGCTTCGTCATCATCTTCCTCCACAAAAATGCTTTCTGTCACCTGTGTATCACCTGAAATGTCGGATCTAGCTCCAGGGCTAGTCTCATCAAAAGTGACATTGCATGTCTCTGGACAATGTTAGTTTCAACATTAAAAACTCGAAAACCCCTCGAATGTGCAGGATAACCCAGAAATAAACCATCAAAAGTCCTTGATTCAAATTTATCTAGATTTCCTGTCTTAAGAATGAAACACTTAGCTCCAAAAACTCGAAAATGAGAAACAGAGGGTTTTCTACCAAAACGAAGCTCATATGAAGTCTTGCCCAAAGACGGTCTCAAGAAGACACGATTTGCAATATGGCAAGCTGTAGAAATAGCTTCGGCCCAAAACCTCCTCGGTGTGCTATACTCATCTAGCATTGTCCTAGCCATCTCGACTAAGGTTCTGTTCTTCCTTTCCACAACGCCATTCTGTTGAGGGACGTGTGGAGAAGAGAAGCGATGCTCAATTCGCTTTCGGCACAAAAAGAGGCAAGCGAGGCATTCTTGAACTCCGTGCCATTGTCACTGCGGATCGCTCTCAAGGCACCGAAAATTGAAGCCAAGCGAAGAACAAGATCACGATAAAACCAAAAGCTTCATCCTTGAAGCAAGAAAGAACACCCAAGTGTATCTCGAAAAATCATCAACTATGACAAGAATGTACCACTTGCCACCAATTGACCGAACCTAGCGGGACCAACGGTATCCATATGAAGCAAGCGTCGGTCCGTCGGTCATGACCAAAGTCATGAAGGGTGTGAGCGGCAACTTGCTTGCCATGCCTACTGTGGCGCACATCTGACATCCTTGACGGCTTTGAGTTTGGGCAAACCTCTCATGAGATCAAGGTTGCTAACTCGCGTCAGATGATCAAAACCAATGTGCCCCAAACGTCGATGCCAAAGCCAGAACTCAGAAGAAGGTGTAAACAAACATTTAAGAGAACCAGCCAGAGATTCAGAAAAATCAGCTCCAAAGATTCTAGCAACTCTATAAATCCCAAAAACGAGCTCACCAGCAGAATCAAGCACCCGACAAGCATTTTTCTTAAATATAGTCTCATAACCATCATCAAGAAGCTGTGAGACAGAGAGTAAGTTAAACCTAAGCTTGTCCACAAGGGCGACGTCCTTTAGGATGAAATTGTCATTCACCCTAATTGTTCCTGTTCCTTCAATCCGCCCTTGAGTATTGTCTCCAAAGGTGATGAGGACATCACCTATCGACCGCGTGAAGGAGGTGAACCATTTTGAGTCTCGGTCATGTGGCGTGAGCAGTGAGTCGGCGAACCACGTGTCCTTCCTTCCGCGGCGATCACGGAAATCAAGGCACAGAAGAGCGAAGTGTCTCAATATCAAGTTAGTTAAACATGACTTGGGAACCCGAGATTGAGACACACGTCATGAGTAGTATGCAAAGCGAAGTGCTATCCTTGATTCTATTTGAAATTCATTGTGAGCAATGGTTACTCTAACATGAGAGTTATCCTGTCTAGGAGCATGAGCATCATTAGCATGTGAAATAAATCCTAGACCAGGTTTCTTCCTTTCTAAATTACCATGTCTCATAAAAGCTCTAGGTTGATTAGATGACATTCTAGCAAGATTTTTCTTAGCATTTTTCAACCTCGCCAACAGAACTCAACCAAATGCCCATCCTTCTTGCAATAGGTGCAATGGTACTTGGTACCTTTGGGAGAAGCACCTTTTGGTCGACGGATGGTTGGGCAAAACCTGCAGATTTGAAAGTGATCTTTGCGGGTTGGGTATCAAATTCAACTAAGCCATTTCTCAAAATTTGAATGTCATTAGACTTATCACAGGCAAAGTTGTATCCTAACCCTTGCTTCTTATAAGGAGTTTTGACTTGTCAAGAATCATGTTTAATTTCTTACCTTTAGAAAATCTTTCTAATGTGTCATTAAGGTAAGCAATTTCTTTTCTAAGGTTAACACATGAATCACACGTTTTAGCATCAAACCTCTTCTTATAAAGAGCAACTTCAAGCTTAAGAGCTTCACATGAAGCACAAGTAGCAGAATTAATACTGTCCTTAAGCTTGGCATATTTAGCTCTAGCTACTTCTACAACATCATGTAATTCACGTTCACGTTCTAAGCAGACAGAGCAAGAGCTAGATTCAACCACATCAGAAACAACCAACATGCTAGACTTTAAGAATTTTTCGCAAGGAGCAGATTTAACTTCAATTAGCTCAGTTCTAGCATTTTCAAGTTGTTGCAAAGCAATATCATGAGCAGATTGCAGTTTAGCAAATTCAGAATGTAAAGCATAGCAGGATGAACATTCATCAGATTCAAGACTCTTAGCATTCACAAGTTCTAATGTGAGTTTCTTTACTTGTGACTCTAACTCCTCATTCTTAGTCATGATGAACTTTAAAGCTTTATCTCCGACCTAGCATTTGCTCATAGACAGTTTCACATCTAGCAAATAGAACATCATAAGAAGGAGATACCTCATTGTTGTCATTGATGTCGTCTGAGTCACCATGAAGCACATGCTGGTGAAGTCCTTGGCCTTCCCTTCTTGTCTTGAGGAGCTCCTCCTCCTTGTCCTCCTCGCTCCCGAGTCCACATCACTCAAGGATCGATCTCCAAGAGCGGCAAGAACCCGGTGAGCGACCTTCCCGAGCTTGGCATCATCAAACTCGGACTTGCGCCCGTGAGGCTTCTTCCAAGCTGGCTTTTCATCCTTGTGGTTGCTCTTACCTTTCACTTGGGGCAATTTGCCGGATGTGATTAAGCTCTCCACACTCATAACAAGTCACGGGGCCGCCTCTCTTTTGTTTCTCATATTGTTGTAGGCCGTGTGAACTTCTTAATCAAAGCGCCATCTCGGGCTCGGGAATACTCTCAAGATCCTCTTCTTGAATTGCGGATAAAGAAGCAAGTGAAAAACTGAAGAGGACTCAAACGACCCATCGATGCTCTCTTGGCGGTTGCGCTACCAAAGCCATGTTACCCTTCTTAGAATGGTGACTTTACGGATCTCATGAGTCTTGAGCTTGCTATAGAGCAGCTCCAAAGTCGATCGAGAAGTTGACATTTTCTGAATGGCGGTAGCCTTTATCTCCCACTCCACGGTGTTGATTGCGGCGGGAGATGGATGGCATTTTGCATCGAGTAAATTCAATACCAATGACTTCATCGATTTATCACTGTGTTGAAGCGACTGAAAATGTCATCGATGCTCTCACTAGGACGCATCTCGAATTTGTTATATTCTCTTTTATACACCTGCTGACGCACTTGTTTGATTTGGGAAGAACCCTCATGATAGGTTTCGAGGGTCTTCCAAATTTCATGTGCAGTCTCGAGATTGCAAATCCTGTCATATTCCTGTCTACCAAGCCCACCATACAGAAAATTCTTTGCCTTACGGTCATTAGCCAAAAGGGCTTCAGAAGCCGGCGTAGCAACCTCAGGCAAGATTAGCGGACCTTGAACAGCCTCCCAAATACCTCGTGGTTCGCTCTCAAGAAAGACACGCATGCGGTTCTTCCAAAAGGCATAGTCGTGCCCATCGAAGATATGCGGTTTGGAAGAGTACTTATCCATCGCCAAAGTTCAGTGACCGGTTAAGATCAAGATTGAACTAACCGGGCTCTCATACCACTTGTTGGACCGAAAAGGCGACTAGAGGGGGGGTGAATAGGAGCACGATCTCTTTTTCTCCCAAAATCAATTCAATACGAATCTCACTCCAATAGCTATGAAAGCTATGAAGATCAATCAATCATGCACAGCGGAAGACTTGTATTGAACCAACTCAAAACCCCAAAGTAAAATCAACACAAAACCAAAACACAGAGGCTCGGGCGGTCTGACCTCTCACGGGGGTGGTCAGACCGATCCAAGCGGTCAGACCGCTACCTCGGGCGGTCAGACCGATTTCACGGGAGGTTAGACCTCTCGTTCGATGAACAGTAAAATCAGCCCGACCAACCGAAACGCAAATTGATCAAACTTTTGATTCGTGCCCAAACTTCGTGAAACTTGACACACAACTTCCTAAGGATGTCGTGAACCTATTCCAAGCAACAATTGTGATAATTCTTGCTCAGGTTCAGACCTTTTACCGTTTGAGCGAAGTTAGGTCAAAAACCGAGTCAAAACGAAAATATGATCTTAAGACTTGCACGTGGGTGATTGATGATCTTGATGATCCTAGATGTATTCTCACACGTCACAGCAAGCTAAATCACGTCAAGAAACTAAGCAATAACTCGCGGATCAAACAAAGACTCAATTCATCAAAAGAGAAAGAAAGCACATGAACTCACTTTTGAAGAAACTTTCTTTGGATTGATTTGATATGATATTGGTTCACAACCACTCCATCAATGGATGACAAAGACTCAATACATGAGCACGAAATCCAATCCAACTCTCTAGAACCCTAACCTCCGCTCCTCCTCTCCCTAAGCAAATTAGGGTTTCAATAACAATGAAAGGGTCGACGGGGGGTGCTGCCACCTCCCTCCTCTATTTATAGTGGAGGCTTAGGGTTTCTAATAGAGTCTCCCTAATGGGCTCCCGTTAAGGCCCAAAACAAACGGGTGACACACGCACGCCTTTTAAAGCGCCGTGTTCATATTGTGTGAAGCACTCGCTGCTCGCCACGTGTAGGTTGATCCAACGGCTCTCATCATGTCGGCAAGTCTCTCCCATCCGGCCCCACCGAAACCACCATGGCACTTGCACCGACCCCGCGCCGCTTGATTCAACGATCGCACCGGCGCCTGTTCGGTCACCTTTGTCCATCTTGCACCATGCTTGAGTCCAATGACTTCACCGGCATCGTCGATCGTTTTGAACCTCGGCTCTCCAAGCCTAGTCCGATCATCCTCGCCGTTGACCGTCATTGACCACCAAGCAACTTCGCACAACAATAGACAAGCAAATCGAATTCGGGAACAAGTTCTTCACAACTTGACCACGTTAGTCAAAACATGCATCATGCAACACATATGCCATGAAAACCACGAACTTGACCTAACAAGCAACCATCGCCGCCACACGGCGGCGACTTAAGTGAAAACCGGTCGATCGCCACCTTGGCGGTCGGCCGCCACCGCCGGCCCGATCATGAAGGCGGTCCGACCGCCCAAAAGGACTTAGCCGAAATTTCAACGCTGAAATCCGCAACCTCTCGGAAATTTAAAACGAATAGAACTTTTGACCGAAGCTCCAAAATTATGGGACCAAGTGCGGTAGAATCTCCTCACTTGCCTACACCTCTATTTTGGCCCACCCAAATTCAATGCCACTCAACTTGCCGGTCCGACCGTTCATCAGACGTCGGTCGATCGCTACTAAATCGGTCGGATCGCCCGACCGGCGGTCGGACCGCCATCCTGAACACGAGGCATGGGCGGTCGGCGCCACGGGGCGGATCGACCGCCGAGACGACAGAATCGAACTTTGCCGAAAACTCGTGTTTCCGCAAACCTTCAACGTCATTGCCAATTGACACATCATCCTAAGATCATGAGCATATCCCCATGATATCCACAGAGGTAAAGGTAAACGCCAAGATCGGAGAAACGACAAACCCAGGTGGTGTCCTTTTCATAAAAAAGAAGGGCATGACCTTCGTAACTGCCGAGTTTTCTTACGGAAACTCGAGGACTATTATTCTGGCAAAGGGCCACTTCCTATTCTTGAACAGGTGGGCCAAACCAGTGGACAAAAGGAGTTGGACGATGAGGAGATGCCGTTCCAGGACCCGCAACACACCATTGATCACATCTATGGGGTCTTGACATCGAATCACGAAGACAACAAAGCGATCGAGCGTGAGGTAAACACAATCGACTCCCTCTTGTCAATAAATTACGAAGTGGTGGAAATCACCCTTGCTTTCGAGAAAGGTGATTGTCCGATACCTTCGACTAGACCAGTCGATTTCGATGGTGGTCGAACCCACCATCAACAATTGTCGAGTCAATCGAGTTTTAGTTGATGGTGGAAGCTCGTTAAATATATTTACGAGTACCTCGGACGAGATGCAAGTACCGGGACAAAGGTAAGACTGATGCGATATTCATTTCATGGAATAAATCGGGGTCATCGGCCAAACCCATTGGCCAAGTTTCTCTTCCTTTAACGTTTGGATCACCAAGCAATTTCAGGACAGAGAAGGTCTCCTTTGACGTAGTCGATTTCGATACGGCATATAACGCCATACTCGGACGACCTACTTTGGCAAAATTTTTGATAGCTACTCACTATGGGTACCAATGTCTTAAGATGCCAGGTCCCAAAGGAGTGATCACAATATACTGTGACAAGAAGATGGCGCATTCCTGCGACCGTCGTTCCCTCGAAATGGTTCGACAACTACCAACTCGAGATGAAAGTCAGCCTTCGACTAGCAAGTCGAAGCCTAAAGCTGCACCTAAGCCGAACGACCAGGTCAAAGAGGTTCCTCTGGACACAGAGGAGCCCTCGAAGACTGTTCGCATTGGGGATTCTTCCGACCCTAAATAGGAAGATGCCCTCATCACTTTCCTCCAGGCAAACGCTGATGTCTTCACGTGGCAAGCATCCGACATGCCCGGAGTCCCAAGGAATGTGATCGAGCACAGGCTAGCTTTACGGCCTGATAAAATCCCCGTAAAACAAAAGTTACGGAGATTTGCCCCTGATCGACGAGATGCTATTAGGTCAGAATTGGACAAGTTGCTTAAAGCAGGCTTTATAAGAGAAGTCAATCACCCAGAGTGGTTGGCCAACCCTGTAATGGTTAGAAAGTCTAACGGCAAATGGCGTATGTGCGTAGACTTTACTGACCTCAATAAAGCTTGTCCAAAAGATGATTTCCATTTACCTCGCATCGATCAGTTGGTTGACTCTACTGCAGGATGTGAAATGTTGAGTTTTCTAGATGCATACTCTGGTTATCATCAGATCAGTATGCATCGAGAAGATGAAGAAAAGACCGCATTTATTACACCGTTTGGGGTATTTTTCTATGTCAAAATGCCATTCGGTCTAAAAAATGCTGGAGCTTCTTTTTAACGTTTGATGCAAACGACTTTTGCTCCTCAACTAGGCCGAAACTTGGAAGCCTATGTTGATGACCTAGTCGTAAAAAGAACCAAACGACTCAAACATATCACAGACTTGCAGGAGACTTTCGACAACCTCAGAAAACACCAATTGAAACTAAATCCCGAGAAGTGTGTGTTCGGGGTCTCTTCAGGAAAATTGCTTGGATTCCTAGTTTCTGAACGAGGAATCGAAGCAAATCCCGAAAAGATCAAAGCCATCACTCGGATCGCCTCCACCACTAAAAAGAAGTCCAAAACTCACGGGGTGCATGGCGGCGTTAAGTCGTTTCATAGCACGACTGGGAGAGAAAGGACTGCCTTTCTTCAAACTTCTAAGGAAAGATGAAGGTTTCGAGTGGTCAGAAGAGGCTAACTTAGCCTTTGAGGAAGTCAAGAGGTATCTTACGAGTGCTCTAGTCCTAGCTTCACGAAGCTAGGAGAAACACTCTTAATTTACCTGTTGCCACGCCACAGCGATGAAGCGCGATCTTTGGTCGTAGAGCGTGAGAACATACAGCGACCGGTATACTACGTGAGTGAGGTTTTGCACGGACCTAAGGGCGTTACCCTCGAGTTCAAAAACTTCTTCGTGCCCTCCTCATGTCTTGAGGAAGCTGCGGCATTATTTTGAGACGCACAAACTAGTAGGCTGCGTCGAGTTTCCCTTGGGAGCGATCCTCGAATAGGAAAGCAATGGGCGCATGGCAAAATGGTCGATCGAACTTGGGGCGTTCGACATCCATTTCGTGTCGAACGCCGTTAAATCGGATCTTGGCGGACTTTGTCGCCGAATGGACAAATCTGAACTGTTCGGGATCCCGAAGACGATTCCACGATCGATGGATGATGTACTTTGACGGGTCACTCACATTAAGTGGCTCGGGCCGGGTGGTCTGGAATCTCCCTACGGAGAAACCTTAAAGTATGCCATACAATTAAACTTTCGGGCCACTAATAATGTGGCGAGCACGAAGGTTTGCTAGCCGGTATATTGTGCGAAGCACTCGCACTCGCCACGTGTAGGTTGATCCAACGGCTCTCATCATGTCGGCAAGTCTCTCCCATCGGCTCCACGAAACCACCATGGCACTTGCACCGACCCGCGCCGCTTGATTCAACGGGCGCGACCGAAGCGCCTGTTCGGTCACCTTTGTCCATCTTGCACCATGCTTGAGTCAATGACTTCACCGGCATCGTCGATCGTTTTGAACCTCGGCTCTCAAGCCTAGTCCCGATCATCCTCGCGGTTGACCGTCATTGACCACCAAGCAACTTTGCACAACAATAGACAAGCAAATCGACCGGAACAAGTTCTTCACAACTTGACCCCGTTAGTCAAAACATGCATCATGCAACACATATGCCATGAAAACCACGAACTTGACCTAACAAGCAACCATCGCCGCCACACGGCGGCGACTTAAGTGAAAACCTGGTCGGATCGCCACCTTGGCGGTCGACCGCCATCGCCTACCCCGATCGCCAGCGAAGGCGGTCCGACCGCCACAAAGGACTTAGCGAAATTTCAACGCTGAAATCCGCAACCTCTCGGAAATTTAAAGCGAATAGAACTTTTATTTGGAAGCTCCAAAATTATGGGACCAAGTGCGGTAGAATCTCCTCACTTGCCTACACCCTCTATTTTTGGCCCAGCTCCAAATTCCAATGCCACTCAACTTGCCGGTCCGACCGTTCAACAGACGTCGGTCAGACCGCTACCAAATCGGTCAGACCGCCGACCTGGCCGGTCAGACCGCCATCACAGAACACCCGAGGCATGGGCGGTCTGACCGCCACGAGGCGGTCGACGCTGAGACTGACAGAATCGAACTTTGCCGAAAACTCGTGTTTCCGCAAACCTTCAACGTCATTGCCAATTGACACATCATCCTAAGATCATGAGCATATCCCCATGATATCCACAGAGGTAAAGGTAAACGCCAAGATCGGAGAAACGACAAACCCAGGTGGTGTCCTTTTCATAAAAAAGAAGGGCATGACCTTCGTAACTGCCGAGTTTTCTTACGGAAACTCGAGGACTATTATTCGGCAAGGGCCACTTCCTATTCTTGAGCAGGTGGGCCAAACCGGTGGACAAAAGGAGTTGGGCGATGAGGAGATGCGTTCGGGACCCGCAACACACCATTGATCACATCTATGGGGGTCTTGACATACGAATCCGCGAGACGGTGAAAGCGATCGAGCGTGAGGTAAACACAATCGACTCCCCTCTTGTCAATAAATTACAAGTGGTGAAATCACCCTTGCTTTCGAGAAGGTGATTGTCCGATACCTTCGACTAGACCAGGTCGATTTCCGATAGTGGTCGAACCCACCATCAACAATTGTCGAGTCAATCGAGTTTTAGTTGATGGTGGAAGCTCGTTAAATATACTGTTTACGAGTACCCTGGACGAGATGCAAGTACCCAGGACAAAGGTAAGACTGGTACGATATTCATTTCATGGAATCGTACCGGGGTCATCGGCCAAACCCATTGGCCAAGTTTCTCTTCCTTTAACGTTTGGATCACCAAGCAATTTCAGGACAGAGAAGGTCTCCTTTGACGTAGTCGATTTCGATACGGCATATAACGCCATACTCGGACGACCTACTTTGGCAAAATTTTTGATAGCTACTCACTATGGGTACCAATGTCTTAAGATGCCAGTCCCAAAGGGTGATCACAATATCTTGTGACAAGAAGATGGCGCATTCCTGCGACCGTCGTTCCCTCGAAATGGTTCGACAACTACCAACTCGAGATGAAAGTCAGCCTTCGACTAGCAAGTCGAAGCCTAAAGCTGCACCTAAGCCGAACGACCAGGTCAAAGAGGTTCCTCCGACGCAGAGGAGCCCTCGAAGCTGTTCGCATTGGGGATTCTTCCGACCTAAATAGGAAGACGCCCTCATCACTTTCCTCGAGCAAGCGCTGATGTCTTCACGTGGCAAGCATCCGACATGCCCGGAGTCCCAAGGAATGTGATCGAGCACAGGCTAGCTTTACGGCCTGATAAAATCCCCGTAAAACAAAAGTTACGGAGATTTGCCCCTGATCGACGAGATGCTATTAGGTCAGGATTGGACAAGTTGCTTAAAGCAGGCTTTATAAGAGAAGTCAATCACCCAGAGTGGTTGGCCAACCCTGTAATGGTTAGAAAGTCTAACGGCAAATGGCGTATGTCGTGACTTTCTCGACCTCAATAAAGCTTGTCAAAAGATGATTTCCATTTACCTCGCATCGATCGGTTGGTTGACTCTCTTGCAGGATGTGAAATGTTGAGTTTTCTAGATGCATACTCGGTTATCATCGGATCGGTATGCATCGAGAAGATGAAGAAAAGACGCATTTATTACACCGTTTGGGGTATTTTCTATGTCAAAATGCCATTCGGTCTAAAAATCTTTGGAGCTTCTTTTAACGTTTGATGCAAGCGACTTTTGCTCCTCAACTAGGCCGAAACTTGGAAGCCTATGTTGATGACCTAGTCGTAAAAAGAACCAAACGACTCAAACATATCACAGACTTGCAGGAGACTTTCGACAACCTCAGAAAACACCAATTGAAACTAAATCCGAGAAGTGTGTGTTCGGGTCTCTTCAGAAAATTGCTTGGATTCCTAGTTTCTGAACGAGGAATCGAAGCAAATCCCGAAAAGATCAAAGCCATCACTCAGATGCGCCCCCCGACCACGAAAAAAGAAGTCCAAAAACTCACAGGGTGCATGGCGGCGTTAAGTCGTTTCATAGCACGACTGGGAGAGAAAGGACTGCCTTTCTTCAAACTTCTAAGGAAAGATGAAGGTTTCGAGTGGTCAGAAGAGGCTAACTTAGCCTTTGAGGAAGTCAAGAGGTATCTTACGAGTGCTCCAGTCCTAGCTTCACCGAAGCTAGGAGAAACACTCTTAATTTACCTAGCTGCCACGCCACAGGCAGTAAGCGCAGTGCTGGTCGTAGAACGTGAGAACATACAACGACCAATATACTACGTGAGTGAGGTTTTGCACGGACCTAAGGAGCGTTACCCTCAGGTTCAAAAACTTCTTCGTGCCCTCCTCATGTCTTCGAGGAAACTGCGGCATTATTTTCAGACGCACAAACTAGCTGTGCCGTCTGAGTTTCCCTTGGGAGCAATCCTCCAGAATAGGGAAACAGCGGGACGCATGGCAAAATGGTCAGTCGAACTTGGGGCGTTCGACATCCATTTCGTGTCCCGAACGCCGTTAAATCGGATCTTGGCGGACTTTGTCGCGAATGGACAAATCTGAACACATTGGGATCCCGATCGATTCCCACGATCAGTGGATGATGTACTTTGACGGGTCACTCACATTAAGTGGCTCGGGGGCTGGGGTGGTCCTGGAATCTCCTACTGGAGAAACCTTAAAGTATGCCATACAATTAAACTTTGGGCCACTAATAATGTGGCGATCACGAAGGTTTGCTAGGCGGTATATGAGTGAAAGCACTCTCGATTCGACGATTGCTCGTAAGAGAGACTCTCGGCTAGTCGTGAATCAAGTCGGAAAGGAGTACGGTGCTCCAATTTGACCATGTCCGGTACCTATCGAATACGAAAGTTAGAAAAGCACTTTTAGGCTTTGAGGTACAATTTATCCCTCGAAGGATAATTTCCTCATGAGACCAAGCGGCTCGACTAGCTTCCTCCGATCCTTAGTACCGAAAGGGTGTTCTTGGAGCGACTTGAAACCGTCCATAGTCGATTTAACGGAGACACCTTCTATAAAGCGACCTCTCTGATGCGAAGATACATGGATGGCACCCATCTACGAGTATCTTGGTGGGTTCCTTATCCGATGGCGATCTAAGTCGGATCGATTATCGAAAAGCCAAAATGTATACTTTGGTGAAGGTGTTCTTTATAAAGAGGAACCCAAGGGGTGCTCATGCGATGTATTCATGAGCGAAGGATTAAAACTCCTTCACGACATACGGAGGATCTGTGGAACTCATGCTTCCTCTGAACACGGTTGGAAAAGCTTTTCAACAAGGTTTTATTGGCCATGACCCTCTCGATGCTAAGGAGATGGTTAAAAAATGTGTACAGTGCCAGTTTTATAGCCGGCAAATACATCAACCAGCTCAGGCGTTGCAAACAATTCCTCTGTCATGGCCTTTTGCAACTTGGGGTCTTGATATCCTAGGACCGTTACCCAGAGCTCCAGGAGGTTTCGAGTTCCTGTTTGTGGCTATTGATACATTCACAAAATGGATAGAAGCTGAACCTGTGACTGGGATAACAACGGAAGCAACAAAACGGTTCATGATGAGATGCGTGATCACTCGATTTGGAGTACCAAGTCGAATTATCACAGATAACGGTAAACAATTCACAAGCGCAAAATTTCAGGAATTTTGCCACGAGTTGGGAACTCGTTTGTGTTACGCCTCTGTCGCTCACCCCCAAAGCAACGGAGCAGTCGAGAGCGCGAATGGCCAAATAATGAAGGGAATCAAGACCCGAGTCTTCGATCAGCTTGTAAAGCGCTCGGGGGCTTGGGTACAGGAATTACCTTCGGTATTATGGGCAATTAAATGCGACGACTAGCCGAGCTACGGAGAAACACCTTTCTTTCTAGTTTTGGTGCCGAAGCCATGCTTCCTCGAACTAAAGATCAGTCGAAAGAGTCGACAAGTTTCACGACTGCGTCTCAAGAACATCTTGAGCGAGCGACATCAACTGCTCGAAGAATAGAGGAACAAAGCTTTATTCCGTTCAAAGGTATACCAACAAGCCTGCGCGATACTATGATCGTAAGGTCAACCTCGCGGCCTCGCTGCGGTGATTTAGTATTGAGACTTATCAATCCTGTCTAATCGGAACAAACTTTCCCCAAGTGGGAAGGTCCTTACATGCGTGGTCGAAATGCGCGTCGAGGATCGATCACGACTTGCAATGGAAGGCAGTAGTGTAGTCTCAAATTCTTGGAATATTGACCGATTATGCAAATTTTATGTGTAACAAACTTCAACGACAATAAAGTGTCGAGTTCTCCTATCTTCTTTGTCTATTTTTTTGAATTTCGCTTTTCTTTTTTGATCATTTTTCGCTCATCCTTCTGTACAATGGTTAGCAAAGGCGATACATTTAGTCGAAGTCTCTCCTCTCGCATGTGGTTACGCATTGGAAGGAGCTTCCTAATGTCACTTCATTCCTAAACAATCGATACAAAGCTTATTGAGCTCGGGAAAATGGTCGACGATTGTTAAGCGAATTCATATCACCTTAGCTTATTTCGAAAAATAAACTAAGAAGAGTGACCCTTTTGAGATGCATTCGACTACCTTTTCAAAAAGCGGAGAAGTTTCTTGGTCGAAGGAAGGAACACACCTAGTCGAAGCCTCTCCTATCGCATGTGGTCCGCCCACTAGAAGGAACTTCCTAAGCGTCGTTCGTTTCCTACTTTTCTTGCGAGCGACTTAGTCAGGAAAATGAATGTAGTCGAATGAATCCTTAAGGTACTCGAGAAGTTTGTCTCACTCTAGTCGTCATTATCGAGTTAATTAATCTGGTCGGAGATGGTAACATCACCTAGTCGAAGTCTTTTCTCTCTGCACGTAGTCCTGCCCACTAGAGGGAACTTCCTAGCGTCGATCTGTTTCTACTCTTTCGACTAGTGCAAACAAGTCGATATTTGACAACTCTAAGACGAACAAACCTCTATTTTTTCAGAACCCTTTCTTTACTACTTACCTAGTTTATTGAAAATAAACTAAGTAAGTGTGAGAACTAGGATAAAGTTATAAACATGACTTCATTTCTTAGTCTAATTTTTCTAAAGATATCATCCTCACGAGTTACTAACTACTCTATGAGATGATTCGCAGAAAGATCTGGAAGGAAGGAGGAATCGCTCATATCTGGTCTAACTATTTCTTCTTTTATCTTACGAGTTACTACTTACTCTACAAGATAATTTGCGGGAAAAAGGATCATATATTTATGCGTCACCACCCAAAAAGACTTGTTTATACAAGAATATATTACAAGACTACTGCATGCAGGAGATTCTATCTGCATCTCCTCGGCGACCTTCGCCAACCGATTGCATTTCTTGATCGACTTCTTAGCTTCAGTTCGGTGCGATCGAAGTCGGCTCAACGAATGAAGATTAAGGTTAGGATCGCGGGCCTTGAGTTTTGCTAAAACAAAACTCACGGCTCCTTTGACCGCTTCCCTTATTGAATCGTTACGATTAGCCTTGAGTAGATATCATCTCGCTCAGTGCCGACTTGTTCCCAATGGCACTCGTATGAGCGGCCATCGTGTCATCGCGAGGAGCAACCCTCCCGGCACGAAACCCATCGAGTACATTGTTCAGAAGTGAGATATTATCTTGAAGATTGATCTTCATTGATTTTGTCTCCTCCTGGGAATAAGTCGAAGCCTCATGGAGTCGTTTATTTGATCAATCGATCCGTAAGAGCAAAGATTGAATGAGAAAAACGATCCTATGGGAAGATAAAAGAAATAAGTAGCAGGTAAAAGTTCTATTTACCAGCTAATTGAGAACCTAAGTTCTCAATCTCTTGGTATTTCTCCTTCGCGATCCGGGAGATTTCGCGGACAACGGAGGTATTCTCATTAACCTCAGTCCAGAGAGCCCCCATATTGGCCTGAAGGGTCTTATTTTCGACTTCTTTTTCTACAAAATAATAAGAGGTCAAAAAGCGAAGGGATGCAGAAACCAAGATTAGAAGCGATCGTAATAATGTCGTCTTGTTTATTTTTTCCCGCAATGTTTAGTGCGAGTTAGCCTCCTGAAGCTTCTTCAGGAGGTCAGCGACTTTTTCCCTTAGCTTCTTTGACTCGGCTTTTTCAAAGTCGAGCGAATCAGCCAAGGTCTTTTCGTCGCTCTTAAACATGTAAAGATAAAAGAGCAGACATGAAAACAAGTGGTCATAAGCATTTCTATGACCAATGGGTAGTCGTAAGTCATTCTCGACCACCCCTAGTCGTAAGTTTTCTACGACTAGCACAAGTGTAAGCTTTTCTCGACAGCGGTTACGAGTGTTGAATAAATCAAAGCGATTATAATCGGTCACTCACCACCTCTGCTTGTTCGCGAGTGTTGCCTTTCTTGTCGAAGCTTGACAAGTTGCCGATTGTACTCGTAAATCGTAGCGACTTGCTCAGCGGCTCTCGAAAAGAGAGAAGCGATAAGATAAAGAGATAAGACCCTAAGTGAGTATCGATAAATACTTACGTTCATGTTTGACCAAGCAAACATGGAGACTATTCGTGATGGATCCTTGCCCATCCATCTCCTCGACTCGCTTCCACCATACCCCTTCAAGTCGTTCATTGTCAAATCGTCTCCGCAATTGACAATGCTCTTGGGAGTGGGAACTCGATCGCGGAGCGGTAGGCGGAAGATCCTATGATGGAGTCGGGGCCAAAGAAGTCGAGCAAAAGTTGAAATACTCCTCTTCCTCGACTGCGTGGCGTGAACTCCACCGGAGGCCGGAGGGAGCGTCCTCAGCGACCTCCTTGTCGACACGGCGGTCGGTGCTCTGCGCCGCCGTCGTCTCGGTGCCTCCTCGAGGCATGTGCGGCCTCCATCACGGTCCCTACGGCGGCTCCGGATGTCGTGGCGACTTCAACATCATCGGCCTTCGCGGCGATTTCAAAGCTGCGGCCTCTTCTGCGCAGCAGGGCGGTAGCTAGATCTTGACTCTCGTCGTTTGCACCAGCCGGTTGAAGGAGTGATAGCAGGATCCTCTATGAGAGTTCCTGGGTCAAGGCGTCGGTGAGAATCGCAAAGCGCAACAATAAGCCAACAAATAAAGCGATGAAGTAGTCATTACACTTATGTGTTTTATTTTACATACCTCTGCATGCTGGACCTAACCGAAACTTGGGAGCAACCTTCCCAACGGAAGATTTCTTGACTTCTTCTCAACCACCATTGGTTGAGATGCTCTCGAGCACACAGAGTCACCTCCTCCCGACTTCCGAGTGGGCGAGATCGGTCTCGACCACCACAGAGTCTTGCTTCCCGGCTTGATCCCACCGAGCGGTTTCCTTCACAAAAGACATGAACTCCCTCCAGTTCTCCTTTTCTTTCTGTCTAACAAAGCCACGAGAAGCTGAAACTGCGAAGGACTTGTCATCGTAATAGAAAGGTACCTTAACTTTGGGGACCTTGCGCTTAAGGTCAAGAGCCTCTTCTTCTGCTCTCTTTTTTGTCGCAGCTAGATTTGCGGCAAACTTAGCAAAACGATCGATCCTATCGACCAGTGCCTAGATCGTTTCATACATATGAACCAATCTAGGTTATCAGACCAAACCAGTAATAGATCCAATCTACTACTGCCACATATCTGATATCTGTGACCGATCTAGATCAAAAACTATGCAAGATGGCTCGATACCACTTTGTTGGGATACGGGTAGGCTCGCTAGCCACAAATCAAAATTTCTACCACGTAAACCAGGATGCCAAGCAAGATATATGATCACAGATCATTACCACTAGGCGGCGGTCAATGGAAGTAGAGTCGGAGTAGCCTAGTCCGGCGATGAGCGCGCCGATGTAGTGGTCGTAGATGATCGTCCAGCGTTCTCGTAGTCGATCGTCTCCAAAGCGACTTCCACGGTTCCTTGTGAAGATCACGGATCGTCCTCGGCGCAGCGGCGACGCGATGGCGCCTCTCACGGAATCCACGTCGAGAGAAGGAACAACGAAATGCGCGGTGTGCTAGCACCAAGTCGCGCGGGAGGCTCTCTCAAGAAGATGGCGGTTTAGGGTTTTGGTGGAAACAACTCACGTGTCTCTCTTGTCCCCAAAACTAGCCTCAAGCATCTCCTTATATAGTGCCACGTGCCGGATCCTATCAGAACACTTTTAACGAATCGTATTCGTTACGGTTTGTTCCATCCCATTAAGTGTGTGACCCGTTAGGTTTATGTGTAATCGGTTGTGACTCGGAAAACCTTTCCGACCACGAGTAAATGCGGTCCCTAGCGAACATAACGATTCGAATACACACAAATTATATCGGACGAACCTTAATGCAATATGATCTATGACTAGGTCCTCATCACTTACAACCAGGTCTTATCTTTATACGACCAGTTCGTAAACCCTTACGACCAGGTTTCGACCACTCTGTGATTTCGTTCGATCGGTCTCACGACTTGCTCGTATCACCATACGACTTATGCGGATCGATCGAACTAAGCGACTTACTCGATATTCTCCTTTTACCTCACGATATCTGGTTTGAACTCCAGGTGAGATAGTGTGACATCCATGGACTGTTCAATACTTTCTCGATCGAGTTGTCGGATAACCTTACGTGGTCGAACTCTTCGACTACTAGTGGCACGGCCATGCACTTTCTTTATCAGACTACTTGAGGGCCGGAGACATCTCTCCCGTTATGTTAGGAGGGGAAAATCCCATATCCGACCAGCCACATCCCTCCGCATGTTTCATAGCATACCCGAAAGCTATCTTTATAACCACCCAGTTACGAGTAGCGTTTGGCAACCCCTAAGAGTGCTATTACACATGTAGGGAACCATGCTGATCTCAGGTCTAAGGATTATACATCATCATTGCTTGAGACCAACTAATGACACATAGAATCATAACAATCTCTATAGTGTCTCAAGGTGGGTCATTCCAACCCCATGTTCTCTAACATGTGTTTACATTATTGATTTGATATCCCCATATCCATGACCGGTGAAACATGATCATCAATCAATACATGTCTTGGTCGTAGAGTCACGGTGTTCGATCAATGACATTCGACCGGGGATACTTTTAGAATGACATCATATAAGTCGAAGTGTTTCACCAACAAGTCACATACTCGTTGATCTTGAACTAATGATTCATTCAAGAGCAGAATAACATTTATTTAAGAACTCATAAACATAGACGTGATACAATCATCTCCATGATTGCCTCTAGGGCATATCACCAACAATCTCCCACTTGCACTAGAGTCAATCGTATAGGTATCGAATACCCATAGCTCTTGTGTGCGCCTCATGCTTAGGTTGCAGGAGAGGCTTTGTCAACGGATCAGCAATATTCAAATCCGTGTGCACTTTGCATATTTTCACATCACCTCTCTCAACGATCTCACGAATAATGTGGTATCGCCGAAGTATGTGCTTGGACTTTTGATGCGATCTAGGCTCCTTAGCTTGTGCAATGGCTCCACTATTATCACAATAGAGATCCATTGGACAGGAAGCACTCGAAACCACACCCACTCACTAATGAACTTTTTAATCCATACGGCCTCTTCGCGGCAGAAGCGCAATGTATTCGACCTCGCCGTGGAATCAACAACCGTTCCTGCTTGGAACTTTTCCATTTATTGCTCCTCCATTTAAACAAAACACAAACCACGATTGCGATCTGAAATCATCCTTGTCGGTTTGAAACTAGCATCGGTGTAACCATTTACGACCAGCTCTTCCTCACCACCATATACAAGGAATGCATCCTTAGTCCTTCTTAAGTACTTAAGGATATTCTTGATTGCTATCGATGACATTCACTGGATCGACCGATATCTGCTCGTAACACTTAGAGCATCGACACATCTGGTCGTGTGCCTGCATAGCATACATGATAGATCCGATGGCGAAGCATATGGAATTCTACTCATTTGTCTTGCTCATCGATGGTCGAAGGGCACTTGAGTCTGCTAAGATTAATGCCATGTGACATGGGCAAGAAACCCGTTTGGAATCTTGCAAGTTGAACCGTTTCAACACCTGTCAATGTACATGTCTTGCCTTAATCCAATTAGCCTCTTAGATCTATCTCTATAGATTCTTATACCAAGAATATATCTTGCATCTCCTAAATCTTTCATTGAGAAACTATTTCTTAATGAAGTTTTAACATTCAAGCATTGGAATATCATTTCCACCAGTAGTATGTCATCCACATACAAGATCGAAACACAAGCTTGCTCCCACTAACCTTCTTGTAAACACAAGATTCTTCTTCATTCTTGTGAAGTCAAACCCTTTGACCACCTCATCAAAGCGAATGCTCCAACTCCGAGATGCTTGCTTTAATCCATAGATGGACTTCTTAAGTTTGCATACCTTTCTAGCTTCCTTTGGATCGACAAAACCCTTAGGGTGTGTCATGTACACATCCTCACTTAGGTTTCCATTTAGGAAAGCGTTTTGACATCCATCGCCATATCTCATAATCGAAATATGCGCAATAGCTAGAATGATCGGATAGACTTAAGCATAGCGACAGGAGAGAAGGTTTCATCATAATCAACACCTTGAATTTGTTTGAAACCCTTCGCAACCAGTCGTGCCTTATGAATGTGAACCTTTCCATCCATATCTATTTTTTTCTTAAAAATCCACTTGCACTCAATGGTTTTAACATCATTAGGTGCATCATCCAAGTTCCAAACTTAATTGTCATGCATGGACTTTATTTCGGATCTCATGGCCTCAAGCCATGACTCAGAGTCTGGGTCTACCATCGCTTCCGAATAAGTATTAGGCTCATCATTATTCATTAATAAAACGTCATGCCCATACCTTATAGGCAATTGACGTGGCCTTTTAGATCTACGTAGGGCTGATGCTTCATCTACAGGTTTAACAACATTTTGTTCATCCTGTAGAGACTCGATAGGAGTTGAAACATTTTGGATGTTTCCGAATTTCTTCGAGTTGCACCTTACTCCCACGACTCCTTTGGAAAGAAACTCTTTCTCCAAGAAGACACCATTACGGCAACAAACACTTTGTTTTCTTCCCGCTTGTAAAAGTAATATCCTTTAGTTTCCTTAGGATACCCCACAAAGAAGCACTTATCAGACTTGGATGTGAGTTTGTCAGACGTCAAACGTTTGACATACGCCTCACAACCCCATACCTTGAGAAAAGACAAGCCGGGACACTTCCCGGTCCATATCTCATATGGTGTCTTCTCTACTGTTTTTTATGGAACCCTATTTAATGTGAAAGCTGCGGTTTCTAGAGCGTATCCCCAGAATTGCAATGGAAGATCAGATTGGCTCATCATTGATCGAACCATGTCCAACAATGTTCGGTTCCGTCGTTCAGACACCCCATTCCATTGAGGCGTTCCCGGCGGAGTGAGTTGTGGAACAATTCCACATTTCTTTAGATGATCACCAAACTCATGGCTCAAATATTCACCTCCACGATCTGATCGTAGACATTTGATTGTCTTGCCAAGTTGATTTTGTACCTCATTTTGAAATTCCTTGAACATTTCAAAGGATTCCGACTTATGTCTCATCAAGTAGACATAGCCATATCTGCTGAAATCATCAGTAAAAGTTATGAATCATGAAAACCACCTCTGCGAAGTGCTCATAGGTCCACATACATCCGAATGTACAAGGGCCAACAAGTCACTCGCCCTTTCACCTGCAGTCGTGAAAGGTGCCTTTGTCATCTTGCCAACTAAACAAGATTCACATGTTTCAAATGATTCAAAATCAAATGAGGTTAGAAGACCATCTTTATGGAGCTTCATCATGCGCTCGATTTATATGACCAAGTCGACAATGCCGGATAAAAGTGGGATTCATTTCATTGGGTGAAGTCTCTTAGCATTAACGTTATAGATAGGCATATCCTCAAGATTCAAAACATACAATCCATTCATCAATGGAGCATGGCCATAAAGCATATCTTCAAAATAGATTGAACAACAATTGTTCTTTATTCTGAATTCATAACCATCTCGCTCCTAAACATGAAGCGAAATAATGTTTTTGCTTAAAGGTGGAACATAATAACAATTATTTAGTTCCATAACTAATCTCGAAGGTAAAGCTAATGGTAAAGTTCCAATAGCTAATGCAAGCAACTCTTGCTCCATTACCTACGTGAAGATCAACATCTCCTCTTGTCAAAATTCTACTCCTTATTAGTCCTCGCATCGAATTGCAAATATGAGCAACCGATCAGGTATCAAATACCCAAGAACTGGCCTGAGAAGTGGCAAGATTAATTTGTATAAGATTTATACAGAACCGAAGTCATACTTCCTTTGTTCTTTTTCTGCCAAGTACTTCTTGCAATTTCTCTTCCAATGCCCGATCTCATGACAATGGTAACATTCATGCGGTCGCTTAGGACCCGTTTAAGCTTCTTAAGCTTAGCCTTGAGACTCTCGATCTCATCTTTAGTCTTTCCTTTGCCTTTTCCCTTTCCCGACTTACCCTTTGTAACATCCCAAATTTTGGGCTTGTGTTTCAAATGTAATAAAATGAGGGTAAGTTAAAACTTTTCCATCATCCTTCTGCTTTTGAAACTTTTCTGAAATTCTTGTAAAAGAATTTTGGAAAATTAAAAATCAAAGGCCTCATTTATCAAGTTAACAACCTCCTTGGTCAAATCTTTTGTCAAACCCTGGGAAATAATTTTCCCTGGTTCTAGGGTGGCTTAGTAACACCTCTGAATTATTTCATAATTTTTGGAAATTATTTGAAATATTTTAGAGGCAAGTCAAACCTTGGTCAAACCTCTGTTTTAACCTTCTGGAATTTCTTGAGAAAATTCCAGTGCACAAACTCCCTCTGGAAATTTTATGGAAGGATAATCATTAAGTCAGCAAGCTCCAGTTAAAATTTCATAAATTTTGGAGTTGATTTGATGCCTCAATTAAATTCTCAAAGTTTCAGTTCAAAAATCAAAACCTAATGGGTTTGCTTTGTTCCTCGGCGCGGTCGGACTCGGGCTCGAGCCAACCGACTTCGGTCGAGTCAACTAACTGTACCGCACGGTCAATCGGGCGCGCGCTCTGGACCGTTGGATCTCAATCGGACGGCTCGCGTTCGTGTATGCATTCGGACAACTCGGTTGCCCTTTGATGCTCACCGTTGGATTTCAATCGGACGGTGGGCGTTTGTCTTGGCGCCGTTTCATCGCGATCGTGCCCTCCCCTTGATGCGAATCGGGCGGGCGCGCGTCGTCGTCCTCCTCGCTCGCGCGCAGCGCCATGGCGAAGCCGAGCGTGGCGCGCGGCGCTGTCCCATCCGGCGATCTCGCAGCGGGTATCTGCAGCGCATTAAATGCCCGTCACTCCACCGCCCGTTTAGTCGTCGTCTCAATCGCTCCCGTCGCCACGGCGATCGCAGTGGCAAGTGAGAACCCGAGGCGAACAACGGCGTTTTCTTGCTTCTCGTGCCTACTTAAGCCCCTGGTCACCTCCGTTGGCTTCCTTTCCTCTCCCGCAGCTCTCTTGCACCTCTAAGCTTGAGCGAGCCGTGCAACCCCAGCGCCCATTTCGCCATTGCCGAGCTTGGAGCTCCTGCCGCCGACGGTGCTCCGGTGGTTCTTGGCCCTTCTTGCTCCTGTTGCTTCCTCTCACCTCGGTGGTGCTTAACCCCACTCCATTTCAAGTTGCTTCAACGGGGCGCCGAGATTTTGATTCCCCAAATCGGCGCGAGCACCTTTCTTCGTCTCGGCCACGGTGAGTCCTCCTCCCTCCGATTCCTTGCTCTGGTAGCATCCTGGAGTCGTTTGGAATCCATCTTGATGACGCGGTGTGGTTGGTTTTGCTCAGGCCGTCCGCTCCACGTCGTCTTCCTCGGGTCCGTCGCAGAACTTCGTCGCCGGAGCTGCTCCGACCACCTCTGCACCTCCGCGTCAGTCAGGTAGCTCCCTGGTAGCCCCTAGATGCTCGGGCACCGCTTGAATGAACTGCTGCGGAGCTCCTTGTCGCTTGTCGTCGTTGCCATCTTTTACCGTGCCGCCCCTCGCCGTCGCGCCGCCGCTCTGGTCCACCACCGTCGGTGTGGGTGGTACCAGAGGGTGCGCAACGCTATTGCGCACCCATTTCTGGCATTCACTCGCGCCGCCGTGCTTTTGGTCGCCGGCGTTTTGCCGGTGAAGCCATCGGGCTCGCGTCGACGCGCCAGCGCGCGGCGCGCGGCTGGCCAGCGCCGCCGCCATCCCTAGATCTGCGGCCGGGATTTTCGTTAGATTTGTGCTGTGCACTGTGTCACGTTGCTTGTGGGCCGTCCATCTTGAGATCGACGGTCCACAGCCTCTGTTCCGCCTCACGCGCGCGTTTTCAAACGCGTTAGCGTGGTTCAATCGGGGACGTCCGATCGGAGATCGACGGCTCTCAATCGTCCACGTCTCCGGGTGTTAGGAAAATCCCCGAAAGTGCTAAGTCCAGAAGTCAGTATCACATTAGGGTCTTGTCATTTTCATATCTTTGTCATCTTAGCTCCATATTGGATGATTCCAATTTCGTTAGCTTCCTTATAACTTGAACTTAAATGTAAAAATAATTGTAGACCATGATCAAACCTGGAATACCATTTTCAAAAATAGTAAACAAGTGAACATAATCTGTTTTTGAGAACTTTAGGGACTTGTAAAATGCATAACTTTTAATCTATAGATCATTTTTGTATGAATCCAATTGTGCTAGCTTCCCCTGATAGTGTATTTGCTAGGAAAATTGGTTTCACAAACTTTACTGTTTTTAGAAATCATAAGGATCATAGTTTAGTTTAATACCTAAACAATTTAGACAAATCATAACTCTTTCAATATAACTCCAAATGAGCTGAAATTTCATATGGATTATCACTATACCAGTAGGTAGCTACCTAAAATTTCAGCTCCAAAATATTTCTAGAAAATATTTTTGCTACAGTGCTAATTATGACCAGAAAATAGGTTTTAGAGAATATCTTTTGCACCACAAATCCAAATTAGGTTTTTCCAGTTCCTATGTCTAGGTTTATTCCTATTCTACATTGTGTATTAATTTTGTCGCATTTGGATAATTTTTGCTTGCTCCTTTGTTGAAGTGTTGCTCGTCTTATTGGTTGTTTTCGCTCTTTCGCTTAGGGTTCGACATTTGCGGTAACCAGAGAACGACCCTCGCAACAAATTGAGCCACAACAAGCGTGCAAGCAGTTTGATCATTTCCCATTAATCCCATTACTTTTAAAGTCTAATATTTTGTTTAACTTCTATGTATGCATTGCTATTTTGTTGTTAAATTGATTAGTTAAACCTCTAGTTGCAAAATCTGTAGGTAAATGGTTATCCTCTACTACGAGCCTAGGTTATTTCTTTGTGGTTAGAGTTCGATGGATGAACTCTTATCACTTAGTAGATTACGAATGAATATTGCTTAGCCATGCCTAGTTATCGGTAGTATTGGGCGATCATCGACTTAGTCGGTGATCCGGATCACACAACTACTTATACTACTCCATTATGTCCAACCCTTGTGTTTTATTGATTTACAAATCAAAACTGAAAACAAAACTATATCTTGACTTGGGCACAATGGTATGTTGATGTGATCTGTTGGGTGTGTGGAATGGTGCCTAAGTCCCCAAGGACCGAGTTACTTGTGTCACTAAGCCAAGCGCTTATTGCGTGCTAACCACACGAGGGGATATGGAACCTCTCTTGACTAAGTACTTTGGGAGGTGCTAATTATGAGCTGGTTGGTGGGTGTGTTCTTGTGTGTGGTGTTTGGAGGAGCATTAGCGGACCGGTTAGGGCATCTAATGTGTCCTTCTCCCGTGGGTTGCGGCTCTTAATTAGCATCGTCCATTGGAAAGCGTCTTGTTAGACTTAGCCATGCACGCATACCAAAGGAAGTGTGCTAACCGTGGTGGTGGAAAGGTGGTCTATCGTGTGGGTACATTGGTACACCTGCGAGGTTAAAACTATTCGAATAGCCTCGTCCTAGGTTATGGACATGCTTGGTAAGGTCGTGCAAGAACTAGACTACAACCTTTTAAAAACTTAAACTTGACATGGGTGGTATGAAGGGTACTTCATGCTATTGTTGTGGTGACTATGGGTTAGTCACTTCTAGGTTGGTGTTGTCATCTATCTATTGTTATAATTGTCTCTCTTTATTTGAACAATAAAAGTTAATTGCAAACTTGCTTTGAATCTATTACCTTATTGCAAATGAAAACTTGCTTTATCTTTGAAAATAAGTCGAGCCTCATCCACTTAAATAAAGCTTGCATGTAGTTAATTATAGTTTTGTTATCTCACACGTCGGTCTTGCAGTACAAAAACAAGTTTTGTACTCATCCGCTTGCTGAATATTAATTGTTGCAGAGGAAGAAGGTGAGCCCCAAGGGCCTCACTTTTGTGAGTTGTGTTGCGCGCGCCGTGCGGGACGATTAGCTTGGCGGTCGGTTGGTTGCCTTGTGGGTAAAGGCACACCGATTGGCTTTTGTTTATCGCCATCTTATGGCCATTTTGCTTCATTTGTGTATTTACTTATTTGTATGGCTTTTGGCAGTCGGCCTCTCTTTTGTAATAACTTTCTTTATATTATCTATGTCTTTCGCTTGTTGCTTTTGCTTGGCTCTATGTGTATGAATGGGATTGATGCATGATTTTGTAACGGGTGTGTATCTGCAGTGCAGGAAGTATACATATCTCGAGGCTTGGTTTATTTGATTTGTCTTTGTTAGGACCAAGTGGATGGTTAAGCAGTACAAGCCGAATAAACCGGGTCCTCACAAAGTTGGTATCGAGCCATTCCGACCGTGGTAACCCAAGCTTGATCGTCTTTAGGATATTTTGAAAACCTTAATTTCAAAGTATCAAATGGTTTATGAAAGCTTAAGTAAGTTCTCAGATTTTATTCCTTACCTATCTTAGCTTTCTATCTCATCTTACTCTAATTTGAGTTTTAAAGTTGTTCTCCTTTCCTTCTCTCAAAAGATAGTTGTATCGATTAATTGGGTTTTGGGAACCAATGAGTTTGGCAAATTGAAGTGTTAGCTGTTCTCTACAAGGTTTTGAAGCTTCCGAAGTTGAAGATTTCGGCTTAGGAGCTTGGATGCAAAATCTGGACAGCGATCGTTCAATTTCGGACAGCAGGCTCAAAGGTTCTAAATAGGGTAGAAAACGAGAGGTTAATCAACTAAAACTTGTGGGAATAAAAGGGTAAGATGTGATACTAGTTAGCTAAGTATCTAACGATGTTTATCGCTTTAACCTTGCTCATGAGTCCGTTAAACTTGTTGTAGTGCGCTGAAATTTTTATCTTCTCACACTATTACTCGTTCATTCAATACGGGTTAATGGCATGGAGAAGTTGAGCTTGGTTTGGAGTTTCCTTGCTGTTTTGGAGCTGCTTTGGAAATATTTAAAGTGTGTTTACTTGCTGTTTTGGCTTTCGGTTAGGGTGATATCTCATTCCCTAATCGTTAACTTTCGCTTTCATCAACTTCTAGTATTAGTGCTTTGGTTTCTAACCTAAATTTCTTGAACCGGGATGGTTGGAGGTACTCGTAGCGGCCGTGGTCGACACAGTTTGGATGAGGAGCTTCGCCTCCTCCAACCATGGTCGAGTCCTGCTCGATCGAGCGCAACTGTTCGGAGGACGGGAGGGTCTGCTGGATGTTATTGCGCGCAACACCTCCGCCCTTGCCGGTGCCTCGGGATCAGGCGGCGGGTGGACATCGATCTCGTGGGGTTTGGTGAGTTTCTTCGCACTCAAACCCCACGTTCTCAGATTCGAGGACCCTTTGGGCGCAGATGACCGGCTGCGTCAAGTTGAGCGTAAGCTCGGCGTTGCTCGATGCTCGACCAGACGAGCACCGTTTGCCTCCCATCGCCTTCGGGGGCGCGCTCTCACGGTGGGAGAACTTCTTGGCCATGCAGCCCGCGGCCACACCGTCTCTTGGGATGAGTTCGGACGGCGTTCCGTCGAGCTCACATCCCGGCTTGATGAAGTGAAGAAGAAGGAATTTCGCGCTCAAGCAAGGGCGTAAGTCGATGATGGAGTATGCATGCGAGTTCAATCACTTGGCTCGTTATGCTCCATCCGAGGTGGCCACCGATGAGGCCAAGCGGGAGAAGTTCATGGAGGGTTTGTGCGAGGAGCTGCAAGACAGGCTCTCCATTGTGGACTTTCTTCGACTTTCGGACCTTGGTGGACAAGGCCATTGTTGCTGAGCACAAGGCGGCGCTGGCGAGTCATAGCGCAAGTGGGAGGCCCAGCGACCGCACAGCCGGCCTCTCCGTCCTCGTGTCGGGCCTATTCGAGGGCCGTTCGTGGCTTCACTACCACCGAGGCCGCCGGCACCAGCTCCTCGCCCTCCGCAGCCGTGCCCGATCACGCGGCGCTGCGAACCAGCAGTGGCCCCGCAATCCATTGCCGGGTCACTGCACCGTGCAACGAAGGGCATTATGCCAATAGTTGCCCTAATAGGGTGAGCGGCCCTCGTCCTAATGGAGGGCGCGGCGGGAGGTGGTTCTCCCGTGATCGAAGGTTGTCCCCGCTACCCGGGCGTGGGTAGTGGCGCGTCAACCTCATCTCCGCGGAGGAGGCACAGAGGCACCGACGTCGTGTTGGGTACCCTTTCGGTTAACTCTTTCCCCTGCACTGATTATTTGATTGAGCGCATCTCATTCGTTTGTTTCGAGTCTTTTCTTTGCTGTGGAGGTCTTCTTTTACTCCATTGTTGGTCCGCTGCTCATTCGCTCTCCGGTTCGGAGTTGAGAGTCGAATCGAGTGTAGGGATGTCCTGATTGAGATAGAAGGGGTAGGATTCTTGGCAAACCTTATCCTCCTTCTGGTGAGCTTAGATGTAATCCTAGGCATGGATTGGTTGTCTCAGCACATGGGACAAATTGATTGCGCTAGGAGACTCATCTACCTCACTAGTCCTTCCGGCGAGCAGGTTCGCTTTTCGTCGAAGCTGCAGGGTCCGCATCTCTTCGCACTCGAAGCGAAGCCGCTCTAGATATTAGTGAAGTCCCGGTGGTATGTGACCGTTGATGTCTTCCCGACGACCTTCCGGGGATGCCACGGTTCGAGACCTCGAGTTTGTCATTGAGTTGGTTCGGTGCATCACCGATTTGAAGAGGCCTTCACTAGGATGGATCCAATTGAGTTGGTGGAGTTGAAGAAGCAGCTGGGAGAGCTTCAAGAGAAGGGTTTCATCCGCCCTAGCTCATCTCCTTGGGGATGCTCAGCAATCTTTGTCCCGAAAAAGGACAAGACGCTGCGCATGTGCGTTGATTACCGTCCTTAATGAAGTCACGGTAAGAACAAATACCCTTTGCCCGCATCGATGACCTCTTCGATCAATTAAGCTGGAGCTCGAGTCTTCTCCAAGATTGATTTGAGAGTGGGATATCATCGGTTGGATTCGACCGGAGGATATTCCAAAGACGGCTTTTTCTACTCGTTATGGTTTGTACGAGTATACCGTCATGTCATTCGACAACCAATGCCCCCTTGTTCATGAACCTCATGAATTCGGTGTTCATGGAGTATTTGGATAGGTTCGTTGTGGTCTTCATCGATGATATCCTTATCTACTCCAAGAGTGATGAGGAACACACCGAGCATTTGAAGCTTGTGTTGGGCAAGCCGCGAGCACAAGTTGTATGCAAAGTTCGGCAAGTGCGCGCGTTGAAGTTGAAGTAGCCTTCTTAGGCCATATTCTTTCGGCGGAGGCGAGTGTGGATCCTAGCAAGGTCGCGACGTGCTTTCTGAGTCGACCACTTCTGGCCACCGAAGTTCGGAGTTTTCTTGGTTTAGCGGGATATTATCGCCGCTTTATCGAGAACTTCTCCAAGATAGCGAAGCCTATGACGGAGTTGCTCAAGAAGGACAAGAAGTTCTCGTGGTCCGCTGATTGCGAGGAAAGTTTCAAGCACTTAAGAAGCGATTGACCACCGCTCCGTTCTTGTTCTCCCGATGTCCGTCGAAGCTTCGATATCTTTTGTGACGCTTCGTCGAGGCCTCGGTTGTGTCCTTATGCAAGAAGGCAAGGTAGTGGCCTATGCATCAAGGCAATTGAGACCTCACGAACTCAACTATCCTACCCATGACTTGGAGTTGGCATTTGTGATTCATGCACTTAAGATTTGGCGACATTACTTAATCGTAATCGTTGTGAAGTGTATTCGGATCACAAAAGCCTAAAGTATTTGTTCACCCAACCGGACCTGAACCTCGGCAAAGGAGATGGTTGGAGTTGATCAGGACTATGACATGGGTATTCACTACCATCGGGCAAGGCCAATGTCGTTGCGGATGCGCTTAGTCGCAAAGCGTTGCAATGCATTGTTGCTTCAGAGCATCGGCCCCTCTTACGGAGGAGTTCAGCGTCTCAACTTGGGTTTAGTTGAGCATGGTTCCTCGCTTCCTTGGTTGTACAACCAACCTTGGTGGATCGGATCAAGTGCGCTCGCGATCGGATGTTGGAGTGAACCGCATCAAGGAAAATGTCAAGAATGGAACAGCCAAGTGCTTCTCCGTAGATGAGCTTGGTGTCGTGAGGTTCGGGCGACGCCTCGTAGTTCCAAAGGGCATGGAGTTGCGGGAGTTGATCCTCCGCGAAGCCCACGATTCTCCGTTATCCATTCATCCCGGGGCCACGAAGATGTACCAGGATCTTCGCCAGAGATTTTGGTGGACCCGAATGAAGAGGAGATCGCAAGGTTCGTTGCGAGTGCGGCGTGTGTCGTCGTGTCAAGGCGAACATCGACATCCGCCGGATCGCTTCGACCTTTACCAATTCCGGAGTGGAAGTGGGATTGGTCGGGATGGACTTTATCACCGTCTCTCCCGGTCCCCAAGAAGAATGATGCCATCTCGGTCGTCATCGATCGATTGACTAAGGTGGCTCATTTTCTTCCTGTCAAGACTGACCTTCGAGTAGGTCTTCTGGCGGATCTCTACATAGCCCGCATCGTGAGTTTGCATGGTGTACCAAAGACGATCGTGTCAGATCGTGGTTATTTATTCACGTCTCGATTTTGGCATAGCACGCAAGAGGCTATGGGAACTGCGCCTTTCTTTCGGCTCGACTTTTCACCCCCAAGCGGATGGTCGACCGAGAGGTCAACCAAGTTTTAGAGGACATGCGGCGTGTGTTCTTTCCTATGGGAAGCACGGGAGAAGTGCACGCCATTCGCCGAAGTTTTCTTACAACAACGGTTTCCAAGCGGCCTCGGCATGGCACCATTTGAGGCCTTATACGGGAGAAAGTGTAGAACCCGTTGAAGCTGGTGCGAGACCGGTGAAAGACCTTTCTTTGGCCGGACTCGATTAATGAGGCCGAGGGTCAAGTCCGGCTCATTCGTGATCGCTACGCACGACTCAATCCGGGCAAAGAGCTATGCGGATCGCCGTCGTCGTGAGTTGAGCTTTGAGCCCAATGACCGTTTATCTCAGGTTTCTCCTCGAAGGGTCACGACGTTTTGGTGTCAAGGGCAAGTTGGCTCCTCGATATGTCGGTCCATACCGTGTTATCGAGAAGAAGGAGCTGTTGCCTACAAGTTGGAGTTTGCTGCACTTGCGGGGTACATGATGTGTTCCATGTGTCCCGGCTAAAGAAGTGCCTCCGTGTTCCAACAGAGGAAGCTCAGTTGGAGACTCTTGATGTTCGGGAGGATTTGACCTATCGCGAGCACCTGTTCGCATACTCGAGGAGGCGAGCGAAGAACAAGGAACAAGACCATCAAGTTCCTTAAAGTTCAGTGGTCAAACCATTACGAGGACGAGGCTACTTGGGAGCGAGAAGATCGTCTCGTCTGAGACTACCCTCATTCTTTTCGAGTGAACCAAATCTGGGACGAGATTTTTGTAAGGGGGAGGTTTGTAACATCCCAAATTTTGGGCTTGTGTTTCAAATGTAATAAAATGAGGGTAAGTTAAAACTTTTCCATCATCCTTCTTTTGAAACTTTTCTGAAATTCTTGTAAAAGAATTTTGGAAAATTAAAAATCAAAGGCCTCATTTATCAAGTTAACAACCTCCTTGGTCAAATCTTTTGTCAAACCCTGGGAAATAATTTTCCCTGGTTCTAGGGTGGCTTAGTAACACCTCTGAATTATTTCATAATTTTTGGAAATTATTTGAAATATTTTAGAGGCAAGTCAAACCTTGGTCAAACCTCTGTTTTAACCTTCTGGAATTTCTTGAGAAAATTCCAGTGCACAAAACCCTCTGGAAATTTTATGGAAGGATAATCATTAAGTCAGCAAGCTCCAGTTAAAATTTCATAAATTTTGGAGTTGATTTGATGCCTCAATTAAATTCTCAAAGTTTCAGTTCAAAAATCAAAACCTAATGGGTTTGCACTGTTCCTCGGGCGCGGGTCAGACTCGGGCTCGAGCCAACCGATTTCGGTCGAGTCAACTAACTGCTGCGCACGGTCAATCGGGCGCGCTCTGGACCGTTGGATCTCAATCGGACGGCTCGCGTTCGTGTATGCATCGGACAACTCGGTTGCCCTTTGATGCTCACCGTTGGATTTCAATCGGACGGTGGGCGTTTGCGCCGCCGTTTCATCGCGATCGTGCCCTCCCCTTGATGCGAATCGGACGGGTGCGGCGTCGTCCTCCTCTCTCTCGCGCGCGCTGCGCAGCCATGGCGGAAAGCCGCGCGGCGCGCAGCGCTTGTCCCATCCGGCGATCGCAGCGTGTTGCGGCGCATTAAATGCCCGTACTCCACCGCCCGTTTAGTCGTCGTCTCAATCGCTCCCGTCGCTCACGGCGCCGCGCGGCGTGAGAACCGAGGCGAGCGGCGTTTTCTTGCTTCTCGAGCCTACTTAAGCCCCCTGGTCACCTCCGTTGGCTTCCTTTCCTCTCCCGCGGCTCTCTTGCACCTCTAAGCTTGAGCGAGCCCAGCAACCAGCGCCCATTTCGCCATTGCCGAGCTTGGAGCTCTGCCGCGACGGTGCTCCAAAGTGGTTCTTTGGCTCCCTTCTTGCTCTGTTGCTTCCTCTCACCTCGGTGGTGCTTAACCCCACTCCATTTGAGGTTGCTTCAACGGGCGCGAGATTTTGATTCCCAAATCGGCGCGAGCACCTTTCTTCGTCTCCGCCACGGTGAGTCCTCCTCCTCCGATTCCTTGCTCTGGTAGCATCCTGGAGTCGTTGGAATCCATCTTGATGACGCGGTGTGGTTGGTTTTGCTCAGCCGTCCGCTCCACGTCGTCTTCCTCGGTCCGTCGCGAACCGTCGCCGGAGTCGCCCGACCACCTCCGCACGTCGGTCGGTAGCTCCTGGTAGCCCCTAGATGCTCGGGCACCGCTTGAATGAACCGCCGCGGGCTCCTTGTCGCTTGTCGTCGTTGCCATCTTTTACCGTGCGCGCCTCGCCGCCGTCGCCGCCGCTCAGTCCACCACCGTCGGTGTGGGTGGTACCAGGGTGCGCAACGCTATTGCGCACCATTTCGGCATTCACTCGCGCGCCGTGCTTTTGGTCGCCGGCGTTTTGCGGTGAAGCCATCGGGCTCGTTCCGACGCGCCAGCGCGGCGCGCAACGCGTGGCTCGTTGTGCGCCGCCATCCCTAGATCTGCGGCGGGATTTTCGTTAGATTTGTCTTTGTGCATCGTGTCACGTTGCTTGTGGGCCGTCCATCTTGAGATCGACGGTCCACGACCCTGTTCGCCTCACGCGCGCGTTTTCAAACGCGTTAGCGTGGTTCAATCGGGGACGTCCGATCGGAGATCGACGGCTCTCAATCGTCCACGTCTCCGGGTGTTAGGAAAATCCCCGAAAGTGCTAAGTCCAGTCGATATCACATTAGGTCTTGTCATTTTCATATCTTTGTCATCTTAGCTCCATATTGGATGATTCCAATTTCGTTAGCTTCCTTATAACTTGAACTTAAATGTAAAAATAATTGTAGACCATGATCAAACCTGGAATACCATTTTCAAAAATAGTAAACAAGTGAACATAATACTGTTTTCAGAACTTTAGCGACTTGTAAAATGCATAACTTTTAATCTATAGATCATTTTTGTATGAATCCAATTGTGCTAGCTTCCCTGATAGTGTATTTGCTAGGAAAATTGGTTTCACAAACTTTACTGTTTTTAGAAATCATAAGGATCATAGTTTAGTTTAATACCTAAACAATTTAGACAAATCATAACTCTTTCAATATAACTCCAAATGAGCTGAAATTTCATATGGATTATCACTATACCAGTAGGTAGCTACCCTAAAATTTCAGCTCCAAAATATTTCTAGAAAATATTTTTGCTACAGTGCTAATTATGACCGAAAATAGGTTTTAGAGAATATCTTTTGCACCACAAATCCAAATTAGGTTTTTCCAGTTCCTATGTCTAGGTTTATTCCTATTCTACATTGTGTATGAATTTTGTCGCATTTGGATAATTTTTGCTTGCTCCTTTGTTGAAGTGTTGCTCGTCTTATTGGTTGTTTTCGCTCTTTCGCTTAGGGTTCGACATTTGCGGTAACCAGAGAAACGACCCTCGCAACAAATTGAGCCACAACAAGCGAGCAAGCAGTTTGATCATTTCCCATTAATCCCATTACTTTTAAAGTCTAATATTTTGTTTAACTTCTATGTATGCATTGCTATTTTGTTGTTAAATTGATTAGTTAAACCTCTAGTTGCAAAATCAGTAGGTAAATGGTTATCCTCTACTACAGAGCCTAGGTTATTTTTCGTGGTTAGAGTTCGATGGATGAACTCTTATCACTTAGTAGATTACTTAATGAATATTGCTTAGCCATGCCTAGTTATCGGTAGTATTGGGCGATCATCGACTTAGTCGGTGATCTGGATCACACAACTACTTATACTACTCCATTATGTCCAACCCTTGTGTTTTATTGATTTACAAATCAAAACGAAAACAAAACTATATCTTGACTTGGGCACAATGGTATGTTGATGTGATCTGTTGGGTGTGTGGAATGGTGCCTAAGTCCCCAAGGACCGAGTTACTTGTGTCACTAAGCCAAGCGCTATTGCGTGCTAACCACACGAGGGGATATGGAACCTCTCTTGACTAAGTACTTTGGGAGGTGCTAATTATGAGCTGGTTGGTGGGTGTGTTCTTGTGTGTGGTGTTTGGAGGGGAGCATTAGCGGACCGGTTAGGTCGTCTAATGTGTCCTTCTCCGTGGGTTGCGACTCTTAATTAGCATCGCCCATTGGAAAGCGTCTTGTTAGACTTAGCCATGCCCGCATACCAAAGGAAGTGTGCTAACCGTGGGTGGTGGAAAGGTGGTCTATCGTGTGGGTACATTGGTACACCCTGCAGGTTAAAACTATTCGAATAGCCTCGCCCTAGGTTATGGACATGCTTGGTAGGTCGTGCAAGAACTAGACTACAACCTTTTAAAACTTAAACTTGACATGGGTGGTATGAAGGGGTACTTCATGCTATTGTTGTGGTGACTATGGGTTAGTCACTTCTAGGTTGGTGTTGTCATCTATCTATTGTTATAATTGTCTCTCTTTTATTTGAACAATAAAAGTTAATTGCAAACTTGCTTTGAATCTATTACCTTATTGCAAATGAAAACTTGCTTTATGCTGAAAATAAGTCCAGAGCCTCATCCACTTAAATAAAGCTTGCATGTAGTTAATTATAGTTTTGTTATCTCACACGTCAGTCTTGCGAGTACAAAAACAAGTTTTGTACTCATCTGCTTTGCTGAATATTAATTGTTGCAGAGGAAGAAGGTGAGCCCCAAGGGCCTCACTTTTGTGAGTTGTGTTGCGGCGCCGTCTGGGACGATTAGCTTGGCGGTCCGGTTGGTTGCCTTGTGGGTAAAGGCACACCGATTGGCTTTTGTTTATCGCCATCTTATGGCCATTTTGCTTCATTGTGTATTTACTTATTTGTATGGCTTTTGGCCAGTCGGCCTCTCTTTGTAATAACTTTCTTTATATTATCTATGTCTTTCGATTGTTGCTTTTGCTTCGCTCTATGTGTATGAATGGGATTGATGCATGATTTTGTAACGGGTGTGTATACTGCAATTGCAGGAAGTATACATATCTCGAGGCTTAGTTTATTTGATTTGTAATTGTTAGGACCAAGTGGATGGTTAAACAGTACAAGCCGAATAAACCGGGGTCCTCACACCCTTCTTCTTGAAGGTTGTAGTCTTTTGAACCATCATCACATGATTGGAACTTTTCTTGATGCTCTCCTCGGCACCCTTAAGCATACCATGTAACTCGGTCATTGATTTCTCCATGCCATTCATATGAAAATTCAGTATGACAGCTCAAAGCTCGCAGGAGCGATTGGAGAATCACATCGAGAGCCAACTCTTGACTAAGGGAAAACCAAGCTTTTCCGTGCTCTCAATGAGACCAATCATTTTGATCACATGAGGACCGACCGGTTACCTCTCGATAGCTCCGCAAGAAAACAATGCCTTAGAGGTGTTGAACCTCTACGCCTTGCTTGATCTTGAAACATACCCTTCAGACTCACAATCATATTGTAAGCATCCGTGGTCTCATATTGCTTCTGAAGCTCAGAGTTGATGGTTGCAAGCATTAGACAGTGTACATCGACTGCGTCGTTGCAATGCTTCTCATAAGCATTCTTTTCAGTTCGAGTAGCATCAGCACTTGGTTTCTCAGGATAGGGATTCTCTAGAACATATTCCTTCTTTTCTTGTTTGAGAACAATTCTCAGATTACGAAACCAGTCAATAAAATTTGAACCATTCAACATTTTTCCTTTTCAAGAATAGATCGCAAATTAAAGGTAGGTGCAGAAGAAGTAGTAGGTGCCATGATCTACAACAGAAAATATATGCAAAGATTTAGCACTATGTTTATGAAAGATCTTCTATTAATCATATATGTCAGTGGTTATGTTCGACCAGTCTACGACCTGCTCGTATCACCATACGACATGTCTGGACCTGGTCGTATCACTATACGACCAGTGGTCGAATTTTTAACTTAACAATAGATAACAGAAGATACTCCCACTATAAACTATGTTTCCCTCAAACAACATATAGTGAGTCCAAGATCCATAAGTCATTAAGTTCTAGTGAGCTTTGGCATCACTGCTAGAAACCTAGTGATTTATGGTAGGCAACCTCTTGCCAATCATATCGTATATGACTCTTGTTTGTTGGATGGCATCATGATGCCCCGGCTTCCAACACTATGCCTCAAGGCCCAAAACTATTTTGATAGCCTTGTCAAGTCAAACCAACACTATGCATGTGGGTGTCCGACACCCACCCCATCTTATTAAGATAGTTAATGGCACCCTACTTTGGTAGACTCGCCATTAACGATCAAAATCGTGATAGGTGCAGCAATTGGGAAGGCATCAATTTTACTTAATTTTTCGAGGAGACTATTCTATCATGTCAAAAACATCTAATGATAAAATAGCATAACAGGAATAAACATAAATATTCACAGATAATCAAATTAAATCGTGAAATAGTATGGCCTTAACATGTCGATCTCCATCATCATGCTCCTCGTTTCTCCGACCACCATGCTTGAAGTTTCCGATCGCATTCATCTACTAAGCATTTACTCCTAAAAACTAGTAAAGAATTACATAGGATAATTTCAAGCATCACAAGTCGAGACTGCAGCCGTTATACAATAATATGATGGCTATCTCAAAGCATGACACGCAGCCATGAAAATCCATTCATGCATCACATACACAATGGGCCATACTATTCACATCAAACCCTGCAAAAACAAGTTATGCAAAGAATCCAATTCTATCGGGCGACATGAACACATACTATCTATAACGCATGCGATGCGAAAAACCAAGACGGCGTCCCGCTAGCCGATTAGCGGTCGGGCTCGAAGGCGGCGCGCCCTCGGTCGAGCGGCAAGACTCGGAAAATTTCGAGACATGAATCTCATTCATATATCCGAGCCTTGAAATCATCGGATTAATCATATTAACCTGTCCCGAACCAATCGATCCTCGCCTTGATACGACAACACACTGCGACGTACTCGGCGGAACTCCACCGTAGGAGTATCACGCAAGATAGTCGAAAAACAAGTCGGCGAATCATATGGTGCTCTTAATATGTGCCTCCTCGAAAAACCCATCTTCTATCGCGAACAACGATCGATCCTATCGACAATGCCTAGATCGTTTCATACATATGAACCAATCTAGGTTATCGGACCAAACCGATAATAGATCCAATCTACTATCGCCACATATCTGATACGCGACCGATCTAGATCAAAACTATGCAAGATGGCTTTGATACCATCGTTGGGATACGGGTAGGCTACGCTAGCCACAAATCAAAATTTCTACCACGAAACCAGGATGCCAAGCAAGATATATGATCACGCATCATTACCACTAGCGCGCAGCGGCGAATGAAGATCGGAGTAGCCTAGTCCGACGATGAACGCGCTGATGTAGTGGTCGAGATGATCGCCCAACATTCTCGTAGTCGATCATCTCCTCCGCAGCCTTCCACGGTTCCTTGTGAAGATCACGGATCGTCCTCGCCAGCAACGACCGCGAGCAGCGCCTCTACGGAATCCACACGCCCGTAGAAGGAACAACCGTGCGCGGTGTGCTAGCACCAAGTCGCGCGGAAGGCTCTCTCAAGAAGATGGCGGTTTAGGGTTTTGGTGGAAACAACTCACGTGTCTCTCTTGTCCCCAAAACTAGCCTCAAGCATCTCCTTATATAGTGCCACGTGTCGGATCCTATCCGAACACTTTTAACGAATCGTATTCGCTCTGTTTGTTCCATCCCATTAAGTGTGTGACCCGTTAGGTTTATGTGTAATTGGTCGTGACTCGGAAAACCTTCCGATCACGAGTCGATGAGTGTCCCTAGCAGGACAAAACGATTCCCGAATACATACAAATTATATAGGACGAACCTTAATGCAATATGATCTATGACTAGGTCCTCATCACTTACGACCAGGTCTTATCTTTATACGACTAGTTCGTACTCGGTCACGACGAGTTCGTAAACCCTTACGACCGTGTTTCACCACTCTGTGATTTCGTTCGATCAGTCTACGACTTGCTCGTATCACCATACGACTTGTCTGGATCTGATCGAACTAAGCGACTTACTCCAGTATTCTCCTTTTACCTCACGAGATCTGGTTTGAACTCCAGGTGAGATAGTGTGTCATCCATGGACTGTTCAATACTTTCTCGATCGAGTTGTCGGATAACCTTACGTGGTCGAACTCTTCGACCACTAGTGGCACGGCCATGCACTTTCTTTATCCGACTACTTCGAGGGGCCCAGACACATCTCTCCCGTTATGTTAGGAGGGGCAAATCCCATATCCGACCAGTCACATCCCTCCGCATGTTTCATAGCATACCCAAAGCTACCTTTATAACTACCCGATTCTGAGTAGTAGTTTGGAACCCCTAAGAGTGCTATTACACATGTAGGGAACCATGTCGATCTCGTGTCTAAGGATTATACATCATCATTGCTTGAGACCAACTAATGACACATAGAATCATAACAATCTCTATAGTGTCTCAAGGTGGGTCATTCCAACCCCATGTTCTCTAACATGTGTTTACATTATTGATTTGATATCCCCATATCCATGACCGGTGAAACATGATCATCAATCAATACATGTACTGGTCGTAGAGTCACTGGTGTTCCGATCAATGACATTCGACCAGGGATACTTTTAGAACGACATCATATAAGTCAAGTGTTTCACCAACAAGTCACATAGTCGTTGATCTTGTAACTAATGATTCATTCAAGGAACAGAATAACATTTATTCAAGAACTCATAAACATAGACGTGATACAATCATCTCCATGATTGCCTCTAGGCATATCACCAGCGAAATATGACGCGTCATAAGACATACCCTTAAAATATCAAAGGAAGAACTAGTCGAAGTCGAGGCTACCCACGACTACCCCTGTCGTATAGCTCTTCTCGACCACGGTATAAACCATACGACTACCCCACGGTCGTAAGCTCTTCTACGACTATGGTATGATCGTTATTTAGTATGTCCGGTCGTAAGTTTTCTCGACCGAGCTGCTCTGCATTCCTCACGACTTACTGGACCCACCCATTTGATGGACCATTAAAACAGTGGGAATCTAAGCAGTCAAAATACGCAGTTATCTCTGAAATAACTGTAGATAATTCTCACTATCTCTGACTGGTAACTGATTGACAGCATGGGGAGGTTACTACTCGGTAATTACTCTCATTATTACATAATAATGAGCGACTAATGTAACATCTCAAAGTGCTGTTACCAAAATAAAAATTAATAAAGTTATTCTTTTATTGGATTTACTCAGTTTTAACAGTGTTTTCTTGGTTTTCTTGAATTTCTAAGATTTTAAAAGGTAAAAAAAAAATTATTTAGTTTTATGAGTTTTTATTAGGTCTAAAGTGAAAAATAAATTTTTAAGTAATTTTTGTAATTTTCTGGACTTTTAAAAGCTTTTTACTATTTATTTAAAAACAAAAATAATTACTGTTCAAAAATAAAGGTCAACTTTATGTTGGAATTATTTTTATTAAGTTCAAAATAATTCAAGGTATTTTTGTGAATTTTTCTAGAATTTTTGGACTCTATTTGCTATTTTCTAAAAATCGATTTGATTTATTTATTTATTTAAAATCCGAAAATCAGGGAAATCATTCGGACAGTCTGAATCTCATGAACAGTAACTTGAACAGTACACTATGAACAATAATTTCGAAATAAAAATAAATAAATTAAAAACAAAAATCCAACTTCCCATTTGGGTCACCCAAATGGGCTGCTCCCGTGTCCTGCACGCTTAACACCAAGGGTCACAAGCATGAGTTGCCACTTGCCTTATTTGCTTTTAATCATGTAAACTCCTTTTCAATTCCTATTATTCCCTTCTTCCTATCTTCTTCTTCCTGCAGCCACTTTCTTCTTCTCTGTTTGAGTTTTTCTCCCGTGAAGCAAGCTCATGGCCGACCATCTCCTCGCCGCCCAACCCCACCCCCACCGGATCCGGCCACCGCCCCCACCTCCACCACCGCGCCGCCTCTCCTTCCCTCTCTCCTCTTACTGCCATGCATAACCGAGAGCCTAAGCTCCAAACTCCATTAATGGCTGCCGCCACTGGAGCTTTCAAGACCCCGTGATTTCCTCCCCATTCTTCACGACATTGATTACGTTCAATCCCCTGGTCATCACCTCCCCCATTACCGGCCATTAATTCTTTCCTTAATCACTCTAATTCCTCTAATCCCGCCGGCAACCCGCACGGCCTTCTTGCGCCGCACGAAGCCCGTCGTCGCCCTCGCCCTATAAATAGCAGCACGGGGTGCCCCTCCTTTCACTCATCCCGTCCCCATCACCCACCTCGCCTCTCTCGCCCCAGCACCGCCGGAGTTGGAGTTTGAAGTTCACCGGCTGCGCACCTTCACCATCAACCCGCCGGCCGTCCATGCCACACCGCCATCGTCGTCTACATCGTCGGCTTCGCAACGTCGTGATCTACGTGGTGCACCCTCCCACTTCACCGGAATCTCACCGGAGCGCCGCCGCACCACCACTGCCCGTGCGCCGCCGCCATCGCCACCGGCCACCGTCCGCCGTGCCGCCACTTCCTACGGCCTCGTCACAAGGTGAGCAATCCATTTTTGTGATTTGCCGGTCACCCTTTCCCTTCCTTTGGCCGGCACTACCATTTTTCCTTTCGGTCTAGCTTGCTGTTCGTTGCTGGAAGAAGATAAACAGTGAACGACTAGATAATTTGTACATGTCCATTCTATTCCTTCCAAAAATTCGCTCTCTCGCATGCAAAGTCCAAATCCGTTGATTCTTCTTCCTAAATTAATATAAATTCATCTACTATTTTTAGTATTTATTTCGTAATTTTTAGATTTTATTTATTTTCTGTCATTTATTTTGGTCCATTATTAATATCTCCTCCGTTCTCTCTCCTCGGTTACTCATTTCCCGAGCCGACCGTGTCGCGGCGTGCCCCTCGACGTCCTCTTCATATCCCTAAAATTCGCCCCTCTATCTCCGCCACAAGTAAAAGTTTTGCGCGAGCGGCCGAACCACCTTCTATCGTCATTTCCGGTGCCGTTTTTGATTCCCCGACGACATCGTCCACACCGTTGGCTTCGCCTCGCAACGTTCTACGCGATGCTCCCTTCCGTTCCTCCAAAATACCCCGGCTCATCGGTGCTACTATTCATCCGACACTGTTTTGCACGTCGCCGCCGCCACACCGGACCATCACCAACGACGCGACCACCACCAGTGGGTCCGTCTTGCTCCCGGGATTCCATTTTTGTGGTTCACCGGCCATCTATCCTTTCCTCTTGCCCGGCATCGCCTTTTCTTCATAAGATTTGCATTGCAAGCTACAGTGCCATGCAAATGCTATAGTGCCATGCATGCATAGTGCTCTATGCATGTATCTCATTTTCTACAATTTCGTTCTCCCTCATACGAACCCCGATTCCGTCGATTCAACTTCCTATATTCATATAAAATCAATACCTTCCTCCTAGTATTTATTTTGGATTTTATTTGGATTTTATTTGAGTGTTATTTGAATTTAGCTCGTTTTCACGTATAGATTTCGACGACTTCGGACGACCGGATTTCGACGCCATTTAAGAGCAACGAGTAAACAAGCAAGGCAAGTTATACCCTTGATCATATCGATCCCATTATTTCAAATTATTTATATTCATTTTAAATTATTCCGCATGCTTATTTATATCAGTAATTTAAAGTCCTGCTTTTAAATGTATAGTTATGCCTAAACTCCTTTGTATAGCCAATTTTGATCATTGAAGCAAACATATTGTCACCATAGGTAAAACTGGTTGATACGATAGTATGAACTAGAACATTTTGAGAAAATCAAAGCTTAGCCATGCTTATAGACCAAACATGTTTATTTTGGGAAATTTCAGCCATAAATCAATTGTTGTTCGAATTGTATCCATGACATCGGTATGTTATGGAAGTTTATGACTTTGAAAAATGAAATAAATAAAAATGGTTTGGACTTGGGCATAATGGATGTTCGGTGGGTGCAAGTTTATGCACGGGCTCAATCGGGGATGGTTGAGGCCCATGAGTTTTGTTGGAAAGTTGCCTGTGAGGACCCGGAATATTTAACTAGTAACACTTAACCTCCAATTGGTTCTAGCATTACTAATTAAACATTCTAAGCCTCGATGGGCATATGTTTCCCAGAATTGCAACATATGCACATCATCACAAAATTACACATCATTTCTATACAACATACATCACTAAGTCCAACAACGACATACATAAAGTAAAGTTATTACAAAAGAGAGCCGACCGGCCAAATAGAACAATATACAAGAATGACAGCGGAAGCAAAAGCGCCATAAGATGGCTAAGAACAAAAGTCGACCGGTTAGCCATACACCCACAAGGCAACCGACCGGGCCGCCAAGCTAGTCGCCCCGCAAGCTACCACAACACAGCTCACAAAAGTGAGGCCCTCGAGCTCACCTTCTTCCTCTGCAACAAAACAATTAAGCATAGCATCCGAGTACAAAGATTGTCTTTGTACCCGCAAGATCGACGTGTGGAATAGCAGACCTATTCATAAACTACATGCAAGCTTATTTAGGTGGAGGTTGTATGTCTCATTTTGCATGAAGCCAACTTTATTTGCAATAATGTAATACATTTTAAAAGCAAGTTTGCAAATCTGTTTTGTTATCAAAGTAATGATAAGTAAAGATACATACAAGTAACCACCAGAAGTGACTATCCCAATAGCCACTACAACATAGCACTAATCCCGATTCGTACCACCCATCAAGTTTTAATTTAAAAGGTTGTAGTCTAACTCTTGAAAGACCTTGCCAAGCGTGTCCATAACCTAGGACGAGGCTATTCGAATAGTTTTAACCTGCGAGGGTGTACCAATGTACCCACACTTGCATCGCCTTCAAGCCACAAGCACACTCATCAAGGTATGCCGGCCCGGCTAAGTCCTACGAGACATTTCCAATCTTGTGTATTAACTACGAGCCGCTCATATGGATAGAAACCCATATGCTTACATTGCAAGCCGAAAGACAACAAATCCCATCACGGGTGAAGTCTTTCGGACACTACAATGCTCCCAACACCATCCCTCATGCGACTCCCTGCGACTCGGAGCCAATACACGCCAAAGTACTAAGTCAAGAGAGGTCCCATACCCTCTAATGTGGTTAGCACGCTAAAATGCTTGGTTTAGTGTAACAAGATGTTCGGTCCTTGTTGACTCGGGCACCATTCCAGTCACACCCAAAAATCACACCATCATACCATTGTGCCCAAGTCTAAATCTTTTTGTTTTCAGTTTTAGTTTTCATAAGTAGACATAGCACAAGGTGGAAATCATAATCATAATAAGTTTGATGTGATCAAGGTTATCGACAAGTCGATAACCGCCCATTTCTACCGAAACTAAGCATGGCTAAGCAATTAATTCGTAAACTACTAAGTGACAAGAGCCCATCCATGAACTCTAAATCACAGCAAGTAACCTAGGCTCATGGTAGTAGAGGATAATCATTTGCTAAGGAAATGCATCTACTAGGCCAACTATTAACACAAAGTAGCAATGCATACATAGAATTTGTAATCAACATAAGTACTTAAAATACTGGGATTAACATGATCAAACTGCTTGCCTTCTTGCTGTTGCTCAAACTGTTGTGGAGGGTCGCTCTCGGGATTACCGCAAATGTCGAATCCTAAGCGAAAAGGCAAAAAGAACCAAGAACAACCAATAAGACGAGCCGCACTTAACAAAAGAGCAAGCAAAAATTATCCAAATGCGACGAAACTTATACACAAGGTGAAATACGAATATACCAAGACATAGAAACTGGAAAAACCTAATTTGGATTTGTGGTGCAAAAGATATTACCTAAAAACCCATTTTCGGCCATAATAAGGTACTGTAGAAAAAATATTTTCTAGAGGTTTTCTGGACTTGAAAATTTTATGATAGGTTGCTACTGACATTTTAAGGCTAATACAAGTGGTTTCATCTTAATTGGAGTTAAAATGATTTAGTTATGATTTTTCTAAGTTGCAAAACTAGCATAGTGCGCTTCCCAGAAATATAAACATGTGCAAAACCTATTTCACATTATAGTATGATAACAGAGGGATTTTCTAACATCAACTTTCTATTTTTAGGAGTTACAGGGAATTATTTGTGTCTATTACATCATTAAATGAATTTTTAATTGCTACTAATAAGGTTAAATCTATTAACATATTTTTCTGGTGCTGATTTAGGCCTACCACCATTTTTAGATTAAAGTTTAGTTAATAACAATTTTATCAAAGTTAAAATCATTCAATTAGCTGATATACAGGAAAAGATATGCATTTTCCAAGTTTTAATACAATTCTGGAATATATAAAAATAGCAGAAAACAAGTTATTACAGATTACAGAATTTTCTACTACAGAAGCATAGTTAAAAGCATTTTTATATTAAACTTTAGTGTCAAACAAATTTATTACAGTTGGAAATACTCAAAAAGGGTCTAAAATGAATTTACTGTGAATTTCTAAAGTTTCTATACAATTCTCGGTTGATAAATAAGTACTTTCAGAAATAAAACCCAACTCAACCGAAAATAACGACGTGGACGCACGTGGGCCGTAGATCTAAAATCCAACAGCCCACGCACGCTGGAAATAGCGCACGCGCGCGATCCATAACAGGAGCCCACCGTTGGATCAAGATCCAACGGCTCACGGGGAAGGATGCAACCGGAGGGTCCGAAAGCATACCAGATCTGGGCCGCAGATCTAGCGATGGACGGCCAAGAATGATGAGGGGAACCGGAGGGTCCGAACGCATACTAAATCTAGACCGCAGATCGCAAAATGGATGGTGGTCCAAGATCGAAGTGCATTCTGGAGTGCTGACACTTCTAGGGACTAATAAGAAGCTACCTCAACGCAGATGAGCTTCAAAGATGGTCGGGGAAGACTTGAACACGATGAAGTTCACCGGAGCCGAGGGAGATGAAGTGGAAAACGACAATCTGAGCAAGATGAACACCAATGGGTGATCAAAATAGCATCATTATGGTTCCCATAAGCTCCATAAGTAAGAGATTGCAAAGAGAACCACTTACCGGAGCTGGAGAAGAAAAGGGGTGAAACCAACCGAAAATCTCCAAACTTAAAATTGAGTGATTCCTGTGAATGCAACCCAAAATCAAGTTAGGGGAAATACAAAGGAGGTTGAGGAGTTCAAAAGGGTGCAAGAGATGTTGAAGATAAACCACTGGACACCAAGGCCGCCATTGGAGCTCCACGGCCAACAATGGTGTTTTGAGGGTGTGAAGTGGTTTTGCTGCTCAAACACTGAGAAGAGCAAAGTGTGGTGTAACGGAACACCAGGAGGAGCTAAGGGGCAATATAAAGGGAAAGGATTAGGGTTACGAGCGCGAACATGAGCCCATGGTGAGCTCGGTTCATGGTGCGGCCGTGGACCACGAAATGATGGGAGCAAGTGAGCACGGTGACAATGGAGGAGAAAGCCCGTTGCGCATTAAATGCCTTGCAGAGAGACGTTGACGAGGCACGCTCGAAGTGACACAACAAGCCCCCCACGCTCTCTCTTTCTCTCTGCCATGAACGCACGCGCGCACGGAGAAGCGAGAAGGAAGAAGAAGAAAAGTTTAACGGTGACCGTTGGATTGGAAATGGACGGCTGCGATTTAAAAGAGCTCGCCGGACAGTCCGATTGCTTACAGAAATCTAGACGGTTGGATTGAGATCCAACGGTCCCAATTGGCTAATGCAACCGGAGGGTCCGAACGACATCATCAATGCGGGCCACGCGATTTGAATCCAACGGCTGATATCGCACGCGCGCTTTGAAACGCGACTCGGTGCAGTTAGGTGGTTCAATCAAGTCAAGTGGCTCGGACTCGAGCCCGACCCGAACCCAAGGAACAGTGAAACTAGTTTTAGGTTTTTAAATATGCTGAGACTTTTGAGGATTTATTTGGGGTAGCAAAATAACTCCAAAAATTCTGAAATTTTTAGAGGATCTTGCTGACTGAGACATTGACCTTGTGTAAAATTTTTAGAGGTTTTTATGCATTGTATTTTTCTCCAAAAATTCTACAAGGTACTGGTTTTAGGTTTGACTGAGAGTCAAACAGGTTTGACTGCCCTCTAAAATATTCAAACAATTTCTAAAAATTGTGAAATTTTTCAGAGGGGTCACATACCATCCCAAGAACTTAGGAAAAATATTTCCAGAGGATGATCAAAAGGTTTGACAAGATTGTTTTTGAAGGAACAAGATTTGGATCAAAAGACTTGTGACTTTGCATTTCCACAAGTCTTGTACAATACTTGTCCAATACAAACAGGAAACACATGATGTAAGAAAAAGTTTTAATTTCTACTCATTTTCATACATTTGGAACACAAGCCCAAAATTGGGATGTTACAACTCTCCCCCCCTTACAAGAATCTCGACCCGAGATTCCGTTTACTCGGAGAAGAAAGAAGGAAAATCTGCACGAAGGCGATCTTCTCGCTCCCAAGTTGCCTCATCTTCAGAATGGTTTGACCACTGAACCTTAAGGAACTTGACGACACGGTTCCTTGTTCTCCGTTCAGATTCCTCAAGAATGCGAACAGGACGCTCGCGGAGGTCAAATTCTCCGCACATCGAGTTTCCAACGGAGTTTCCTCAGTCGGGACACGGAGGCACTTCTTCAGGTGTGAAACATGGAACACATCATGCACACCCTCAAGTGCAGCTGGTAGCTCCAATCTGTATGCAACTGCCCCAACTCTCTCGACGATGCGGTAAGGCCCAACATATCGAGGAGCCAACTTGCCCTTGATGCCAAAACGCTGATGGCCCTTCAAGGGTGAGACTTTGAGATACACAAAGTCATTGGGCTCAAAGCTCAACTCACGGCGACGACGATCTGCATAGCTCTTTTGTCCGGATCGGCGCGCGCGCAGATGCTCGCGGATCAATCGAACTTGACTTTCGCCTCATTGATCGACTCGGGCGGCGCCGCCGCCGATCTCGACCAGTTCAATGGAGTTCGCGCACTCCTCCCATACAAAGCCTCAAATGGTGCCATGCCAAGATCGGCTCGATAATCGTTGTTGTAGGAGAACTCGGCAAAAGGTAGGCATTTCTCCCACTTCTTCCCATAGGAAAGAACACAAGCACGAGCATATCTTCCAACACTTGGTTGACTCGCCTCCGTCGACCATCACCGAGGATGAAAGGTCAGATCGAAGTGAAGGCGGGTCCCCATAGCCTCTGCGGACTATGCCAAAACCGCGAGGTGAAAAGTGCACCACGATCGAAATAATCGTCTTCGATACACCGTGAAGACTCACAATCCTCGAGACATAAAGTTCGCCAAAGGCCCCACACGGCCGAGTCTTGACAGAAGGAAATGTGCCACTTTAGTCAACCCGTCGATCACGACCCAAATAGCATCATTCCCTTTGGACGAGCGGGCAATCCGTGATGAAGTCCATGCCAACGGAATCCCACTTCCACTCGCACCGCAAAGGTGAAGAAGACTCGCCGACGCCGATGTTCGCCTTCACACGACAAAGACACATCGCACTCGGCAACGAACTTGGCAATCTCGCGCTTCATTCGGTCCACAAATCTCTCGACGAAGGTCCGATACATCTTGGTGGCCCCGGATGAATAGACAAAGGAGAATCATGGGCCTCGCGGAGAATCAAATTCCGCAATTCCATGACCTTAGGAACCACAAGGCGCCGCCCAAACCACACAACGCCATGCTCATCCTCCGAAAAGCACTTGGCCATCCCATCCTTGATGTTCTCGCTTGATCCGCTCACACCGGCATCTCGTCGTGTGCCTTGATTTGGTCCACCAAGGTTGGTTGCACAACCAATGTAGCAAGAGAACCGCGCTCGATCAAACCCAAATTGAGGCGCTGGAATTCGAAATGAGGGTAGGTCTTCGCTCTTGGAGCATCAACATGTTGCAATACACCTTACGATCGAGTGCATCAAGAACGACATTGACCTTGCCGGATGGTACCGAATACCCATGTCATAATCCTTAATCAATTCCAACCATCTTCTTTGCCTGAGGTTCAGATCTGGCTGGGTGAACAAGTATTTCAAGCTCTTGTGGTCAGAATACACCTCACAGCGGTTACCAATCAGATAATGCCGCCAAATCTTGAGTGCATGGACCACAGCAGCTAACTCCAAGTCATGAGTAGGATAGTTGAGTTCATGAGGCCTCAACTGCCGCGATGCATAGGCCACAACCTTGCCTTCCTGCATAAGAACACAACCAAGACCCTGACGAGAAGCATCACAATAGATATCAAAACTCTTGTGAATATCCGGGAGAACAAGCACTGGGGCTGAGGTCAACCGCGTCTTGAGTTCCTGAAAACTCACATCACAAGCAGCGGACCACTCAAACTTCTTGTCTTTCTTGAGTAGTTCAGTCATAGGCTTTGCAATCTTGGAGAAATTCTCGATAAAGCGGCGATAGTAGCCAGCCAAACCAAGAAAACTCCGCACATCGGTGATCGACTTTGGTGACCCCAAGATAGCACATCACTGACCTTGCTAGGATCCATAGCCACACCTCCTGCTGAAAGAACATGGCCCAAGAATGCCACTTCCTTCAACCAGAACTCGCACTTGCTGAATTTGGCATACAACTGGTGCTCACGCAGCTTGCCCAACACAAGCTTAAGATGCTCAGCATGCTCTTTTTCACTCTTGGAGTAGATAAGGATATCATCGATGAATACCACCACGAACCTATCCAAATACTCCATGAATACCGAGTTCATAAGATTCATGAATAAAGCAGGAGCATTAGTCAAACCAAAAGACATGACGGTGTACTCGTAAAGGCCATAACGAGTAGCAAAAGCCGTCTTAGGAATATCCTCGTACGATCCCGACTTGATGATAGCCCACCTCAAGTCAATCTTGAGAAGACACGTGCTCGGTCAAGCGATCGAAAAGATCATCAATACGGGCAAAGGATACTTGTTCTTTACCGTCACCTCATTAAGCGGACGGTAATCAACGCACATGCGCAAGGTCTTGTCCTTCTTCTTCACAAAGATAACTGGGCAACCCCAAGGAGATGAGCTAGGACGAATAAAACCCTTCTCTTGCAGCTCACCTAGTTGCTTCTTCACTCTTCCAACTCATTAGGAGGCATGCGACACGGCCTCTTAGAAATAGGGCGATGCAGGGCAGCAACTCTATCACGAACTCAGTTCTCGAACAGGAGGCATCCCGGGCAAATCTTCAGGAAAGACATCCGTGAAGTCACACACCGTGGGGACATCGTGAATCTCCAATGCTGGCTTTGCTTCAAGGGCAAAAAGGTGGGGTTCTCGCAACTGCGGTGAAAACCCAACCTGTTCACCTGAAGGGCTGGTGAGGTAGACAATCTTCCTGGCACAATCGATTTGCCCCAAGTGTTGGGACAACCAATCCATGCCAAGAATCACATCCAAGCGCGCCGAGTCGAGCAGGATAAGACTCGCCAAGAATCCCACTCCCTCGATGTGGATAGGAACATCCCGGCATACTTGGTCAGCTCTCATTTCCGAACCCGGAGAGCGAATCAGCAGTGGAATCCCCAGAGGAACACAGTGAAGCCCACAATCAACAGCAAAAGACCTCGAAATAAAAGAATGCGAAGCTCCAGAGTCAAATAAAACTGTAGCAGGATGCAAATTAACAAGGAGCGTACCCAACACCACGTCGGGCGCCTCCTGTGCCTCCTCAGCCGAGATGTGATTGACTCGGCCGCTCCCCAAGCCCGGGTCTTTCGGTCGGTGGGTGACCACTCCTCGCCGCGTCCTCCATTAGGACGAGGGGCCGCTCCAGTCTTCTTAGGACAACTACTCGCGTAGTGGCCCTTGTTGTGGCAGTAGAAACAGGTGACGTCGGCCGCGAGGTTGCGGGGAACACCCTGCTGCTGGGTCGCAGGTGCACGCGACTGAGTCACGGCCTGCGGAGGACGTGGAGCTGGTGCCGAAGGCCTCGGCGGTGGTGAAGCCAAAGGACGGGCCACCGTGCAGCCCAACTCGGGACGAACGAGGCCGGCTGTGCGCACCCGGGCCTCCCACTTGCGCTTGCGGGACTCGCCGCCGCGCTCGCCTTGTGCTCGCGATGATGGCCTTGTCCACCAAGGTCCGGAAGTCGGGAAGTCCACAATAGAGAGCTTGTCCCAAGCTCCTCGCACAAACCCTCCATGAACTTCTCCCGCTTGGCCTCATCGGTGGCCACCTCGGCAGGAGCGCCTCGCCAAATGGTTGAACTCATGGAGGTACTCGATCACGATTTGCGCCTGTTTGAGCGCAAGGAACTCCTTCTTCTTGACTTCATCAGCCAGCGGGGACATGGGCCCGACGAAAAGTCGGCGGAACTCCTCCCACGAGACCACGTGTCCCGCGGGTCGCATGGCGAGGAAGTTCTCCCACCATGAGAGTGTCGCACCCTCCGGTGATGGGATGCGAAAAGCGCCCGCTCCCGCTCGGCGGCGAGCAACGTTGAGCTTCCGCTCAACCAGACGCAGCCAGTCGTCTGCGTCCAAGGGATCCTCGGACCGGGAGAAGGTAGGAGGCTGAGTACGGAGGAACTCCGCAAGTCCCCCACGAGACTGGTGACCACCTCCAGATCCAGAGGCACCAGAGGGAGTGAAGGTGTTCCTGGCGATAACCTCCAACACCCTACGGTCCTCCGAACGATTGCGTTCGATCTGCATGAGGACTTCCGCCATGGTCGGAGGAGGGGGAAGTTCCTCATCGGGACTACCCGGCTGATTCCGGCCGCTACGTGTCCCACCAGCCATCCTGATTCACTAAGATAAGTTAGCTACAAGCCCGAGATAAAAAGAAAGCAAAGAAATGCAAACTCAATAAAAAGGGCTCAGGAATAACCACCAAGAGTACAGGGCCAAAAATCACCAATTCGACTTCCAGAAAGGACTAACCCGTATGGAAGAACGAGTAATCGTTTGAGAAAACCCAAAATTTTCAGAACTAAATTTCAGCTCAAAACAGTCCAAAAATCAAGGTATAACCACCTAATAGAGTATAGGCATTAGCTAATCTCATATCACTTCTTACCCTTGCATTCCCACAAGTTTTAGTTGAATTAACCTCTCATTTCCTACCTTAATTATTAACCACTAGCTAGCTGTCCAAATTCCTTTCTCCAAGCTCTCATGTTTCTCCCAAAACCAAGTTAATCGATAAAGGCTAATTTTTGAAAGGAAGAGAGGAACAACTTTTTCAAAACTTAAGTGAGAGTAAGGTGAGATGAGCAAGCTAAGATAGGTAAGGAGTAAAATTAGAGAACTTACTTAAGTCTTACAAACCTTTTTAAAGTAAGTTTTCAAAATATTCTAGAGGCGACCAAGCTAGGGGTTTCTACGGTCAGTATGGCTCTGATACCAACTTTGTGAGGACCCGGAATATTTAACTAGTAACACTTAACCTCCAATTGGTTCTAGCATTACTAATTAAACATTCTAAGCCTCGATGGGCATATGTTTCCCAGAATTGCAACATATGCACATCATCACAAAATTACACATCATTTCCATACAACATACATCACTAAGTCCAACAACGACATACATAAAGTAAAGTTATTACAAAAGAGAGCCGACCGCCAAATAGAACAATATACAAGAATGACAATGAAGCAAAAGCGCCATAAGATGGCTAGAACAAAAGTCGACCGGTTAGCCATACACCCACAAGGCAACCGACCAGGCCGCCAAGCTAGTCGCCCATAGCTACCACAACACACTCACAAAAGTGAGGCCCTCGAGCTCACCTTCTTCCTCTGCAACAAAACAATTAAGCGTAGCAACTGAGTACAAAGATTGTCTTTGTACCCGCAAGACTAACGTGTGGAATAGCAGACCTATTCATAAACTACATGCAAGCTTATTTAGGTGGAGGTTGTATGTCTCATTTTGCATGAAGCCAACTTTATTTGCAATAATGTAATACATTTTAAAAGCAAGTTTGCAAATCTGTTTTGTTATCAAAGTAACAGTAAGTAAAGATACATACAAGTAACCACCTGGAAGTGACTGTCCCAATAGCCACTACAACATAGCACGAATCCCCGATTCGTACCACCCATCAAGTTTTAATTTAAAAGGTTGTAGTCTAACACTTGAAAGACCTTGCCAAGCGTGTCCATAACCTAGGACGAGGCTATTCGAATAGTTTTAACCTGCGAGGGTGTACCAATGTACCCACACTTGGACCGCCTTCAAGCCACAAGCACACTATCAGAAGGTATGCCGGCCCGGCTAAGTCCTACGAGACATTTCCAATCTTGTGTATTAACTACGAGCCACTCATATGGATAGAAACCCATATGCTTACATTGCAAGCCGAAAGACAACAAATCCCATCACGGGTGAAGTCTTTCGGACACTACAATGCTCCCAACACCATCCCTCATGCGACTCCTGCGACTGAGCCAATACACGCCAAAGTACTAAGTCAAGAGAGGTCCCATACCCTCTAATGCGGTTAGCACGCTAAAATGCTTGGTTTAGTGTAACAAGATGTTCGGTCCTTGTTGACTCGGGCACCATTCCATCACACCAAAAATCACACCATCATACCATTGTGCCCAAGTCTAAATCTTTTTGTTTTCAGTTTTAGTTTTCATAAGTAGACATAGCACAAGGTGGAAATCATAATCATAATAAGTTTGATGTGATCAAGGTTATCGACAAGTCGATAACCGCCCATTTCTACCGAAACTAAGCATGGCTAAGCAATTAATTAAGTAAACTACTAAGTGACAAGAGCCCATCCATGAACTCTAAATCACAGCAAGTAACCTAGGCTCATGGTAGTAGAGGATAATCATTTGCTAAGGAAATGCATCTACTAGGCCAACTATTAACACAAAGTAGCAATGCATACATAGAATTTGTAATCAACATAAATACTTAAAATCTGGGATTAACATGATCAAACCGCTTGCCTTCTTGCTGTTGCTCAAGCTGTTGTGGAGGGTCGCTCTCGGGATTACCGCAAATGTCGAATCCTAGCTTAAAAGGCAAAAGAACCAAGAACAACCAATAAGACGAGCCGCACTTAACAAAAGAGCAAGCAAAAATTATCCAAATGCGATGAAACTTATACACAAGGGAAATACGAATATACCAAGACATAGAAACTGGAAAAACCTAATTTGGATTTGTGGTGCAAAAGATATTACCTAAAACCCATTTTTGGCCATAATAAGGTCTGTAGAAAAAATATTTTCTAGAGGTTTTCTGGACTTGAAAATTTTATGATAGGTTGCTACTGACATTTTAAGGCTAATACAAGTGGTTTCATCTTAATTGGAGTTAAAATGATTTAGTTATGATTTTTCTAAGTTGCAAAACTAGCATAGTGCGCTTCCCAGAAATATAAACATGTGCAAAACCTATTTCACATTATAGTATGATAACAGAGGGATTTTCTAACATCAACTTTCTATTTTTAGGAGTTACAGGGAATTATTTGTGTCTATTACATCATTAAATGAATTTTTAATTGCTACTAATAAGGTTAAATCTATTAACATATTTTTAAGTCTTTGATTTAGGCCTACCACCATTTTTAGATTGAAGTTTAGTTAATAACAATTTTATCAAAGTTAAAATCATTCAATTAGATGATATACGAGAAAAGATATGCATTTTCCAAGTTTTAATACAATTCTGGAATATATAAAAATAGCAGAAAACAAGTTATTACAGATTACAGAATTTTCTACTACAGAAGCATAGTTAAAAGCATTTTTATATTAAACTTTAGTGTCAAACAAATTTATTACTGATTGGAAATACTCAAAAGGGTCTAAAATGAATTTCTTGTGAATTTCTAAAGTTTCTATACAATTCTCGGTTGATAAATAAGTACTTTGTAAATAAAACCCAACTCAACCGAAAATAACGACGTGGACGCACGTGGGCCGTAGATCTAAAATCCAACAGCCCACGCACGCTGGAAATAGCGCACGCGCGCGATCCATAACAGGAGCCCACCGTTGGATCAAGATCCAACGGCTCACGGGGAAGGATGCAACCGGAGGGTCCGAAAGCATACCAGATCTGGGCCGCAGATCTAGCGATGGACGGCCAAGAATGATGAGGGGAACCGGAGGGTCCGAACGCATACTAAATCTAGACCGCAGATCGCAAAATGGATGGTGGTCCAAGATCGAAGTGCATTCTGGAGTGCTGACACTTCTAGGGACTAATAAGAAGCTACCTCAACGCAGATGAGCTTCAAAGATGGTCGGGGAAGACTTGAACACGATGAAGTTCACCGGAGCCGAGGGAGATGAAGTGGAAAACGACAATCTGAGCAAGATGAACACCAATGGGTGATCAAAATAGCATCATTATGGTTCCCATAAGCTCCATAAGTAAGAGATTGCAAAGAGAACCACTTACCGGAGCTGGAGAAGAAAGGGGGTGAAACCAACCGAAAATCTCCAAACTTAAAATTGAGTGATTCCTGTGAATGCAACCCAAAATCAAGTTAGGGGAAATACAAAGGAGGTTGAGGAGTTCAAAAGGGTGCAAGAGATGTTGAAGATAAACCACTGGACACCAAGGCCGCCATTGGAGCTCCACGGCCAACAATGGTGTTTTGAGGGTGTGAAGTGGTTTTGCTGCTCAAACACTGAGAAGAGCAAAGTGTGGTGTAACGGAACACCAGGAGGAGCTAAGGGGCAATATAAAGGGAAAGGATTAGGGTTACGAGCGCGAACATGAGCCCATGGTGAGCTCGGTTCATGGTGCGGCCGTGGACCACGAAATGATGGGAGCAAGTGAGCACGGTGACAAAGGAGGAGAAAGCCCGTTGCGCATTAAATGCCTTGCAGAGAGACGTTGACGAGGCACGCTCGAAGTGACACAACAAGCCCCCCACGCTCTCTCTTTCTCTCTGCCATGAACGCACGCGCGCACGGAGAAGCAGAGAAGGAAGAAGAACAGAAAAGCGAACGGTGACCGTTGGATTGGAAATGGACGGCTGCGATTTAAAAGAGCTCGCCGGACAGTCCGATTGCTTACAGAAATCTAGACGGTTGGATTGAGATCCAACGGTCCCAATTGGCTAATGCAACCGGAGGGTCCGAACGACATCATCAATGCGGGCCACGCGATTTGAATCCAACGGCTGATATCGCACGCGCGCTTTGAAACGCGACTCGGTGCAGTTAGGTGGTTCAATCAAGTCAAGTGGCTCGGACTCGAGCCCGACCCGAACCCAAGGAACAGTGAAACTGGTTTTAGGTTTTTAAATATGCTGAGACTTTTGAGGATTTATTTGGGGTAGCAAAATAACTCCAAAAATTCTGAAATTTTTAGAGGAGCTTGCTGACTGAGACATTGACCTTGTGTAAAATTTTCAGAGGTTTTTATGCATTGTATTTTTCTCCAAAAATTCTACATGGTACTGGTTTTAGGTTTGACTGAGAGTCAAACAGGTTTGACTGCCCTCTAAAATATTCAAACAATTTCTAAAAATTGTGAAATTTTTCAGAGGGGTCACATACCATCCCAAGAACTTAGTAAAAATATTTCCAGAGGATGATCAAAAGGTTTGACAAGATTGTTTTTGAAGGAACAAGATTTGGATCAAAAGACTTGTGACTTTGCATTCCCATAAGTCTTGTACAATACTTGTCCAATACAAACAGGAAACACATGATGTAAGAAAAAGTTTTAATTTCTACTCATTTTCATACATTTGGAACACAAGCCCAAAATTGGGATGTTACAACTCTCCCCCCCTTACAAGAATCTCGACCCGAGATTCCGTTTACTCGGAGAAGAAAGAAGGAAAATCTGCACGAAGGCGATCTTCTCGCTCCCAAGTTGCCTCATCTTCAGAATGGTTTGACCACTGAACCTTAAGGAACTTGACGACACGGTTCCTTGTTCTCCGCTCGATTCTCAAGAATGCGAACAGACGCCGCGGTAGGTCAAATTCTCCCGCACATCGAGAGTTTCCAACGGAGTTTCCGGTCGGGACACGGAGGCACTTCCTCGGTGTGAAACATGGAACACATCATGCACACCTCAAGTGCGGTGGTAGCTCCAATCTGTATGCAACTGCCCCAACTCTCTCGACGATGCGGTAAGGCCCAACATATCGAGGAGCCAACTTGCCCTTGATGCCAAAACGCTGATGGCCCTTCAAGGGTGAGACTTTGAGATACACAAAGTCATTGGGCTCAAAGCTCAACTCACGGCGACGACGATCTGCATAGCTCTTTTGTCTGGACTGGGCCGTGCGCAGATGCTCGCGGATCAACTGAACTTGACTTTCGGCCTCATTGATCGAATCTGGGCCGAAAAAGCGCCACTCACCGCCTCTCGACCAGTTCAACGGAGTTCGCACCTCCTCCCATACAAAGCCTCAAATGGTGCCATGCCAAGATCGGCTCGATAATCGTTGTTGTAGGAGAACTCGGCAAAGGTAGGCATTTCTCCCACTTCTTCCCATAGGAAAGAACACAAGCACGAGACATATCTTCCAACACTTGGTTGACTCGCCCGCCTAACCATCACCGAGGATGAAAGGTCAGATCAAGTGAAGGCGGGTCCCCATAGCCTCTGCGCACTATGCCAAACCGCGAGGTGAAAAGTGCACCACGATCGTAAATAATCGTCTTCGACACCGTGAAGACTCACAATCCTCGAGACATAAAGTTCAGCTAAAGGCCCCACACGGTCGAAGTCTTGACAGAAGGAAATGTGCCACTTTAGTCAACCCGTCGATCACGACCCAAATAGCATCATTCCCTTTGGACGAGCGGGCAATCCGGTGATGAAGTCCATGCCAACGGAATCCCACTTCCACTCGCACCGCAAAGGTGAAGAAGACCGCTGACGCCGATGTTCGCCTTCACACGACAAAGACACATCGCACTCGGCAATGAACTTGGCAATCTCGCTTCATTCGGGTCCACTGAATCTCGGCGAAGGTCCGATACATCTTGGTGGCCCGGATGAATAGACAAAGGAGAATCATGGGCCTCGCGAGAATCAAATCCGCAATTCCATGACCTTAGGAACCACTAGCGCCGCCCAAACCACACAACGCCATGCTCATCCTCTTAGAAGCACTTGGCCATCCCATCCTTGATGTTTCGCTTGATCCGCTCACACCGCATCATCATCCTCTGTGCCGCCTTGATTTGGTCCACCAAGGTTGGTTGCACAACCAATGTAGCAAGAGAACCGCGCTCGATCAAACCCAAATTGAGGCGCTGAATTTCGAAATGAGGGTAGGTCGCGCTCTTGGAGCATCAACATGTTGCAATACACCTTACGATCGAGTGCATCGAACGACATTGGCCTTGCCCGGATGGTGCGAATACCCATGTCATAATCCTGATCAATTCCAACCATCTTCTCTGCACGAGGTTCAGATCTGGTTGGGTGAACAAGTATTTCAAGCTCTTGTGGTCGAATACACCTCACGCCGTTACCAATCGATAATGCCGCCAAATCTTGAGTGCATGGACCACGCAGACTAACTCCAAGTCATGAGTAGGATAGTTGAGTTCATGAGGCCTCAACCGCCGCGATGCATAGGCCACAACCTTGCCTTCCCGCATAAGAACACAACCAAGACCTCGACGAAGCATCACAATAGATATCAAAACTCTTGTGAATATCCGGGAGAACAAGCACTGGGGCTGAGGTCAACCGCGTCTTGAGTTCCTGAAAACTCACATCACAAGCAGCGGACCACTCAAACTTCTTGTCTTTCTTGAGTAGTTCAGTCATAGGCTTTGCAATCTTAAAGAAATTCTCGATAAAGCGGCGATAGTAGCCAGCCAAACCAAGAAAACTCCGCACATCGGTGGTCGACTTGGTGACCCCAAGATAGCACATCACCGACCTTGCTAGGATCCACACCACACCTCTGCTGAAAGAACATGGCCCAAGAATGCCACTTCCTTCAACCGAACTCGCGACTTGCTGAATTTGGCATACAATCGGTGCTCACGCAGACTTGCCCAACACAAGCTTAAGATGCTCAAAGATGCTCTTCTTCACTCTTGGAGTAGATAAGGATATCATCGATGAATACCACCACGAACCTATCCAAATACTCCATGAATACCGAGTTCATAAGATTCATGAATAAAGCGGGAGCATTAGTCAAACCAAAAGACATGACGGTGTACTCGTAAAGGCCATAACGAGTAGCAAAAGCCGTCTTAGGAATATCCTCGGCCCGATCCCGACTTGATGATAGCCCACTCAAGTCAATCTTGAGAAGACACGTGCTCGGCCAAGCGATCGAAAAGATCATCAATACGGGGCAAAGGATACTTGTTCTTTACCGTCACCTCATTAAGCGGACGGTAATCAACGCACATGCGCAAGGTCTTGTCCTTCTTCTTCACAAAGATAACAGGGCAACCCCAAGGAGATGAGTTAGGACGAATAAAACTCTTCTCTTGCAGCTCACCTAGTTGCTTCTTCAGCTCTTCCAACTCATTAGGAGGCATGCGATACGGCCTCTTAGAAATAGGGGTGGTACCGGGCAGCAACTCTATCACGAACTCCAGTTCTCGAACAGGAGGCATCCCGGGCAAATCTTCAGGAAAGACATCCGTGAAGTCACACACCGTGGGGACATCGTGAATCTCCAATGCTGGCTTTGCTTCAAGGGCAAAAAGGTGGGGTTCTCGCAACTGCGGTGAAAACCCAACCTGTTCACCTGAAGGGCTGGTGAGGTAGACAATCTTCCTGGCACAATCGATTTGCCCCAAGTGTTGGGACAACCAATCCATGCCAAGAATCACATCCAAGCGCGCCGAGTCGAGCAGGATAAGACTCGCCAAGAATCCCACTCCCTCGATGTGGATAGGAACATCCCGGCATACTTGGTCAGCTCTCATTTCCGAACCCGGAGAGCGAATCAGCAGTGGAATCCCCAGAGGAACACAGTGAAGCCCACAATCAACAGCAAAAGACCTCGAAATAAAGGAATGCGAAGCTCCAGAGTCAAATAAAACTGTAGCAGGATGCAAATTAACAAGGAGCGTACCCAACACCACGTCGGGCGCCTCCTGTGCCTCCTCAGCCGAGATGTGATTGACTCGGCCGCTCCCCAAGCCCGGGGTCTTCTGGTCAGGTGGGTGACCACTCCCCTGCCCGCGTCCTCCATTAGGACGAGGGGCCGCTCCAGTCTTCTTAGGACGGGAATTGGGCAGGAAGCCATGTGATAGGAGGGTATCCTTCACCATTCATGTGTCAATGTTATCTGACTATAAAATTGAGAATTTATAAAATGATTTTTAGTTATAGAATAAATGCTTTGGAACTTAGTATAAGTATTGAAAGAAAATGCTGTTTTATGCAAATCAACCCTTAAGCCATCCTTTGTTACATCCATATATGCATGTCATTCTGTTATTTGACGGGTGTAACTTGCGAGCACGGAAGTTGTGCTCATTCTTGCTTATGCAAACAAAATTTCAGAGGAGAAGGACTTTGCTACCGATGTGGATCTCGACGACTGGGCCGCTTCCCGATCGATTGTTCGTGGCGCATTAATCGACCTACTACATCTTCGTCTTCCCATTGTGTTTATTTTATTATTGGCCTGTAAGCCTCCTTTGTAATAAACTCTGTTGATTATTAATAAAGTTGTGATATGAATTTGTTACCGTACTTGTTTACTGTGTGAACTAGCGACTGATCATGGGACTAGTTCAGTTATGCACAGAGGATCTGGGAGTATTAATTCCCGGGTTCTGACAACTAATTAGCCTGGAAGGACAACGTCCACTATTGCTTAATATAAATAGGTATCTGTTAGAGATAGGGAAAAAAGAGGGGCTTTGGGAGAAGAAACAGAGCCTTTTCTGGAGAACAGTTAGGAAAATCCTTATTCGATTGTAATCCAAAGAGCAAATACAAGATACACAGGAGTAGGGTTGTTATTCTCACCGGAGAAGGCCCGAACCTGTATAAAAATCCCCGTGTCTTCTTCGTCTGTGTGATCAATTGTGGAGACCCCCCGAATCAAACAATCTTTACGTAAGATCGGTTCTAAAACACCGACAATATGCATCAACCCATGATGCATCTTTTACTTGACCTCAATCAACATATGATGAGTCTTCTCTTGACTCGATGATCAACTCATGATCATCTCTTATTCGAGATCTTGATATGCATCAACACATGATGCATCATCTTCTTGAGCCTTGATTTGATGACGATCAACACATGATGCCATCCAAAGTCTTCATCACCCTGGAACATAACCTATTCATCCAACTCATGGAAAATGTTAGTCCCACAATGTCATTAACATTAATTAACAAGATATACCTGCATAAATGCTTCTAAACAAGCCATTACTGACAGGTGCGGTATTACCGCCACTAGCATCCGGTAATACCGCTCTCTGGTAGTACCGTTTCTCAGATGCGGTACTACCGATTTCCAGAGGCTCGAGAAATACAGAAAACACCTTCTCTAGAATTTACATACTGCCACATGAACTCCGGTACTACCGCACATCGGTAGTACCGCTTACCAAATGCGGTCATACCGATTTTTACTGAACTTCTTCCAGAAGCTTTTCGAAATGCAATGCATGACTCCTTTGTCTTGAGCCATGTCAATCTTTTATCACCTTTGCATTTCCTTTTCATGTCATCATTTAAACTCCGGGACTAAGCCTTGAAAACATCTTAGCACACACATTAGTCCCACAACACAATTGCAAATAATTGAATATAAAGTAACATGAGTATATATGAACTACACAAGTTATATATACCAAGAGTATATACGAACTACAAGTTGTATATACTAAATATGAGTGTATACGAACTACACAAGTTGTATATACTCATATGAATATATTAACTACACAAGTTAAATATATTCAAAGATATATTTCAAAGTAAAGATCCTTAATATATGTGGAAAGAGAATATGGATCAATACTAATGAAACCACAAAATATAGAATGAACTCCCCCTAAATGTGTGCATATACAAATATGTAATGGAAACATATGCACATATCCAAGTTAACCTTTTTGGTGGAGTTTAACCTATATTTTGGATCCGAGGAATGCAACAAGATATAATAAGAAGTAGAATGCATACCTCTTGTATTTTCATCTTTTTATCCAAACAAGACTAAGCAATAGATAATCAATAGAATTGTTAGTCTCACAAATAGATTTGTCATTAATGAATACATACCTGTTTGGATTTTTGCTTTTATATCCAAGCTGAGACTAAACATGATATAACAATAAGAGTGTTAGTCTCATAAGTGCATTTGTCATTAATCACCAAAATACTTCATTAACACATAATGGCGGGTCTAGATCCTTCAGTCACGTACGACACGCGTGCAGCCGACGGGTGGGGCTAAGGGCGCGCACGCTCGCGCGAGAGAGAGATGCGGGCTGTAGGTGAGAATGGGCCAGAAGCGGAAGGATTGGGCCGGAGCTAAAGAAATTCGGCACAAAGAACTCCCTAAGATTTTAAATAGGTTTTGCATTTTAGAAATACCATAAAATCCAAATGGCAAATTTAAAATAGCAAATGAACTCGAAAAAAATTCCAGAAAAATCTGGAAAATATTTCTAAGAGCAGAGAACTCAAATAAAATAGTTTTAGAATTAATTGATATTCAGATTAATCACATTAAATTATTTTTACATTTGAAAGTCCCATTTAAGCTTTATTAAATTCAATTAAAACTTGGTAAAATTTTCCAAGAGACTAAACTACTCAAAAAGATTTTAAAACATAGAAAATTGGGATGTTACAAAGGTGCTACGGGGCAGCGATGCTACGGTCATCTAGACGCAACAATGACTAGCCTACGAGGTTTGTAAAAAGCTAGAACGCTTGGGAATGAGTAGGTTCACCTGGGGTCCAAGCAAGGAAGGAGATCGAGTGCGGGGGCGGGTTATGCGTGAGCTCTAGGCCGACGACGGGGACGAAGGCGTTCCAGCCACTCTGCTCCACTGTAACGGTGAAAAAGACAAGCATTAGAAAGAAGGGACCAAGGCGAACAAGATGGACATGGGCTTAGAGGTTGAAGCTCACTAGAACAGAGGGAATTGAGGTGGCATTAGCGAGGGCGCACTCCTGCCTACTCTGCAAATGGTGACGGTGCTCCATCCTCCCTGTAGGGAAACAAGCATGGCAAGGTGAGCATGAGGAAGACAAGGTCGAGGCGACCATGATGCACAAGACAACAGAGGCGGAGGCTCACCTCAATGGTTGAAATCGATGGTGAAGCCGGTGGCCGAAGTCAGAGAAGGTGACCGTCAAAGCTCGAGTTCTCCTCCACCCGAGGTGGAGAGGAGGAGAGAAGTTGGGGGAAATGCAAAGGAGGAGCGAGTAAGAAAAGTGACACGCTCAGCCACAGCTTAAATAGAGAGGAAGAGGGAAGGAGGGGAAGGCAGTTAGCATGGAGCAGTGAAGTCAAGGATGGGAGGAGGCTGGCGGCATCATCGAGTGACAAAATCGTCAGCAGCGTCAAGGGAATTCTTGATTGCTAATAGTCTGGGCCAGATCCCTTCACATGTGCGTTGGAGCTCGGTGGCGGCGAACCCTATCACGCGCAACAACAGCAGGGATGGCTAGATCTCGTTGGGCTTGCATCGGAGCTTGGCGATGGTTCATCCCTCCACGCAAGTGTCGAAGCTTGCCTCGACTGGTGTCTATAGCGACAGTGGTGATTACAAGAGCGACGAGGAACCGGATCCTATCAGGGCTTGGGATGCAGTCATTGTCCACCACATGCTTGGGCAAAGTCAAGCTTATTCTCAAGTGGCGGCGAGTTGATCTGAGCCTACCGACCGCCTTAGAGCTCGTCGAAACATCCTCGCCGCCTCAATGCTCATCGTGGAATACTTTAGAGAGAGAGAGGTTCCACTATAAGACATAGATTGGGAAAGGAAGAAGAATGGAAGAAGTATGGATGGTCAAATAGGACATTTCACATACACTCTCTCCTACTAACCGGGATAATATCATGAGTAAATTGCAGTATGCACCAGGTAAAGTGTATGATGTTTCACTAGGGTTAGACAATAGTTTCACTTTGCACTAGGGTGGACAAAACAAAGTTGCACTTTGCACTACCTAAACATCTTGTGTCTAATCGGTTGGATCACTTTGTAGCCAGTCGAACCAACTTGTCTAGCTAAGATGTGCACACACGCGATGAACTAGCGCTAGACCTGACCTCTCTTCTTACGCGCGGAGCGCTCGCACACAACGCGACACCGCAACCGAGAAGTGGCAAAGCTGTAGTCTCCGCTCGCCAACTCCCCTCTACCCCCTCCCTCTTCTTCTTCTTCTTCTTGGCCCAAGGAGTACAGAGTGATGCTACCATTGCTTTCGACCTCCACCGAGCTCTAACTCTGTATCTGGTGAGCTGCTTCAAAAACAGTCTGTGACACATCTTGTTCCACCACTCTCTCCTACACATCCCAAAATTAATTTGAGTTTCGTGTACGCAATAGCTCGGAATCAAGGTTCTTCTCTAGATCCATCGACCTTCTCCCTCATGGTTCATCACAACCGGTGAGACTCCATTCGATTACTTCTTACCTAGGCATCCCCTCATCCTCCTCTATCTCCTAACGTGCTCACCTCTCTTTCCTCCTCTATCTCCTGCGACGCCGCCAACAACACCCATCATCAGCATGTCTCTAGCTCATCTCAACGCAAACCACCACAACCACTAGCTTTCTCTCACTTCATGTATTCCATTTTGCCCAACCCTCGAGCCTCCATCGTCGGCGACGTGCACCACCTAAGCTGCCGCCTCATGCCATCTGTCCCTACTAACATGGAGGGGTGCCATTGTAACACCCCAGCCCAATACAGGGCCCAAAATGTCACCTAAATCATTCTCACTACCAACTGAAACCATAATTAACAATAATTCCAGCAAGGTATGCATGAATAAAACCCCACAACGGGTCATTGAAACAACAACCTAAATGATATAAATGCATAAAGGATTAAGTTTCACAACTTGGTCACATGCACTAAGAATGCCTGGGATACAAGCACTCGAGAAATGCTTGGACACACGCTACCAGGAAACGTTGGAACCATGCTCCCAGTACATAGGATGGCAACAAGCAATAATAAATCAAACTATATTAGATCAAGCAAAGGTCCAAACCATCAATTTGATAATAATTAAGTCTAATAGATCCTGAAGGGAATTACCATGATGCTAGATTTAATGAAAGCACACTAATAAATAATGTAGGTGTAGTGTTTGCATGTGATGCACATGTGCTACTCCATCCCATGCATGATGCCATCAACGTCCACTTAAAAGCAACAACAAAGCAAGAGTGAATCAACGACTCAGCAAATACATAATAAAATAATAAACAAACAGTTTATTAAGGATAATCATTAATAACATCAACATTCATGTGGTCAAAGTGTATCATCATCTTTTCATTAATGCAATATATCACTATTCACTACACCATGGCATAGTATTAAGGGCAATTATCTGCCGGGGAAAAATGGGATGAGTGGCAAAACATGTGCCGACAATATCCAAGAGATTAAGGGTCACATTATCTACCGAAAATAATTATTATTTAGAACAACTTATCTACCGGGGATAATAGAAATTTGCCTACAATACATCTTCCCTAGAAAAAGTCCACTAGGTCAATGTATCTGCCGGGGATAATAGAACCCTTTGGGCGCGCAGCTGAAAAATTTGACGACCGAGGCGCCAAGACCTTCTGGACCGCCGCCTTATCCCCAAATTCCCTAATTCCTTCACGACCACCCACCTCCCCGGTCGCCCCACCTCTCTCAGCGCCTCCTCCTTTCCCCAACCACCCTCCTCCCTGGTCGCAATTTCAGGATCTCACAAATGAAATTCTCAGTATGTTCAGGACCGCGCCGTTTTCTATTGGCTGAATCCAGTGTGCGTGACTGTAACAACCCAAAACTTGGTTTGTGTGTCAAATGTATAAAAATGAGTAGTAATTAAAACTATTGTTGCATCATGTTTTTATTTAAATTTTCTGGAAATTCTTGCAAAGGATTTGTTGATTTCAAAAACTAAAAGCTTCAATTGACTAGAAGCATAGTCCTTTAAAACTTTTGAAACAAATCTTGGGATCATCCTCTGGAATTACTTTTCCTAGGTTTTAAATCATCCTAGTGAACTCTCTGAAAAATTTCAACATTTTTAGATTTTATTTGCTATTTTAAAAGGGCTAGTCAAACCAGTTAGACTTTTAGTCAAACCATAGGTCAAAACCTTGAGAAATTTCTGGGAGAAAATGCAGTGCATGGAAACCTCTAGAAATTTTATACAAGGTTAACCTTAGAGTCAGTAACCATTTGTGCAACTATATCTAAAAATTCCTCAAAAACTCAACTTCTTGCTTTCAAAACCTTGACGCACTGTTCCTCCGACCTGATCGGGCCCGGATCCAAGCCACTTAATTGAACCCAACCACCTTTGTACTCAGACCTGGTCCGCTCTAAGCGTGAGGCGTTTTGGACCGTTTGATTCATTTTCAACCGTCCGGATTGGTGGGAACGTTCGGACCGCCGAACAACACTGTCCATCAGGACCGTCCAATCTCCATCAGACCGTCTGCATCGCTTAGGAACGTTCGGACCATCCAATCTAGCGACACGATTTGGACCGTCCGATTTGATCTCATGCCGATCGGACCGTCCATTTGAATCGAGGTCGTTCGGACTGACCGATGAGAGTTGGTTCGATCGCACCTTTTAGCCACACCCAAGTCAGACTCAAGCCCAACTCTCTCGGGCCACTTTATCGCCACCGCTAACTGGTGGGCCCCGCTACGTAGGTCTTCATCTCCACATGCCCAACACCTCCTCGCCAGCGCCGAGCGCATGCCATGGCCGCAATGATCACCTAATGGCTCCGCCCCCGGTTTTTGATGCACGCACCTAGTTTAGCTGCCTAGACCACGTCGCCTCACCCTCTCCCGTCGCTTCACCGTCACTGATGCGTGCCCATGGCAGAGCCATGAACCGAGCTCACCGTGGAGCTCCTTCCTCGTGAGTCCTCCGCTTCATCGCTTATAAAAACTCCCTTGGAGCCTCCTCTACTCCTTTTAGACACCACCGAGTATTCCCCCACCTTCTCCACTGCTCATTGAGCTCAAAGCCGTGAAAGCCCGAAGCGCCGCCGTTTTCCTCAATGCCATTCCGACGGCACAGGGGTTCAATTCCATTTCCTTTCGCGTCATTTTGTGCCACAGGATCCTAGGAGAGTTTCCCCTAACTCAATTCAACTTTCGTTCGCAGGAACTCCCAGATTTTGGTTTCTTTCCCTGTCGGCCAAAAACGCTCCCCTCTTCCTCAGCTCTGGCACGACGAGGTATTCTCCGATTCCCTTCTACGACATCATCTTCTTGGTTCACTGAAGCTTCCCCTACCCTAACTTTCCTTCCTCTGTCTTCAGGTCATCCTCTCCACGGGAAGCCATCCCCATCCCCACTAGACCTTGTCATCGGAGCATCTCCGACGAGCTCGTCCTCTCCTCTCCACTCCGGTATGACCCTAGTTACTCCCAGTAGCTCGTGCGCGTGCTAGATTTTGTGAAGCGTGGCCATATCGATGTTTTCGTATTTGCCGTACCTTCTTCGCTGCCTCACCTCGCCGCGCCGCAGCTACCGGCTGTTCCGGCCGTCGCCACTGATACCCTTGTGTGCGAAATAGTGCAGGGTATCCATTTTAGCCCTTGGCCAGCACCCTCTTGGCCTATGTCGCCGGTGACCCATCAGCAAAGTTTACGGCCAGAGCAGCTCCGTGTTGTCGTCGGACCAACACTGTAGTGTAGTTAATTAGGTTAATCTCGGTCGTTAGGACATATTTAATGTTTAGTTTATTTCAATGACCAATTAGATTTTGTAATGAGTCATTGACACGTGGGTCCAGCTGTTAAGTGCCTAGTAACCCCTCACTTTGAACCGTCCCTTTTGATATCAACGTTTCGGATCTCTTGGAATGTTCGGACCACCCTAACGTTCCCATCACTTTGAACTGTCCGATTTTGATTCAACTGTCTAAATCGTTCGGGCCGTTCGAACAATTCGAATGTAACCGTTCGCATGGACCGTCCGATTAGATCTCAACGGTTCGAACGTTTCCAGCTAAGGGTTTATAAGAAAATCCATATATCAATCCCACTCAATCTAGGTCGTCCATTCGCGATCAGGCCGTCTGCATGGATTGGGACATTTGGACCGTCCGAACAATCTTTTCAATATCTAGACCATTGAATCTAGATCGAACCATCCGCACCCTTTCACCCTTGATCGCATCATTTCGCCGCTGAGGCTGACGTCGGCCTCTCTTCTTCATCTTCCGGGAATTATCTGCCGAGGATACTGGCCATCACTTTGGGCGTGCAACTCAAAAAAAAACAAGTGAGGCGCGAATTATTTCCTTTCCCCAATTCCCCTCCCGACCACCCCAATTCCTCCCAACACCTCCTCCTTTCCCCTTCCTCCCAGTGCCGCCTCACCTCCCTGCCACCCCACCACCAAGCGTTGCCCTCCTTCCTAGCCGCCTCACCACCCAACGTTGCCCCACCTCCTTGGCCGCCCCACCATCGACCTCACCGTCTTCAAATCGTGGTCGTACCGCCATCTCCGCCACCGACTCGACCTCATCGCCTCTAAATCACCATGGTGTAGTGTCGAGCACCAAGCGCTACCACCGGCGACACAAGGTGTTCAACCACCACTCCAAGGCGCCAGTTGTCGTCACCGCCGGAGGCCTGCACCAGAAGTTTTGTCAGCAGTGTAGTAGGTTAGTATATTCATTGATCCATTTTCTCCTCCTTTGGTTGTTCCTTGTGCTGCAATGTGTGATATGTATGTTATGACTCATGGTGTTGTACTGCTGTTATGAAGGCGAGGATAAGAAAACAATGTGTTTAGTAGGATGCTCACCTGCTACTATTGTCACGAGTGCTAAGATCATCAGTTACCTGTTGAATTTAAGATTATAAAGAAGCTAGGATGTTGATTTATGCCTGGTGATATGATAGTATCTATATAGTTAAGATTCCATTAAGCAAGCTTTTTCTTTGGGCACTTCACTAATAATTGTTTTGGGGAAATATTTTTGACCACTAAGTATAGTTAATTAGTTCCTCTGTGGACTTCCTGTCATTCCTTGACATTGTGCAGCTAATGCTTTATATAACAACACTACATCATTAATATATTAGTTACGTATTTACTGACTATTCCTATAGTTTGTGAAATTTAGGTGAATTTTGAAATATGATAGTAGATAGTAGCTATGGATAAGAGATGGATGGATCTTCCTAGGTACAATATAAGCTTACAATATAAATTTATTTTCTAGTACTTTCTCATGTCCATTCTTATAACAAGTAATTAATTGTAGACACACGTCTGAATATGTACAAGGGGTCGAAGAATTTGTACAGTATGCTTTTGCCCGATCGGCAAAAGCAAATACAATATTATGCCTTTGCAGGAAATATGTGAATAGTTGCCGGAAAGCAGCTAGCGTTGTCCGTGTGCATTTAATATGTGATGGGTTTTTAGAAGGGTACAATAGATGGATTTTTCATGGAGAGGCATCATCTTGTTTTGCACAACAAAATGTGTATGCTGAGGTTCAATTAGAGAACAATTTTGAGGAAGGTGATGAGATGTTTGATATGCTTCGCAAGGTAGCGCATGGGTTAGATGGAATAGGGGATTTAGGTGAAAATAAGGATAGTCTTGAGGAGGATCCATGTGAAGGTGTTGAAGATTTTTACCATTTAGTAGGTGATACCAATCAAGAGCTCTATCCAGGGTGTAAAAGCTTCTCAAAGCTACACTTTGTTGTCAAATTACTCCACACCAAATTCCTTGGAGGTTGGAGTGATAGAAGTTTTGACATGCTACTGCAACTTGTTAAAGAAGCTTTTCCGAAGGGCTCAACGATACCTACGGACTTTAATGAAGCTAAAATAATGGTTAGATACTTTGGATTCAGATATGTTAGTATTCATGCATGCAAGAATGATTGCGTACTATTTTGGAAGCAGTATGAAAAGGTAGATTTCTATTCGAAATGTCAGACTTCTCGTTGGAAAACAGAGAAGATGAATATCCATGGGAAACGTGTGCACAAAGTTCCCAAAAAGGTTCTTTGCTATTTTGAACTAATTTTCATTTCTGAAATCCAATTAACATGCTTCATTTCTACTATTTTCGTTTGGGTTTAATTTTGCATCTCTTTTGCAACTAGTTATTCTACGAGTTTGATGAAAGTGTTCAGGATTGGGTTATGGGGATAGAAGCGAAGATATGGAAGGATTTCAAGGTGGATTTGAAGGCGAGACATTTTGATGAGACAAAGACCGATAAGGAACTTCTTGTTGCCTGAGATAATAGAGTTAATCAAAATGACTGAAAATGGCTTATCAAATATTGGAGAAGTCCCTTGCCAAAGTAAGCCAAACATAAAAAAATAATACTTGTTATATTGGCACGTCCATTTTATTTACTACTTCCACTGTTGTAGGCTCGTAGTGACATAGGAAAAGCTAATCGTGTAAAGATGTCTGGGCTGCATACAAGTGGTAGCAAGAGTCATGCTCGTGTTGGACATGAAATGGTATATAAATGACTTTCTAATATAATATCTCAAATATAACTTATGTTGTACGCTATTTTTTATTGATGTTGTATTTTCTATCTGTTTCCATGCAGCACAAGGATAATGGTGTCATGCCTCGTAGAGATGAGTTGTTTATTAAAACACACACTTATAAAAATGGCCTTCCTTCACAAGCAGCTGCACATAAAATTGTAAGTATATTAAAAAAATAGCACTTTGATGTCAAAGGTCTTGATGTGTTGTGGATTATGATAGTCTCATTTGGCTCATTAATATTCCATATTTGCAGAAAGCACTTGAGGACACAGTCACAGATCAACCAGAATGGATTGAGAAAACCATAAAGCATGGTAACCTCCTGTCATGCGTCTTAGGTCCTGATAGGAATGGGTATGTTCGTTCTATAGGTAAGGGTCAACCCTAGGAGATTTGGAGATGCCTGGAAAGGTTAAGTATAGATCAACCAAGCTCCAAATGGCTGTTGAAGGGCGTCGACAAGCTGAATTGGACAAAGAATTCCTACTAGGGTGCATTGAAACAATGCAAGCAGAAAGTGATAGAAAAATTGACGCCCTTAGTTAGCAAATGGCGGACATGAAGGAATTGCTACTTGCTAATTCTCATGTGGGATGACATGCACAATATTCTCCATGATATGCGTCAAATTCACCTATACATGAGGTATAGTGCAATACAATTTTTTGTAATTAATTACTTGGTATAGAAGAATGAAGTTTGTTTCCACTTTTTTGTAATTAACTATTTTTATTGGCCTATAGGATCAGCATGCCGAAACTAAGAATGTTGTAGCGGAGTCTAATGTGGCAGAAAACATGTTGTATGACGAGGTACATACTGCTCACAACAAAATAGATTCTTCACTGTTGTCAGCTCATATCTAATGTAATGATTTCTCCTTTTGCACTTGTAGACATTGAATAGGTGTGGATAATGCTCACAAAAAGGAAATGAAGGAGTAAGATTTCATATCTCACTATTTGTTGGTTTGCTCCTTACCATTTTGCAATTTCTTTGACTAGACTTGAATCGACACATTCAATGATGATATGTTTTAGACTGGAAAAGAAGTTATCTTGTACTCTATTATTGGACCACATGATATTCCTGTTGCAAAGGTTACTGTTGTATAAACAGATCGGAGGACAGCAGTGGTTTGTAACATCCCAAAGTTATCTTACCAGAAATAAAGATAATAAAGTTATGATTTTGTTGGAATTTCTGAAAAATTTAAAAGAGTTTAATTGCTTTTCTTGAATTTCTAAAGTTCTAAAGTCAAAAGTAAAATTTATTTAAAGTTCTTGAAGTCTTATTTGATTTAAATTGAAAGTAAAATTAATTTAATTTAATTTCTGGAATTTTAAAAGCTTTTTCCTAAATATTTTATGGCCAAAATAATTTATTTGCAAAATTAAAAGCCAATTAATAGTTGGAAATAATTTTATTAAATCCAAAATAAATAAAGAAATTTCTGTGAATTTTTCCATAATTTTTGGATTTGTTCTACCATTTTCTAAATCCTAAACGAATTACTAGAATTATTTTAATTAGAAATCAATTTGAAAATCCCCAAAACCCTTAATAGGCCTTTTCGTCCCGTTTTCTCTCTCCATGCGCGCGACCCATTTGGTCTGCTCTCCCGCGCAACCCCTCACCAAATCGTGACCGTCGGATTGAAATCCGACGGCCAGCAATCGCTCCGCCCCTTTTTCCACTTGCGCCCGTGCGTTAAACGTTCCAACGCGTGACAACCATTGGATCTAAAATCGACGGTCAAGATCTCGCGTGACCTTCGGCAGCCCGAACAGCACAATGCCGGTGGACCATCCGATCTAAAATAGACAGCCATGATCCCTTATGTTCTCCGAACAGTCCAAACGACCCATTCAATGTGAACCGTCCGATTTGTTTTAAACGGCCCGATCGTAATCTCCCCTTTTTGAGCTGGCCGAAAATCTCAAACAGCGTGGATCGTTCGATTCACATCGAACGGCCCGAAAGTGTGGGACCCCGGTTTATTAAACTTGTAATACTTAACCTTCCACTGGTTCTAGTATCACAAATAGAATAATCCGCGTCTCGATGAACATGTGCCTCCCAGAACAAGCAGCACACATACATCAAGTCAAGCATGCATTATTTCCATACAACAGAATATAACAAGTCTACCAAAAGACATACATAATATAAGTTATTACAACACAGCCGACCGGCCAAATGACATAAGAAGCAAATAAGTATCGTGAAGCAAAGTTGCCATAAGATGGCTTAAACCAAAAGACGACCAGTTAGCCACATAACACCACAGGGCAACCGACCGGGCCGCCAAGCTAATCGCCCCTTAAACTGCCACAGCACAACTCACAAAAGTGAGGCCCATCGGACTCACTATCATCCTCTGCCACTAGCAATGCAGGTGAGTACAAAAATGTACTCGCAAGACTTACGAGTAACAAGCCTATACATAGCTACATGAAAGCTGTATCAAAGGAATGTGGTTATATGGTTCTTTGGACGCACAAAGCAAGTTTCATTTGCAATATTGTAATAGATTGAATAGCAGTTTGTAAAATCTGTTTTTAAGCATTTAAATAACAGCGAGTAAACATAAGTAACAAGTATCCACCTAGAAGTGACTTTCCCTAAAGCCACCACAACATAGCATGAATCCCTGATTCATACCACCCAACAAGTTTTAATATTAAAAAGGTTGTAGTCTAACTCTTGAAAGACTTCCCCAAGCGTGTCCATAACCTAGGACAAGGCTATTCGAATAGTTTTAATCCCTGCAGGGGTGTACCAATGTACCCACACTTCAGACCGCCTTTTTGCCAAGCTATTAAGCACACTTCCTTTGGTATGCCAGCACGGCTAAGTCCTACGAACCCTTTCCAATGGAATATGCTAATCGAGAGACGCACGTATGGGGGTTAATCCTTAGTGATCTGCCGACGAAATATGGATCACAAGGACCCATACGTGGAGCAAGATACACCGGCCTCGGCGGGTGTTCCTCTCCCTACAAACGTGTCCATGTTGCATATAATCAAATATGCAACCCACCACGCGACTCATTAATTAACACACCCAAAGTACTACTAAGAGAGGTCCCATATCCTCTAGTGTGGTTAGCACGCACAAATGCTTGGTTTGGTGTAACAAGTAGCTCGGTCCTTAATTGACCCGGGCACCATTTCATTCACACCCAAAAAGATCACACCATCTTACCATTGTGCCCAAGTCTAAATTGTTTTCATTTTCAGTTTTAGTTTTGCAATTTAGACGAAGCACAAGGCTGAAATATACATATCATAACAGTTTGTGTGATCATGGTTATCGACAAGTCGATAACCGCCCATTTCTACCGATAACTAAGCAAGGCTAAGCATAATGACACGTAAACTAATAAGTGACAAGGGTTCATCCAGCGAACCCAAAATCACAGCAAGTAATCCTAGGCTCAGTAGTAGAGGAATCAACATTTCCTACTAATAATGCATCTAGTAGGCCAGCTATCGACAATAGTTTAAAACAACATAGCAATGCATACATAGAATTTGCAAACAACATATTAGAATTTGAAAATAGTAGGAACAATATGATCAAATGAATGCTACATCTGCTTGCCTTCTTTGAGTGCAGAGGATCGATGGTCTTTGTGGCTCAATATCAGCAATAAAATTATCTTCGGAACCTAACGCGAAAAGGCGATAAGCAAATAAGAACGAAGAACACCAAATAAACTCCAACAGCAAAACACATCCAAATCTAATAAAATTTACACAACAGCTAGGGAATGATCTAAGACAATGACAGGAACAAGAATTATGCCATTTGGACTTAACATGCAAAAGATATGAACAAAATGCTCTTTCTCAGCCTTACAACAACCTAATTAGTAATTAGCACTGTTCATGGCGAAATTTTCTAGAATGATCTAAGGTCTGAAATTTTTACAGCAGGTAGATTATAACATCCTAATAACAGCAAAGTTGAGTTTACTAAATTTGGAGTTATACACATTTACTTATGATTTTTCTAAGTTGTAAATCTAATGCAAGTCATTTTACAGAATTATGAACATGCTCAAATCTTATTCCATATGAAAGTATACTAACATATGAATTTAACAAAATTGATTTTGCACAAATTGGATTTATACAGAAAAAGATATGCATTTTACAAGGTTAAATTCATTTTTGGAGTATTCAAAGTGACAGAAATCAAGTTATTTCTAGTTACACAATTTTCTGCTACTGAAATATGCGTAAATCCATTTTTATAATAAACTTAAGTGACAACAAAATTTATTACAGTTGGAATTATCTAAAAAGCGATTAAAATGAATTAGTTATGAGTTTCTAAAGTTTTTATATCATTTTGGTTGTTAAATAACTACTTACCAAATACGACAAACTCAAATAATAGAATAAGGCGTGGACACTTATCCACCCTTGATCTAAAATCCCACGGCTCACGGCGCGAAACAGCGCACGCGCGCGAAACCTAGTCGGAGCCCACCGTTGGATCACGATCCAACGGCGCACACAAGTGTAGGCATTCGGACGGTGCGGTTGCTTGGGCAAATCCCAGCCGCAGATCGCAGATGGACGGTCCAGAGCGCACCAACGGTCGGAAGGTCCGATTGCATACACGATCTCAGCCGTTGATCGCAAGATCGACCGTCGAGAATGATCAAGGCATCCGGAGGGTCCGAATGCACTCACGATCAGGGCCGTTGATCAAGGGATCGACGGTGACCAAAGATTGAAGTTCAAAAAGAGATGCTGACACGTGGGGCACGCATGTCAGTGACCTTGAGTCACCCACGCGAACGTTTAACCCACGTGCACAGTGCACTGGGCCCACTTGTCAGCGACTGAAAGGGGCAGTTAAGACCAGATTAATGCTTCTAATGATTATCATTAAATAGACGCTAATGACTTCTGAAATTTGATTTTAAACCCTCGGGCCCACAAGTCAGCGACCCAGAGGTGATTTCCAACAGCGATTAAATGCCGACACATTCAATTAACCAATGATTAATCTTAATGACGACGGAACAACGCGGAAACGCGCCAGCGGGTGATTAAAGAATGTTGGGCCCACTGGTCAGTGGCTCAACGACAAAGGTTAAGACACAATTAATTAACTAATGATTGGCAATTAATGTGCCCTAACCAAATGACGAAAACGGGAGTTCTGTGCCGGCAAAAACCCGAGCGGCTACAACAGCTCGTCGCCGGCGACACTGGTCGCGGCGGCGCCGAACAAGAACCAAAATGGAATCGCAATAGCACTACGAACCTAATGCTGGCATTCTCGCCGGCGGTGAGGGACTATAACGCCGGCTAGCCGGAAAATGAAAATGGGAGCTTTTACTACTAAGTGCGAAAATAATAAAAGCTCACATTTGCGATCAAGGAAGCGGGTGCGAGCCTCTAGGACTAATAAGAAGCTACCTTGATGAAGAGAAGCTTGAGATGGATGGAGAAGCTCGATCACTGAGGAAGCTCACGGACTTGGAGAAGAAGGATTGAAAATGACACCGAGCCAAATGAGTGATACCAAAGCATCAATATAGCTTCATTAAGGTCCTGAAGCTACATGAGCAAGTAATTAGAAAATGGAGCACTCACCGGTGAGGAAGAAGATGACCAATTTCGCCGAATTTGAACAAACCCCAAATTGGACAATTCACGAGAATCAAATCCAAAATTAAGTGAGGGAAATGTTCGAGATAGTAAAGAGATAAGGATAGGGCAAAGAAACATGAAGGAGAACCCTTTGGAACACCAAGAACACCAATGGAGCTCTTGGGTCAACGATGACGACTTGCCATTTTGAGGTGTTAAGCTCCAATCTGCGAATGGAGCTTGATGGTGGTCTAAAGAAACTCAGAAGTGATTTGGGTGCTTATAAGGCCTTGGAGGCATTAGGGTTTGCACCACAAACTTTTAGGCGGCAAAGCACGAGCACAAGGTGCGCCGACAAGGATAAAGGATGGTAGGCGTGCAATAGGGCATGGCATGGCGAAGGTGTCTCCACGACCCTCACTATTGACTAGGGTGGTCAGAGGAAGCACGATTTGACACCGCCATCACTCTCCCTACTATTCATGCGGCTAGAGGTTGAAGATGACGGAGGAAAGGCTCGGGCGTTCGAGCCCCACGATTTAAATCGGACTGACTAAGATAGCGCCACGCCTCGAGCTTTAAAACACAACGAAAGATCACGAGCCTAGGATTAGAAATGAGCGGCTCAGATTGCCCCACGTTGCGAACGTGGTTTACAACCGAGGGACAAGCGAGCGTTGGATCTTAATCCAACGGCTCAGGTTCAAACCAACAACCGGAGGGTCCGAAGGTTTCGGAGGATCTGGGCGGTTGGATGGAGATCCTACGGTCGACATTCGCGCATGCAACCGGAAGGTCCGAAGGGTTACACGCACGAGGGCCGCGCGATCGAGATCTAACGGTTGAGATCCAACGCGCGTTTTTAAAGAGAGGCCCGGTGCAGTTAGTTGACTGGACCGAGTCAATTGGCTCGAGCCCGAGTCTGACTCGAACCTAAAGCACAGAGAGACTAGGTTTGACTTCTAAATTAGAACAGAGACTTTGGAGGATTTATTTGAGGTAGCAAATTAACTCCAAAAATTATGAAATTTTTACAGGAGCTTGCTAACTCAGATATTAACCTTATGTAAAATTTTCAGAGGTTTTTATGCTGTGAATAAATCTCCAAAAATTCTGCAAGGCTCTGTTTTAATGTTTGACTGAGAGTCAAACAGGTTTGACTGCCTCTAAAAATATTCAAACAATTTCTAAAAATTGTGAAATTTTTCAGAGGGGTCACACAACATCACAGAAACTTAGGAAAAATATTTCCCAAAGATGATCACAAAATTTGACAAGATTGTTTTTGGAATATCAAAGTTTGGATCAAATAGACTTGTGACATTGTATTTCCATAACTTCTTACAACAGATGTTCAAAGTTTACAAGAAATACATGATGTAAGAAAAGGTTTTAATTTCTACTGATTTTCTTACATTTGAAACACAAGTCCAAAGATGGGATGTTACAGAAAGCCACCTTTCCCTTTCTCTCACTCTTCCGCTGCCAGGTGGGGCCTACGCCATCGTCTCCTTCCTCAGCTTCTTCTCCAACGCAGCCCCGCCACCATCGCCATTGCTGCGCATGTACGAGCTTCACAACCGCCACCTCAACCTCCCCCGTTTTCTGCGTGTTCGTGCGCATGACCCGCGCCCAACTCCCCATGATCCCCACCTTCTTTACCTTCTTCGCCACGCCCGGTATGGCCACAATCACAACCGCCGCCACCATTTTCGCGCACACGATCTCCTCTCTCTGGCACCCCTCGAACCGCCTTTCACACCACACTAAAACCCCTCAAACCCCTGCTCCTCTAAAGCTCTAGCGCCGCCGCGATTTGAAGATTAGGGTTTTTGTCGCCGATGGCTAAACCTCAATTTCCGCCGCTGTCCTCGCCGCCCCACCGTCGTAAAGCACACCGTCGACATCCCTGTTGCTTGGGCTACCTGGAGCACCCAACCGCGTCGCCGGAGGATCACCCGAGCCCACCTGTCATAGACTCCGGGTTTTTCGTTTAAAAAAATAAATCCAGCTGAAAATCGGAAAACCCTGAGGGCTGACATCATGTTGCGCAATAATTTAGGTTTTCTTTAGAAAAATAATTCCAAAAATTTTGAGAAAAACCCTAATTTCATTATTTCATGTAATTGCAATCTTCGAGAGCTCATATCTTTTGCATCTGAACTCCGATTTCATCGATTCAAATTAAAAAATTTGTATAAAATTAAGATCTAGCTAACTAAACCAAAATTATTTAATTTGGAGTTCATTTGAATTGCTATTTGAATTTGGCTTATTTCGCGATTAGATTTCAATGACTTCGGAGAGTCAGATTTTGACGCCGTTTGAAGAGCACATAAGATGATTGATTTTGACTGTATGATCATCGTGATTGTACACTTGGACTTGCTGGAGAAAGTACTTGTGAGTACTAGGTGACCTGTTAAGGAAAACAACATCACCTCAATACCAAGTGACCTATTAAGGAAAACAACATCACCTCATCTAGCAAGGCAAGTTATACCCTTGATCATATCAATCCCATTATTTCAAATTATTTAAATTCTGTTTTAAATTATTATTGCATGCTTATTTATATTCAGTAATTTAAATCCTTGTTTTAAATTTATAGTTATGCCTCAAATCCTTTGTATGGCCAATTTTGGTAATTGAAGCAAGCATATTGTCACCCTAGATAAAACCTAGTTGATACAATAGTATAGACTAGGATCATTTGGAAAATATTGTGCTTAGCCATGCTTATAGACCAAATATGTTTCATTTGGGGAATTTTAGCCAAAAATCAACTATTGTTTAAATTGTACCCTTGGTATTGCTGTGTCATGGGAGTTTTATAAATGACTTTGGAAAATGAAATAAAATGATGGTTTGGACATGGGCGAAATGGATGATTGGTGGGTTTAGGTTTATGCACGGGCTCAACTGGGTAGGTTGAGGCCCAGGGTTCTGTTGGTTGTCGCTTAGGTCAGTTAAGGATCAGTCTTCGAGCCGCATCTTGCTAAGCCACATCGTACTACCACATGTCTTGTATGGGCAGGATCTGGCTGATTAATTTGCAAAGTTCCATCATGGTCGTTCCTGTGATGCGGTGGGTAGTCTTTCATGACCTTTGTTAGTCCCACCTGGCGCAAGAGGGGGCCTGAACCCTGCGGACGGGTAGTCCAAAGGGGGTGAGACCTTAGCGAGGGAGGGCTATGGTAGAATGGCGCTTTGTAAAGACCTTGACACGTGCTTTAGACTGCTTACCTAAGGTAGTGAGCGGTGGTATCTACGGATGCCAAACAAACTAGAGAATTCATATCTTGTGGGTAAAGTTGTACAATCTCTGCAGAGTGTCAATCTATTCGAATAGCCGTGTCCACGGTCATGGACATGCTGGCAAAGCCACTCAGAGTTAGATTTTGATTTTGATTTCAAAATGTTTTTGTAAAACAGTTTTGACATGGATGGGTGTCCATGAGAAAAGTTATGGGTTGAAGCCCCGGGTTGGTGCCCGTGTTTATGTTGGTGTTAGGTTGGTGCCTACACTATCTTTATCAATTCAAAAATCAACTTTAGATTTTATAACACTTGAGCTTTTGAACTTAGTATGATATTTGATGTCAAATGTTGTTTTTGCACAAATAACCCTATAAGCCTTCCTTTGTTACATCCATGTATGCATGTCATTCTGTTATTTGACGGGTGTAACTTGCGAGCACGGAAGTTGTGCTCATACTTGCTTCATGCAAACAAATTTCAGAGGAGAAGGACTTCGCTTCAGATGTGGATCATGACGACTAGGCCGCTACCCCAGTCGATTGCCTGTGGCAGATCAGCTGGACACCACTACTTCTTCATCGTCTTCCGCTGTGTCTATTTAATGTTGCCCTGTAAGGCTATCTTGTAATCAACTCTGTTGTTTATTAATAAATTTTAGCATTTATGGTTGTGTTATCATATTTGTTTACTGTGTGAGCTAGCCACTGATCATGGGACTAGTTCAGTTATACACAGAAGATCTGGGATGTTAATCCCGGGTCTGACAAAGTGGTATCAGAGCCATATCGACTGTAGGTCGTAACCTAGTTAGAATGGCCGTTAGTTGAAAATCTTCAAAAATTATTTTATACAACAAGAAAAATAATTTGTTCTCTCCTCATCTTGGTCATCTGTCTATCTTTAGCTTCTTCCTGGTGATTCTTTCTTACCTAATTTTCTCCTCATGATTTTATAATATTAAATGGATCCTCTTTCCCTAGAAATTTTCTATAGATGGTCAATACGTTCTGTACCATTACGTGCAAGACCTCAAGACATGACGCTATCGAGAATGCATCAAGTCATCGCTACCAATCGAGGACAACAGGCAAGGCTCATCGAAGACCGTAAGCAGACGTTGCGATATTAGCTCAACCATATAGCTCAAGTTTGCCAAGGCTCATTCTGCGTATTGAGTCGCTTCACCTGATTAAAAAGTCTCATAGAACGTTAAGTTTTTCTGAAAAGCTTTTTCTCTTGTTTGGGTGTTATCTTACTCTATCCCCTTAGTTTTTCTTATTTCTTGATCCCCTATCCTTTGTCTCCTTCCCTAACTCCCTAGAGTAACCAGCAGATGGTGAACACTCGTCACTCAGGAAGTGGAGCCAACACCAACAACGATGGAAGTGCCTCAATCCATGAACCAGAGTGGCAACAAATGATGGCCAATCAGAACCGTCTGATCGAACTGCTCTCTCAGTCCATCAACAACAATCAAGCCCAACAAGCTACAGCTTCCCAAGCTCCAACTCCAACTCCACCACCTCAAAGGACTAGCATGTCATAATTTATGAGGATGCGACCACCTACTTTTTCAAGCAGTACTGAATCCATGGATGCAGATGATTGGCTCCGAGAGATTAGTAAGAAGTTGGACATCGCTCAGTGCACTGATCGTGAGAGGGTGTTGTTTGCTTCACACCAGCTCATGGGGCCAGCTGCCGAATGGTGGGACAACTACAGCTTAGCTAACGATGAGGATCAGTCCATCACCTGGGCTGAGTTTGTGCGAGCTTTCCGACGTACGCACATTCCTACAGGCATGATGACCCTCAAGAAGAAGGAATTTCATTTGCTGCACCAAGGCAACCTCTCTATGAATGAGTACCTGCACAAATTCAATCAACTGGCACGATATGCACCTAAAGATGTTGCAAAAGATGAAGACAAGCAGGAAAGATTCCTAGAAGGACTCAATGATGATTTGTCCGTTCAGCTGATTTCCCAGGACTATTCAGACTTCCAACAGCTAGTCGACAAGGCGATTCGTCAAGAAGGCAAGCACCGGAAAATGGAGAATCGCAAGAGAAGAATGGCTGCACAAAAGTTCAACTCTGAAAGTTTCCCTAAAGCTAGAGGGAATTCATCGTACCAAGTCAAATCCCAGCCAATAACAGACAACCCAGTCAACTTGGAATCCTCCAACATATCTTATGGTGATCAGGCACAGAAGGACCTATCATATGTTGCAGGCATCACGTGCTTCTATTGCCATGAGGTTGGCCATTTCGCTAGTAAATGTCCAAAGAAGCAGCAGGCAGCAAATCCGGCTGACTCTGAAATCAACATCATGCAAGCAAACAAGAAGCCATAGAATTCAGGAAAAGGACGTCTGTACAATGTCACAGCTCAAGTTCTGTCAGATGACGAGCAGGATGTGGACGACGACAATCCCAGTTGAAGACCTAGCATTTCCCAGCTTTCTTTCTAGCCTTTCCGAATCACGGGGACGAGATTCCTTTTAAGGTGGGGGGGTAGTTTGTAACATCAAAAAGTTATGTTACCAGAAATAAAGTTAATAAAGTTATGATTTTGTTGGAATTTCTAAAAAATTTAAAAGAGTTTAATTGCTTTTCTTGAATTTCTAAAGTTTTAAAAGTCAAAAGTAAAATTTATTTAAAGTTCTTGAAGTCTTATTTGATTTAAATTGAAAAAAATAAAATTTAATTTAATTTCTGGAATTTTCTAGAATTTTAAAAGCTTTTTCCTAAATATTTTAAGGCTAAAATAATTTATTTGCAAAATTAAAAGCCAATTAATAGTTGGAAATAATTTTATTAAATAAAAAATAAATAAGGGAATTTCTGTGAATTTTTCCATAATTTGTGGATTTATTTTACTATTTTCTAAAGCCTAAACGAATTACTAGAATTATTTTAATTAGAAATCAATTTGAAAATCCCCAAAACCCTTAATGGGCCTTTTCAGCCCGTTTTCTCTCTCCATGTGCATAGCCCATTTGGTCTGCTCTCCGGTGCAACCCCTCACCAAATCGTGACCGTCGGATTGAAATCCGACGGCCAGTAATCGCCCCGCCCCTTGTTCCACTCGCGCCCGTGCGTTCAACGATCCAACGCGTGACAGCCATTGGATCTAAAATCAACGGTCAAGATCTCGCGTGACCTTTGGTAGCCCAAACAACACAATGCCGGTGGACCATTCGATCTAAAATAGACGGCCATGATCCCTTATGTTCTCCAAACAGTCCAAACGACCCATTCAATGTGAACCGTCCGATTTCTTTTGAACGGCCCGATCATGATCTCGCCTTTTTGAGCTGGCCGAAAATCTCAAACAGCATGGATCGTTCGATTCACATCGAACGGCCCGAAAGCCACCTTGCCCTTTCTCTCGCTCTTTCGCTGCCAGGTGGGGCCCACACCATCGTCTCCTTCCTCAGCTTCTTCTCCAACGCAGCCTCGCCACCATCGCCATTGCTGCGCACGTACGAGCTTCACAGCCGCCACCTCAACCTCCCCCATTTTTTGCGTGTTCGTGCGCATGACCCGCGCCCAACTCCCCATGATCCCCACCTTCTTTACCTTCTTCCCCACGCCCGGTATGGCCACGATCACAACCGCCGCCACCATTTTCGCGCACACGATCTCCTCTCTCTCGCACCCTCTGCCCCTATAAAAGGCACCCCTCGAGCCGCCTTCCACACCACACTACAACCCCTCAAACCCCTGCTCCTCTAAAGCTCTAGCGCCGCCGCGATTTGAAGATTAGGTTTTTGTCGCCGACGGCTAAACCTCAATTTTCGCCGCCGTCCTCGCCGCCCCACCATCATAAAGCACACCGTCGACATACCTGTTGCTTGGACTACCCGGAGCACCCAACCGCGTTGCCGGAGGATCACCCGAGCCCTTTCCCGACAATAGCCGCAACTCCGCCACCGCTTCGAACTCGCCGTCGGCCACCACCGTCGACCCTAGCCGCCCTTGAGCACATCGGTGAGTTCGCAATAGCACCCTCTACCGACCTGTACCATCCACTGCTGGTCCCGCACAGCCGTTCGCCGTTGTCGGCCGCTCCCAAAAACGCCACCGGAAAAATGACGTCATCGGCTGGCGTGGCAAGCCACCTCACACACCACATAGGCGCCACCCGTGCGCCACCTCGGCAAAATTGCCTGCGTGGCAGCCTCGTGGCGCCACGTCGGCTCATACACAGCGCCACCAACCCTACGTGCACCGTGCTGTGCACTGGGTTCACCATGAACAATTGACCAGTCGTGGGCGTGGTCCATTGACCACGGGCCCACCTGTCATAGACTCTGGGTTTTTCGTTTAAAAATAAATAAATCCAGTCGAAAATCGGAAAACCCTGAGGGCTGACATCATGTTGCGCAATAATTTAGGTTTTCTTTAGAAAAATAATTCCAAAAATTCTGAGAAAAACCCTAATTTCATTATTTCATGTAATTGCAATCTTCTAGAGCTCATATCTTTTGCATCCGAACTCCGATTTCATCGATTCAAATTTCAAAATTTGTATATAATTAAGATCTAGCTAACTAAACCAAAATTATTTAATTTGGAGTTCATTTGAATTGCTATTTGAAGTTGGCTTATTTCGCGACTAGATTTCGACGACTTCGGAGAGTCAGATTTTGACGCCGTTTGAAAAGCACATAAGAGGATTGATTCTTTTTCTTTTCCTTTCTTTTTCCTTTTTCTTCTCTGTCACTGCCATGTGGGCCCTCTACTACAGTGTCATCGTCACCAATGCCTTCGTTTCCGCGAGGTCAAGCCGAGGCCGCCAGTTTTTGGGGATTTGAGAGCTTCGCAAATGGCCTGATTCCAACTGCTCCGTTCTTCGCGTGTACGTGCACGAGACCGTGTCCACCTCCGCCGCGTTTCCCCCACGTTCTTCCCTCTTCTCCGCGACGGTTTCGCCCACGTCCGACGCAACCGCCGCCATGACCCCACCAACCATGCCACTCCCGGCCTTCCCTTGGCCTATAAAAGGGACCACCACCTTCGCATTTCTTCACTCGACCCGCTCCCACCACCCACACTGCTTCTCATCGTTCCTAGTCGTCGGAATCACCCGTTAAAGCTTCTCCAGCGCGATCGCTTTCGTCTCCGATTCTGGTGCCTCCGACGACGCTCTATCCTCGCCGCCGCCACCAACGGCCGCCACACCACCGCTACCGCATTGCTCGCCTCGCCGCGGCGCCACGGAGCCCCTCGCCGTCGATGACCCCGCGCCACCGCCGCTTAACCTCATCGCCGGTGACCCTTCCGCCGTGCATTCGTGCAACCACAGTGAGCATCAACACCCTCGCATTCCCCTCTTTCTGTTGACACCACCCACACCCGCTGGAGCACCACCAATCGCCGGCGAGCTCGCGCCCGAACCGCCGCCGGCCGTTGCCTACGTGGCCCAGCCACATGGCTGTCACCTCGGTGCCACCCATGTGCCACCTAAGCCTAAACGCTGACATGGCTGCCACATGGGCGCCACATCATCATACCACATGCGTGGTAGTGACATGGATGCCCAGTCAGCGCCACGTCATCTTGCACACACAGCACCCCCACCCCCTGTTCACTGTAGCTATGAACCGGGTCCATCATGAACCGTTGACTGGTCGTGGGCGTGGTCCATTGGCCACGGGCCCACCTGTCATAGACTCGCATATTTTCGGTTTTAAAATAATTCGGCCGGAAAAAAGGATTTTCTCTCGCTGACATCATCTTGCGCACTATCTCGAATTTCCTTTACAAAAATAATTCCCAAAATCCAGAAAAACCCTAAATCTATCATTTCATATATTTCCAATGTTCCAAAGCTCATATCTTTTGCATCCGAACTCCGATTTGGGTGATTCAAGTTGCAAAATTTGTATAAAATTGTAATCTAGCCAACCAAACCAAACTTATTTAATTTGGAGTTCTTTTGAGTTATTATTTGAATTTTATTTGAATTTAGCTTATTTCGCGATTAGATTTTGACGACTTCGGAGAGTCAGATTTCGACGGCGTTTGAAGAACACATAAGAAGATTGATTTTGACTGTATGATCATCGTGATTGTACACTTGGACTACCTGGAAAAAGTACATGTGAGTACTAGGTAACCTGTTAAGGAAAACAACATCACATCAGTACTAGGTGACCTATTAAGGAAAACAACATCACCCCATCAAGCAAGGCAAGTTACACCCTTGATCATATCGATCCCATTATTTCAAATTATTTAAATTCTATTTTAAATTATTATTGCATGCTTATTTATACTCAGTAATTTAAATTCCTGTTTTAAATTTATAGTTATGCCTAAAATCCTTTGTATGGCCAATTTTGATAATTGAAGCGAGCATATTGTCACCCTAGATAAAACCTAGTTAATACAATAGTATGGACTAGGATCATTTGAAAAATATTGTGCTAAGCCACATCGTACTACCACATGGCTAAGCACAATATTTTCCAAATGATCCTAGTCCATACTATTGTATTAACTAGGTTTTATCTAGGGTGACAATATGCTCGCTTCAATTATAAAAATTGGCCATACAAAGGATTTTAGGCATAACTATAAATTTAAAATAGGAATTTAAATTACTGAATATAAATAAGCATGCAATAATAATTTAAAACAGAATTTAAATAATTTGAAATAATGGGATCGATATGATCAAGGGTGTAACTTGCCTTGCTTGATGGGGTGATGTTGTTTTCCTTAACAGGTCACCCAGTACTGAGGTGATGTTGTTTTCCTTAACAGGTTACATAGTACTCACAAGTACTTTCTCCAGGTAGTCCAAGTGTACAATCACGATGATCATATAGTCAAAATCAATCCGCTTATGTGTTCTTCAAACGGCGTCGAAATCTGACTCTCCGAAGTCGTCGAAATCTAATCGCGAAATAAGCCAAATTCAAATAAAATTCAAATAATAACTCAAAAGAACTCCAAATTAAATAATTTTGGTTGTGTTGGCTAGATTACAATTTCATACAAATTTTGCGACTTGAATCACCCAAATCGGAGTTCGGATGCAAAAGATATGAGCTTTGGAACATTGGAAATACATGAAATGATAGATTTAGGGTTTTTCTGGATTTTGGGAATTATTTTTGTAAAGGAAATTCGAGATATTGCGCAAGATGATGTCAGCGAGGGAAAATCCTTTTTTCCTGGCCGAATTATTTTAAAACCGAAAATATGCGAGTCCATGACAGGTGGGCCCGTGGTCAATGGACCACGCCCACGACCAGTCAACGGTCCATGATGGACCCGGTTCATAGCTACAGTCAACAGGGGGTGGGGGTGCTATGTGGGCAAGATAAAGTGGCGCAGACTGGGCATTCATGTCACTGCCACGCATGTGGTATGATGATGTGGCGCCCATGTGGCAGCCATGCCAGCGTTTAGGCTTAGGTGGCACATGGGTGGCACCGAGGTGGCAGCCACGTGGCTGGGCCACGTAGGCAACGGCCGGCGGCGGTTCGGGTGCGAGCTTGCCGGCGATTCGTGGTGCTCCGGCAGGTGTGGGTGGTGTCAACAGAAAGAGGGGAATGCGTGGGTGTTGATGCTCACCGTGGTTGCACGAATGCGCGGTGGAAGGGTCACCGGTGATGAGGTTAAGCGGCGGTGGCACGGGGTCATCGACGGCGAGGGGCTCCGTGGCGCCGCGAGCGGAGGCGAGCACCGGTAGGCGTGGTGTGGCGGCCGCTGGTGGCTGGCGGCGGCGACGAGCGTCGCCGGAGGCACCGAATCGAGAAGAAAGCGATCGCAATGAGAAGCTTTAACGGGTGATTCCAGCGACTAGGGACGATGAGAGGCAGTGTGGGTGGTGGGAGCGGGTCGAGTGAAGAAATGCGAAGGTGGTGGTCCCTTTTATAGGCCAAGGGAAGACCGGGAGTGGCGTGGATGGTGGGGGTCATGGCGGCGGTTGCGGCGGATGTGGGCGAAACCGTCGCGGAGAAGAGGGAAGAACATGGGGGAAACGCGGCGGAGGTGGACACGGTCTCGTGCACGTACACGCGAAGAACGGAGCAGTTGGAATCAGGCCATTTGCGAAGCTCTCAAATCCCCAAAAATGGCGGCCTCGGCTTGACCTCGCGGAGACGAAGGCATTGGTGACGATGACACTGTAACAGAGGGCCCACATGACAGTGATAGAGAAGAAAAAGGAAAAAGAAAGGAAAAGAGAAAGAAAATATGAGTGGTTGGATTGTGACCGTTAGATTTAAATCGTATGGTCCACATGGTACGGTGATGATCTGGGAGTGCGTTGGATTTATACCGTTGGACGAAAATCGGACGGTCCGCAATGTTTAAAAACGTTCGGAGTTAAGTTATGAAACGAGGGTGGCACGTGGGCTGTTGGATTTAGATTGAAGGGCTCATGTTGATTGAGACGTTCGGACCACCCGAAGGCTCAAAGGATCGTAGTCGTTCATTTTAGATCTAACGGCTCACGATGATTGAGATGTTCGGGCCTCCGAAGGTTATGCGAGATCTGACCGTTGGATCTAGAGGGATGTCGGAGTGGTTTTCACGTGCGTGCGTGTGAGGCTGATAGGTGGGGTCCGGGTGTCAGTGAGGGAGAGAGAGTGCACGCGGAAGCTGGCCGTGCGCGTGCGTGAGAGAGGTTTGGGCTTGGTTTTTTGGGTTTCGGCCCAAACAGGGTTTTTAGTTTTAAATTCCTTTTCCAATTAAATTAATACTGTTAATTCATTTAAACTTTAGAAAATAGCAAAATAATTACAAAAATTATGGAAAAATTCACAGAAATTCCCATACTCATTTTGGACTTAATAAAATTATTTCCAACTTTATGTTGGCTTTTAATTTTGCAAATAAATTATTTTGGCCTTAAAACATTTAGGAAAAAGCTTTTAAAATTCTAGAAAATTCCAGAAATTAAATTAATTTTTATTTTTCAATTTAAATGAAATAAGACTTCAAGAACTTTAAATAAATTTTACTTTTGACTTTTAAAACTTCAAAAATTCAAATAAAGCAGTAGAACTCTTTCAAATTTCAGAAAATCCAATTAAACAATAACTTTATTTATTTTATTTCTGGTAACATAACCTTGGGATGTTACAGTGGTACTCTGTTGGGTGTTGAATGTTGTGAAGTTGTCATTAATCATGTGCTAAAAAGGGCTGCTCAACTGCCTCGTCCTTATGGGGATATGAGCTTCATGGCTGATACTTGTGGGAGATCTATTTCATAACCACATCAGCATGTAAGCATCCATCTATTGTATCCACTTACAATCTGTTTTCTCAATTAATGTACTTGCATCTATTATATTTTGCAGATAAAAGAAGATCGGAAGTCAGTGGGGCCATCACAACAAGCTGGGCGAACACGAGGTAATTCCAGCAATTAAATTCTTGCATGGTTTAAAAATTCCAGCAATTAAATTCAATTCAATCGTTGGCCCCTTGCTCAAACCTGATTCTACTCTACTGAAACAAGACCATATGGTGCCCTTGGTGGCTTGGGTTCTAATTCTAGGACATGTTTTCCAAAGGGTTAGGAGTATAGGACCAAACTCACCACATCCAAATAGGTCATCAACAGCTTTTAGGTTACACAAGGGCAGTGTACACAAAGGGTTGGAGTATTTACATGTGTCAATGATAGACTAGTATTGTTGACTTCTTTTGTATGGATGTTTTGTACATGCAAAGGAGACCATGGCTATATTAGAATGCTCATAATTATGAAATTGCATGTGTATGGTGTACTGCACATGTACTATTGTGCTTATCAGTAATTTTATATTTCAAGTTTATGTATTTTGTATCATCTAAATTTTATCTATGTGTTGTAGCTATATTTGATTGTTGATATGATATTTTCTAAGTGGTACGATTGAGAAAATTGTATGTTTTGTAAATTTTGATTGAATGGTACAAACTATTAGGAAACTATTGGCAAACTAAGTGGTACCTAATCTGCTGGCAATATATCTGCTGGGGAAAAGGATAATCCAGGGCAGTTAACTGCCGAAAAAACAACCGACTGTCGGCGAAAACCAAATTATCTAGGGCATTTAACTGCCAGAGAAACGAACCATCAAGGTCCTATTAACTGCCGGCAATACGTATAACTGCCGATGAAAACCAAGTTATCTAGGGCATTTAACTGCTGGGGAAACAGACAATCAAGGTCCTATGAACTGCCGGCAAAACTCTAACTGCCGGGAAATAGGTGACTGCCAGGGAAACTATTACTGCCAGGGAAAAATAACTTTTCTAGGGCAGTTAACTGCCTTCAATCCACATATCTACAGGGAAATGTCTTTCCCGGCAGCACTTTACCAGGCAGGCAATAAGTGCCGGGGAAACACATTGCCGGCAGTTAATTTGCTTTGCAAAGCATTTTTCCCCGGCGGTTTGATTGCCCTTAATACTATAGCATGGTGTAGTGATTCTACATGCTCATTTGCTTATCACATCGCTTATACCAGTCTAGCATGAGTGAACACCCGCGACAGTGTTCAACCTTCCTTAAGCTTGTCCAACAAGGATCGGGAATCTCTCCACTCCTGTGGAATATCTACCAACAAGATAGATATCGTATGATCACCATAAGTGATCTCCAATATGCAATGATTATGCACATGATGCAAGAATGCAATTTGATTCATTATTCATCAACATGTTCCATCATGGTAACAACATCATCATCATATCATGTCATCATCATGGTAACACCATCATCATCATATTATTAACATTATCATAATAATTCTCATGACATGTAAATAAACATAACAAAAGCATAAATAAATATCATGGCAATATAAAATTAAGGACAATGGCAAATAAACCGGTGTCCACCGCTCTTCCATGCACTTGCCTCTTAGCTACGAAAGTCGGGACGATGCAAAGATAGCAATAAACTCGAAGCAACACTCCCTGGACAAATATTGATAGTACATCTCAAAACATGCCACAATAGCACACAAGCATCAAAGTACGCTATCGCTCCTACGCGCAAATCCGATGCACTAAATCCATCTTCACTAGACAACCTACCCGTTGTCCTAGTGATCAAACATCCATAAATTTTACTTTTGGACTCCAAATATAGCAAACTCTATATTTTCTAGAATCTACATGAAATTTCCTACAATTTCCTAGTTATGCAAATTCTCTGATTATGCCATCTAGTTCCCCGTGTTCAACCCCGAAAGTTAATCTGAAACTTAACAGAACAACAAACTTCACAATTTCATTACTATTTTTCTACAATTTGGAAAATAGTAAACCATACCACTTCTGAAAACTACAGAGAATTATCTAGCTAAACCTACTTATGACCATAATTTAATTATAACATCTAATACACGTAATTAAGCATTCTACACAACTGCTATCAATGACGACAGAAAACTGGACAGCAATACTTCTGAGACCATAACTTTTCAAATGCGCATCCAAATTTAATGATCTTAGACTCTAACATAGAAGAGTCATGAATATGGACTTAAATACCCCAAACCCCTCGTAAGATTCTGTAGTACAACTTACCGAACACCCCAATCCCTGCGACCAAACTAATCAAAATCTTGAATAAACATCAATTTAAGGTCAAATCAATGTTAATCAGCTCATTACCCATGAGATTAGATGAAGATCGAATGCGGAGTGTGAAACCCTAGCTTTCTTCTTTTCTTCCCTTCTCTTTCCTTCTTCCTTCTTCCTTCTTGCTGGCCTCTTGCTTCTTCTCCTGGCTCTCCCTTTGCAGCTGTAATAGCACATCAGCAGCACGGTGGTGCAGCTTGGGAAATGGTGGCCAGGGGCAGGCAGTCAGGGGCATAAGGGCTGGTAGGGAGCGCAAGGAGTTGGCAGGGACACTCAAGGGGGCTGGCAGGGGCTGGGACGACGCTCTGGAGGCAGGATTAGGGCGACTAGGGCTTCGCCCCTCTCCTCCACTTAAGGGCAACCGGTCCCCCTCCTAACTGAGTTCAACTTCTAGGGATGGGCCAATAGATGGCTCTCCCCCCACACCGAAACATAGTCGAGTTCGATTGGGCTATGGGCTGGTGGCCTGTGAGGACCCCGGTTTATTCGGCTTGTACTGTTTAACCATCCACTTGGTCCTAACAGTACAAATCAAATAAACCAAGCCTCGAGATATGTACACTTCCCAGAATTGCAGTATACACACCCCGTTACAAAATTATGCATCAACTCCATTCATACACATAGAGCCAAAGCAAAAGCAACAACTGAAAGACATAAATAATATAAAGAGAGTTATTACAAAAGAGAGGCCGACCGGCCAAATAACACATAAGTAACCAATTTAAACAGCGGAAGCAAAAGGGCCATAAGATGGCAATAAACAAAAGCCAATCGGTGTGCCTTTACCCACAAGGCAACCAACCGAACCGCCAAGCTAATCGTCCCAAGCAGCGCATAACACGACTCACAAAAGTGAGGCCCTTGGGGCTCACCTTCTTCCTCTGCAACAATTAATATTAAGCAAGCGGATGAGTACAAAAATTGTTTTTGTACTGCAAGATGACGTGTGAGATAACGAACTATAATTAACTACATGCAAGCTTTATTTAAGTGGATGAGGTTCGGACTTATTTTTAGCATAAAGCAAGTTTTCATTTGCAATAAGGTAATAGATTCAAAGCAAGTTTGCAATTAACTTTTATTGTTCAAATAAAGAGAGACAATTATAACAATAGATAGATGACAACACCAACCTAGAAGCGACTAACCCATAGTCACCACAACAATAGCATGAAGTTCCCTTCATACCACCCATGTCAAGTTTAAGTTTTTTTAAAAGGTTGTAGTCTAGTTCTTGTGGGAAATAACCAAGCGTGTCCATAACCTAGGACGAGGCTATTCGAATAGTTTTACCCTGCAGGGTGTACCAATGTACCCACACGATAGACCGCCTTTCCACCACCACGGTTAGCACACTTCCTTTGGTATGCGAGGCATGGCTAAGTCTAACAAGACGCTTTCCAATGGGCGATGCTAATTAAGAGCCGCAACCCACGGAGAAAGACACATTAGGCAGCCTAACCGGCTGCTAATGCTCCTCCAACACCACAACACACACACACAGAACACACCCACCAACCAGCTCATAATTAACACCTCCCAAAGTACTTAGTCAAGAGAGGTTCCATATCCCCTCGTGTGGTTAGCACGCAACAATTGCTTGGATCAATGGCACAAGTAACTCGGTCCTTAGGGACTTAGGCACCATTCAATCACACCCAACAGATCACCCAACATACCATTGTGCCCAAGCCAAGATATAATTTTTGTTTTCAGTTTTTGATTTGCAAAATAGTAAAACACAAGGGTTGGACATAATGGAATAATATAAGTATTTGTGTGATCAAGACCATCGACTAAGTCGATGATCGCCCAATACTACCGATACTAGGCATGGCTAAGTAATATTTATTCGAAAATCTACTAAGTGACAAGAGCTCATCCAACGAACTCTAATCACAGCAAATAACCTAGGCTCAGGTAGTAGAGGATAATTATTTACCTACAGATTATGCAACTAGAGGTCTAACTAATCAATTTAACAACAAAATAGCAATGCATACATAGAAGTTAAACAAAATATTAGACTTTAAAAGTAATGGGATCAAATGGGAAATGATCAAACTGCTTGCCTTCTTGCTGTTGCTCAAATTGTTGCGGAGGGTCGTTCTCGGGGTTACCGCAAATATCGAATCCTAAGCGAAAGAGCGAAAACAACCAATAAGACGAGCAACACTTAAACAAAAGAGCAAGCAAAAATTATCCAAATGCGACGAAATTTATACACAAGGTAAAATATGAATATACCTAGACATAGAAACTGGAAGAACCTAATTTGGATTTGTGGTGCAAAAGATATTCTCTAAAAACCTATTTTCGGCCATAATTAGCACTGTAGCAAAAACATTTCTAGAAAGATTTTGAAGATGAAATTTTTATGGTAGCTACCTACTCGTATAGTGATATGCCATATAAAATTTTAGGTCATTTGGAGTTATATTGAAAGAGTTATGATTTGTCTAAATTGTTTAGGGTATTAAACTAAAATATGATCCTTATGATTTCTAAAAACAGTAAAATTTGTGAAACCAATTTTCCTAGCAAATACACTATCAGTGGAAGCTAATCCAATTGGATTCATACAAAAATGATCTATAGATTAAAAGTTATGCATTTTACCAGTTTACTAAAGTTCTGAAAAACAGTATTAAGTTCACTTGTTTACTATTTTTGAAAATGGTTTTCCATGTTTTATCATGGTCTCCAGTTATTTTTCTATTTACGTTAAAGTTATAAGGAAGCTAACAAAATTGGAATCATCTAATTTGGAGCTAAGATGACAAAGATATGAAAATGACAAGACCCTAATGTGATACTGATTTCTGGACTTAGCACTCTCGGGACTTCACTAACATCCAGAGACGTGGACGAACCCGAGCCGTTGATCCTGGATCGGACGGCCCACGCGCACGGCGCGCACAGCACACACGCACAGGACCCACGGAGGCTCACCGTTGGATCCAGATCCAACGGTCCAAATGATGAGGCATTCGACCGAGCGAATGCCTTCGCAATCCCACCGTTGATCTTGATCCAACGATCCGAATTGAACCACGCCAAACACTCCTCACGCGCGCGAGCGAGAGGGCCGGCGTGGAGGTTCCGGTCGTTGATCTCGGATCCATCGGCGAAGACCCACCACGTCGCTCCGCGGCGTTGTCGCCCGACATCACGGCCGAAGGCTTCACCGCAAAACGCCGCGACCAAAACACGGCGACGCGAGTGAATGCCGAGAATGGGTGCGCAATAGCGTTGCGCACCCTCGCACCACCCACACCGACGGTGGTGGACGAGCGAGGCGCGGCGAGAGGCGGAGGAGTGCTACGGCAAAACGCAACGATGACATGGCTAAGCTACGCGCAAATGGGACGGTGCAAAGCTATGACGGGTCCTATGGACTTAACGTGACCAACCGAGTCCAAAGCGTAGCCGCGGCGAGCCGAGGCTAACGGCGGCGGCGCGCGACCGAACAGGAACTACGGCTACGGTGCGGCAAAAAGCTAAGCGGGAAAAGCTTAAGCTCACGGGGTTCAGCGAAGACGATAGCGGGGTTGGGGTGGACGGAGGATGATCGAGCGGCCGGCGGCGAAGTCGGTAGCGTCGAAGAGCTTCACCGTGGAGGGGTCAACACAGGCCAAACTAGCAACAGGGTGGTACCATGAGCCGCAATTCCACGAGAAGCTCCGGGAGGCGAGGATTGGGAAATGGGGTCTTACAGCACCGAGAAGAAAAGGGGGCCTCGCGGCCGCGAGCTCCAAAACTCTAATCCCAGCGCCTCTGTAGAGGAAACCCAAAATAGGGTGAGGTTAAGCACCACGAGGTAAGAGGAAGGAGCGGGAGGAAGAATCGGGCGAGGAGCCACTGGAGCACCGTCGGCGGCAGGAGCTCCAAGCTCGGCAATGGCGGAGATGGGCGCTGGGTGGTATGGGCTCGCTCAAGCTCGGAGGGTGCAAGAGAGGCTGCGGGAGAGGAAAGGAAGCCAACGGAGGTGACCAGGGGCTTAAGTAGCCGGAAGAGCGAGAGAGCACCGTTGCTCGCCTCGGGTTCCCGCGCGCTTGCGGTCGCCGTGAGCGACGGAGCGATTGAGGCGGCGACTAAATGGGGCGGTGGGGAGCGGGCATTTAATGCGCTGCAGAGCCGTTGGCGAAGACGAAGTGACAGAGCGCTGCGCACTCCACGCCGCTCCGCCATGGCGCAGCGCGCGAGTGAGAGGAGGGCGGCGATGGCCACCGTCGATTTGCATCAAGGGCTGGCGTGCGATCACGTTGAAACGGCATCGGCGAGCGCCGACCGCCCGATTGAAATCCAACGGCTGAGAATCAAAGGGCAACCGGAGTTGTCCGAATGCTTACACGAATGAGAGCCGTTCGATGGAGATCTAACGGCTGATGACGCGCGCGCTCGCTCGACCGCGCCGGGTGCAGTTAGTTGGCTCGGTCGAGTCAAGTGACTCGAGCCCGAGCCTGACTCGAGTCTAATGAACAGTGCATACCAGATTAGGTTTGATTTTTTAACTGAAACTTTAGGGATTTAATTGAGGCATCAAATCAACTCCAAAATTTATGAAATTTTAACTGGAGCTTGCTTACCTTGGGGTTAACCTTCCATAAAATTTCCAGAGGGTTTTGTGCACTGGAATTTTCTCAAGAAATTCCAGAAGGTTAAACCAGAGGTTTGACCAAGGTTTGACTTGCCTCTAAAATATTTCAAATAATTTCCAAAAATTATGAAATAATTCAGAGGTGTTACCAAGCCACCCTAGAACCAAGGAAAATTATTTCCAAGGGTTTAACAAAAGATTTGACCCAGAAGGTTTTGACTTGAGATAATTGAGGATTTTGATCTTGAATTTCTCAAAATTCTTTTTACAAGAATTTCAGAAAAGTTTCAAGAGTAAAGGATGACGGAAAAGTTTTAATTTACCCTCATTTTATTACATTTGAAACACAAGCCAAAATGGGGATGTTACAAACCTCCCCCCCCTTACAAAAATCTCGTCCCGAGATTTGGTTCACTCGGAAAAGAAAGAGGGGTAGTCTGCACGGAGACGATCTTCTCGTTCCCATGTAGCTTCATCCTCGGAATGGTTTGACCACTGAACTTTAAGGAACTTGATGGTCTTGTTCCTTGTTCTTCGCTCAGCCTCCTCGAGTATGCGAATAGGGTGCTCGCGATAGGTCAAATCTTCCTGAACATCAAGAGTTTCCAACGGAGCTTCCTCTGTTGGAACACGGAGGCACTTCTTTAGCTGGGACACATGGAAAACATCATGTACCCCCGCAAGTGCAGCAGGCAACTCCAACTTGTAGGCGACAGCTCCTTTCTTCTCGATAATACGGTAGGGACCGACATATCGAGGAGCTAACTTGCCCTTGACACCAAAACGCTGGTGACCTTTCAGAGGAGAAACCTTGAGGTAAACGAAGTCATTGGGCTCAAAACTCAACTCACGACGACGGCGATCCGCATAGCTCTTTTGCCTGGATTGAGCTGTGCGTAAGCGATCACGAATGAGCTGGACTTGACCCTCGGCCTCATTAATCGAGTCCGGGCCAAAGAAAGGTCTCTCACCGGTCTCAGACCAGTTCAACGGGGTTCTACACCTTCTCCCGTATAAGGCCTCAAATGGTGCCATGCCGAGACTAGCTTGGAAGCTGTTGTTATAAGAAAACTCGGCGAATGGCAAGCACTTCTCCCAATGCTTCCCATAGGAAAGGACACAAGCTCGGAGCATGTCCTCCAAAACTTGGTTGACCCTCTCGGTCTGACCATCTGTTTGGGGGTGATATCTTTATCGAAGAAAGGCGAGTTCCCATGGCTTCTTGCAAGCTATGCCAGAACTGGGAAGTGAAGATGGAACCAAGATCAGAAACGATCGTCTTCGGTACCCCATGCAAGCTCACTATCCTGGTGATATAGAGCTCCGCAAGGTGACCGGTACGAATCTTGGTCTTGACTGGAAGAAAATGCGCCACTTTCGTCAACCGATCAATGATAACCCAAATGGCATCATTGCCTCGGTGACTGGGTAGGCGATGATAAAATCCATCCCGACCGAATCCCACTTCCACTCCGGAATGGGCAAGGGTGAAGCAATCGGTGGGCCGATGCTTGGCCTTGACACGACGACACATGTCGCACTTCGAACGAACCTTGCGATCTCCTCTTCATTGGGTCCACCGAACCTCTCGCGGAGATCCCGATACATCTTCGTGGCCCGGGATGAATGGATAACGGAGAATCGTGGGCTTCGCGGAGGATCAAATCCCACAACTCCATGTCCTTTGGAACCACGAGGCGTTGCCGAACCTCACGACACCAAGCTCATCTACGGAGAAGCACTTGGTCGTTCCATTCTTGACATTTTCCTTGATGCGGTTCACTCCAACATCGATTGCCGAGCGCACTGATCCGATCCACCAAGGTTGGTTGTACAACCAAGGCGGCGAGGAACCATGCTCAACCAAACCAAAGTTGAGGCACTGAAACTCCTCCGAAGGGTGGGGTGAGGCTCCTTGAGCAAAGAATGCATTGGAATGCGCTGCGACTAAGCGCATCCGCAGCGACATTGGCCTTGCCGGATGGTAGTGAATACCCATGTCATAGTCCTTGATCAACTCCAACCATCTCCTTTGCCGGAGGTTCAGTGTCAGTTGGGTGAACAAATACTTCAAGCTTTGTGATCCGAATACACTTCACAACGATTACCGATTAGGTAATGTCGCCAAATCTTAAGTGCATGGATCACAGCGGCCAACTCCAAGTCATGGGTAGGATAGTTAAGTTCATGATGTCTCAATTGCCTTGATGCATAGGCAACTACCTTGCCTTCTTGCATAAGGACACAACCGAGGCCTCGACGAGAAGCGTCACAAAAGATATCGAAGCTTCGACGGACATCAGGGAGAACAAGAACGGGAGCGGTGGTCAATCGCTTCTTAAGTTCTTGGAAACTTTCCTCGCAATGGTGCAGCAAAAGCTAAACGGGGAAGAGGTTAAGCTCACCAGGGGTTCACTGAAGATGATGACGGGGTTGGGGTGGACGGAGGATGAACGGAGCAGCCCGCGGCGAGGATCGTGGCGGTGCGGGGATGCCTCAACGCGAGGGGGCGACTGGGCCAAACCGGCAACACCGGTGGTACCATGAGCTTCGCAATACCACGTAGAAGCTCAGGAGGCGAGGATTGGGAAATGGGGTCTTACCAGCACCGGAGAAGAAGGGGGCACTGGCGGCCGCGAGCTCCAAAACACCAATCCCGCCGCCTCAGAGGAAACCCAAAATAGGGTGAGGGTTAAGCACCACAGAGGTAAGAGGAAGGAGCAGGAGGAAGAATCGGGCGAGGAGCCAGCGGAGCACCGTCGGCGGCAGGAGCTCCAAGCTCGGCAATGGCGGAGATGGGCGCTGGGTGGTATGGGCTCGCTCAAGCTCGGAGGGTGCAAGAGAGAGCTGCGGGAGAGGAAAGGAAGCCAAAGGAGGTGACCGGGGGCTTAAGTAGCGGGGAAGAGCGAGAGGCACCGTTGCTCGCCTCGGGTTCTCGCTGCCGCTACGATCGCCGTGGCGGCGGGAGCGATTGAGACGACGACTCAACGGGCGGTGGAGTGGCGGGCATTTAATGCGCTGCAGACACCGTTGCGAGGTCGCGGATGGGACGAGCACGCTGCGCACCACGCTCGGCCCGCCATGGCGCGGCGCCGCGAGCGAGAGGAAGGCGACGACGGCCAGCCGTACGATCTGCATCCAAGAGCTAACACGCGATCGAGTTGAAACGGTGTCGGGCAAACGTCGACCGCCCGATTGAAATCCAACGGTCGAGAATCAGAGGGCAACCGGAGGGGTCCGAATGCCTACACGAATGCGAGCCGTTCGATGGAGATCCAACGATCCAGAGCGCGCGCGCCCGCTCGCCCGCGCCGGGTGCGGTTAGTTGACTCGGCCGAGTTAGTTGGCTCGAGCCCGAGTCTGACTCGCACCCGAGGAACAGTGCAAACCAGTTAGGTTTTGAATTTTAAAGGCTGAAACTTTGGGGATTTAATTGAGGTATCAAATCAACTCCAAAATTCATGAAATTTTAACTGGAGCTTGCTTACCTTGGGGTTTACCTCCCATAAAATTTCCAGAGGTTTTTGTGCACTGAATTTTTCTCAAGAAATTCCAGAAGGCTATTACAAAGGTTTGACCAAGGTTTGACTTGCCTCTAAAATATTTCAAATAATTTCCAAAAATTATGAAATAATTCAGATGGGTCACAAGGCAACCTTAGAACCCAGGGAAAATTATTACCAAGGTTTGACACAAGATTTGACCAAGGAGGTTGTTGACTTTAGATAATTGAGGGTTTTGATTTTGAATTTCCCAAAATTCTTTTACAAGAATTTTCAGAAAAGTTCAAAAGCACAAGGATGTAAGAAAAGTTTTAATTTACCCTCAATTTCTTACATTTGAAACACAAGCCAAAATGGGGATGTTACACCTCCAGCGATGATACAAATTAATGTGTAGTTGATGCGCGAGTGGCTCGATCTTTCATGGTACAGTACCAACAAGCTTGTATCTCCTTGTTCAACCTTGCACAATTTCCCTTCTTAGCTGAAGCACACCAAGGGTAGCACAACCTTTAGCCGAAGCAACACAGGCAAGATGATAGAATTTGGTTTTACACTAGTTCAGCTATGAGTAACTGAATAGATGCAACGCACGAATAAAAAATATGCCAACTGATCTTGAGAAGAAAGAACGACAAGAAGGATCCACAAGGAATCACAGAAATAAGAGGGAAACTGCAACACCTCCAATCCTCACGTGACACACAAACCCTAGATGGGATTTTTCGATCAACACACACACATATGCGCCACAATGCCATCATGGTTTTTTTGGATTTTTATTCAATCTATATTTTCTGCTCCCCTTCACATGGCCGAATCCCTAGGCTTTATATAGCCTTGCACACACACAACTTGGTCGTGGCTGACTCTAACTCACGCACAAGAGTTCTACTCGGTTTCAAGTGCCTGAAACCGACTCCAACTCAAGCACAAAATACCCACTTGGATTTAATGACTAAACACACACCGCTAGGACTCTTACTTTCGGAAATTAAGACAGAAAAATAGCAAATGAAGATCTTGGAATTAAATCATCCAAAGAATTCAGAATTGAATCCGATTGGGACTTCCATAGTTCCCACGTGAAGTATCTTTTCCAAATTGACTTTGGTTTCTGAACCTTCTTCTTTTGGCTTACATGCACCACCAAACCAATGCCACAAGCTTGCTTCCTGGCTTGCCCTCGGCTTCCCCTTGCACGGCTCCAACCCGTGTGCTCGCTGCTCTCCTTGGCGTCCATACAGCCCATACGGTCCAATCACCCGTATCATATACACTCCAACCGCACTCCTTCGACCACCACATGCCCAATCACCTTCCTCGCTCTCGGCCTTAACAAGCTCTTTGTTTCCTTCTTGTTGCAAAACAGTACCAAACTGAGACTTAGCACTAGAATGCAATTTAGGAATACTCAACAAAGTAGTAGATGCACTTAGGGTTGTACCGTCCTCCCCTTCTTGAAGCAAAACTGTCATCGGTTTTGGGTTAACCTCCACGGCCTTGTTATTGCTAACCACCACCAAGGCACCGTTGATTTCTTCATCGGTCTTGGATAGCAATGCATAAAACTCTTCCTTGTGCATAAAAGTATACCGTTTGGACCGTTCTTGATGTGTAGCATTCAAATCAAATTATCATGGACGTCCCAATAAAAGATGACCAGCATGCATAAGTACGATATCACACTTCACCTTGTTTACACATCCATCAATAGTAAAGGGCACTTTCACCTTATGTGTGATCTTCATTTTGCCAGTGTTGTTGAGCCACTAAATGTAGTATGGTTTTGGATGCCTCCACGTAGATAATGAGAGTGCTTCCATCACATCCTTACCAACCATGTTACTCGAACTTCCGCTATTAATAATCTACTTACATACCTTGTCCTTGATCTTGCAATCGGTTTGAAAGATATGGTGTCATTGTCTCTTCTCCACAACAATGGTGTTATCACACTACACCCTTTGAGCCATCAAACTAATACCGTCCATCTTTGGATCACAAATAATAACCTCTCGCTTTTCAGCATCATCAGAGTCATCACCCTTGTGTTCAAATTCATCACTATCACTCTTTGTTGTATACCCTTCATGTGTGAGCAACACCTTTTTCAAGTTTGGACAATCTTTCTTCATATGTGCCCTACCCTTGCACTTGAAGCACTCAGTATTGCTAATTCTCATCGTAGAAAAAGCACTATAATCAACCAGCGATGCCTCTTTGCTTGCTGTACTCATAGCCTTTGATGTTTCCTTGAATGAACTCCGAACAGGCGTAGTAGATGCATGCGGTTTGGGACTTTCTCCCACATCTCCTTCATGCAAATTGGTGTGCCTCCATGTGCTAGAGTTGGTTCGGCCACTCCTTGTTTGTGTGTCCTTCACCCACTGTTTAGCACGCTCTGTTTGATAAAGTAGCTCTTGCATAGTGTTGTATTGCATCAAATCAACTCAATTTGCACATCATCGTTCAACCACTCAAAGAAATGTGTCATAGTCGCCTCCGTTGACTCACGTGCACCTGTACAGATCATGAGCACTTGCATATCTTGATAGTATTCACTCACCGACTAGGAAATTTGATAATGTCGTCACAATTTTGTTGCAACGTCCTTGTGTAGTATGTTGGCATGAACCTTCCCCGCATAACTCGCCTCATTTCCTTCCATGTGTGAGGACGCTCCCTTGCACGGTTCAATTGATCCCATCAAATAATAGTGTATTTGGTGAACTCAATTAAAGCCATATGAACCTTCGTGTCCTCTAAGTAGTGGTGGTTCTCAAAAAATATGATTGACATGTATTTCTCACTCCAAATAAGCCTCCAGATCAGCCCTACCCTTGAACTCTGGTATGGTGATTTTGATTCAACCAATACTGTCATCTTCACGTTCAACACCTCTTCCATGATATCTTCTATGTCCATCACCTTGGTGGTCAAAGAAATCACACCTCGGATGCTACGGTACGCCTCCACGACCATCGTACATGTTTGTAGGGATACGGGTAGGCTACGCTAGCAACAATTCAAAAATCTACCACGTAAACCAGGATGCCAAGCAAGTTATATGATCACAGATCATTACCACCAGACGCGCAGTGCAGCGGAAGTAAAGTCGGAGCAGCTTCGTCCGACGAAGAACACGTCAATGTAGTGGTCGTAGATGATCGTCCAACCTCCTAGTGGTCGATCGTCTTCTCCAACAACCTCTGCCGTTCCTTGTGAAGATCGCGGATCGTCCTCAGTGCAACAGCAACCGCAGTAGCGCCTCTACGGTATCCACACGTCCTGAGAAGGAACAACCGTACGCCGGTGTGCTAGCACCAAGTCGCACGGGAAGGCTCTCTCAAGAAGATGACGGCTAGGGTTTCGGTGGAAACAACTCACGTGTCTCTCTTCTCCCAAAAACTAGCCTCAAGCATCTCCTTATATAGTGCCCCGTGTCGGATCCTATCCGAACACATTTAATGAATCGTATTCGTACTGGTTTGTTCCATCCCATTAAGTGTGTGACCCGTTAGGTTTATGTGTAATCGGTTGTGACTCGGAATACCTTTCCGATCACGAGTCGTAGCGGTCCCTAGCAGGACATAACGATTCCCGAATACACACAAATTATATCGGACGAACCTTAATGCAATGTGATCTACGACTAGGTCCTCATCACTTACGACCAGGTCTTATCTTTATACGACCAGTTCGCACTCGGTCACGACCAGTTCGTAACTCCTTACGACCAGGTTTCGACCACTCTGTGATTTCGTTCGATCAGTCTACGACTTGCTCGTATCACCATACGACTTGTCTGGAGCTGATCGAACTAAGCGACTTACTCTAGTATTTTTCCTTTGCCTCACGATATCTGGTTTGAACTCCAGGTGAGATAATGTGTCATCCATGGACTGTTCAATACTTTCTCGATCGAGTTGTCGGATAACCTTATGTGGTCGAACACTTCGACCACTAGTGGCATGGCCATGCACTTTCTTTATCCGACCACTTCGATGGGCCCAGAGACATCTCTCCTGTTATGTTAGGAGGGGCAAATCCATATCCACCACCACATCCTCCGCATGTTTCATAGCATACCCGAAAGCTACCTTTATAACTACTCATTTACGAGTAGCGTTTGGCAACCCCTAAGAGTGCTATTACACATATAGGGAACCATGCTGATCTCAGGTCTAAGGATTATACATCATTATTGCTTGAGACCAACTAATGACACACAGGATCATAACAATCTCAATAGTGTCTCAAGGTGGGTCGATCCAACCCCATGTTCTCTAACATGTGTTCACATTACTGATTCAATATCCCTATATCCATGATCTGTGAAGCATGGTCATCAATCAATATATGCGCTGGTCGTAGAGTCACTGGTGTTCCGATCAGTGACATTCGACCAAGGATATTTTTAGAACGACATCATACAAGTCGAAGAGTTTCACCAACAAGTCACATACTCGTTGATCTTCAGAACTAATGATTCATTCAAGGAACAGAATAACATTTATTCAAAACTCATAAACATAGACGTGATACAATCATCTCCATGATTGCCTCTAGGGCATATCACCAACAATGTTATCATCAGCACCATAGTAGTGATCACTGTCATGGGACATAGCACGCCGACGATGGTTCGGCCCATGCTTCCCTCGCACGCCACCCCCTCCCGGTGGTGATAGCCTCTCCTCCAAGCAACGGATGGACAAGTTCAGATTGTTGAGACCCTCGTTGAGTTGAGCGCTCAACATGTTTTGCACCTCCTAAAGTTGCACATTCAAGCCTTCGATGCCCTTGTCGAGATTAGCACGTAGCACGTCCTCTCAACGATGGAAATAGGCTGTAGTAGCATTGAATTGAGCACGCATATCCGGTGTTAGAGTTGAACCGTAGATGGGCGGCTCCATGTCTTCACTCGAGCCACCATTGGAACCATGCTTGCTAGTTCCTGACATGATGATCACCCTGAAATCGGCTTGAAAAATATCGTGTACCATGAGCAACCATGCTCTGATACCAATATGATATGGATCAACGTATAGTTGATGCGCGAGTGACCCGATCATTCACAGTACTGTAGCAGCAAGCTTGTATCTCCTTGTTCAACCTTGCATAATTGCCCTTCTTAGCTGAAGCACACCAAGAATAGGACAACCTTTAGCCGAAGCAACACAAACAAGATGATAGAATTTGGTTTTCCACAAGTTCAGCTATGAGTAACCGAATAGATGCAACACACGAATCAAAAATGCGCTAACCGATCTTGAGAAGAAAGAACGATGAGGAAGACCCACAAGGAATCACAGAAATTAGAGGAAAACTACAGCCCCTCCAATCCTCAAGCAGCACACAAACCCTAGATAGGGTTTTTTGATCAAACGCACAAACATATGTGCACACAACACCATCATGGCTTTTCTGGATTTTTATTCAATCTATATTTCCTACTTCCCTTTACATGGCCGAAGCCCTAGGCTTTATATAGCCTTGCACATGCACACAGCTTGGCTGAGGCCGACTCCAACTCACACACAAGCGTTCCACTCGGCTTCAAGTGGCCAAAACCAACTCCAACTCAAGCACAAAAGGCCCACTTGGATTTATTGACCAAACACACACCACTAGGACTCTTACTTTCGGAAATTAAGAGATAAAAACAGCAAATAATGTTTTTGGAATTGAATCATCCGAAGAATTCGGAATTGCATCAAATTGGGACCTTTCCGAATTGACTTTGGTTTTGGAACCTTCTTCTGTTGGCTTACATGCACCACCAAACCAGCGCCACAAGCTTGCTTCCTAGGTTGCCCTCGGCTTCCCTTTGCACGGCTCCAACCCGTGCACTTGTTGCTCTCCTTAGCGTCCATACAGCCCATACCATATGCACTCCAGCTGCAATCCTCCGACCACCACATGCCCAGCCACCTTCCTCGCTCTTGGCCTTAACAAGCTCTTTCTTTCCTTCTTGTTGCAAAACAGCACCAAACTGAGACTTACCACTAGATTGCAATTTAGGAATACTCAACAAAGTTGTAGATGCACTTAGGGCTGTATCACGTGGCTTCCCGGCGGCCCTTCAAAGGTGAAAATCTGGCGACAGTGCCCTCCCCTAGTGAGCTGGATCCGACGGCAGTGCTCCTCCTCGGCCTCCCGGTGGCCGGATCTAGAGGGGTTGCCCCTTCCCCGTATTCCTGGTGGGCACATACGATGGAAGTAGCCGACGATTCATCCACCCGTTGGCAGCAATGACAACAACCAGTATGGGAAGCGTGTTTTGTGCTATTTTTTTAATCGTTGAGACTAGGTATCAAGCTTGAGGCCCGCACCCATGCTAGGGTCAGTTTCACTTTTTGCTGGAATGTATCGGGTCGACTCCAAAGCCTCTCTCTCCTCATTAGGACCTTCTTTTGGAGCACATTGTGGATGCCCTTAGCCCCAAAGATGTCTGGCTAGTGTAAAGTGAAAATTATTTTAAAACGCCCAGGTGCAAAGTGAAACTATTGAGGCAAAGTGAAACATCAAGCAATTTGTTGTTTAAAATATGGACAATATTTTAATTTCAGATTTTATTATGAGGCAAAGATCACAAATAACTAGAGATGCATAAAGTAGTGCCAATAGCATGCAACTCATTGTACTTCTAAGCAAACACAATAATAGGATTATAACATAGTAGTTTGGTCGCACAACCAACTTATAGTCGGGCTTGATGAAAAACAGGAAGCAATGCAGACTCGATGCAGTGTAGAACGTAGATGAAGCAGTGAAGCGAGCGGTCACGTAGATGCGCCGCCCGAAAACTTTATTGACGCCATGTGCAGGTACTCTTTGTAGCAATGGTTCGGAGATATCCGCTCATCCTTACTCCCCGGTGCACGCTGAGGACAAGAGATGGCTTGGTTCGATAGCACAACACACCAGCACATTAGAACAGAGAGGAAGAAGAAGAAATGAAAGTAAATCAATTTTTCTCAGTCTGGATGTCTCCAGATCCTTTTAAGGTCGAGACAATTACTCTATAGTAACTACATAATAAAGCGCATAATGAACCACTGGTCACTACTAATTGAAAAAATAATTAATGGTAATTAAGCAATGTTTATCAACTCCTGACTATACCCTGGTCTACAACTCTGACCAGTGACCACACTGGTCTTTCGCCCACATTGGTCTTCTGAGTGACAACACTAGTCTTCCGAATGACAACACTAGTCTTCTGAATAGTATAGTTCGACCAGTATCAAAGGTGAAAGAGAAATACACGGTTAGCAAAAGAAATATGGACTAGGTTTACGACATGTTCACGGTCGCACGTCACAGTCACAAGTCACGCGATTACCACGCGAATATACACGCGCACATGTGCACGTGTGTTTGTGACTTTAACTATAGTCCTTCTCATGTTATCCCATGCCATGTGTCATATGTTTCAAGGGGTGACAATAACTTCACCTTTTAACTCCCCCCCCCCCCACACCACTTGGCTAGGCAGTATGAGACTAAACCATGCATTCTTTGGAATTTAAGGAATGAATGTGCATTTATACTTATGGCCTCAATTCTAACATTTACGTGGCGCAATGTACAATTTACTTTAATGCTATTATAGTGGCTTACAACAAAGAACCACAAAATTGTGTGTTTTGAAGCAAATGCATGAATTTTTGGTGTCCCGCAACAAATGCCATAAAATTGCGATCTCCCGTAGCCAACTTTGCCAAAAACAGAATGATCTATTGGGAGTTGTTTTCTCATATACTCTGCATGATTAAGTCCTCCAATTTGACTAAAGTTTAATCGAGCTAAGTTGTAATCAGGTACTGCAACTCAAAGTACTGTTTACTCCGTTACTAATCGGAGTACAATTTCTTTTGCAGCTGAGGGCAGATTGTGGTTGACATGCAGTGTGAAGCCAAAGCTGCTGTCAATGTCAGCAACTGTCACTAGTTTTTTCATTATACGGTTTAATCGGCTCACTGTACACTCAAATCTTGCAACAACTTTATTGCTGTATTACCTCTAGTCCAAAATAGAATTCGTTTGATGGTTTCTCACGGTCTTAACGGCAACATTTTGACCGCTAGATCCACTATTTTATTTGTTCATCATTTTTGTGTGACCAATTTTTGATGATATGGTACATGTGTCTCGTGGCTAAAGGTCATAGTTCAAGTCTAGTGAATCTACGTGGTTGGCTTGTTTATTATGGATTTCCGGTGTTTGAATATCTCGGTTGCTGAGCCTCGTGGTTTGAACTTTGAACCCCACTAACTATACGCCGGGTGGGTTTATTGTGGATTTTCCGTGATTTAGTCCCGTCATCTCTGGGTTCAAGTCCCACAGAACAACCGATGTGTTTATTGTAGACTTTCTAAGATTTCAACTCACGATCTTGCGGTTGCTGATTGTTAAAAAAAAAACCTTTAGGTTGCTGAGCCTTAGTTATAAGTTATAACTATGTTAACCAACTTTTAACTCTAGGAAAAAAACAAATACCGAGAAAACTTCACTGCATGCAAACCATGACGACGTCTATATTCGAATTAGTGGTAGCAATTAGTCCTTTCTGTAGTTGGACATGTTAAACAAGTAGTAGCAGGTCGAATGAAGGTTGGGTAGTGACTACTGTGCCCATCGAATCGCTACATAAGCTATTCCTTCCGTATGGTGTTGGATGAAGATAGGAACAACAGCAAAAACTCGGTATAAAACTGGGTTAGGTGTCAGGATCTGAATATGCAAATTTGGATATTTGTGTATTCTGTACTGGTCTAGAATCACACCAGTATGTACAGTGATAACATCGATAAAATATCAATCATTCAACTAAATAACTAAGAAAGTAACAACTTATTATTAAACAATAGCAGCAAACCTTATGGTCAAGGTTTACATAACTTGCCACGCAGGGTTTAAAAGACAAATAAAACTCTTGCAACGAAAATAAAATAACTTGTGATGGCTATCTAACATGCCCACAGACCATCGAGACGGGAGCACATTTTAGTTTGCATAATCTTCAAAGTACTTATATACTCTAAATTCTCTAGTTCTTCTTCAGCAACTGATCAACAATGTATATAGCCGCGAGTACATAGAGTACTCAGCAAGCCGCAGGGAACATTATGCAATTAATATTCATACAATGCTTGAACAAAGGAATAGTCGTGTGGTTATTTTGCAGAAAGCAAAGGTTGACAGTAAATACAATAAATAGATTATGAAGGGTAATTGGAAAGACATAATATATAAAGTAAACAATTACTTTGAAACAACCAATGAATTACCCGTTCACTTCCCTACCAAATCACTATCCAAAGTTTTATGAAAACTCTATACCTCGTGTGAAATTTCTAAGCATTATCTATAACCAGAGACACGGCTATTCGAATAGTTTTTAACACTCTGCAGATGTTGTACAACTTTACCCACAAGAGATAATTAGCTTATAATGTCCGTCTAATACACTTCTATATGTGTGCGACTAAGTAATTATCACAAAACCTTTACAAAGCTGTCTTAACCCAGTTCTATCTGCTAAATTTCACCACCGAGTCGAAGGTCCCTCTTGCGCCATGCAATTCTAACCGTCAATCCCGGAACTCACACCACATATGACAGAATCAAAGAAGACATTGCAAATTAATTAGCCAAATTCATCCCATACTGAACATGTGGTTGCATGATATGACCCAGTTCAATAGCGCACAAGATTAAGTTCTTAATGATCACTCAGACGAGACTATCTAATCCTAATGTGCACAAGTCACCCTCTTTACTGCACGATCACTGCCATCAAATTGACCGATACAAGAAGTATCAACTCAAAACTATGTTGGCGTAATGCAGAGTAGCTCCGTATTTGCATAACCCACAACTTTGAACAAATACAAAGTCACTTAAAATTTTAGAAAGAAATAGTGTTTGAAATGAAGGGCCGAATTTATAATGTAAGCAGTAAGCTTATCAAACATAGAACTGCCAGTCCCTCAATATATATAGAGAGAGTGTTGCCAGGCAGAAGTTCGCCTCTTGAAGTTGGGATATGGCCATATGGGAGTCCCCATTGAATTGGTTGTAAACTTGTGGTCCTCATTTTCATTTTCTTGTTGAGCTCTCTTAATACAAGATCTGCATTTCTCCTTCGTGTTCTCCAAAAATAATAACCGTGTTGAGTTTCATCAGTACCCCATCCTTATTATTTCTGGTCCTCGTTGATGTCATACAATTCAAAGTTAACATCTACAAGCAAATGGAAGTTATCAGTTAGTACAAATTTACCGTCACATTTAAAATTTAGACATATTATGCAATTCAATGGATTTTATTCTGGGGTCACTGTTAGAATTATCTTGTTGTAGCACAACATAAAGGTTATTTCCGTGCGGACAATGGACAAATATTAGAAAATACTAGTTAAGTGCGCGTGTGTTGCTACGAAACATCTCATAAATGTAATAGTTTATCAAATAAAGTAGATATAATATATCTCAATTAGTCAAAGCCATGGTTTTTAAGGCGTCGCCTAAGCGTCGCTTAAGCGATGCTTGGGCGGTAAGGCGGTCGGGAGCATGTCGCCTTGCCGTCGCCTTGCCAAGGAAGCCTAAGGCATCCGCCTCAAGGACAAGGCGTCTCTATGGCGTCCATTAGGCGGCATATGGCGTCGGAAAGCTCCAAGGCGGCCGCCATAAGAAGGGGTGGAGGAGATAAAAGATATGGGATGAGGGGGGCAAGCGGGAAAAACTTGTCGCGTACCCGCGTGCGTGAAGCCGAACGACCGAAGCCCTAGCGCCGCCTCCATCCCCATCGCGGCCTCCATCCCTGAAGTGGCTCGCCGACGACCATCTGCTGCGCCACCGTCCCGCCTCCATCCCCATCGTGGCGTCACCCTCTCCGCTCCAGATCCAGGTTTGCTCCATCCCCTCCCAGCCTCCCTCCCGGCCTCCCCCTCCTCCCCCTCCCTCCCTGGTCTCCATCTCCACCTCCTCCCCGGCTCCCCCTCCCTTCTCCCCGCCTCCACCTCCCTCCCTTCTCCACGCATCGCCGGCGATGCGGGGAGAAGGGAGGGAGGTGGAGGCCGGCAGGAAGGGGGAGCCGGGGAGGGAGGGGCCGGGTCGCCGCTGGGAGGCGATGCGGGGAGAAGGGAAAAGGGAGGGAGGCACCTGGTCGCGTGAGCGTCGGCAGATGGCGAAGTGGCTGGCGAATAGAGGAGCCGCATTGCTTTATGCGCTGAAGTGCATTGCTTTATGTTGCTGCTACTGTGCTGAACTGCTGCTGCTGATTATTACTTCTCTCTGATCTTTTTAATGCAGAAGCCAAAAAAATGGACTTATGTTGCTCATTATTCATTTACCTTGTTACTTGGGAGAAGAGGAGAGGAGAGATTGTCAACAAGGTATGTCACTCAATCCGTATTTACTCAATTAATTGGAATACAATTTGTATCTATTACATTTATAACAATCTATATGTTGAAACTTGCAAGGGGGTGGATACTACATGAGAGAAGAGCAATTGGAAAAGGGGGATGGGTGCTACATGGACTCAATAATTAGCAACAAGGTACATATGCTGCTAAAATGCTCATTTTATTTGCTGTCTTAGCGCCTTAGGACGTTGGTAAGGCGTCGCCTCGCCTCGCGCCTTACCGCTTAAAAGGTGTGAAGGGGGTGGGTCGCCTCGCCTCGCCTTACCGCCTTAAAAACCATGGTCAAGGCGCGTGGAGCAACACAAAAGAGCGGGGGTGGACAGGAGAAAGTGAGGCTCATCCAAATCCGGCCAGTGGAAGCAACGGTTGGAAGGGGGCGAAGGCGCGCAGAGCAGAGCAGAAGAGCGGGGGTAGAGACGAGGGCGAAGAGGAGGAAATGCAGGTGACATCGCAGGCGATGCGAGGAGAGTAGGGAGTAACAATGCGAGAAGATAGTTTGCTAATAACATGGCCTACATGTCAGTATGGAGGGACATGGGTGGAAAGGTGGGGAGGAGAGGACGGACGACCACTGACTCCAATTTTGAAATAGTGGAGATACTTTGCCCGGACCTCTTCTTTGCTTTATATGAAAAATAATAGGCAAAGAAAGAAGTTCTTCCAAGAGACACATTACTGTTGGACCATTTGGCCGGTAAGAATACAGGATTGAACAGTATAAATACTAATTTGCCAAAGATACTGTTCAGCGTCGAGAAGATCTTGTAACCAAAAGCAGAACAAAATGATATAAATTACAGTGGAAATGTACTATTTAAAAAAGATAAGTTGCAAGTGAATGTTTTTTTAAAAAATTTTGGCCAGGAGCTCTGGCATTCAATGTTAGAAGGAGATGAGCACCCGTTGCCAAGCCGAGGGTCGAACACCGGCGGTCAGTTCTCGTCTGAATTACGTATACCTAGTTATGTTTTTGTTTTTCTTTCCCTTTCTGTGAGGAGATGTCACGGTCTCGCATATGGCCAACCGTTCACTAGCCGTGGGAATGGGCTCAGCCCAGAATTGATCTTTTGGCTTCTTAAACCCTCTTCATTCTTCCTCCCTGTTCTTCTTCCCCTCTTGGCTCTCTTTTTCCTGGCTTCCCCAATTCCCCGCTTCTCTTCCCACTTCACCCCAAAATCCACTCTAAATCCTTGTATCCAGTAGTTGGTTCGTAATAGGGGAACGCTAGATTATGAAAACAGCTCGTTACTAAATAGCAAGTGAATGATGGATAAGTCTCTGTGTCGGCTTTTTGTGTGTCGGTTTCTTTTTGCTTTTGCTTTTGCTTTAGCATCTTAGACTAGCTTTTGCTTTTGCTTTAGCATCTTAGACTAGCTTTTGACTAGCATCTAGGACAGCATCTTTGCTTTAGCATCTTAGAGGACATAGAGGACTGAGCATCTAGGACAGAGCATCCTAGACTAGCATATGCTTGGATATGCTCTGCATATGCTTGGCATATGCTTGGCTATTTAGCCCTATAAATATGTATCCCCAACCCTCAGTTGGCATGGCATTGTGAAGAGAAATATACAAGAAAAATTGCCCCATCTCCAAGTGTCATCCTCTCCATGAGAGTAAGGATCTTGCTATCACCAATAGTAAGAGTCCAGCGACTAACAAGATTGTGAAGAGAAATATACAAGAAAAATTGCCCCATCTCCAAGTGTCATCTTCTCCATGAGAGTAAGGATCTTGCTATCACCAATAGTAAGAGTCCAATGACTAACAAGTGGTATCGAGCTATACTATCCTCGTAGCCCGAGCATCTCTCGCTCATCTCCTTCTCGACCTGCAGCAGCATTTCACCGGTAGCAGCGAGCCTCGCCGCCCACGCCACTCCTCTCCGAGACGGGCGCAGCTTGTCGGCGCCTCTCTCCACGCAACACCCCGAGAGCGCGCCATGTCCGCAGAGTAGTCTCGCTGCTCGGCCGCTCGAGCACGCGCGGCGTCGCCGACGGCCGAGCTTCGCGCGCAGCAGCGCGAGCGAAGCGGCAGCAGCGCCGCAGCGCGCAGCGGCGCCGAGGCCGGCGGCGGCGAGCCGGGCAGCGGCGGCGCGAGGTGGAAGAAGAAGGCGGCGGCAGATGCAGCGCGCGGCGGCGCAGCAGAGGTCAAGGTCTGCGCGCGGCAGCAGCAGCTCCATCTCGCGATGGCAGCGACGCGACCTTGAGCTGCCGAGGGAGGAGGCGCGAGGCGAAGCGGCGCAGATGGGTAGCCGCGCACGCCACGAGCTTGGCGGCAGTCGACAGCGCGGTCGCGCGATGGCGCCTCGAGGAGGCGCGCGGCGGTGGCGCTCGAGGAGGCGCGACGGCGGTGGCGCTCGAGGAGGCGCGCCGGCGGTGGCGCTCTGGAAGAGGCGCGACGACAACGGCGGCAGACGGTCGATAGAGAGCGCGCCTTCACTGCGAGCGTGGCTCTCTCCCGACCGGCATCGTGGTTACCACGGGTTCCGTGTCGTTGTCGGACGCCGCCCCGGCGGTGGGTGGCCTACCCTCACCAAGGCCAACTACGCCGAGCGGCGCGGTGATGAAGGTGAGGCTCAGTGCACGGCACATGTGGGAGGCGATTCGATGCGGCGACGCCGACCACGATCAGATCGACGGCGCTGGATGCCTCATCGCTGCAGCCCCGCCGAGATGCGCTTCGCTCTCCAACAAGAAGATCGCCAAGGAGGCTTGGGACGCCATCCTCGCGCACGACGGCGGCGGCCGCGCCGCAAGTCCACACTGCAGGCACTTCGCACGGAGTGGGAGACCCTGGCCTTCAAGCCAGGTGAGGACGTTGATGACTTTGCTCTCCATCTCAACACTCTGCTGCAGAAGTTGGTACAGTTCGGCGACGACACCTACAGCGAAGAGAGAGCTGTCGAGAAGCTCTTTCGCTGCGTCCCCGAGAAGTACAAGCAGATAGCTCAGTCGATCCAGTCTCTGCTGGACCTCTCCACGATGTCGATCGAGGAGGCGATAGGTCGCCTCAAGGTCGTCAACAGTGATGAGCCACAGTCCCTCTCGGGACCCGTCACCATTGGCGGGAAGCTCCTCCTCACTCGGGAGGAGTGGGCTGCCGGCCAAGGTGACAGGAAGAAGGGGGAGCCTTCTTCCACGACAGGCGGCCGCATACGTGGCAAGCGCGGCAAGCCGCGCAAAGACGCCCAGGCATGGGCACGAGGACGTGCCGAGGGTGATGACCGTGGAGGCGCCCAGGGCGGCGCCGCTGGCAAGCAAGAGCCGGCACGAGACGACTCTTGCTACAATCGCGCAAGCTTGGTCATTGGGCTGTGGATTGTCGACGACCACGACGCAGCCAGCCCACGCCGCGACAAAGTGAGGAGGAGGAGCACCCGGCTCTGTTCATTGCTCAGGCGAGCATTGAACTACCTCCAGCGGCACCGGCCGCAGCGGCTCTCCTCCACCTTGACGAGCCAAAAACACACGTCCTCCTCGGCGACAGTTCCGGCAACGACATGACCGGTTGACGGGAGTTCTTCGCCGAGCTTGACTCTAGCGTCCGAGGCTCCGTCAAGTTTGGGGACGCCTCCGGCGTGGAAATCAAGGGCGTCGGCTCCGTCATCTTCGCGCCAGGATCGGGATGGCTCAGATTCCTCACAAGGAGACACACAAGACTTAGGGGGAGATTGATGGATAAGTCTCTGTGTCGGCTTCTTTTTGCTTTTGCTTTTGCTTTAGCATCTTAGACTAGCTTTTGCTTTTGCTTTAGCATCTTAGACTAGCTTTTGACTAGCATCTAGGACAGCATCTTTGCTTTAGCATCTTAGAGGACAGAGCATCTAGGACAGAGCATCCTAGACTAGCATATGCTTGGCATATGCTCGGCATATGCTTGGCATATGCTTGGCTGTTTAGCCCTATAAATATGTATCCCCAACCCCTCAGGTTGGCATGGCATTGTGAAGAGAAATATACAAGAAAAATTGCCCCATCTCCAAGTGTCATCCTCTCCATGAGAGTAAGGATTTTGCTATCACCAATAGTAAGAGTCCAGCGACTAACAAGATTGTGAAGAGAAATATACAAGAAAAATTGCCCCATCTCCAAGTGTCATCCTCTCCATGAGAGTAAGGATCTTGCTATCACCAATAGTAAGAGTCCAGCGACTAACAGTGAATACTATTGAATTTAACAATCTCGTACCACAGGGCAGGATTTTTTCTGTACATAATTGATCTATTTGTGGAAGTTAGAACTGACATTAAGACAAAGCAGATCTGTTTCTTAATCATAACCCAAAGCAACGCAGACTGATGAAAAGCTTTAAGTAGTCAGTAAACCTATGAGTAAAGAAGACTTCAAGTTCCTGAAATGCAGTTTTAGTTGATGAGATGCTCATTTGTAATCCTACATGAAGTAAACGGCGACATACTGTGTTTCTTAAATTGTGAGAGGTATTTTGCAAGAAAGAAATACTTACATACAGTTTGTCAAATGGTCCTCCGTCAAACATCAGAGATAAGACATGTTAGATGCTTATTATTCTCTGGAACTGTCTTCCAAAATCTGGACTTCTGGAGCAGATGGAAAACAGGGGCATCCTTCAATGTCATACTTCAGTTGGTCAAGGGACTGCAGACCATCTATAGAAGCTAGCACCGCACAATCTTTGATGCTCAACTTGGTCAATGCCTTGCAGGAAAGAAGCCTCACTGATGCTAAAGTTGAACACTTAGATACTTCGAGTTCAGTAAGGGAAAAGCCATCCAAATATGACATATCCTCCTCAGAGGAAGGAGAACCTCTGCATGCGGTGCCACAATCGAAATCAAACTTCACCTCCTTCAATGAAGACATACCAACCAAGGATAGCTTCTCCAGAAATGGCAATTGATTGAAGGGTGGTAGGATCTCCATTCCTGTACAATCGTGAAGATATAGACTTTCTAAGTTGTTGATGGAGAAATTTTCTCCCAACCAGGATGGAGTGGCACCTATGTAATTTATGATATGGAGATGCTCAAGACGATCATGTGGTTGAAGACCCTCCAGTACTTCCTTCGGAAAAGCAGTATTACCACTTGTTCTTCCCCATGACAGTGACAGTGTCCTGAGATGCTTTTTATCTTCAATCCTTGCACATCTAGCCTCATCCTTTTTTATGACATTCTCAAGATTAAAGATTCTAAGTGATCCTCTTATCTCATTCAAGTTCTCCAGCTGTGAAATCTCAAAGCCACTCTCTGTTTGAACACGGTATTCTTTCAATTCTTGTAGAAATTTAAGTTCACCAACTCTTGCTATCTTTGAGTGCAAGTGTAATGTTCCTGACTCCGGAACAAGAAGATAGCGTAGATTTACAAGATTACTCATGCCTCTTGGCAAACAATCAAGACCACTCCAATGTCTTACGTCCAGTACCTGCAGGAAGTAAAGTCTACATAGAGCTTCAGGCAAAGGTTTTTGAGTTTCCAACGTGGATCTCAGTTCTAGATAACGAAGATGGATCAGCTTTGCAATACTGGATAGCAAAATGTCAGCATTAAAGAGCATTGCTGATAACCGAAGTACTCGGACATACTGTAGTTCCCCAAGAATCTTGGTAAACATTACAGAAAAAGTCTTATCATACGCACCAACTAGCATTAAACTGTCCAAGCTTCTTAAGATATCATCGTTTTGAATGGCAGTTAGCCCTTTTTCAAAGATTTTATTATGTTCTATGTTGCCATTTTGTTGCTTCTTGTATGCTGACTCAGTCCAGATGCTGACATGACTAACAGATGGGGAGACTGTTAGAGGACCTGAGCCATCTACAGTGAGGCATTCATCTACTGAGACACACTGTGCTACATCATGAATTAAATCATGCATGAGATAATAGGGAAATTCTTGTGACTCAAATTTTTCAAAGAAGCTCCTGTCTACCAAGTCATCAAAATAGTCACTTCCAGTATCTTCTATTCTCCTTCTGTCATCAACGAGAAGGCCAAGAGCAATCCAAATACGTACCAACTGTTCCTTGTGAAACTTGTAACCCTTTGGGAATAGAGCACAGTACGAGAACAATCTCTGAAGATGGTAGGGAAGGTGATTGTAACTAAGCATGAGTGCTGGCAGGATGTCATCACTGCTTCCTTGTAGTTTCCATTCAGCACCGTCTGAAATTCTCTGCCAGTAATCCTCTTCAAGTCTTCTTTTCAAAAGTGTGCCAACACTTTTTGCTGCTAATGGGTTTCCTCTTAACCTAGTGGCTATTTCCTTTCCAACTTTCTGTAATTTTTTTCGGCCTTGATAGTTTTCATCACCAAATATGCATCTTTTGAAAAAAAGCCAAAACACATCTTCCTTTAAACCACCCAAGTTAATGTGCTGCTCCATTGTGCTTGTCATTTTGGCAACTGATAATTTTCGAGTAGTCACCAAAACCACATTACCTGTGGTTTCTGTACATCTAAATGGAGCCAATAGCTTGTTCCAGCGTATCTCATTATCTTCCCACATATCATCCAAAACAAGTAGAAATCTTTTGGTCAAACATTTCTTAATACCATCTTGGAGCATACTAAAATTCTTAGTATGCCAGCCTTCAGAAATGCACTCTAGAATATCTTCTGTAAGCTTGACTTCGTCAAAGTTAACAGATACATAAATCCAAATCCTGATATCAAATTTACCTTTTACTTCTGGGTCATTGTACACTGTTCGAACAAGTGTTGTCTTCCCAACACCTCCAGTACCAATAATTGGAAGAACCGAAAGCTTTTGATTACTTGCTGTGCTATTCGTGATTAAATTTACAATCTGGTTCTTCTCCTGTTCCCTTGCGAAAACTTTAGTTTCAACGTAGCAGGCTCCTTCCTCCCGTGAGTTTGAGCTTGTGTTTTGAGTTGCCCGAGAAATTTCATCAAGTTTCTCTTGCTTGAGAGCCTTTCGAACATCCTCATTGATTTCATGTAACCGGTCCACAATATTTGTTATTCTCCGTGATATATCATCTTTACTTAGTTTCTTCTCTGGTGCTCCATCTAAAACTGTGTCCCCTTCAATCTTCCTCTCTGGAATCATTTTGTCATCTGAATCAGCAAGCTTCATTCTTTTCATTCCAGTCATGATATCATGACGCTCAATTTTTCTTTTGGTTGTCAAAGGACCATCCTCTTTATGCATGGCAGAATCTTTTGCATTGATTTTTACCGTGGACGATATATATTTACTCGTCTGATTGGCAAAACCTTTTGCAAATCGGATAAAATATTGTGCCTTTGATGAACTTGGGCTGCTGCAGTTGCGCTCCTTATCTTTGATCTGTTAGATATAGATTGAAAGCATTAGGGTACAATTGCATATCTTCCAACCATTTTTGAGCAGCATAAGCAAATTAATAGAATATGAAACACAAAATAGCTAGATCTAAGACTAAGAGCACAACCAAATTGTGTAGAGATCATGGGTAGATAATCCTAATCTTAGTGTGTTGAACAATTAGCAATAGTATCAAGGTGTTTGGAGAAACCCAAGTTTTCGGGTAATTCCTACTGCTGTCAGGTCGGAGGCGGTCTGACCGACCCTATGGGCGGTTGGACCGGCCGATGGCCGGTGATCTGACCAGCCTTGGGCTGGCGGTCAGATCGGTCGGGGCATAACGGTCAGACCGACCAAAAATGAAAAGTTGTATTTTTGGAATCAGCAAAAAATCACGTGTGTAGGAAGGTGAGAGGTGCGTTTGCACTTGGTCTCATTGAAAATAGAGTTTCGACAAAAAATTAGATAGAGTTTAAAGTTTCCAAAGAGTGTAGTTTGGAGACTTAGGAAAATTTCCTAAGTCCCTAGCGTTCTGACCGATTGGCGATCAGACCAACCGTGGGCAGTGTTGGTGATATGCCCTAGAGGCAATCGTAGAGATGATTATATCACGTCTATGTTTATGAGTTATTGAATAAATGTTATTCTATTCCTTGAATGAATCATTGGTTATAAAGATTAACAAGTATGTGACTTGTTGGTAAAACTCTTTAACTTATATGATATTGTTCTAAATTGTATCCCTGGTCGGATGTCACTGGTCGGAACACCAATGACCCTACGACCAGCGTATGTATTGATTGATGATCATGTTTCACCGGTCATGGATATAGATATATCGAATCAATGATGTGAGCACATTTAGAGAACATGGGGTTGGATAGACCCACCTTGATACACTATTGAGATTGTTATGATTATATATGTCATTAGTTGGTCTCAAGCAATGATGATGTATAATCCTTAGACTTGAGATCAGCATGGTTCCCTACATGTGTAATAGCACTCTTAGGGATTGCCAAACGCTACTCCTAACTGGGTAGTTATAAAGGTAGCTTTCGAGTATGCTATGAAACGTGTGGAGGGATGCGACTGGTCAAATATAAGATTTGCCCCTCTTAACATAACAGGAGAGATATCTCTGAGCCCCTCGAAGTGGTCAAATAAAGAAAGTGCATGGCCATGTCACTGATGATCAAAGAGTTCAATCACATAAGGTTATCCGACACTCGATCGATAAAGTATTGAACAGTCCATGGATAACAAATATCTCTCCTGGAGTTCAAACCAGATATCGTGAGGCAAAGGGAGAATACACGAGTAGGTCACTCAGTTCGATCAGTCACAGACTGGTCATATAGAGATACGAGCTGGTCATAGACTGGTCGAACATAATCACAGAGTGGTCGAAAACTGGTCGTAAAGAGTTATGAATTGGTCGAGACTAAATATGAACTAATCGTACACAGTTACAAACTGGTCGTATGGAGATACGAGCTAGTCGTAGACTGGTCGTACTTAAGTATTAACTATTCGTAAGGAGTTACAAACTGGTCATACCTAAATACGGACTGGTCGTGACGAGATACGAGCTAGTCGTAAGTGATGAGGACCTGGTCGTAGATCATATTGCATTAAGGTTCATCCGATATAATTTGTGTGTATTCGGGAATCGTTATGTCCTGCTAGGAACAGCTAACGAATCGTGGTCAGAAAGGGTTTCCGAGTCACAACCGATTACGTATAAACCTAACGGGTCGCACACTTAACGGGTTGAAACAAACCAGTACGGATACGATTCGTAAAACGTGTTCTGATAGAATCCGTCATGGACACTATATAAGGAGATGCTTGAGGCTATTGAGAGAAATGCGAGAAACGTGAGTTGCTCCACCGAAACCCTAGCCACCATCTTCCTGAGAGCTCCGCTGTGCGACTTGGTGCTAGCACACCGGCGTCCGGTTATTCCTTCACTAGACGTGTGGATACCGTAGAGACGCTACTGCGGTTGTTGTTGCACTTGAGAACGATTCACGGTCTTCACAAGGAACTTCAGAGGTCACTGGAGGAGATGATCGACTCGTGGGGCGCTGGATGATCGACTACGACCACTACATCGACTGCTCTTCGTTGGACCAGACTGCTCCGACTCTTCTTCCGCTGCACTTGGCGTCTGGTAATAACGATCTGTGATCATCTACATGTTTGGCATCCTGGTTTACGTGGTAGAAATTTTGATTTATTGCTATCGTAGCCTACCCGTATCCCTTCAGGCAGTGGTCTGACCGGTCAGAGAGTGTTCATGCGCCAGGAAGGCAGTGAATTTCGTGGGATTGGTCAAAGTCATAGGATCCAGTGCATATATGTTGCATGATGCATGTTGTGGCTAACATGAGTCAAGTTGTAAAGAACTTGTGACAAGAACCGATTTTATGGTCTATTATTGTGCAGGTGGCTTGGAGTCAACGATGGTCAATGGTGAGGATGATCGGGACTAAGCTAGGAAAGCTGAGGTGTAGAACGATCAAGGATGCCGAATGAAATAGTTGCACTCAAGCATCACGCAAGATGGACAAAAACGACCGAATGGGAAGTTCGATGCGACGGGTTGCATCATGTGGCTTGAGGGTCGATGTAAGTGCCATAGTGGATCCGGTGAGAGCCAGATGGAAGACTTGCCAACATAAAGAGAGCCATTGATCAACCTACATGTGGCAAAGTATGGGATTGCTTCATGACGATTAGACTTGGTTTTTGGAGAATGATTGAGATGGACTATTTTGGTATCTTCGCCAAAATACTAGATGGTGCCCTTGAAGAAACTGTGGCGCAAGACGGCACAAGGAGAGGTGGTTTAGGTGAAGAGAAGATGAAGATCACGAAGAGACGGATTCAGGAGACTGTTAGTCGCTGGACTCTTACTATTGGTGATAGCAAGATCCTTACTCTCATGGAGAGGATGACACTTGGAGATGGGGCAATTTTTCTTGTATATTTCTCTTCACAATGCCATGCCAACCTGAGGGGTTGGGGATACATATTTATAGGTCACAACCAGCCAAGCATATGCTAAGATGCTAGTCTAAGATGCTGTCCTAGATGCTAGTCAAGATGCTGTCCTAAGATGCTTGTCCTAAGATGCTGTCCTAGATGCTAGTCAAGATGCTAAGATGTTAGTCTAAGATGCTGTCCTAGATGCTAGTCCAAGATGCTGTACACCCCACAAAGACCACAGTACAACAAAAGCAAAAGGCCGACACAAAAGGCCGACACAGAAAGCCGACACAGAGACTTATCCATCATTCTCCCCCTAAGTCTTGTGTGTCTCCTTGTGAGGAATCTGAGCCATCCCGATCCTGGCGCGAAACTCCTGGAACTTGATCCGCCCAAGAGACTTGGTCAGGAAGTCGGCGAGCTGGTCTTGGGTGTTGATGTAGTTGGCCCGGATACTCCCTTCATCCGTGCAACCGATGAAGTGATACTCACCGGATGTGCTTGTCGCGCTCATGGAAGATGTGGTTCTTCGCCAAGGCTAAGGCGGACTTGTTGTCCACCCCGAGCTCCACCGCCTCGCGCTCTGTCAAGGAGATCGCCAGCGGCCGTGCCACCACGAGCTCGAGTAGAAGCGGTAGTGGCGCAATGTACCGCCGCAGCCTAGACAAAGCCACTACCGCCGCTTGACCGATCGCCACCGATCGGACACTTGCCGAGGAAGAACAGCCCCGCTAGTGCTCTTGCTCGTGTCGATGTCGCCGGCGTGGTTGCCGCCGCTGCACCGATGAAGTGCGCGCGCCGGGCACCTTGGGTAGTGCAAGTCGTAGTCCGAGGTGCCCGCGACGAGCGGCGATCCTTTCATGGCTCGCTGGTGTTCCGTCGTCGATCGCCGCATGAACCGGCCGACGCATCCGACGGCGTAACGCCAAGTCCGGCCGCGTGTGGACAAGGTAGCGAAGGTCGCCCATAATGCGCCAGATGCGCAGGCCCACCTCTCCGCTGCACTCACGACTCGCCACCTTTCCTCCATAGGAGTGGGTGGGTTGCGATCGGTGAGCCCGCCACCGACGATGCGCTTGGCGAGGCGGTCCGCGAAGGGAGATACCGGAGTCGCCCCGTGGACCTCGATCCCTGTGTAGGAGAGGAGCCCAAGTCGCTCATCCGAAGGCGGTCTTCATCTCCGCCTTGAATGCTTCGACCTCGCCTCCTTGGAGCCGGTGATCACCAAGTCGCCGACGACGCCACCGCCAGGCGTTGTCGCCCTTGCCCGCCGGTAGAGACGCGGCCTGCGTGTGCGCTCGCTGGAACCCCATTTGCAGAGGGGTGGAGTCCAGCTTAGCGTTCGGGCTCGTGGTGCTCGCCGCAGTCGTAGAGGGCCTTGCGCAGCGAGGACCTGCCCACCTTGCCGGGATGACGAATCCCGCGGCCGACGAACGAGACCCTCCTTCAAGTCGCCGCTGAGGAAGGCGACTTGACGCCCATGTGATGGACGCGCCAACCCTCCCGGGCCGCAAGTGCGAGGAGAAGACGAACGGACTCCATGCGCGCGACGGAGTGCGGCGCCGTCGGTCGACTTCTCCCGCCGCATGAATCCTCGTGCCACCAAGCGAGCCTTGTGCTTGATGATGGCGCCGGCTTCATCCTCTTCGCCTGAACACCCACTTAAGGGTGATCGCGCGGTGACCGGCAGAAGATCCGCCAGCCCCATGTCCGTTCCGCCGACGGCATCCATCTCTCGCTTCATCGCGACACGCCACGCCGCGTCTCCTCCGCCTCGGCGCGAGCGGGCTCGCCGCCGCCGCACGCCAAGTGCAGCTCCGCGAAGTCGCGGCCGCGCCACCCGTGGACGCAACTCGCCGAGGATGTTGTCCATTGTACGGTAGCGCAGAGGCTCGCCGTGGTAGGCGCCGACGCGCCCTCGCCGTGGGACGGAGTAGCGAACTCCACCGCGGCGCTCTTCGTGGACCGGCCGTTGGGGCCGATCCGGTGGTGTGGCGCCGTGCGCAGGAGAGCGGGCGAGGCGGTGCCGAAGTGGTGGAGCACTCGCCGAGCCGTGGCGAGCGAGGTGTCGAGGTGGACGAGCTCGGTGAAGACGAGCCGTTAGCTCCCGCCTCTCGGCGGACGAGTCGACAATGAAGTCCCCGAGTCGGTCGAACCGCCGCCCACCGCTTGTCCCACGCCCGACCCGCTTCGCCGAACACAACATCACGCGAGATGCGACGCGCCAGGTGAAAGGGTCGAGGATGCGGTAGGCCTTCGAGCCCTCCGCTAGCCGATGAACACTCCCGAGTGCTCCTCGCCGCCGAGCTTGCCGATGTGGCCAAGCTCCTGGCGAACGCGAGGGAGCCAAGACCCGCAAGTGGGAGACCGCCGCTTGCGCCATGCCAAGCCTCGACGCGCCCCGCCGCCGAACGCCTTGGTAGGCGAAGCGGTTGAGGATGTAGACGGCCGCCACCACCGCTCTCCCGTAAGATACCGCATCTCCCTCGCTGAGGAGGGCCCGAGCCGCCCCTACAACCGCTCGTTGCGCTGCCGACGACGCTGCTCACGCGGGCAGACGGCGGAATAGTGGCGCCAATGCCTCATCGCAAAGACGATGCAAATTCAGCCGCCGTGAATTCGCCGCCGTTGTTCAGGCGCAAAGACGCGCAGCTGCGCGCCGCACCGCTCTCGCAGCAGCCTGCGTGGCGCTCGATGGCGCCCGCAGCCTCTCCTTGCCGCCGAGGACCATCACCACATGTAGCGGAGAGGTCGCCGACGCAGCGGCAGAAGTAGCGCCGTTCTCCCGGTGTGGCCGGTGTCACCGCCACACAACTCCCGCACGAGCCCGAAGCCTCTCCTTGGCTCGGAAGCTCGCCGCTGGGAAAGGGAGTCGCCCGCCGCCGTCAACACGCAGACGCCGCAGAATCGCTCCACATGGTCAAGGCACGGCAGCTCGCACCATCTCGCGGCACCGAGCCGCCGTGGCCTCGGGCGAAGGTGCCCAAAGCGCTCGTGCCATCGCCACGCTCGCCTTCCCGACGAGCGAGACAGAGGGGTTGTGCCACCGCATGTGAAGGATGTAGAGGCGATTTGCACTCGCTTACCTTGGCAAGAAGGCGGCGGCGAAGATCCCAACCGCAGCACCGTGCTCGATCTCGACACGCGAGCCGCTCTCATCCACCGTCCCAAGCCGATGATGGAGTTCCGCAGATCGGGATGTAGTAGACGCCGTGAGCAACTGTGCTCACCGTGACACGCGCGTGAAGATGACGGAGCCGACGCCCTTGATTTCCACGCCGGAGGCGTCCCCAAACTTGACGGAGCCTCGGACGCTAGAGTCAAGCTCGGCGAAGAACTCCCGTCGACCGGTCATGTGATGGGTGGCGCCGGTGTCGAGGCACCACCCGCCGGGCCTTCGTCGCGTCGAGCCGTAGCCGAGGAAGCGCGGTCCTTTGGCTCGCCAAGGTGGAGGAGAGCCGTTGCGCGCCGGTGCGCCGTGCCGCCGAGGTAGTTCGATGCTCGCATGAGCAATGAACAGAGCCGGCCGCCTCCTCCTCCGCCGCGCGACGTGGTCCGCCGCCGTGGTCGCCGACACTCCTCAGCCCAATGACCAAGCTTGCCGCAGCTTGTGGCAAGAGTCGCCTCGCGTCGCTTTTGTTGCCGCCGCGCGCGCTCGGCGCCCACGGTCATCATCCTCAAGACGCCCTCGCGCCATGCCCGGCGTTTTGCGCTGCGCGCCGCTTGCCACGCATGCGTCGTCGCCGTGGAAGAAGGCTCCTCCTTCTTCCTCTCACCTTGGCCGGCAGCCCCACCGCTTCCCGAGCGAGGAGGAGCTTCCGCCAATGGTGACGGGTCCCGAAGACGCCGTGGCTCATCGCCGCCGACCTTCAGCGACCCAACGCCTCGATCGTCATCGTGAGAGATCCAGCAGAGATCGGATCGAGCGAGCCATCCGCTTGTACTTCGGGACGCAGCGAAAGAGCTTCTCGCGCCTCTCTCGCGTAGGTGTCGCCGCCAAACCGCACAAGCTTCGCAATGCAGTGTTGAGACGAGAGCAAAGTCATCGACGCCCTCACCGCTTGAAGGTCCGTTCTCCCACTCCGCGCGGCGCTCGCAGTGTGGACTTGCGCGCGCGGCCGCCGGCGCGCGCGCAGGCGATGGCATCCCAAGCCTCCTTGGCACCGCTTGTTGGTAAGCGAGAACCGCATCTCGCGGATCGCAGCGATGAGAGCATCCAGCGCCCGTCGATCCTGGTTGTAGTCGACGCCGCCGCATCGGATCGCATCCCACATATGTCGCACCGAGCTTTACCTCATCACCGCAGCCCACTCGACGAAGTTGGACTTGGTGAGGGTAGGCCACCCGCCGCCGAGCCGACGCCCCCGACGATACCGTACTCGTGGTGACCACGGTATCGAACCGGAGAGAGAGCGCTGTTCGTGAAGGCCGCGCTCGCCGACCCGCACGCCGCCGCCGCGTGCCTCCTCCAGAGCGCCGCGCTGCGCGCGCGCCGCTCGCCGCCGCCGCGTGGCGGCGGCGCGTCGCCATCGCGCCGCCGCCTGCCGCTCCCTCTGGGCCGCTCAAGGTCCGCCGCGCTGCCATCGCAGAATGGAGCTTTGCGCCGCCGCGCGTAACCTCGACCGCCGCTGCCGCACGCGCTGCACCGCCGCCGCCGCTTCCACCTACTTCGCTTCGCCGCCGCTACCCGCCGCCGCCTCGACGCTTCTTTCGCCGCCGCAGCGCTCGCCGCCGCTGCGTCTTCGCTTTGCTCGCTCGCGGCGAAGCTTCGGCGCTCACGACGCCGCATGCTCGAGGCGATCGAAGGCCGAGATCGCCCGCGACATGGCACGCCATCGGGTGTTGCGGAGAGAGGGTCGCTTCGATGAGTCGCCGCCTCGGAGAGGGTGAGCGTGGACACGGAGAGCCACGCACGGCTGGGGCACGCTGAGGCCGAGAAGGAGATGAGCAGGAGATGCTCAAAGCACAGGATAGTATAGCTCGATACCACTTGTTAGTCATTTGGACTCTTACTATTGGTGATAGCAAGATCCTTACTCTCATGGAGAGGATGACACTTGGAGATGGGGCAATTTTTCTTGTATATTTCTCTTCACAATGCCATGCCAACCTGAGGGGTTGGGGATACATATTTATAGGTTGTCAACCAGCCAAGCATATGCTAAGATGCTAGTCTAAGATGCTGTCCTAGATGCTAGTCAAGATGTTTGTCCTAAGATGCTTGTCCTAAGATGTCAGTCCTAGATGCTAGTCAAGATGCTAAGATGCTAGTCTAAGATGCTGTCCTAGATGCTAGTCCAAGATGCTGTACACCCCACAAAGACCACAGTACAACAAAAGCAAAAGGCCGACACAAAAGGCCGACACAGAGACTTATCCATCAGAGACCCGATTAGTCTTTCGCTTTGAGAAGCGTGCGCGTGTCGACCTATTTGTGGGTGGGCTTAACGGGCGCCTGATAAAGTTCTCTCTAGACCTAGCCTCCACTATAAAAAAAAGAGAAGCAGGATTTTCAACTTGAACCCTCTTGTGAAAAAACCCTAATTTGTGATTAGGGGGAAGTGGATATAGAGGAGGCTAGGGTTTGAGGGAGATAGATTGATTGAGTGCTCAAGTGTTGAGCTTTTGTTCTCCACGGTGTAGTGGCTATAAACCAACAATCTCTTGAATCAATTCAAGCATGGTTTGTGTTCTTACTCTCTCTTTAATGCCTTCGAGATTTTGTGTGTTCCTTTGGTTTTCTTGGATCTTTTCTTGTGATATAGTTTGCTAGGACCCGTGGGAATTGATCTATGATCATGTTGATTATCTTCCACCAGCGAGCAAGTTTTTGGATCAAAGTTTGAATTTCCTCGGTTCTTGAGGCTCTTTGATCTCGATCAACAAATTCGTGGAACCTTGGCTTTGATCTTCTCAATCGTCGATTGTAATAGGTTCCTGACCTTCTTGATGAGCTATAGTCAAATTCCCAGGGGGGATGCGGAGCTAGGAATCAAAAGTTAGGTCATTTTGATATCGTCGCAGCTATCGCCCTCGCGGTGGCGGTCGATCAAGACTCGAGCATCGACCGCCGGTGCTTGGCGGTCAGATCAACCAAGAGGATTTTGCCTCGGGGTTTTCTAGTTTCAAGGCAAGACTTCCGCTGTGCTTGTATTTCTGATCTTCATAGCTTTCATAACTACTGAAGTGAAAAAGAAGTTGAATACCATCGGGGTTAAAAAAAGTAGGTGCTCTAATTCACCCCCTCTAATCGCCTTGTTGGTCCAACAAATTGATATACCATTCATCAATAGCAGGCACCAATTGACATAATAGCTCTTTTAAGGTGCACCAGCTAACCACCTAGAAGGTAAGAGTAGTAGGAAAATCTACAAACGCCCATTGTTGAGATAAGTGGTGCCAAATTATGGTTGGGAAAAGTCCAAACTGGATTAGCCGGTTACAATTACCTTTTAGCAAAATGGAAAGTGCAATTAATTCCCCTAATCCTAGTTCCCATGTCTCACATATAAGGAAACAAAAATTAATCTGTGGTAAATTTTCAATTTCATTGCAAAAGGCCCTGTTCTCTGCATCAGAAGGGGATATCATGTTTCATGTGCCAAAAAAATATTTTTCTGATCTAGTGGTGTCGGATCGATTTTCAATCCGAACCTCGTGTATTTCGCACTCATCCTCGATCAAGAGCTAGTGCACACAGTGGATACAGCGTTGATAACAAGTTCGAATCACGATTTAACATAAAAGTAATTTCAAAGTACTAACATTAAGACCACTTATTACAATAAAGGTCACATGTCCTCAAATCTTACAGCAGCGGAAACAATAAATGATAAACTCCGAGTGGTGACCCATCAAATTGCCTACCAGCATTCGACTAGGCAGCGTTGCCTAGTACTCCGAGTGTCCTTCATCAAAATTACATGCGAAGTAGTCGTAATCCTCCTCTGTGTCGTTGAAGGCTTCTAAAATTTAATTTGAGTGTAACATATGAGTACATAAAGTACTCCGCAAGTCTTGGGAAAAATGCATATGCTTAGCTTTAACAAATGGGGCGTATATAGTTCTTTTGCATAAAACAATATTTTATGTTTCAATAATTTTTATAAAGCACATTTGACAAATGTAGTTTCGATAAATAAATTACTGAAAATTACTGAACAAGCATCTAAAAGTTTATCAGAATAGGAAATTACTGAAAATTGAGAAGGAGGGAATATTCTCTAGAATATCCCTTTTCGGAATTAAAGGATTAAAACAAAAGTACTGACAGGAGGGTCCCATTTGCTAGTAAGATAGAGATGGAAAGAGGGATTGACATGTGGGCTCCATTGTTAGAGAGAGAAAAGGAAGCAAGAATAGGGGAAGGAAAACAGAGGAAGTGCACTGGCGGCACAGGCATGCGGCGGCGCGGGAGGGCCTGACGGTGGGCAAAATGGAACCCCGGCGGGGTGAGGCCCCTTCGGGAGGCGGCGGCGCGGCCGGAGTGCCACGGCGACAGCGGTGGTTTGGGCGCACGAGCATGTAACGGCACCGGCAGTGCAGCGGGAAAGGCGGCGCGCACAGCGGCACGGGGAAGCGGCCGGGTGAGTTGGGGTGGCTAGAGGGAGGTGAGGCGGCAGGGCGACAGCGCCGACGCTAGTGAAGAAGGCGGCGGCGGCAGCTTTCTCCGGTGACGGAGAGGTCGAATCGAGGTGGGGGATGGGTTGAGGGAGACCGGGAACATGACAAGACGCGGTCCAACCGGCGAGGAGCTCATCGGAGAAGGAGATCGGGCGACGGTGGACTTTCGGCCGAAATGGAGGAAACGACGAAATCTGGTGCTGATCTGCAACCAAATTTGAAATTGATTGAGGGGAAACGTTCACGTAGCATGGGAACACGATGTGACGCGTTTCGGGGTTCGAAATTCTGACCAGAGCGGCGGGAGCACAAGATGAGGTGGCGGCTGGCGCTCCAGAAAACGACAAATTCAACGGCAAAGGAGCCCTGGTGGCTATGGGGTTTAGAGGGTGAAGGAGGTGTTGAGGCTCCAATTTATAGACTTGGCCGGAGTTTGAACGGACGCGGCCGTGAGCGAAATCGACGGAGATGTTATTGCTCGGTTTTTGGAAACAACCGGGATAGCAATGCATTGATGGGTTGTGGCAATGGCGCGACGTGATTGTGTCAGTGATGAAGCGAGCGGCGCAGGCGCACGACACGCACGGTGTGGGCAAAAAGCGGGCGGGCGGCGCGGGTTGGCGCATGGCGCAGGCAGGGCGCAACCACGCGTAGGTGCGGCTTGGCACTGTTATGAATATTGTGTGTATATTGAAGAGGCCCAATGGGCAATATATATAAGAGTACAAGAGTACAGATAAGGAAATATAAAAGACTCCCTATTCTATCTCTAACATATCTCTAACACCCCCCGCAAATGCAAGGCGTATGCAATAGCATTGCATTTGGAAAGGGTGACACTAAAATATGGAAACTCCAAAGTCCGAGTCTTGATAATGTCGTCGTAGCATGCAGCTCTTGGAAAATGTCGATAAAAGATCTACTCCCATCCGTGGTTCCGCAACAGCCCATAAAACACAATGTGTAGGAGCAAAGTCGACCGCGGCAACATGACGAAGAAGATGATGAAACCGACAAAAAGATAAAATTGTCAAGTCGAATAGGAATAGATAGAAGCATGGCAGCGCAGATCGAAGCCCAAGACGGCGGCGACGCAGTGCACAGAAAGTGCAACGGAGACGCAGTGCACAGGAAGCGCAACGGAGACGCAGTGCACAGGAAGCGCGACAGAGACGAAGTGCACAGAAGCGCAACAGAGACGCAGTGCACAAGAAGCGCAATAAAGACGCAGAGAGCACAAGAAGCGCAATAAAGACGCAGAGAGCACAAGAAGCGCAACGGATGCACAGTGCAAAAGAAGCGCGACGCAATGCACAAGAAGCGCAACAGAGACGCAGTGCAGAAGAAGCGCGGCGCATTGCACAAGAAGTACACCAGAGACGCAGTGCGGAAGAAGCGCAGCGGCCTTAAAAAGCGGGGCGACAGATCTGCAGCGGCTCGAAGAAAAGAGCAGCAGTTGCAATCATGCAAAGAAATTCCTATGCTTGTATGACTGACAAAAAATTTGTGGACTCGCATGGCTTAGACGAACTCAAAGATAAAATTTTACGGACTTGGATGGACGCAACGGAAGCAATGACACAAAAAAAATAAAAACCTAAGGATAACTAACAGCGGATAGTAACTAACAGCGGATACTAGTAACAGTAGAGCAGACTCAATCTCTACCTCCATCCAGCCAAGACTAGCAGCAAAGGAACCACATGCAGCCAGAATAGATAAATGCCATCTGTGTAGAAAACAACCCGGCCAAGATACTCCATGCTCATTGGCTGCCCAAGCATTGTAGCCTCCGCTTCAATACCACCAACTCCCCATCACGGTCACGCTTTCGTGCACACAGAAAGTCGGCAGTAGTGCACAGCAGCATAGACCAACACAGCTCCTCTCCACCGACAAGAACAAAGCAGCACAGATCCACCACTTTTCCTCCAAACCAGAGAAATCCAACACATCTCCTCATCCAACATAAGCAACTCGGCCTTCCCCTCCACCGAAAGCTCCAAGCAGCGCACAGGCAGGGCTCGGGCGGCGCGAGCAGAGGGCGGCGACCCCCTCCCGTCCAGCAGCCCAAGCAAAAGAGGGAGGCGCGCGAGCGCAGAGCGCGCAGATCCGGTAGAAGAGGCCCGGCGGCGGCCGCGCAGAGAGAGAGCCAGGTGGCGAGATGGAGCGGCGGGGAGGAAGAGAGCCGGCGCAGGAGGAGGGAGATCCGGCTTGGGGGAGGTCGGGAGCTTCGAGCTGCTGGATTCGTCTTCACTCCACCGACTCCTTCCCCCCCGATCCAAATCCAACGCAAGCCACCTCCTCGGAGAGAAGAGTGGCGCCGGGCGGCGCGAGCAGACGAGGCGCCGGGGCGGCGGGACCATGGGTGACTCCGGATCGAGGTGGCGCTAGCTGGGACGTCGATGGACACTGTGGCCGAAGGAGGTGACATCGACGCACGCGCACCGAGGCGCAGTGATCGGATCGACGATCCGACGAGAGGTCGCCCCGCTCGACCGAGGGCGACTCGGCGGCGGCGCGGCAACCACGCGCGCGCCGCTTCAGTGGAGGCACAGGAGTTCGGGCACGACGACGACGGTTTCGAAGCCGCTAGATTCGTCTTCCTCCGTGCGACGCCCGTGCGATGAAGAAGATGGCGCCGCCGCGTGGAGGAGGACCCGATCCAGATCGGATCGGGACCGACGATCGCTCGTGATGAAGACGGCTCGCGATGATCGGATGTCGCCGCTATTCCACGACAACGGCAACCAACGGCTGTCACGTGAGGATCCGTCGAGCCGATGCGGGGATCCGTCGAGCGGAAGGAGGCCACCCCTGGGAGCGAAGATCAGTCCTCCCGGGGGCAGCGGGCAGCGGAGGCTAGAAGCCGGTGCTGGCGGCGGCTACAGTAATTTTGAACCCTAATCTGGGCTCTGATACCATGTTATGAATATTGTGTGTATATTGAAGAGGCCCAATGGGCAATATATATAGGAGTACAAGAGTACAGATAAGGAAATATAAAAGACTCCCTATTCTATCTCTAACATATCTCTAACAGGCACGAGCGCGGCCACGGGGCGGTCGGGACTCGGGACGCGATGCGGCGCGACGGGTGCGGTCTGGTGCAGCTCAGGCAAGAACAGAGCAAAGGCAAAGAAAAGAAAGAAAAAAAGAAAAAAAAATGGGCCGGAGAAATGGTTTTGGCGTAGGAGAGAATTCGCGGAAAAATTCAAATTACGATATTTGAATTTGGATCTTGAGACAAGATTTGAATTGAGACGACAGAATTTGGATTTAAATAAATGCAAAAACTCCAAAAGAAAATCCAACAATTTGAAATAAATTTTTAAAAAGGGGCTAAATTTGGGATGTTGCAAGTGCATTGGCGTCCAATTAGGTCTGCTTCACGAATGCATTAGTATATTTACTGTCGGCCCAATATATCATGCTGCACACAAACAATTTTTAAAGAACCATGTTTCATGTATGTATTAGTACATGCGTGCCCGCTGTCATGTTGCACTATGCGTCCATTATGTCCCAGCTAGACATGAGCATGTATACAATAGTATGCTTTCATACAAATAATTGCTACATTCCAAATTAATTATTTCCCTTTATGCTAAATATGCCAAATAATAAAGGCATTAATGCCTATTTAATAGAAGTGGGTGGTTATCCTGAGTCATTGGATCAAACTAGATGCATGGTTCATAATAAAGTTGGTGTACCTTAAAAAATTCCTGGACATAATGAGTGTGTAAGAATAAGAGCTTTTTGTGGTATCTTCAAATCTTTGTGGGGATCATATTGTTTAGTACTTGTTTCTACTTCCCCACCAAGTGGAAGGAAGAGCGAAATTGTAACTACATACAATTCTCCAAAAGACATATGAATTGCAGAGAGAGAGAGAGCATGCAATCTTAATATGCCCTTCTATCGGGATTTTAGCGTCCGCTAGGATCATCGCATTGTGATGCTTGATTCAAAGATGAATCAATGAAACTAATGGAATGTTTCAAGAGACAAAGATGAAAGAAATAGTTTATGTTCTTGTCTTCTTGAAACAAAGATGAAGGAAATACCTGAGTATGTCAGAAATAAGATGAGTGACCAATGGCTCTTGTTTACTCATTGACGAGTCTTTACCAAATTCTTTCTCTCGTCATGCCATTTTTCTTACTGCCTGTTATTGCTATTATGGGTGATAGACTTTTTTGCATGAGTAAGGAGAGGAGTCTCAGTTAAACAGTTACGCAACGGCTGACCGATGCTTCTAGATTATGTTGCCACCGGAAAAGTTCTGGATCGACTACACCATGTCCCTATGGAGGGTGCACACTTGGTAACGTAGATATGCTGGACGATTTGCAAGCAAATTGACAAAGAGAAGCATAGACTAATGGGTCGATCAAAGCTTTAACACTATGTCTCTATGGAGGGTGCACACTTCGTAACATAGATATGCTGGACGATTTCCAAGCAAATCGACAAAGACAAGCATAGACTAATGAATCGATCAAAGAGGAATTACGAAGGAAGGTGGGTTGGATCTACTAAACCAAGAATTGCTCCTATTGTGCAAAAGTAAATGCGAGAAAGTAAAGGTAAAGATTGGCTGCCGTGTGCACTCTTCTCATTGGGTATGCCTCAATGTTTATAGACTTCTGTCATGTGCATCACAATGGGCTCTTGACACACACAAGGAACGGCAGCAACAATCCCCAGGATTGGGGGATTTCGGTTGCTAGGGATCAGCTGCTTAGTTACCTATTTCCCATTTACATGTTTACTAATTATCTATTTCCTAATTAGCTATTTCCATCTACTAGAGATGGCATACCTATAGATTCGATTAATCAAAAAGAACAATGAAATAGTCTCGCTCTCATATAAAGTCTTCTCCCCAGTCTATGGTCTCATCTTTCTACTAAGATCTCTCCTCTTACCCATGCTCTCTTCCACTACCGCCCTTCCCTCTGCTCACAGCCAGCAATCCTGCTGCCGGCATCCAAAGTTAGGGGAGTTGTCGTCTTGTCGTACCCTTAAGGGGGTTTGATTTGTCTCCCAGCCACACGCTTTCAACGTCATCGTCATTGCTGCCCACTCCATCCCATTGAAAGAGATAAAAAAAATGGATACTATTTTTAGCATTTCTCTTTACTTGCTGGTCCGTAATTAACTGTCTTTTTAACATGTTGCATTTGACACAACTTGAATGTAAAACGGATGTTTTGGTCATACCAAGTTAGGATAGACTATATTTTATGGATTGATGTGATTTATTGGTTTAAGGATAGATCGACTCAATCGCACAATGTGGCAACTTTGTCGAGTGTTAGCAACATAGTTATTCACCAGTTTCCCTCATTCACCTCTGGGCGATCTAGTTCATGACAAATACCATTTCCTATGGGTATCTTGAGCATCTGTTATGTAGCAGTTGCTAACATGTACAAAGTACCTTCTCCGGCTTATGGACACATGAGCACTAGAACAGGCTCTCAATTTTTTTGTTCAGACTACACGTCTCCAGGTCCCAAATGGGTACAGAGCTAGGACTTCGACCCAAGACGATTTCGCCTTATCACCCCGAACCTGGCCAACATAATCCCACATTGGTATACCAATGTACACTCGGGCATAACATCATGCAATTCTTTTGTTACACTCGGGCATGTTGATGATGTGCACATTAGGCAAGATCCATTGGCCTACGGACACTAGATGATCAACGCCAGTGCATCTTGGCCATAACATTATCAGCAAATGAACCAATTAATGACTCTCAGTTGCCACAAGTTACTATATACTTTTTACTCAACTGCGAAGCCAAACTTCTGCTCAGTCGTCACACAAGTGGAACGCTTTCTACTCGATTGGGGAGTAAAAACATGGCAAATCAAGAGATGCAAGAAATTCCAAAGCTGCGGAAGCACAACGGTAGCACGCAGCGTACCTTCTTCTCGTGGATCTCCAGGTAGTCGAGCTCGTCGAGGAGGTTGCGAGCGTCGGCCGCCAGCCGCCGCAAGGCCGCGATCGGCTTCGCCAGCTGCTCGTTCCCTATCTTCTTCCCGCCGGCGGTGCCGGCGCGCGCCGCGCCGAGGACGAGGTTGGCGCGGCGCAGCTCGGCCTTGAGGGGGTCGACCTCCCGGTCAACGCCATGGCGGGCGGCCCACGCGGCGACGCGGTCGCCGGCCAGCCTCTCGACCACCACGCCGACGAGCCATGTCGCCGCGCCGACTGCTTGACCGACGGCGTCGAACGGGAGAGACATTGGCAGATAAAGGGCGACGGAGAGGCCGATCTCAGCTGCGAAGGCGCTTCTCTCTCCACCGGACGGGGCTTTGCAAGTGCAACTGCTTGTTTCTTATTTCTTGTTTCTTGTTTCTTTCCGAAAGCGCGACGGTATCGAGGTAGAAAGGAGGCGGAAGTGCTGGGAAATAATATGTGGCCCGTGGGGAGAAGACTCGCTAACTCTGAGTCTCTGGCCAAGATATTAGCCAGCGAAAATTGAAAAAAAAAAAAACTCAGATTGCTCTACTTAGGTTGCTCCTAGTGGACAGTATCTTAGTGTAGTTTTTTAGTGTATGAGGAGTGTTAAAATACTATCTTTTTAATGTATGATTTTTTATAGTGCAGTATCTTAGGCTGTTTTATTTAATTACGTGCATGATCTTTACTAGTATTTGAGTATTGTGGCCTATTTGTGGCATGTACTAAACGCAATATACGTTTGTTGGCACCGTATGGGATCGATCACAATAAATTTTTGGCATTGGATTTTGAGACCGAACCAGTATCCAGATTAGATACTAGAGTACTATCTCTCTTCATTAACTATGGTGCCACATCATCATTTTGCCTACATGTCAGGCTTAAGATACTAGCCAGGGTGGAGCACTAGGACCAGCCTTAGATGCCAGCACGGCTAGACAAGGTTATGCGGATGGGATTGGGATCCTCTTATTTAAGGGAAAATGAAATTAGCTCAGTAACAACACATTCAGGCGTATTTAGAGGAATGATATTACATTCGCGAGGTACTGAAAAATAACATCGCAAAGACAAGAAATTCTGTCAAATGACATCGCCATCTCATTCCGTCCGTTAGTTTACTATTCTGTCAGTTACTTCCGTTTGCCCAATTTTTAAATATACAAAATGAGCTCAAAAAATTATAAATTTTTTTTTGTGGAGTATCCCAATATAGTATACCTGCTTATGTATTTTTTAAAAAAAAAAAACTTTATCTATTCTGATTTTTTCTCTAAAATTTATTAAAATATACTATTTATAGGAATTTTCTAATATAAAAAATGAGGTCCAAACATTGTGGAAAACAAATTCAGGCTTCCTACATAGTGGATTTGATTGTGTAATTTTTCTAGAATTTTTTAAAAATTAATTAATACAATTCCATAATGTTTAGACCTCATTTCATAATATCCATTGTTTAAGTTGTCTAATATAGAAAATAAGGTCTAAAAATTATGAAATTGTATTAATTAATTTTTAAAAAATTCCGAATAAATTACACAATCAATTCACTGTGTAAGGAGCCTGAAAACAAAATTTCATAATATTTAGACCTCATTTTCTATATTAGAAAAGTCCTATAAACAATATATTTTCATAAATTTTAGAGAAAAAAATCAGAATAGATAAAGTTTTGAAAAACATACACGAGCAAGTACACTATATCAGATACTCCACAAAAAAATTCATAATTTTTTGAGCTCATTTTCTATATTTAAAAATTGGGTAAACGGAAGTAACTGGCGGAATAGTAAACTAACAGACAGAATGTGACAGCGATGTCATTTGGCAAAATTTCTTGTCTTCACGATGTTATTTTCTAGTGCCTCATGAACGCAATGTTATTCCTCTAAATACGTCTGAACATGGTGTTACTGAGCTAATTTCCCCCTTATTAAATGAGTCAATGCAGAGGATCTACCGTGTATAGCCATTAGGAGCGATCACCACCGTTCGTTCAAAAATTAAAGGATTTGATTAGGTACATGAAGCCCGTCGAGGCTAGTCAAGTGCTAAATTAGGAGTTTTTGGCGCTTATAGCACCTTTGGCACAATGAATAACAAAACTAGCCCCCTCTCTGCCGTATTTGCAAAAACGGCACCAAAATACCATTCCTCAGGGGCCCGGACTCACCCCATGCCGCCATGCGTCTATTACCGCGCCCTGGCGGACAGGAATACTCTATGTCGCACCCCTGGGGGACGGGAATACTCTCGTGGCACGTCCGGGTTCAGGGGGGCGTAATCTAGTATTATCGTGGCCCAAAGGCACGAGAATACTCCCGCCCGCCCACATGCAACGCTACAGCCCGCCCTAGAGGAATCTTTCTCATCCTCTGTCCCATCCTCTCCCATCCGTGTCCCTCTGCATGCATGCACTTCGAAGAAAAGGTTGCGCGGGAGGGAATCCGATTCCTCCCGTCGCTTCGTGGTCGGTGTAATTTCTACGTCACGCGGCTATAAAACACGTGGCGCATACGCTCACTCGTTCATTCTTAGCTGTCTCATTCTCAGCTCGCTCATTCATTCACAGCTCTCGACGATTAAGGATTGTTTAGAGCAGTAATTAGCAGTCGTATTATTACGGTAAGTTCGACATCAGGAGCATGTATTTTTTTGGTCATATGCATTTTTTTATTAGTTAAGTAGTTAATTAGTCAGAGTTATTATTAGTCCTAGTTAATTAGTCATAATTAATTTATTCATGGTTAATTAGGCGCAATTAATTTAGTCATTACCATTTAGTCATAATTAATTTTATCTTAGGTAATTAGTCGTCATAATTAGTCACAGTTAATTATATCCTAATTAATTAGCCGCAATTAAACTTCATAATTAATTAGTCGTCATACATTAAATTTAATTAATAATTAGTCACTTCATAATTTGCCATGTGAATGGTAGGGCAGGCAATGTTCTATAAAACATCTGGAATGCTCCATCATGAACATTTGTTTCAGCTATTCACGTAGAAGAGAGATAATTATTTTAAAAAAAAATAGAGAGTAGGAGATAGATGCTACATCGGTATGTATGGTTGCGGTAGATTCATGAAGTTAAGGTACAGTAACTTCAATTAATCTATGCCATTCTAATTTGGAGCTATTCTTTCCTGAGTGCATGAAGAGCGACGCCATAGCTTCACTTCAGAGTTTGTATACCCATCTTGAAGGTACTATACATTAGGCTGCTCCCAATGGGCAGTATCTTAGTACAGTTTCTTAGTGCATGAGGAGTGTTATGATATTATCTTCCCAATGTATAGTTTCTTATGATGTAGTATCTTAAGTTGTTTCATTTAATTACATGCATGAGGCTGTTTTGCGTTGGATTTTGAGCCGAACTAGTATCTAAATTAGATACTAGAGAACTCTCTCTCTCTCTTCATTAACTATGATGCCACATCATTATTTTGTCTACATGGCAAGCTAAGATACTAGCCAAAGTGGAGCACTGGAAACAGCCTTAGAGTATGGTGTTTTAGGTGGTAGCTTCGGCTGATGTGGTACGCACTTTCATGACTTCAACTTAAAGCTATTATATAATGAAGATGCTCTAATGGGAGACGAATGAAGTACTTGATTTTGCAAGGGACATGAACATCTAAAGTGGTGTACTATAGCTCTATCTAATCACTTAATAAAAGTACTACTAATGTTTTGTGATGTACCACACGTAAGGGCGAATTGCACTGTTGTGTTTCTAACAATAGTAGCCAATTGTAACACCCTAGCTATTCGGAAGCCAAGATGTCACATAAAATCATCTAACATACCACTATAATGCGGAAGAATTTGAATAATATCAACTAATGACATAAAGAGATCACTATTTAAAAGAACCATGGCATGACACTAGTTTGAATTCTAGCAAGTAAAACGAAGGGCGATCGAAGATCACAAGCAATACATAATCAATCATAACATAGAGAGGTTATCCACCACATCTAATCTAAAAACATATTACAACGACAATGAACTAGTTCTGGACAGCAGCGCGAAAACACTCATAACTAATGTCCTGAGACCCGAAACAAGGTGAGCTCAGATCCTACATAAACTTAACGAACATATCTACAACATTCCAGTTGACGAGATAACCAAAATCGGTCAAAATTAATTTGCAAACAGCTAAAGGAAACAGCAGAACAGAATCTGTCTGGACAGTTAAGATAGCAGAATTAAAACGACCATAACTTTTAATATACAACTCCGAATTGGGCGTTCTTTATCAATCTGAAACGTTTATGAAATTATCTACAATAACCTAGCTGAGAGGAAACCCTGATTCGTCCATTAACATACACATATGTTAGAAGACAACTTAAAAGGTAATTCTCGTCAGAAATCTGGACAGCAGAAACTAAAACGATCATAACTTTTGATTCGTACGTCGGAATCAGGTGTTCTTGGCGGCCACCGAAAGCTAAGAACATTATCTAAATATCTCTAGGAGATCAAAACTTCTAATTCAGCTTCTAAGAACCCGAAACTGGCCACGCAATAAACTAGACAGAATTGAATCTAATGCGGACAGAACTTGATCCAATCAAACTAATCCAATTTCACATCTAAACATCATCAAAACAGCGGGGAAACGAATTGATACCCTTGGAGATGCGTGTTACTCTGATCAAACCCCGTGAGGACAACCTCTCATCTTCTCCTTCTTCCTTCCTCTTCCTTATGGTCGGCCAATTTGCAGGGGAAACACCGGAGATAGGAGCGACGGCCAAGGGTGTGGTTATCAGAGCAGGCGATGCAGTGAGCAAGGGTGGCGGCATCAGAGCAAGACGGGAATACAGAGCGCACTAGGGTTTGTGGCTTAATCCCCTCCTTTCTTGCCTTCAAGTGGGCTATCAACCCTCCATGGGCCATGGGCCTCTAAGGCCGGCTCTTTCCTCTGCGACTGTGGGTTGGCGGCCCAAAACTTTCTCAAAAAATCTGAATTTTGAACTTATTTCCATCTCTAAACTTTGTTGCATTCGCTATTGAATAAATTTCCCTCTCCCGAGTAATGTTCTCTCTAATTAATATTCGGGGTATTACATTCTACCCCCCTTAAAAGGATTCGAATCCGAATCTAAACACCGAATCTACACGAAAGAACTCTGTGACTGGAATGAAACAAAGACAAACAAGCATCCGTTTCGAACGAATCCGGATATCGATCACGCATACGAAACTCCATCTTTCAAGTGGCCTCACTCTCGAACTGATGGGACCACAACACAAGGACGTAAAACGACGTCTGTACTAACACTCAACTCGACATTTCCAAGTACACTCATCAGAAGAGGCTCGAAGGTAAGACCTTACTCGATGGTCAACGTCTTTAACGAAACCTCCAATCCTGACTTTTCGAGGTTCTCACTCAGTACCAGAACAAACCAGACAAAGCGTTCCTTGCGTATGGACCTAAGACGGTCAAGGCGAAACACCAACTTCCTAATCTCTGAAACTATCGAAAACGAGCCAATGTTCGTGGGCCAAGATCCCCTTTGGTACGAAAGCACAACAGAAATTTTTTTTACAACTGTTTTACAAAGAGAATCCAACTGGAAACAAAGAGTTCTCATCACAACCACGTACTGTCAACTCTCCACCAAAAGGATCAAATCCAAAATTTGACAACTCAACATGGAAGTAATCCCACTTTCTAATCAGGCAATTTGCGAATGAACACCACGAAAGCTAAAGGAAAAAATCACTCGAATGCCCAAACCAAATACTTCTTTTGTTTGTTCTGAATTGGAAAGAATCAAACATGTCAACACAACGCCAACTTACATTGCAGAAGACACCAGTCAACAACACAAATCTCAAATGAGAATCAAGAAAATGCTTCAATACCCAAGGAAACATCCTTTTTCTCAGTTTCTCTTTTAGGAATAAAATTTCTCTCAAACCTTGGAATTCGAATTCATCGCATACCACACGAGCTCAAACCTCTTAAATTAACATCTTCAAATTATGCTCAAACCGAAATACATCACCCACACCTTTGTGGAGAGGCTCTATTGATTCCATCGAACCCTCTAGACAACTCCTTCTACTAGTGAAATTAATTTGACAGAAGGCACCCAATGCACCTCAAGATAGGTCTCACACTATCCCAACACCTCCAACTTTCAAGAATAACAACTCAGAATCCTTAGTACACTCACTCATGTACTACATCTGAAGGGTTCTAACAATGATCATTCTACTGATAAGGAAACATCATATATTTTCTTTTCCTCTTCACACAATCATCGAGCGATCCAAGGTCTAGCATAAAAGTGCAAAGCCCACATTTAACCTCCAAGACCTCTACAACGGACTCATCTTATAAAAGATAGAGAAATCATCAGATTAAATCTCTAACATCCCCACATTTCTAACATACTCATTGACATCATCAGAATTCACCCACAAAATCTCGCAATACCATCCAATTGCGTTACTCTATAAAATTGACCAAGGTTTCCATACATTCGATAATCACCAATATTTCAACATGAACTAAGGTTCTGGAGTTACACTATACCATAGGTTCTACTTAGTCGTAACACTAGTCAGATTTACTTCGACGCCATACATTCATTTGAATCAAATTTCCTCCAAGAGGTACAGGTCAAAACCAATTCATCTTCTACTATTCCTTCAATAGCTTGGTAGCAACATCTCACCACTACAATTACTTAACCACCACCACACAGTTGCCAATTTACGCTTTGAAAAACCTTGCAACACAAAACTGTTGATCCTTTCTCAAAAGAAAGAGGCGGACAAGGACAACTTTCGCCATACAGGAAAACGTTGCTCCTCACAGCGAGTACGAAACCAAAAGAAATAACCCGGTAACGAAGATCTTGGAAAACGAGAGTTGAGTTCACAGCGGAGGGCGCACATCCCTCGAAATGGGAATAGCAAATAACAACCAATAAGAAAATGACATTGCGATTGAAACTCGACAACTCTTGAGCGGAAAGAGCAGAAAGTTTAGGAACGATTCAAATAACCACAAATTACAAAACTTGACTCAAATTCTCAAATACTCCTACTGCACTCTTTCCTTTAACACTGAAATTCATCCTTTGACTAACATCACTTTGCCACAACGAACAAGATAAGATCTTTACTCCAAACCACAAGGACTAATTAAGAACCAATAAAATTCTTCAACACGTCATATTTGCTCGGAACAGTTCAACTACACAAGAAACATGAGATCCAAATGATCTCAGCCACCAAACTCGAAATATTTTCAGTTACGGAATTTTCACGAAAAGCCGACAGATTAATCTCCTCTTAAAGGAACCAACATAAATTTCTATGAGTGCAACCTCACGTGGCCAACTCAGACCATAGAGCCTTTAAGATTAAATCACACGAATCTCTTAAGAAGCAACAGGACAATCCAATACCTTAATTTATTTAAAATAATTTTAGCTACCAGATGAGTCATGAGCTCCAAAATATCACGAAAGCTAAACTTGAAATATTATCATCTGAACGATATCACCAAAGGTGATCAAATTACTACAGGTATTAACATCAATTTCACAACAACAATTAGAAAACACTTCGAAAGACCCACGTGCAAAGAATGGGTTGATTCTTTCTCAAAAGAAGAGACAAATGGAAACGATTTCCACCAACTAGAAAACTCATCTATCACTCGCACTGAACACGGGACCAAGGGGGAAAACCAATTAAGCAATGAACTCATAGAACATAAGTGGAGTCCACAGTTGAAAACATAGGCCTCACAAGAAGATAATATCGAACCTCAACAGATAAGAATAAACAAGTATTCTAGATCAAAGCACTTGCATCACCAGAGAACCATTATAACTTTGCAACATATCGCTACTCGATAAACTTCATTTACCACATAAGGCCTGTACCCCCAAAAAAACATGAACACAAAACTTAAAATTTGATCATTTAGAGAAAAAAAATTACCATGGGTGATCAAATTACTACGAGAATCAACCTCATTCTCACATTTTGACGATTTAATAACCTCGACAACATACACTAGTACCAAGAATCATCAAACTTTATTACTCCATCCTAAAACTTCCCAAAGGGAACACAAACCACATGGTTGAAACAAATTTATTATAACAAGATTATGCTAAGCAATAACAATATCACAAGGCACGCTATCAAAGCCTACTTACGAAATTCATATACTCAACTGTTGGTGTTCCTCAACACCTTCTTCAGCGCTCATTAACAATTGATGATTGTACTAATCATGTGTGTACATATGGTACTAATTCCATTTGCAATCACATAACCATATATAAACATAGATTCACATTTCACCTTTGATCAGAAATCATTTCAAAACATGATTAAAGATTCACTATCATAATTTTCTATAAACAAGGTTTCACGAATCGATACACCAGCATCCATCTGGTCCTTTATACAAGTTTCAACAGTTTTAGCATACCAGGAAAAAGATAAATCTAGCTCTTATGTAAGATCTATAGGTTCTGAACGGATATGGTCAGTCCTTATTTAACATACACTATGCATCAAAAACAAGGACATTTCAAATTAATCAATTTCACTTTCATGGATGGTAGTTAAGAATAATTGATTTGCACCATGCTAATAACCCAACTTGGTAACCCACATCATAGCAATTTATTCGTTTAGTTATAACTTCTCATTTTAAGCATGATAAGACATCATAAAAGGATTCTAACACCTTCATTAAGCAAAAGAGAGACGTTAAACCTCAACGCTTGAGGTAATCCAAAAGAAATACACAAAGCCAAAGCTTTCACATGTTAAAGCACTTGCAACAGAAAACTTGTAGTATCTGAAATACTAATCGAATAAAGGAGTCATATTTCCCAACAATAAGTGTATAACTCCCATGAAAAGTTTAATCTTGCTAATAACCGACGTTCACACAAAAACAACAATAGACCAGCAGTCAGGAGAACAAGTATTCATATTATGAAGCCAAGAATAACTAATGAAAACTCATCGGTTGAAATGTAAGCAACAACTGAAGAAAAGTTCATCAACCTCCACAGGACAAGAATTGAACAAAATTCAAAAATCAAGGAAGAGAATAACTTTTTAAAGCAACTCACGCTCAACACCTGTAACTTTGGCATTCGGGGTATCTACTCCCCTGTCCACATATCACGAACGGTGGTGTACCCTGGTGAATCCCAGAGCAACAACCACGACCTCAACTTCTTAACATCCGTTAACAACACGCTTCACCAAGATACTCAATTACGAATATACAGGATCATCTCGTGACAATCATAGTATTAGTTCATAGATATAGAATATCATAACAGATTATAGATTAACAACAAGAATGACAGTACAGAAGCAATTCAAAAACAGTTCAACATGATGAAACACACCACTATAAATACGGATACAATGGATTACCCAAACCCCACCTACTGTGCACAGTGTGTCATTTTGATAACTTAATTACCACGGACCTAAAGCCCGCTCTGATACCAACTGTAACACCCTGGCTATTCGGAAGCCAAGATGTCACCTAAAATCATCTAACATACCACCATAATGCGGAAGAATTTGAATAATATCAACTAATGACATAAAGAGATCACTATTTAAAAGAACCATGGCATGACACTAGTTTGAATTCTAGCAAGTAAAACGAAGGGCGATCGAAGATCACAAGCAATACATAATCAATCATAACATAGAGAGGTTATCCACCACATCTAAAATTAACTATTACAGTTCATTAATTAACGAATGAAAGATAAAGACTAAATCATATTATTGAACTTGAATACGGTGAAGTGTATGATTAGTGCGTGTCTACTCCCTCCCGCTAGAGCCAGCATCAAGGATCACCTAAAATAAACAAACAAAGCAAGAATGAGTCCGTGACTCAGCAAGTACAATGAATAAATGAACATACCACAAATACGAACAAGACCTCATCATTAAAGAATGCGAAAATATCCCGAATGAATATATGGATGAATGGAATGAATTGATTTAATGAAAAGAATGGACTGCACACATGCTTATACCGGTATAGCTAGTGACACACCCGTCGGTGTGCACTTAAGCCCGCATTGAACCAAAATACGGGGATCCCAATCCCGTATGAAGAACGTTTCATACGGGTGTCCGAAACTGCCAACATTGGACTGGTGGGTCTTACGTGCCCATACTGGAATTGATGGGTCTTAATAATCCACTCCCGTGGAAGGCACATGAAACAGGATGCATGAACTGAAGTATGAATTATGAAAGACATCATATATATACTCATGTATATAACACATAAGAAAAGGACATAAACTTTGAATATTCTCGTGGATATCAGAAAAACACAATACAGTCATCAAGCATGCATCATACTCCAAACATATGAACATCAAAGTACTTGCCTTCCGCGATGCGACGCGTTAGGAGTCAACGGCGGTGCTTCTAAACCTGAAGCCTCTCCGCCTACACAGTATACTTGAAATAAGAACAACATATAACAGGGCGCTTTCAATAACGTTCTACAACGCCTTCCCGACGATCCACAATATCTAGCTTGTTCTAATCTAAAAACATATTACAACGACAATGAACTAGTTCTGGACAGCAGCGCGAAAACACTCATAACTAATGTCCTTAGACACGAAACAAGGTGAGCTCAGATCCTACATAAACTTAACGAACATATCTACAACATTCCAGTTGACGAGATAACCAAAATCGGTCAAAATTAATTTGCAAACAGCTAAAACAGAACAGAATCTGTGTGGACAGTTAAGATAGCAGAATTAAAACGACCATAACTTTTAATATACAACTCCGAATTGGGCGTTCTTTATCAATCTGAAACGGTTATGAAATTATCTACAATAACCTAGCTGAGAGGAAACCCTGATTCGTCCATTAACATACACATATGTTAGAAGACAACTTAAAAGGTAATTCTCGTCAGAAATCTGGACAACAGAAACTAAAACGATCATAACTTTCGATCCGTACGTCGGAATCAGGTGTTCTTAGCGGCCACCAAAAGCTAAGAACATTATCTAAATATCTCTAGGAGATCAAAACTTCTAATTCAGCTTCTAAGAACCCGAAACTGGCCACGCAATAAACTAGACAGAATTGAATCTACTGCGGACAGAACTTGATCCAATCAAACTAATCCAATTTCACATCTAAACATCATCAAAACAGCGGGGAAACGAATTGATACCCTTGGAGATGCGTGTTACGCTGATCAAACCCCGTGAGGACAACCTCTCATCTTCTCCTTCTTCCTTCCTCTTCCTTATGGTCGGCCAATTTGCAGGGGAAACACCGGAGATAGTAGTGACGGCCAAGGGTGTGGTTATCAGAGCAGGGGTGGTGATCAGAGCAAAGACGGGAATATCTTTGAGCAGACTAGGGTTTGTGGCTTAATCCCCTCCTTTCTTGCCTTCAAGTGGGCTATCAACCCTCCATGGGCCATGGGCCTCTAAGGTCGGCTCTTTCCTCTGCGACTGTGGGTTGGCGGCCCAAAACTTTCTCAAAAAATCTGAATTTTGAACTTATTTCCATCTCTAAACTTTGTTGCATTCGCTATTGAATAAATTTCCCTTTCCCGAGTAATGTTCTCTCTAATTAATATTCGGGGTATTACACCAATCATAGGAAAGGGTGAATTGACTTGCTCTAAAATAGCTCAATAGGATACAGAGAGAGAGAGAGAGCTATTCATAACAGGCAACCACACATTCTTCACAAAGATTATGTTATGGACTCATAGTTCTGTACTTGACTAGCCCTAAATTCCTAACAGTTACATGGACAAAATGATATATCAGATGCAGTCTTAGGAGAAATTATCCCCATGTTAGGCCTAAATCTTTAGACTGCTCTCACGCATGAAGTAAAGCTCTGTAGCATCCTACATGGCCACAAGCTCCCAAAAATCAATATTGCGAGGTTAAGACCAGATCCAGACTAGTCGTATGGTGATATAACTGGGTCCAGACTAGTCGTATGAAGATACGAGCTGGTCGTAGACTAGTCGAACATGACTACCAACATGAGTGTCTAATAGAAGATCTTTCATAAACATAGTGCCGAATTTTTGCATATATTTCTATTATAGATCATGGCACCTACTGCTTCTTCTGCATCTACCTTTAATTTGCGATCTGTTCTTGAAACTTATCTGGTCGTAAGTGATAAGGACCTGGTCATAGATCATGTTACATTAAGGTTCGTCCGATATAATTTGTGTGTATTCTGGAATCGTTATGTCCTGCTAGGAGCCGCTAACGACTCGTGGTTGAAAAAGTTTTTCAAGTCACAACCGACTACGCATAAACCTAATGGGTTACATAATTAACGGGTTGGAACAAAACGTGTTCGGATAGAATCCATTATGGGTACTATATAAGGAGATACTTGAGGGTATTGGGGGACATGTAATTTAGTCATTATTAATTTATTCACTATTAATTTGTGCCTTTCATCTCTTGCAAGCGATTTTTCTACTGGAGCTACTCGAACCGTTCTACGACGAGCATCACCGGAGCAAGTTGTGGAGCACCGGGGATGGCGATGGTCCTCAAACCCTCGCGCTTCAGTCGGAGAAGCATTATTGGGGCCTTAACGCGCGTTGCATTCCAATCCTTCGGAACACGGACTTATTGCCCTTTGCGAGGATGCTCCAGGTCGGACACTACTTCACCTTGGACGGTAGTCTCATGTCGATAAATGGAGACCCGAGACGCACACCTTCCACTTTTGGTGGGGAGAGATGACGGTCACTCTCCAGAATGTTTCCTTCTTGATCGGTCTCCCAATCACGGGAGAGCCACTTGTTCCAGCCCATCTGCCAGTGGATTGGAAGACCCGGTTGGCGCCTAGACATGGCCTATGCTGTCCCTCGGACATGGCTGGGGACTTTCAGTCAATGCCCGACAAATGCACCTGACAAGGTTGTTAGGACGCACCTCGTCGCTTACATTCTTTATCTTTTCGGTTGGGCCATGTTTCCCACCACACTGGGTGATTCAGTGAACCCTTCTTCGTCCGCATCGCCGAGTCTTTGGTTGATGTGGAGCCTAGGGCAATGGCCCATTACAACTTTGGATTAGCCGTCCTTTGCACCACATACAGGGAGTTGTGTGAGATAGACCGGTGGACTGCTACCAGTTACGATGGGTCAGAGACAGACCGACAAGGTGCTACTGTAACACCCCAACTCCACAAGAGCCAAGAATGCTACTAAAGTAACCTTACACAAAACTAAACTAAGATAATTTACTAAATTTCGGCAGAGTCTCCTTTGTATTTCTGACATCACATGGGTTTCAACAGATTAAAAGGTAGTTATAACGGCATCGCAATATTCAAGATCAACAATAAGTACTCAAGAACTTACTAATCGATGAACAAATCCTCAAACTTCCAACTAGACTACTCATCATTATTACAAATAATCCGATACGGTAACATAAACAGTCAAATCTTTGATCAAGAGCTTAATTAATAAGGCATGATCCGAGAATTAAAGTTCATGACAGTGTGCGTGCAAAGCATAACGCTACTCCCTCCCATGCATACTGCGCTTGAACTGGGTACCTAAAAACAACAAGAAAGCAAGAGTGAGTCCATAGACTCAGCAAGTACATAAATAAAAAGACGCATAATTCAATCCATAACATCAGCATCCATATTCAGGAGCACATCACTAAATCATTCCACATGCAAATGCAATGCTCAAGGATTCTTTTTCTTTATCTCTTTGTGCATTTTACCGGTAATGCAAAGTATGCAACCGTCGCTACATACCCATGCATGTGCGCGCACGCACAGGGACCAATTGCCCAATACTCCGCAAGTATTGGGGACCTCATGCCCACACTCCACGAGTGTGGGGATCTCAAGCCCGTCACATTCATGACGGGGACCTCAAAGATGTGCATACTTGGTCATCACAAGACCAGGCCTCAACATGATATCAAAATGCATATGCACCATCTCTTTTCAACATCAAGCACCAATGGCGGTAACAACATTCATGAATAAAGGCAATAACAACATTCATGAATTAAGGCGATAACAACATTCATGAATAAAGGCAATAACAACATTCATGAATAAAGTATATCCATAGTTTGAACATTCACCACTCTGATTATGCACACTTATCAACAGCCACACAACATTAACAAGCATCAAACCCGCATTCATGTCCAAGCAATCACAAATAAGGATCAAACGATGCACTTGCCTCAACCGTGCGGGAACGAAGGACGCGAAGAGGGTGCCGCCTCCGGAACCAGTCCCCCACCTAAACATTCAATTAAGAAATGCTAAGACAGCAATAGAGGACCACTCAAACCATAAAAGTAAACACGGACTCACAAAAGTTCCTTTAGCGCGAACCCAGCCCCAATTTCTAGATGTCGCTTTGTCCCCTCTGTGGATAGTCATGTTATAAAATTCATATCTTTTCGTACAGGGATCCAAATTAGGTGTTCTTGGACTTCATTGAAAGGTTATCAAATTCCCCAACAAAACCTAGTTGGTGAGCCTTCCTGTTTCGGCCATCTACTATCCCTAACAGGCGAAATAACAGAACATCGTTTTCACGTCAGGTTCTCTGGACAGTACACTAAATTGATCATAACGTTCAGCTCGTTTGTCCAAATTTCGCGTTCTTGTGCTTCCCTAAAAGCTAAGACAATTATATACAACTTTTGTTATACTGAGATCCTCTAATTCCCCATTTAACTTATCGCACAAGTCAGATTACTAAAACCTGTCAAAACACTAACCGATTCGCAGGACAGTCACACTAATAAATTCATAACTTTTGCTACAGAGGTCCAAATAATATGATTTAGCACTTCATCGAAAGCTATTGATGTCCTCTACAGCTCTCTAGGTGAAGCCCAAGACTGAATCCGCACTTAACTACATCAAAACGTCTGTCTAACGCGATCTGTCCTGAGGAGACAAAAATACCGACATTGCTACAACAATCAAAAGATGCATCTACTCGGGGGAATCCGGGGTTACCCTTGACGAACGCCGATGACCAGGATGCCGCCCACGAACCTTCACCCTTTCCTCTCCTCCTCCTCCTTCTTCTCCTTCCTTGGACGGGCACCACGCGTGTGATCCACCTCGTCCTCTTCCTTCGACGACCAGCGGGAGGAGATCGAGCCTTGTCGGGCAGTGGGGGAAGAGCAAAGGGGAGGTGCAGGGACCAGGGAGGGCACCCAAGGGGGAGGGGCGGCTGCCAGGGGGAGGGGGAGGGGCGCAAGGGAGTGGGGGGAAAGGGAAAGGGGCGGCTAGGGTTTGGGGGGGGAGTGGCACCTCCCCCCCTTGGCCGGCCACCCATGAGGCCTCATGGGCCGAGGCCCAGGCCCGGGTTGCCGTAAAAACACTGATTTCCCCCTCTCTAACTGCGAAATTAATCATTTTCTATTTGGTCCTTTCGTCAATTCAGATAACTCTCTCCTGATTAATTATTCTCTCCTGGTTAATTCCTTTCGTATACTTTTAGGGTATTACAGCTACCTCGTGTTCCATAACGAGTTCAAGTCGTTACACGATGACATTATCATATGGGCTCCATGGAACCCACATTTCGTGAACACGATAGCACCGCATGGACTGTCCGTGCAATGCACGCAGTACGTCGGATTATGGGCGACGACCTACCACCTTGTGTTTTCTTATATGGTGGAGCCTTATGCTGCAATGCGTAATGCAACAGTTTGATATCTACCAAGTTGTGCCCCTCACGACGGGAGGATGCTGCAGCGATGTAAGATCGAGGAGACCGACTAGAGGAGGGGTGAATAGTCGTTTCTAAAAATCTCTAATGCTAAAACCGATTTCTAATGCGGAAGCTAATAACAATTCGGTTTTGCACAAATAAAATCTAAATCAACTAATCTTGACTAGGTGCACCAACAATAAGACTATTGATAATGATAGCAATCATACAAATACATGTAAGCAATATAATTCTATAAATGTAAATTGCAATAGAGTAAAGCACAAGAGAACAAACCACAATAACACAACGATGTTTTACCATGGTGTTCGGAGACTTACCGGTCTCCCCTAATCCACGTTAAGGTAAGCCCAACCACGTTGGACCGGCTCCACAACTTGAGCCAACACCTCAATCCACTCGGGGTTGCTCTTCCCCCACTCCGAAGATGACGAGCACCAAACCACTCACAACCGTCGGGCCTTCTCACAAGCTTCTTGAGAAGATCACCAGACCACGATGCCTCTACGCCGTCTAGGTGTCAGCAAACACCAAGAGTAATAAGTCGAAGCCTCTCGCTTGGCTCTCACCAAGTGCAACACATGCACAATTGGATGCTCAATCCAATTCTAGTTACAACACATGCAACTAGACCCTCTCCCTTTGCTCACAAAATGCAACACATGCACAATTGAGAGGAGAAGCTCACACTAGCTCAAGAGAATGAAATGGGATACCAAGAGTTGCCCCCAACCGACCAAGGTGGGTATTTATAGCACACACATAAAAACTAGCCGTTGGAGGAGAATCTGTCAAAAATCAAGGAAACCCGGTTAGTCCACAAGCACAGAGCCGGCCAGTCCAGGCTACAGTACAACGGCTATAAAAATAGTTGTTAGACACAATTCTCGGTCAGTCCACCTTCACAGGGTCCTGTCTGACCGGACTCCCGGTCAGTCCGGGCCTTCCGGGAGGAAAGAAAACCGAAAAACATGCCCTTTGGAAAATGTTGATCGGCCTTATAGGGGTGGTCAGTCCGGGCTTTCAATTGTGGTTAGTCTGGCCCTGAATTTCAGCACAGACGACACTCGGAAAAACGGTCATAACTTTTGACTCCGATGTCGGAATTGAGTGATCTTGGACTCTATTGAAACCTTATTCAGAGGGCTACACAACCCACCTGATTGTATGATCTCAAACACATTAGATCAATACATAAAGCACAAGAACTTCAGAGAGTCACAACCATGATCTAAGTCCAAGGAAATAACAACAAACAATCTTAGACATATCAAGGGAACATGCATGAATCCCAACAATTTGCAAAACACATTTGCAAACTTAGATCATGCCACAAGGAGTAGGTATATAGACTTTAACCATTTGCAAAGTATAGTCACATGCTACAAGAATTAGACACATGAGCCTCAACTATTTGCAAAACACATTCGCAAATAATAGCATCATGCCACGGAGATCTAGAGCAAGCGGGATTGAGCTATCAACATATGATGAGACTAAAACTACTAGACAAGACCTCTCTTAATAGTACGACAACCTATACTAACAATCCGGTCCTCCAACCAAATACCAAGACCTATAAAAGACTAGGAGCACATCCTTAGCCCTAGCTAGTCATACCTTTGCCTTAAGCATCTTGAAGCTTGATGACGCACATCTTCACTTCAAGTCCGGATCATTGTCTTGATATGCATCAACCCATGATGCATCCTTTACTAGTCCTCCATCAACACATGATAGGTCTTCTCTTGACTTGATGATCAACTCATGATCATCTTCTCTTCTTGAACATCATCAACACATGATGATTTTCTTTTCTTTCGGATCTTGATGTGCATCAATATATGATGCATCCTTCACTTGCCTTCCATCAATACATGATGGGTCTTCTCTTTTACTTGATGATCAACTCATGATCATGTCCTCTTCGAGATCTTGATATGCATCAACACATGATGCATCCTCTTTTTGAACCTCAACTTGATGACGATCAACTCATGATGTCATCCAAAGTCTCCATCATCATGGAACATAACCTATTTACCCAACTCATGGCAAATGTTAGTTCCATAATGTGATTATCATTAATTACCACAACATACTATTAACTCATAATGGTGAGTCAAGATACTTCAGTCTTTCCCTCTTTGGTAATTCATGACAACCATCTCAATTTGCAAATAATTGAATATAGAGCAATGTGAGTATATATGAACTACACAAGTTTTATATACTCAAAGATATATTTCAAAGTAGAGATCCTTAATATATATGAAAAAAGGAATGTGGATCAATACTAATAAAACCCCAAAACATAGAGTGAACTCTCCCTAAATGTGTATATTCACAAATGTGTAATAAAACCTTATGCATATATTCAAGTTAGATTTTTGGTGGAGTTCAACCTATATTTTGGATCCGAGGCATACAACAAGATATAAGAATATGATGTCGAATGCATACATCTATGATTTCTACCTTTTCATCCAAATAAGACTACATAATAGGTATATCAATAAAAGTATTAGTCTCACATATAGATTTGTAATTAATCACAAAAAATACTCCATTAATTCATAATAGCGGGTCTAGATTCTTCAAGCGAGTTGTCCACTTCTGAGTCCAAGTCCATCTGAGTAATGTTTACAGTTCATACCTATATCCGCTCTTCTCACATATATCCTTCTCAAATGCAGACAATTGAGGGTGGGCTAACATTATGAGAACTGGCAAGCAATCTAGCATGAGTGGATTATGGCTTGAACCGAGACGGCGCACACTAAGGTTCTACTGGAGTAGCGACCGTACGACGTTCGGACATACCGTGAGTACCTTGAGTGGTACATACCATGGTCGCGCACCAGACTCACCCGTCCTCCACCAGAGCATCCGGAGCAGGTCACGCACGAGGAGAGGCTTCGTCACTCATTCGATCGACATAGCACTTCATAGCGTGATAATACTGTAAAACACTCAAACCTATACTCGTTGCATTCTTGTAATTTTGTACTATTTGGAACTGAAAGTTGTTGTTTGTCCCTTCAGTTCGACCTGAGCGCACCGAGTGGCCCGAACGTGCTCACTTACTAGGTTGGCACGACCTAGTGAGACTAGCGGGCATTCTAGCGCTCTGCATCGGTCAGAGGCACTACAGATTAGGGAGGTGTTCAATTTAAGTCCTGATTATTTATTATTCCTTAGGTTAGTCTAACATCATGCCATCTTCCAGCCGCATGTTCGTCAGGATGCATCACCTCTGCGATCGACGTTCGCACGTCCTACTCAGACTAGCGGCCATCGAAGTGCTCCCTGTCGATCGTTCTCACTACACATCGGGGAGGTACATGATGTTCAGCTTAGGTCCAAAATATTTATTTTGCCTAACGTCATTCCATCTTGCAGCCTTCAGTTGAGCGTGGGGGTGCCGAGGAATCAACCGATGAGGAGGCAACCATCCCAGTATCACTTCTGAGATCAACATCCGCACGACCTACTTAGATTGGCGGGCGCCCAAGTGTTCCCCGTCGGTCATCCTCATTGCCCATCGGGGAGGTACGTGATGTTCAGCTTAGGTCCAGAATATTTATTTTGCCTAACGTTATTCCATCTTGCAGCCTTCAGTTGAGCGTGGGGGTGACGACGAATCAACCGATGAGGAGGCAACCATCTCAGCTACTACCAGGGAGGAGTACATGGCGCTAGGATTTGGAGTGTACCACCCAGGGCGCCCACCCCTTGGTCTACGCTCAGTAGAACCTTGACCAATACGGAGTACTGTACTAAGGCCAGAGCTCCTCCGGGGTCGCTGGTATATCGTACAGTCAAGGCCAGAGCTCCTCCGCACCAAGGGCCATTCAGACATCATACCTGGGGGGCCGTCGCTCTGGGGGCAGATTTCTTGATTCGTTCATTACAGATATGGCAGGTGATAGCCAGTTATGACTCAGTTGGACGACATTGATGTTGGATAGACTCAGCTGGGCCAAAGTCAGCTTGCTAAAGCACCTCCGCCCACCCAACAGTCTTCGTACGGCCTTCGGATCGGTTCACGTATCCCACGGGATATGCTCAACGCAAAATCAGGACGCGCACGCAGACGCAAACGCAACGAGCAGAGAGTGGCTCAGACGGGTGAGCTACATTGTATCCCGTGTGTACATTGCATAGACATTGTGCAGAGAGTGGCTCATACGAGTGAGCTATATTGTATCCGGTGTGTACAATGCATAGACATTATGCCCTATTGTTGTACTATATTTGTATAGATATTTTGCATAACATATTTGTATACATTATGTGCGTATTGTCAAAGTACATCTATTTCGGAGATGACTGCAACGCCAGAGATTCACATGAAACCCTAAAACACCCGAGATTCACATAAAATCATAAAACCACTCTTGGTCACTGTAATTATTCTTGAAAGTCTTAATAACTATTATTTCCATCACATCATTCAAAATCTAACGTATAGTTTCAGCAAAAATAGGGGAAAAAATAATATATACATAGCAAAACTGTGCTTAGGGTTCTAACAATCCCTGCAGGTAAAAGGAGTTACCAGATACCCTCTGAATAAACAAAATTCAGCAGGAGGGAGTATTCCCGTGCCTCTGGGCCACGACAATACTGTATTCCGCCCCCCCCCCCCCCCAAAACCCAGACGAACCACGAGAGTATTCCTGTTCCCCAGGGGCGCGACAGAGAGTATTCCTGTCCCCTAGGGACGCGGTAATAGACGCCCCCCCCCCCCCCTAATGGTTTTTGGTGCTATTTTTACAAATACGACGGAGAGGGGGCTAGTTTTGTTATTTATTGCGCCAAAAACTCCCAAATTAGTCGTAGTAGAGGCGCATTACCAGCTTCCGTCAGTGGAGACGGGAAATCTAGGTAGGGGTTTTTAACCTACCATGATCCTTTGTTTCTTTGCATGGAGAAACCATGAGTAAAGCCAACTCAAAGAACTTTACTTGAGGAAAGGAATGTAAGTTTTATCATGGTTTACAGGCTGGTTATGTGAGTGCCTGTACTACAGTAGTTTAGTGCACTGACATGGGGCAGAGTCCTCAAATTACTATATTATCTGAGTTACCAACCTAGACGTCGAGCTCATCACCTGGAAGATGGGGACACCCTCGCATGCACGGCGCACCAGTGTGCGTATCAAAATTGCTATACAGAAGTTTATATTTTGCCTCACAAGTTGGGGATATTGGACCTCTCGGCTACGATGTCTTTGAATTCTGCTGTAATTACTGCTCTGTTCTCATTTTATATCTTGAAATGCGTTCTTTAGCTACTCCTTTCAGTCGACCAGCATTGCTATCTGATAGAGCAGGTATAATCTAACAAGGTCATAAAATCAGATTCCTCTCTGTAGTAAAGATTTGAGTCACAAAAGGCTACATTCATCCTGACAATTATTCCTCACTTATTGGACTAAAACATTGATAGCCCTTTCGGGTAGCCGATCAAGCATTCTGATTGTCACTTGTCAGTACATGATCTTCTAAGAAACAAAATTTAAAAAATCCATATATCATGGGGACAAAATTCTTGTTCTTACCATTAAGTATCCCATACGGGTTCTTCCAATGCAACATTCAAGATGGAATGCAGTCTACCAATAAGTTCCAACAGGAATAACCTCACTCTTAAGAGAAACTTCTATCACGGATTCACTGTGAAAATATCACCTTGAACAAATGCTGATTTCTCAGAAACACCGTTTTGAGATTCAGCTTCAGGACATGATTATGGTGAAGTATTCCACTATTTGACAGATGCATAACGAATTATATGGTAACACATTCTTTCCTATTATTAGTATGAAGTACATTCACCTGCGCATCAGCTGATCATAAAATATTTATAAAATTTTGGAGCATATTGGTCTTATTCTATGATCATTTGATAACAACCGATCTAATCCACTTATTGAAATATGATTATGTGAAACATCTGAGTGAATAATATAGAAGTTTATTGCACTCCTATGACCAGAATAACGTAAGTCGACCTTCTGACCTTGCAAAATTAACATGCATGATGGCACAACAAACACATTCTCTTTATTTGGACAACATAAATGGGTTTGTGTTCCCCTGACCAGCGCATATAAGTGTTTTGTGCCTACCAAACTCACATGCATCAGACACAAATTCCTCCATATTTTCTTTTGTGAAGAAAATGATAACAAAGTATACTAAAGAAGAATGACCAAAAACCACATCGATGTAGCATCAACTTAGACTCCATGTTTCTTTTGAATCCATAATGCCGTGTTTCCATCCCAATTGTTCTCCCTGTCCTTATCCTGAAAACAAACCTAAGATCACTAAAGGAAATAATGCACTCGAATTGATGGATAACAGAACTACAAAAAGTAGATTGACAGGGAAAGAGAGCATGGGGAACATCTTATTTGATCTACCATAATGAAGTGCCTTTTACAGGTCCTACAATGGTTTATGATCTACCATAACAAATGGAGAAACAAATATGATAACCAAATAAAGAATTATCAGCAAATATTCATGTGAACCAAATCCACCAATATTCCTTTAAAATGCTTGTATGGACTGTGCAAATTAATTAATAGACAGCAATAGGAATTGTTTAAATTTTGAATCTGTTAAACTGTTAAATTATTTGCAATACAGAACATGGTATTTTAGATTGAAACATCTTTGTACCATTGCTACAACATTCGTACTGAATTTCTGCAACAGCGTAAAATTTTCAAATAAAATGGAGCAATTGCTAAGTTCTGAAACAGCTTGTTGCTAAGTGAACTATGGTTCAAACTGAAATCCCAAAGGAACCTTGATATAAATCTGAAGGAAATTAAGTGCCAACCAGTAAATAACCAGCATGGCTGTAAGTGCAGAAATTTTGAGTTATTATGATGAGCTTTTAATTAATCCAATGCCCATTTAGTCTTCCATGAAGTAGAATAATGTATGAACACGAGAGTACAAGACTATGTCTATATATGTTTTAAAAATTGCCAATGGTAGTTTAGGGAAGACATACTTACAGATGGTTTCTAGAGTGGTTTGGCAACAAATAATCAATTTGAGATGGTATCATCTTGAAGCTGAGGGCACCCTTGGACAACATAGTGCTTCAGTTGATCAGAGGATGGCAAACCTTCTAAGGAAGATAGTGCCTCACAATCTTTGATACTTAACTTAGTCAACGCCTTGCAGGAATGAAGCCTTATGGATGTTAAAGTTGAACACTTCGATATTTCAACTTCACTTAACTCGAACTTGTCCTTCTTAGAGGATTGGGAGGCTGTACTCGCACCACCGCAATTGAAGTCAATCCTGACATTCTTCAGAGAGGACATACCAATCAAGGATAGCTTCTTCAGGTATGGCAGCTTCTCGAACGGTGGTAGGATCTTCAGAGCCATACAGTTTTGGAGATGGAGGCTTTCTAAAATTGTTGATGAAAAATTTTCTCCCAACCATGATGGAGTAGCACCGGCATAATTTATGACATGAAGATGTGCAAGGTTACCATGTGGTTCAAGACCCTCGATTACTTCTTTCTGAATAGAAGTACTTCCGCTTGCATTCCCCCATGAGAGTGAAAGTGTCCTCAGATGTTTTTTATTATTAATCCTTGCACGAGTAGCCTCTTCCTTCTTTGTGGCATTCTCAAGATCAAGGATACTAAGTGATCCTGTAATATCTTTTAAGTTCCCCAGCTGCGAAATCTCAAAACCACTCTCTTGTTGAACCCGAAATTCTTTCAGCTCTTGTAGAAACTTAAGTTCGCCAACTCTTGATATCTTCGAGTGCAATGACCCTGATCCAGGAACAAGAAGATGGCGTAGGTTCACAAGATTACACATGCCTCTCGGCAAATCATCAAGACCGCTCCAATGTCTAATGTCCAGTACCAGAAGGTGGTAAAGTTTACATAGACCCTCAGGCAAAGGTGTCCGCATGTCAGAGGTGGACCTCAGCTCTAAATAGCGAAGATGGATGAATTTCTTGACACTGGATAGCACAATATCAGCATTAAACGGCATTGCTGATAACCGAAGTACCCGGACAGAATGTAGTTGCTCCAGAGTGTTCACAAACTTTGCAGAGAATGTCTCATCATATACACCTACAAGCATTAAGCTCTCCAAGCTTCTCAAGACACCATTTTTTTGGACATCATCTAACTTTTCTTCAAAGGTTTCCCTGCGTTCTATGCTTTGCTCATTGTACACCAACTCAGTCCAGATGCCAACATGAAAAATGGACGGGAAGACTGTTCGAGGATCTGAGCCATCTATAGTAAGGCATTTGTGCACCGAGACTTCTTGTGCTACATCATGCATTAAATCATGCACAACAAAATACTGTTCCTCTTTCTGAAAGAAGCTCCGATCTACCAAATCATCAAAACAGTCACTTCCTTTATCCTCCAATCTCCTTCTCTTGTCCATGATAAAACCCAGAGAAATCCACATACGTATCAACTGTTCTTTGTCAAACTTGTAACCTTTTGGAAACATAGCACAATACGAGAAGAGCAGCTGAAGGTAGCAGGGAAGATGATTGTAACTGAGCTTCAGTGCTGGTATAATGTCATCCGTCCTTTCTTGTAGCTTCCATTCGTCGCTATCTAGAATTCTTCTCCAGTAACTCTCATTGACATTTCTTCTCAAAAGTGTGCCAACACTTTTCGCTGCTAATGGATTTCCATTCAGCTTGGTGGCTATTTGCTCTGCAATGTTCAGTAGCATACTTTGGACTTGGTAATTCTCACCACCAAATATGCATATTTCAAAGAAGTGCCAAAACACATCTTTCTTCATACCACCCAAGTTGATTGGCGCCTCCATTTTACTTGTTATCTTGGCAACAGATAACTTCCGAGTTGTCACCAAAATCACATTACCCTTAGCTTGTGTACATCTAAGTGGAGCCAGTAGCTTGTCCCAGCGACCCTCACTCTCTTCCCACATGTCATCCAAAACAAGTAGAAATCGTTTGGTCAAATATTTCTTGATGCCACGATGAAGCACATTGAGATTATTAGAGTTTTTGCAGTCGCAATCAGGTATATGTTCCAGGATCCCTTGCGTAAGCTTGACTTCATCAAAGTTAGCAGATACATAGATCCAGATCCTGATATCAAAATTAACTTCTACTTCTGGGTCATGGTACACCAGCCGAGCAAGTGTTGTCTTCCCAACACCTCCATCACCAACTACTGGAAGAACTAAAAGATCTTGATCACTTGATGCACCGCTACTAATTAGTGCTAGAATATCATTCTTCTCTTCCCTTGCGAACACCTTAGTTTCAGTGAAGTTCTCTACTGACTCGTGTATGTCTGTGCTTGTATTTTGAGTTGCTCGATTAATTCCATCCAGTTTCTCTAGCAAGAGAGCGTTGTGAACATCCTCACAAATCTTATGCAGATTTTCTACAGTATCTCTTATGTGTGGTATGTAAGATCTATTGATTTTCGGCTTTGATTGTCCAACTTGAGTAATAGATTTCACTTTGGATGCAAATGGGTTTCTACTCTTCAGGTTCTTCTCTTTTATCTGCTCATCATAAATGGAAAGTGCTAGAATTAAAATTCTCATCTTCCTATCAATATTCACTGATGCAGATGAAAGCAGTATATAGTAGTTGTTGGCAGTCATTAGGTGGTAACTTGTACGTTGATGTTCGTTCACATGACATCAATTAAACATATTAAAGCTCTGTTAGGAACACAAGATCATCATGCGACATTTGGAGAAAAGGAAACGGGCCCTAATTTTGCACCATGCATCGTCTTTTGTTGGAGATATTAAAGATTATGTAAGATTCCAGAGTTTAGGTAAGAGTCCAAATCGTGTACAAGTCGGTATGTAATGTTTGCCACTATAATAAAGAGTGTGGGATCCCAAAGCAATTATTTCCGAAATTCTACGTGGTATCAGAGCCTAACTCTAATCCATAAACTCACCTCAGATCCGATTCGTAGCCACCGCCATCCCCGAAGCCGTCCCCGCACAGCCAGCTACTAGCTGCCGCCACCGCACCTTGCGGGCGGGCACGCGGGCCGCCGCCGCCGCGGCTTGCGGGCGGGCCATCGCTCGCCGCTTGGGCCGCCGCTCGCCGCTCGGGGGAGACGAAGCATCCGGGGGAGGAGATAACTCGGGGGAGCAGGATCCGGCGGTTGCTCGGGGGAGGAGGATTGCTCGGGAGAAGCGGTGTTTTGCTCGGGAGAAGCTTCGCTCGGGAGAAAGGAGGGGATCTGGTGTTTCGGTGTCGCTACTCGCTCGGGAGAAAGGAGGGATCCGGTGTTTCGGGGTCGGTGGAGGAGGGGATCCGGTGTGGGCTGTGGATCGGTTCGGTTGGTGTGGCGATTTGGTGCGACATCTCGTGTGGATTCTTTGCATGTGGCTGTTGGTTTCGTGGATGGTTCAAAAGGTATTGATGATTGTGATTATAATCGTGGAGTCGCGATCTATTGATGCATGAAGAGGTCGTCATGATCGTTAATACGCGCGGTAATAGACAAGAGGAGGACGAGTTGACGAGTGTGTAATCGGTGTTGAAAGTAAGAGATGAATCCTGAGGAGATCGAAGCCGTGAAAAAGGTTGAGGAAGAAACTACCAGAAAGGTTGGGGAGAAGAGTATTGTGAGCATGGATGGGGGAAGTGGAGAATCCTGTTTGGTTACAAAAGGTGAGATGAGAGGTATATTGTAGAACCTCATTGCGATGGGTTTGATAGGTCCTAGGGCTGAAACGAGATCATCAGAGTTGAAGTTGGAATTGATGCCAAATGATGTGAAGCTAGAAGGGAGTAAGAATTACCTGAATTGGTCCAGGAGGGCTCAGTTAATTCTGAAGACGAAAGGAGTAGAGCACTATCTACACGAGACCTGCATCGAGCCTGCAGACAGAGGAAGTACTAATAGGAAGGTGTGGAACACCACCAACTCTGTGGTGGCGGCATGGGTTTTGACTTTGGTGTCCCCGTTCATTGCTAGGACAGTGGAGGCGACCCCAATTGCAACGGTGATGTGGAAGACACTGGGGAACATGTACTCCAGAGCTGGCAATGTGATGATGATAGTGGAGGTTCAAGGCAAGGTAGATGCTCTGAAATAGGGGGAGAAGAATGTTTAAGAATATGCCAGTGAGCTGCAACAGTTGTAGGCAAATTTGGATCAATATGATCCACTACAACTAACGTGTGCTGATGATATTAAGTTTGGTAGGGCGTGGCTGCAGCGTAGAAGGGTCACTCACTTCTTGAAAGGTTTAAACCCTGAGTTTGAGAGCAGGAGGGCTTCAATGTCATCAGGTGGTATTGCCAACTATGGAGGAAGCTATTTCAGCTATAGCTGTCGAGGAAACTCGATAGAGAGTGATGGTGGGTAGCAATCCTATAAGGTCAGCGTACGCCATAGCTGATGACAGGGAGTGTTACAACTGTAAACAAATAAGACACCTGAGTTGGGCGTGTCCTCTCTCATGAACTGGAGGTCGCAATGGTGATTGGATTTGCCGTGATGCGAGATACGGCAACTCGAACTTTGCAAGGAGGACTGAGTGTTATAAGTGTGGGACATCTCACCCTAGTCAAGGTGGAGGTAGAGGTAGAGAAAGAGGTGGCCCTAGGGCCAATGCATCCATGACAGAGGAGAAGATTACACAGTCGGAGAAGTGGTAGAAGAGAGAAGAGGATTGGGACTGGAGTAAGCGTAATGGGGTATGATAGAGGTAAAGGTGGTAGAAGCTGAGATTGGGGGTATGTGGGTAGAGTGGTGGAGGCCGGAGGTGGCTGGGGGCATGAGGGTGGAGGAAGATGAGGTTGAGGTCGGAACAGCTAGTAGATAGTGGAGATGGATTTAGTGACGTCCCTAGTAGTATTGGTGGTGAGCAACTTTTTGGTCTTTGTGATGGTATTAATTAAGAGTCGATGGTAGGTTTGGTAAATTCTAAGTAATAGTGTTGCAACATGTAATAAGAAGGACATGATTGTTGTCTCATGCTCATCTTGAGAGGGAGTGTTAGAGATATTAAAGATTAGGTAAAATTCCAGAGTTTATGTAAGAGTCTAAATCGTGTATGAGTCGGTCTGTAATATTTGGCACTATAAATAAAAGGTGTGAAAAGACACCTAATTATTTCCGAAAATCTACATCTTTTAGTGCCAGTTTGCTATGTAAGACTTCGGTGATTCCATGGAGACATTGACCACCTACATCTTTCAAGGTGCCAATCATCAACAATTAAAGTTGGAGGGACATGAAACTTGTTCCAATTATCCCCGATGCATGCATGCATGACTACTTCAATCTTAATTGTGGCATTCAAATTGTAGTGTTAGATGTGATGCATGTGCATGCCATTGTTAGAATATGTTTTTTGGGTATTTATGTTACGAGAGATATCAAGTGCAATCGCACAATTAGGCGCAATATAATTCACTTTTGATTTGTGCAATAAATCAATATGATTTTTTTTAATGTAGATGCACCTCTCAATCTACTCTACGTATGTATGAAATTTCAAGCTCAAATTCATTCTGTGTTGGGACTTGGGAGTAAGAAAAATAAGAAAATTATGACAGATGGTAATTAAAAGGAAAAAGTAAATCAAAAGAGTAAAGTGTATTGTAGATCTCTAAAATTGCATCGGTGCGTCCCTTGGGCCGTTGAACTTGAAAGAATTGCGTATCTAGGTCTCTGGGTCAGTAGAAATCCAAAACTTAATTAGTAGAGGTGACATAACACCATGGCTCAATCTAAATGACTATTTGGCTACATTATCACCAAGTGAAATCAGTGGAAAATTGATGTCTTTCAATTTGAAGAAAAGTTTTTGCCCGTTGACAAATTTTACTATCTTTCTTTCGATATTATCTAGCAAGAACATAACCAAACTACGGCTTACATAGGGTCAAAGTGCTAGAGTCATCAATAGTCGCTAATTACGTCGTGTTTGGACCAACACAACCTACCTTGGCATAGTTACACGAGTATTGAGACCTAAATACACAACTCTCAAGTTTAGGGACCCAAGTGTGTGCATGTTTAGGGACCTATAATGCACTTTACTCAAAAGAAAAAGATAAATGTTACTATTCAAAGTAAACTTATATATTTTTTTGTTTTTGGTAACATATTTTGAGTTTTAAGTTAAAATTTTAAAGTGTGCTACGAGCCTACGACACTCCAGATTATCAATTTATTTTTCGGAATTATTCATGTTGGTTTCGTGCCCGAACCGAAAGTGTTTTCATGATTGCACTTAATAAAGTGATTTCACTTTATATGTCCCCTTTATGTTATACAGGTAATACATATCTTGATTATTGATGCGTTCAAATCAAGAGTGTGTTGTACAATGATTAGTATTTATGTGGAATAACAACCTTACGAACATTTCTTTGCTTACTATAGCTACTTTCAATGGCAATTGTTGGATCAGTAAACAATATATACAATTCGAGTGGAATAGGGTTCGAAGGGATGTGCACTGCCTATTCTCCGGATGGGGTAGTTTTTGCTTGTCGTGGGATGGACAGGAAGCGTTCTCTCTTTGGCTTATCAATTTCAAAAAAAGAGAGTTCAATGCCCAACATTGGAATAAATGTCAGCAACAGAACCTTTTTCTTGAAGTCGTAGTACTCGAGCTCGTCGAGGTGCTTGGCCGAGTCGGCCGCCAGCCGCTCCACCTGGGTGATCTGCACCACCAGCTGCTCGTTCCTGATCTCGACCCCGGCGGCGGCTCCGGCGGGCACGGCGCCGAGGACGAGCTTGGCGCGCCGAAGCGCGTCCTCGAGGAGCCCGACCTCCTTGTTGAGGCCTTCCGACCTCAGCAGCGCGCTGATGGCAACGCCGGCAAGGCGGTCCAGGAGATTGTTGACCAGCCACGTTGCCGACGCCGACGCAAGGACGATGGGGCCGAACATTGTCGATGGAGAGGGAAGAGGAGAAGGCCAATACCGCGTATGGCACCCGTTTACTTTTCGGGAGACGTGTAGTTCAGGTTGTTTAGTAGTCTGTCAGTCTGGCTTTGTTTAATTTAATTATTCCACTAATAGAATGACAATGCCAATTTTTTGAAACAGCACAAGACGGCTGCCAGTTATATCAAACACCGGAGGGCCCAAGGCCTTAGAACGTGCTTTGGGGGTTTAATTACACGGAACAGGGGATTTTTTTAATAATATTATTTTAATTAAAAATTACAAAATTAAATAGTCAATTTTTTTTTTTACAAAAACGGCATCGACAGGAGTCTGTCGCTAGATGAAATGACGATAGGATATCAATTATTGCCATGTCGCCGGTTCAACCTCCTGTCGTCATTTTATCTAGCGACAGGAGGGTGAATAGTAGCAAATCGTCATTTTCATTCGGTGACAGAAGGTGGGCTGGTTCCTATCGCTAATTCATCCGGCGACAGGGGTTACCCTATAAAACCCGCAAAAATCGCCTCTAAAGCTCATTTCTTTTCCAAGAAAAAGAGAAGAGGGAGATAACGGAGAGGAGGAGAGGGGAAAAGTGACTAGCAAAGCTTTACCGGTTTGTCGCGAGGAGAGAGGGAGAAGCAAATCGGGTCACCCACTTTACAGGTAAATATTTTTTACAACTTTGTAATTAAATTCAAAACCCTGGTAGGTTAGCAAATAAAACTAGCAATGTACAATCGATTTCATTAGATCATTTTAGCTGTAGTGTAGTCTGTAGTTTAGATTATCATTTTAGTTTAGATAATTTTTACATGGGAAATAATTTCGAAATGCTGAAAATAGTTTTTAAAGTAAGAAAATAGCAAGGTAACTTTAAAAATTCTATAAAAATTACAGAGTAGTTAAATATGGTGTTTAGATCTCAATTAAAATATTGTCGGTTTCAATTTGGCAGTCTTTTTATATGGTAAATAATTTTGAAACACCGAAAATACCTTTTAAACTAGAAAAATAGCAAGATAGTTCTAAAAATTCTATTAAAAAGTTCTAAAAATTCTATAAAAAATTATTGAGTAGCTAAATAGGGTGTGTAAAGCCTAATTGAAATATTCTCAACTTCAATTTTGTTCTAGTTTTTGCACCTTAAATATTTTGTAATTGCCGAGAATACCTTTTAAACTAGAAAAATAACAAGACGGCTCTAAAAATTATATTAAAATTCCAGAGTAGCTAAATAAGGTATGTAGAGCCTAATTAAAATATTCTTAGCTTCAAGTTTGTTCTCATATTTGCACTTTACATATTTTGTAAATACCGAGAATACCTTTTAAACTAGGAAAATAGCAAGATGACTCTAAAAATTATATTAAAATTCCAGAGTACCTGCATAGGGTGTGCGGATCTTAACTAAAATATTTTCAGCTTCAATTTTTTTCTAATTTTTGCACGGTAAATATTTTGTAAATACCGAGAATATCTTTTAAACTAGGAAAATAGCAAGCTAGCTGTAAAAATTATATAAAAATTCCAGAGTACCTACATAGGGTTTGTAGATCTTAATTAAAATACTGTTAACTTCAATTTGGTGCAATAATTGAATTATTTAGATATGCCCCCTCTTATTACTTTTTGTGTATGTTTCGTAGTGTTTACAATGTATGCACTAAATTTTTAGGTATGGTGGCCCCAGGAGATACTGCACAGTGGTCGTACAAGCTACTTGACCCGATCATTGACGTGACTCACTGTAGCAGCCTCAGTACCATCCTCCCCCAAGAGGGTGAGTAGCCCATTGAGTTTGGAGCGTTGCGGCTGCACACGCCCATGAGGGCATGAAGGGTGGACCCACGTTCGGTTTTGAGGTACGTATAGTTCTAACCTTCATGTACTCAATTTCGGTCTAACTTGTGTGGGTGAACTCACATATGTTCTTAATCCTTTCGACACAGGTTGAGAGCGGTAGGCATCCTTCCACTAGCAAGGATGGTGGAGGTGATGTGGGAGGACGAGGAGGACATCACGAATAGTGGTCGTACGTCGAGCCAATTTTCGTACGACCGGTGCCTCCTGATGACGTTGGTTGACCAGTGGAGGCTGGAGAAGACACGTTCCACCTTTCATGTGGGAGATGCATTGACGCTTTAGGATGTGAGCTTCCTGACTGGGTTGCCCTGCACAGGCTTCCCCCTAATAGTGTATGATGTCCCAGACACTTGGCGAATGGAGATCCTTGCGAGGTTCCCGAGTTGCTGCCGGCAATGCTGACTATAGGGAGTTAAGTAGTGCGCAAGGGCCTACGCTGAAGTGGATCAACCAGTTCGACGTAAGTATTTATAACTCTTGTGTTTTCGCTTCATCAATTGCTTTGTTCAACTTAGTGATGTGTCTTCTTACAGTCGGTTGCCCTTAGGACCGGATAGACCTGAGTACTCAGTTAGGAGGTACTTCGAGGTATACTTGCTATGGTTATTCAGGTGGGTTATGTTCCTAAGGTCCTATGGCGACAGCGTGGACAAGCACATGATCCGTTGCATGGGAGTTGGCAGATGTGGGGATGGAGGCGATCCCATCGTACGCCTGGTGCCCGGCGATACTGTGCACGACGTACCATGCCTTGTGCAGCGTGTGCCACCGGGTTCAGGACAGCTCCATCCTCTCCGAATGCTTGTTGTTTCTTCAGCTGTGGTCCTTCGAGCGTTTCCAGATTGAACGACCACAGCTAGACCTAGGAGCCTACACCAATGCCATGTACGCTACCAATGACGCTATGGATCGGCCGACTATGGTTATGGTATGGTGTCGCTGATGGGTAAGTTTTATGAATGTTTAGTCTTTTTCGTAATGTAATTTAATTGCATATGCTAAGTTTTTGTTGTTCTATTCCACAAGTCACCTTCACTCTGATCACTACGCATGTGTCTTACCCATAATACATTGCGATGTTCGATCAGCTGACGGATGATCGCGTCATCTAGATGTTGTACACTCCCGAGAGGGTGTTAGCGCGTGCATCCCGAGGCTTGTCTAGCCAGTGCACGCGAGACTGTCAGTACTAGTACACACGAAGGAGCTTCGTGCACGATGTCTTCGTGGAGGAGTATCACGTGCACCGGGTGATGTGCCGGTTTGGTCTATGACAGGAGGTCCTAGTGCCCTAGGGGCAGCAGTTGCCGCCGAACGTCTATGGGTAAGTTCATGTTTTATGTCTGTCATAGCCTTTCCCGTAAGGACTTATGAATTTATCGTTTGGTCTTTCACAGGTACACCAAGAAGGGAGTAGCCGGTATGACTTCCTGGGCTAAGAAGATGGCCCATTGGGTTGAGCAGTGGCTCCATGCCTTGGAGGACGTGCACCAGGAGACTACTCCCTATGACGCTAGGACGTACGAGGAGTACATCAAGTGGTACTCCACTCGGACGAGGGTTCGTTGCATCAGGGTCGTGGACGACCCACCACGACACGAGGCCATGACGACCGACACGTACCCCACCCAGCCAGACTCCGCATTCCATTGCGTGGTACGTATTGAACGGTTCATACTTCTTATTTCATACGCATGTTTTTGGTTTCTAACTTGCTAACTCTGTTACAGAATGATCTCCAATGGGAGATGCATGAGTTGGTGACCTCCATGCGTACTCTGACGCTCAGGGAGCACTTTAGCACGATGGTGCAGGACATTAGAGAGGTCATGGATTGAGGCATCCAGCTTACGTCATACCGTAAGCCGAGGGACGTGGTGGACCCACCTATGTGTGGACAGGGGTGCGCCACGGTGCATCACACCCTACGGCTCCTCACCCGAACATGGCGGGCTAGTCCTCATGGCACCGTGCAGAGAGTACCCCTAGCACCAGCTCAGTTCGTAGGTATACCTGAAACACTTACGTCTGGTTGTTAATTTTGAACTCCACTAGTTACTAACTGAAGGGATACGGGTCGCTAGCTGACAATTCAAAAATTCTACCACGTAAATCAGGATGCCATGCAAGCAAGAGATCAAAGATCGTTACCACCAGACACACAGTGTAGTGGAAGAAGAGTTGGAGCAGCCTGGTCCAACGAAAAGCGCGTCGATGTAGTGGTCGAAGTCGATCTCCCAACGTAGTTGATCATCCTCGTAGTCGATCGTCTCCTCGTAGTAACCAATCGAGTTCCTCGCCAAGGTCATAGATCATCCTCAAGCGCAACAGCAACCGCAGTAGCGTCTCTATGGTATCCACACGTCCAGAGAAGGAACACCGTACGTTGGTGATCTAGCACCAAGTCGCACGGGAAGGCTCTCTCAAGGAGATAGCAGCTAGGGTTTGGAGCAACTCATGTCAACTCGTATATCATATATACTCTGTCTTTTACGTGAATCTCCTCTGTATTGTCGCTCTCTCCCAATAGCCTCAAGCATATCCTTGTATAGTGTCCATGACGGATCTTATCCAAACACGTTTGATGAATCATATCCGTACTGATTTGCTCCAACTCGTTAAGTGTGTGACATGTTAGGTTCATGCGTAATCAGTTGTGACTCGAAAACTCCTTTCCGATCACGAGTCGTTAGTGGTACCTAGCAGGACATAACGATTCCTAAATATACATAAATTATATCAGACAATCCTTAATGCAATATGATCTACGACTAGGTCCTATTTAGTCTCGACCAGTTTGTAACTCCTTATGACCAGGTTTCGACCAGCCTACGACCAGCTCATATTTGGTCATGACCAGTTCGTAACTCTTTACAACCAAGTTTAGACCACTTAGTGATCATGTTCAACCAACCTACGACTAGCATGTATCTCCACACGACTAGTTTGTATCTGATCGAACTGAATGACCAGCTCGTGTATTCTCCATTTGCCTCACGATATCTGGTTGAACTCCAGGTGTGATGTTGTGTCAACCATGGACTGTTCAATACTTTCTCGATCAAGTGTCGGATAACTTCATATGGTCGAACTCTTTGACCACTAGTAGCATAACCATGCACTTTCTTTATCTGATCACATCGAGGGGCCCAGAGACATCTCTCATGTTATGTTAGGAGGGGCAAATCTCATATTCGACCAGTCACATTCCTCCGCTTGTTTTATAACATACTCGAAAGCTACCTTTACAACTACCCAGTTACAAGTAGCGTTTGGCAACCTCTAAGTATATTATTACATATGTAGGAAACCATGCTGATCTCAAGTCTAAGGATTATACATCATTATTGCTTGAGACCAACTGACGACATATGAAATCATAACAACCTCAGTAGTGTCTCAAGGTGGGGTTAATCCAACACCATGTTCTATAACATGTGTTCACATTATTGATTCGATATCCCTATATCCATGACAGGTGAAATATGGTCATCAATCAATACATGTGCTGGTCGATAGAGTCACTACTGTTCCGACCAGTGACATTCGACCACGGATACATTTAGAACGACATCATCATAAGTTAAAAGAACTTCACCAACAAAACACATACTCATTGATCTTTATAATTGATGATTCATTCAAGTAACAGAATAACACTTATTCAATAACTCATAAACATAGATGTGATATCATTATCTCCATGATTGCCTCTAGGGTATATCACCAACAGTTTCATACTTGCACTACAGTCAATCATATAGGTATCTTATACTCATTGCTCTTATGTGCGCCTCAAGCTTAGGTTGCAGGAGAGGCTATGTCAACGGATCAAATCTGTGTGCACTTTTCATATCTTACACAAATATTGATTGCGATCTAAAATCATCCTTGTCGGTTTGGAAGCTAGCATCGGTGTAACCATTTATGACTAGCTCTTCCTCACTATGCGACTAGTTCATACCTGGTCGTATCTCTATACGACTAGTCTGAACCTAGTCGTATCACCATAAACAAGGAATGCATTCTTAGTCATTCTCAAGTACCTAAGGATATTCTTGACTGCTATCTAGTGACCTTCACCTGGATCCGACTGATATCTGCTCGTAACACTTAAAGCATACACCACATCTGGTCGTGTACATAGCATGGCATACATGATAGATCCAATAACCAAAGCATATAGAATTCTACTCATTTTATCTCGTTCATCAGTGGTCGTGGGACACTGACTCCTGCTAAGATTTATGTCATACGCTATGGGCACCAGTCTCCGACCAGCTCGTATCTCCATACGACTAGTCTGGACTAGGTCGCATCACCATACGAGCTATGGGCACCAGTCTGGATCTGGTCGTATCACTATATGACTAGTCTAGACTTGGTTGTATCACTATACGACTATGTATATATCCTGGTTTAATCCAATTAGCTTTTTAGATCTAACTCTATAGATCCTTATACCAAGAATATATGCTGCATCTCCTAAATCTTTCATTGAGAAACTATTTCTTAATGAAGTTTTAACAGATTCAAGCATTAAAATATCATTTCCGGTCAGTAGTATATCATCCACATACAAGATCAGAAACACAATCTCCTAAATCTTTCATTGAGAAACTATTTCTTAATGAAGTTTTAACAGATTCAAGCATTAAAATATCATTTCCGGTCAGTAATATGTCATCCACATACAAGATCAGAAACACAAGCTTGCTCCCACTAACCTTCTTATAAACACAAGGTTCTTCTTCGTTTTTGATGAAGTCAAACCCTTTGATCACTTCATCAAAACGAATGTTCTAACTTCGAGATGCTTGCTTCAATCCATAACTCAGAGTCTAGGTCCATCATTGCTTCTGTATAAGTATTAGACTCATCATTATTCAATAATAAAACGTCATGCCCATATCTTATAGGCAATTGACGTGACCTTTTTTTATCTACATGGGGCTGATGCCTCACCTACAGGTTCAACAACAATTTGTTCATCATGTAGAGGTTCAGTAGGAGTTAAAACATTTTTAGATGATTCCCAAATTTCTTCGAGTTGCATCTTGCTCCCACTGACTCCTTTGGAAAGAAACTATCTCTCTAAGAAGACACCATTACGAGCAACAAACACTTTGTTATCAATCCGATTATAAAAATAATATCCTTTAGTTTCCTTAGGATACCCCACAAAGAAGCATTTTATCGGACTTGGGTGTGAGTTTATCAGACATCAAACGTTTGATATATACCTCACAACCCCATACCTCGAGAAAAGACAATCCATGACTCTTCCCGGTCCATATCCCATATGGTGTCTTCTCTACAGTTCTTGATGGAACCCTATTTAAAGTGAAAGCTGCTGTTTGTAGAGTGTATCCCCAAAATTGCAATGGAAGATTAGGTTGGCTCATCATCGATAGAACCATGTCTAACCGTGTTCGATTCTGTCGTTTAGACACCCCATTCCATTGAGGCGTCCCCAGCGGAGTACGTGACCAGTCTACGACCAGCTCGTATCTCCATACGACTAGTCTGGATCCAGTCGTAACACCATGCGACTAGTCTAGACCTGGTCGTAACACCATACGACTTGTCTGGACCTTGTCGTACCACCATACGACTAGTCTGGACCTAGTCGTATTGAGGCGTTTCTGGCTGAGTGAGTTGTGGAACAATTCCACACTTCTTTAGATGATCACCAAACTCATGGCTCAAATATTCACCTCCACGATCAGATCGTAGATATTCGACTGTCTTGTCAAGTTGATTTTGCACTTCAAACTAAAATTCTTTGAACTTTTCAAAACATTCCGACTTATGTCTCATCAAGTAGACATAGCCATATCTACTGAAATCATCAATAAATGTTATGAAGTATTGAAAACCACCTCTGGTCGAAGTGCTCATTGGTCTGCATACATCCGAATGCACTACGACCAGTAAGTCACTCGCCCTCTGACCTCTAGTCGTGAAGGGCGTCTTTATCATCTTGCCAAGAAAACAAGATTCACATGTTTCAAATGATTCAAAATCAAATGAGTTTAGAAGACCATCTTTCTGGAGCTTTATCATGCGCTTCTCATTTATATGACCTAGTCGACAATACCAGATAATAGTGGGATTAAATTTATTTGGTTGAAGTCTCTTAGCATTTATGTTATAGATAAGCATATCCTCAAGATTTAAAACATACAATCAATTCACCAATGAAGCATGGCCATAAAACATATCCTCAAAATAAATTGAACAACAATTGTTCGTTATTCTGAACTCATAACCTTATGCTCATAAATAAGAAGCAGACATAATGTTTTTGCTTAAGGTTGGAATATAATAACAATTATTTAGTTTCATAACTAATCCTGAGGGTAAAGCTAATGGTAAAGTGCCAATAGCTAATCCAGTAACTCTTGCTCCATTGCCCACACGAAGATCAACATCTCCTCTTGCCAAGCTTCTACTCCTTTTCAGTCCCTACATCGAATTGCAAACATGAGCAATCGATCTGGTATCAAATACCCAAGAACTGGTCGAAGAAGTGGCGAGATTAATTTATATAATATTTATACCTGAATTGGAAGTCTTACTTCCTTTTTTCTTTTTCATCTCTGCCAAGTACTTCTTGCAATTTCTCTTCCAATGCCCAGTCTCATGACAATGGTAACATTCTGATTCAGGCTTAGGACCTACCTTGAGCTTCTTAAGCTTAGACTTGAGACTCTCGATCTCATCTTGAGTCTTTCCTTTGCCCTTTCCCTTTCCTAACTTACCCTTCTTCTTGAAGCTAGTAGTATTTTGAACCATCATAACATGATTAGAACTTTTCTTGATGCTCTCCTGAGCACCTTTAAGCATGCCATGTAACTCGGTCATAGATTTATCTATGACATTCATATGAAAATTCAATATGACATGCTCAAAGCTTGTAGGGAGCGATTGGAGAATCACATAGTAGCCAACTCTTTGCTAAGGGGAAAACCAAGCTCTCAATTTAACCAATCATTTTGATCATATGAGGACTGGTCAGGTTATCTTTTAACAGCCTACAAGAAAACTATGCCTTAGAGGTATTAAACCTCTCTACCCTTGCTTGATCCTGAAACATACCCTTCAGACCCACAATCATATTGTAAGCGTCTGTGGTCTCATATTGCTTCTAAAGCTCAAAAGTTCATGGTCGCAAGCATCAGGCAGTGCACATCGACTGCGTCATTGCAATGCTTCTCATAAGCATTCTTTTCAGCACGAGGAGCGTCGACACTCGGTTCCTCGAGATAGGGACCCTCTAGAATATATTCTTTCTTTTCTTGTTTGAGAACAATGCTCAGATTACGAAACCAGTCAATGAAGTTTGAACTATTCAACTTTTCTTTCTCAAGAACAGATCGCAAATTAAAGGTAGATGCAGAAGAAGCAGTAGGTGCCATGATCTATAATAGAAATATATGCAAAAATTCAGCAACATGTTTATGAAAGATCTTCTATTAGACACTCATGTTGGTAGTCATGTTCGACTAGTCTACGACCAGCTCGTATCTTCACACGACTAGTCTGGACCCAGTCATATCACCATACGACTAGTCTGGATCTGGTCGTATCACCATACAACCAGTCCATACCTGGTCGAACTTAATCATCAACAGTCAATAAAAGATACTCCCACTATAAACCATGTTTCCCTCAAATCAACATATAGTGAGTTCAAGATCTATAAATCATTAAGTCCTAGTGAGCTTTGGCATCACTGCTAGAAACTTAGTGATTTTAGGTAAGCAACCCTTTGCTAATCATATCACATATGACTCTTGTTTGATCGGTGACATCTCCATGCACTTCCGACCAACACTATGCCCTAAGGCCCAAAACTGTTTTGATAGTCTTGTTAAGTAAAACCAATACTATGCATGTGGGTGTCCGACACTCACCCCATCTTATTAAGATAGTTAATGACACTCTAGTTTGGTAGATCTACCAATTAACGATCAAAATCGTGATGGTCACATCAATTGGAAAGACATCAAATTTACTTAATTTTTCTTGCGAGATACTATTCTACCATGTTAAAACATCTAATAATAAAACATGATCAATAGCATGACAGGAATAAACATTCACAGATAATCAAATTAAACCGTGAAATAGTATGACCCTTGACATGACGATCTCTATCACCATACTTCCTGTCCTTCGACCATCATGCTTGAAATCTCCGACCACAATCATCTACTAAGCAATTACTCCTAAAAGCTAGTAATGATTTACATACGAGAATATCAAGCATCACATGTCGGTACGCAGACTGTTATACAATAATATGTAGCTGGATTGCTATCTCACAGCATGACACGCAGGCCATGAGAAATCCATACATGCATCACATGCACAATGGGCCATACTACTCACATTAATCCCTGCATAAACGAGTTATGCATAGAATCCAATTCTATCGGGTGACATGAACACATAATACCATATAACACGGCTACGACCACAGTGGTCCTACTAGCCGGTTAGCGGGCGGGGTTCGAAGGGGCGGCGCTCTCAGAAACCTTTTCTAAGACATGAATCTCATTCACGTAATCGAGCCATTGAAATCATCAGATTAATCATATTAACCCTATTCCGAGCCAATCTGATCACTGCCTTGATACGACCACACACTGCGGCATACTCCAATGGTGGAATTCCGACCGGTAGGAGTATCATGCAAGGTAGTCGAAAACAAGTCGATTAAATCACCTGGTGCTCTTAACTTATACCTCTTCGCAAAACCATCTACTACTGCCGAAACTCGATCAATCTTATTGACCAGTGCCTAGATCGTTCCATCCATATGAACCGATCTAAGTTATCAAACCAAACTAGTAATAGATCCAATCTACTACTACCGCATATCTAGTATATACGACCGATCTAGATCAAAAACTATGCAGGATGGTTCTAATACCACTGAAGGGATACGGGTAGGCTACGCTAGCTGACAATTCAAAAATTCTACCACATAAGCCAGCATGCTATGCAAGCAAGAGATCATAGATCGTTACCACTAGACACGCAGTGCAGCGGAAGAAGAGTTGGAGCAGCTTGGTCCAACGAAGAGCAAGTCGATGTAGTGGTCAAAGTCGATCTCCCAGTGTAGTCGATCGTCTCCTCATAGTAACAAATCGAGTTCCTCGCCAAGGTTGTGGATCGTCATCAAGCACAATAGCAATCGCAGTAGCGCCTCTACAGTATCCACACATCTAGGGTAGGAACACCGTAGGCCGGTGTGCTAGTGCCAAGTCGCACGGGAAGGCTCTCTCAAGGAAAGGGTGGTTAGGGTTTGGAGCAACTCATGTCAACTCCTATATCGTATATACTCTGTCTGTTACGTAAATCTCCTCTGTCTCGTCTCTCTCTCTCCCAACAGCCTCAAACATCTCTTTATATAGTGCCCGTGACGAATCCTATCCAAACACGTTTGACGAATTGTATCTGTACTGGTTTGTTCCAACCTATTAAGTGTGTGACCCGTTAGGTTCATGCGTAATCGATTATGACTCGAAAACTCCTTTTCGATCATGAGTCGTTAGTGGTATCTAGCAGGACATAACAATTCCTGAATACACACAAATTATATCGGACGAACCTAGCTTAATGCAAAATGATCTATGATCTGGTCCTATTTAGTCTCGATTAGTTCATAACTCCTTACAACCAGGTTTCGACCAACCTACAACCAACTCATATTTGGTCTCGATCAGCTCGTAACTCCTTACGACCAAGTTTCGGCCACTTAGTGATCATGTTCGACCAACCTACGATCAGCTCGTATCTCTACACGACTAGTCCGTATCTAATCGAACTGATATCGTATTTGGTTTTCACTTAAGTCGTCGCCTGTGTGGTGAGATGTTTGGTTTTCACTTAAGTCGTCGCCTGTGTGGTGAGAAATGCCTAACGATATTTGGTTGAACTCTAGGTGAGATGTTGTGTCAATCATCGACTGTTCAATATTTTCTAGATCGAGTGTCGGATAACTTCATATGGTCGAACTCTTCGACTACTAGTGGCACCGCCATGCACTTTCTTTATCCGACCACATTGAGTGGCCTAGAGACATCTCTCCTGATATGTTAGGAGGGGAAAATTCCATATCCAACCAGTTACATTCATCCGCATATTTCATAGCGTACTCGAAAGCTACCTTTACAACTACCCAGTTACGAGTAGCGTTTGACAACCTCTAAGTGTACTATTACACATGTAGGAAACCATGCTGATCTTATGTTTCAGGATTATACATCATTATGAAGGGATACAGGTATGCTATGATAGCAACAAATCAAAATTTCTACCATGTAAACCAGGATACCAAACATATAGATGATCACAGATCGTTACCACCAGACGTGCAGTGCAGCAGAAGAAGAGTCGGAGTAGCTTGGTCCAACGAAGAGCACATCGATGTAGTAGTCGTAGTTGTGGATATCATGGAGATATGCTCATGATCTTATGATGATGTGTCAATTGGCAATGACGTTGAGGGTTTGCGGAAACACGAGTTTTCGGCAAAGTTCAGTTTCTGTCAGGTCTCAGGCGGTCAGACTGGCCCTGGTGGCGGTCAGACCGACCATGCCTTGGGTGTTCTGTGCTGGCGGTCTGACCGGCCAGGTCGGCGGTCTGACCGATTTGGTAGCGGTCTGACCGGCGTCTGTTGAGCGGTCGGACCGGCAAGTTGAGTGACTTTGGAGTTTGAGGCTGGGCCAAAAATAGAGGGTGTAGGCAAGTGAGGAGATTCTATCGCACTTGGTCCCATAATTTTGGAGCTTCATCAAAAGTTCTATTCGCTTTAAATTTCCGAGAGGTTGCGGATTTCAGCGTTGAAATTTTGGCTAAGTCCTTTGTGGCGATCCGACCGCCTTACGTTGGCGATCGGGCCGGGCGGGCGGTGGCGGTCGACCGGTTTTCACTTAAGTAAATCGCGCCCGTGTGGCGGCGATGATTGCTTGTTAGGTCAAGTTCGTGGATTTCATGGCATATGTGTTGCATGATGCATGTTTTGACTAACGTGGGTCAAGTTGTGAAGAACTTGTTCCGCAGTCGATTTGCTTGTCTATTGTTGTGCGAGTTGCTTGGTGGTCAACGACGGTCAACGGCGAGGATGATCGGACTAGGCTTGGAGAGCCGAGGTTCAAAACGATCGACGATGCGGGAAGTCATTGGACTCAAGTATGGTGCAAGATGGACAAAGGTGACCGAACAGGCGGTTCGTGCGATCGTTGAATCAAGCGGCGCGGGGGTCGGTGCAAGTGCCATGGTGGTTTCGGTGGGAGCGGGATGGGAGAGACTTGCCGACATGATGAGAGCCGTTGGATCAACCTACACGTGGCGGAGCAAGCGAGTGCTTCGCACAATATGAACACGGCGCTTTAAAATGCGTGCGTGTGTCACCCGTTTGTTTTGGGCCTTAACGGGAGCCCATTAGGGAGACTCTATTAGAAACCCTAAGCCTCCACTATAAATAGAGGAGGGAGGTGGCTGCACCTCCCTCCCTAACCTTTCGACGTTTCATTGTTTAGAAACCCTAATTTGCTTAGGGAGAGGAGGAGAGGAGGTTAGGGTTCTAGAGAGTTGGATTGGATTTCGTGCTCATGTATTGAGTCTTTGTCATCCATTGATGGAGTGGTCAGTAAACTGATCAAATCAATCCAAAGAAAGTTTCTTCAAAAGTGAGTTCATGTGCTTTCTTTCTCTCTTTTGATGAATTGAGTCTTTGTTTGATCCGCGAGTTATTGCTTAGTTTCTTGACGTGATTTAGCTTGTCGTGACGTGAGAATACATCTAGGATCATCAAGATCATCAATCACTCACGAGCAAGTCTCAAGATCATATTTTTGTTTTGACTCGGTTTTTGACCTAACTTCGCTCAAAGCGTAGAAGGTCGAATCTTGGCAAGAATTATCACGATCGTTGCTTGGAATAGGTTCCGACATACTTAGGTAGGTGTGTGTCAAATTTCACGAAGTTTGGACGCACGAATCAAAAGTTTGATCAATTTGCGTTCGGTTTGTCGGGATGTTTTCTCTGTTCATCGAACCGCAGGTCCGACCTCCGTGAAATCGGTCCGACCGCCGAGGTAGCGGTCGATCGCTTGGATCGATCGACCGCCCGTGAGAGGTCGACGCTTGAGCCTCTGTGTTTTGGTTTTGTGTTGATTTTACTTTGGGGTTTTGAGTTGATTCAATACAAGTCTTCCATTGTGCATGATTGATTGATCTTCATAGTTTTCATAGCTATTGGAGTGAGATTCGTATTGAATTAATTTTGGGAGAAAAAGAGATCGTGCTCTATTCACCCCTCTAGTCGCCTTTTGGTCCAACAAGTGGTATCGAGCCTGTTAGTTCAATCTTGATCTTAACCGGCCACCGAACTTTGGCGATGGATAAGTACTCTTCCAAACCGCATATCTTCGATGGGCACGACTATGCTTTTGGAAGAACCGCATGCGTGTCTTTCTTGAGAGCGAACCACGAGGTATTTGGGAGGTCGTTCGAGATCCGCTTATCTTGCTCGAGGTTGCTACGCCGCTCAAGCTCTTTTGGCTAATGACCGTAAGGCAAAGAATTTTCTCAGTATGGTGGGCTTGGTAGACAGGAATATGATAGGATTTGCAATCTCGAGATCGCACATGAGATTTGGAAGACTCTCAAACCTATCATGAGGGTTCTTCCCAAATCAAACAAGTGCGTCGGCGAGTTTATAAGAGAGAATATAACAAATTCGAGATGCGCCTGGTGAGAGCATCGATGACATTTTCGATCGCTTCAACACGTTGATAAATCGATGAAGTGCATGGTATTGAATTTACACACCAAAATGCCATCCATCTCCGGCTGCAATCAACACCAGGGAGTGGGAGATAAAGGCCACCGCTATTCAGGAAAATGTCAACTTCTCTGATCTGACTTTGGAGCTGCTCTATAGCAAGCTCAAGACTCATGAGATCCAGAAAGCTGACCATTCTAAGAAGGGTAACGTGGCTTTGGTAGCAGACCCGCTCAAGAGAGCCTCTGATGGGTCGTTTGAGTCCTCTTCAGGTTTTTCACTTGCTTCTTTATCTGCAATCCAAGAAGAGGATCTTGAGAGTATTCCTGAGCCTGAGATGACGCTTTTGATTAAGAAGTTCACACGGGCCTACAACAATATGATAAATAAAAAGAGAGGCGGCCCTGTGACTTGTTATGAGTATGGAGAGCTTAATCACATCCGGGCAAATTGCCCCAAGCTGAAAGGTAAGAGCAACCACAAGGATGAAAAGCCAGCTTGGAAGAAGCCTCAGGGGCGCAAGTCCAGGTTTGATGATGCCAAGCTCAGGAAGGCCGCTCACCGGGTTCTTGCCGCTCTTGGAGATCGATCCTTGAGGGATGTGGACTCCGGGAGCGAGGAGGACAAGGAGGAGGAGCTCCCTCAAGACAAGAAGGGAAGGCCAAGGACTTCACCAAGATGTGCTTCATGGTGACTCAGACGACATCAATGACAACAATGAGGTATCTCCTTCTTATGATGTTCTCTTTGCTAGATGTGAAAGCGTCTATGAGCAAATGCTAGGTCGGGATAAAGCTTTAAAGTTCATCATGACTAAGAATGAGGAGTTAGAGTCACAAGTAAAGAAACTCACATTAGAACTTGTGAATGCTAAGAGTCTTGAATCGATGAATGTTCATCCTGCTATGCTTTACATTCGAATTTGCTAAACCGCAATCTGCTCATGATATTGCTTTGCAACAACTTGAAAATGCTAGAACCGAGCTAATTGAAGTTAAATCTGCTCCTTGCGTAAAAATGCTTAAAGTCTAGCATGTTGGTTGTTTCGATGTGGTTGAATCTAGCTCTTGCTCATCGCTTAGAACGTGAACGTGAATTACATGATGTTGTAGAAGCGGCTAGAGCTAAATATGCCAAGCTTAAGGACATGATAATTCGCTACTTGTGCTTCATGTGAAGCTCTTAAGCTTGAAGTTGCTCTTTATAAGGAGAGGTTTAACGCTAAAACTTGTGATTCATGTGTTAACCTTAGAAAAGAAATTGCTTACCTTAATGACACATTAGAAAGATTTTCTAAAGGTAAGAAACAGTTAAACATGATTCTTGACAAGTCAAAACTCCTTATAAGAAGCAAGGGTTAGGATACAACTTTGCCCAGATAAATCTAATGACATTCAAATTTTGAGAAATGGCTTAGTTGAATTTGATACCCAACCCGCAAAGATCACTTTCAAATCTGCAGTTTTGCCCAACCATCTGCTCATCAAAAGGTGCTTCTCCCGGTGGTACCAAGTACCATTGCACCTATTGCAAGAAGGATGGGCATTTGGTTGAGTTCATTGGCATGAGGTTGAAAAATGCTAAGAAAAATCTTGCTAGAATGTCATCTAATCAACCTAGAGCTTTTATGAGACATGGTAATTTAGAAAGGAAGAAACCTGGTCTAGGATTTATTTAACATGCTAATGATGCTCATGCTCCTAGACAGATAACTCTCATGTTAGAGTAACCATTGCTCACAATGTAATTTCAAATAGAATCAAGGATAGCACTTCGCTTGCATACTACTGCAGACATGTGTCTCGAGATCGGGTTCCCAAGTCATGTTTAACTAACCCCAGATTGAGACACATCGTTCTTTGTGCCTTGATTTTCGTGATCACCGCGGAAGGAAGAACACATGGTTCGTCGACTCACTTCATTCACGCCACATGACCGAGACTCAAAATGGTTCACCTCCTTCACGCGGTCGATAGGTGATGTCCTCATCACCTTTGGAGACAATACACAAGGGCGGATTGAAGGAATGGGATCAATCAGGGTGAATGACAATTTCATCCTAAAGGACGTCGCCCTTGTGGACAAGCTTAGGTTTAACTTACTCTCTGTCTCACAGCTTCTTGATGATGGTTATGAGACTATATTTAAGAAAAATGCTTGTCGGGTGCTTGATTCTGTTGGTGAGCTCGTTTTTGGAATTTATAGAGTTGCTAGGATCTTTGGAGCTGATTTTTCTGAATCTCTTGCTGGTTCTCTTAAATGTTTGTTTACACCTTCTTCTGAGTTCTGGCTTTGGCACCGACGTTTGGGGCACATTGGTTTTGATCATCTGACGCGAGTTAGCAACCTTGATCTCATGAGAGGTTTGCCCAAACTCAAAGCCGTCAAGGATGTTATATGTGCGCCTTGTAGGCATGGCAAGCAAGTTGCCGCCTCACACCCTTCGATGACTTTGGTCATGACCGACGGACCGACGCTTGCTTCATATGGATACCGTTGGTCCCGCTAGGTTCGGTCAATTGGTGGCAAGTGGTACATTCTTGTCATAGTTGATGATTTTTCGAGATACACTTGGGTGTTCTTTCTTGCTTCAAAGGATGAAGCTTTTGGTTTTTATCGTGACCTTGTTCTTCGTTTGGCTTCTGAATTTTCTGGTGCCTTGAGAGCGATTCGCAGTGACAATGGCACGGAGTTCAAGAATGCCTCGTTTGCCTCTTTTTATGCTGAGCGCGGAATTGAGCATCAGTTTTCTTCTCCACACGTCCCTCAACAGAATGACGTTGTGGAAAGGAAGAACAGAACCTTAGTCGAGATGGCTAGGACAATGCTAGATGAGTATAGCACACCGAGGAGGTTTTGGGCCGAAGCTATTTCTACAGCTTGCCATATTGCAAATCGTGTCTTCTTGAGACCTTCTTTGGGCAAGACTTCATATGAGCTTCGTTTTGGTAGAAAACCCTCTGTTTCTCATTTTCGAGTTTTTGGAGTTAAGTGTTTCATTCTCAAGACAGGAAACCTAGATAAATTTGAATCAAGGACTTTTGATGGTTTATTTCTAGGTTATCCTGCACATTCGAGGGGTTTTCGGGTTTTTAATGTTGAAACTAACATTGTCCAGGAGATATGCAATGTCACTTTTGATGAGACTAGCCCTGGAGCTAGATCCGATATTTCAGGTGATACACAGTGTGAAAGCATTTTTGTGGAGGAAGATGATGACGGTCGATATTTGTCCTCCACTGCTGCTGCCGAGGCTCTGCCCAAGTTCCGTAACTCGCCACGCCCGCTTCACCTCCAATTGAGGCTCTGCGCATCTTCTTCATCAGCAGACTGCGGAGGTTGAGGAGATATTGTCTCCCGGCGCCCACTTCATATTCAGAGGCATCATCCTCCGGATCGATGATTGGTAATCTTAATGAGCGAGTCACTCGCCTGTATCACGATCCAAGTCTCTACTCTCATTCTCGCATTTGTTGCTTCTTTCGAACCCCGCGATATATCACATGCGTTATCCGATTCTAGCCGGGTTAATGCCATGCATGAGGAGTTAGAGAATTTTGAGAGGAATAAGGTCCTGAATCTAGTAGAACCTCCCGTGGTCATAATGTGATAGGAACCCGTTGGGTGTTCAAAAATAAACAAAATGAGGATGGTTCTGTGGTTAGAAACAAGGCTAGATTGGTAGCTCGGGGTTTTAGCCAAGTTGAGGGTTAGACTTTGATGAGACATTTGCTCTGTTGCTAGATTGGAAGCCATTCGCATTCGCGCTTGCATTTGCTGCTTCTAAGGGTTTTAGATTATATCAGATGGATGTTAAGAGTGCCTTTTTGAATGGTTTTATAGAGGAGGAAGTTTATGTTAGACAACCCCCAGGCTTTGAGAATCCCAAGCATCCACATCATGTTTTCAAGCTATCCAAAGCCTTGTATGGTCTTAAGCAAGCCCCTAGAGCCTGGTATGATAGACTTAAGACCTTTCTGCTTAAGAATGATTTTGAGATGGGTAAGGTAGACAAGACCCTGTTCATCCTTAGGCGTGGCAATGACTTCCTGCTTGCTCAGATTTATGTAGATGATATTATCTTTGGTGGTTCTTCTCATGCTCTTGTTTCCAGCTTTTCTGAGACCATGTCCAGAGAATTTGAGATGAGCATGATGGGAGAACTCAACTACTTTCTGGGGCTTCAAATCAAGCAATGCAAGGAAGGGATCTTCATCCATCGACGGCACACCAAGGATCCGCTCAAGCGCTTCGAGATGGGTGATCAGAAGCCAATCGCCACTCCCATGGCGACTTCGATCGCTTTGGATCCGATGAGGAAGGAGAAGCCATGGATCAACGCGAGTACCGCAGCATGATTGGCTCCTACGCACTTGACGGCCTCAAGACCGGACATCCACTTATTTGCTTGCCTGCGTGCGAGGTTTCAGCGTCTCGAGGACTTCCCATCGCCAAGCCGTTAAGCGCATCTTGGTATTTACACTCTACCCTCCAAGATGGCATTTGGTATTCCTGCTCTTCGTCCTTGTCCATTCGGGGTTTTCGATTCGATTTTAAGGTCGTTCGGCTAGATAGGAAGAGTACCTCGTGCACTTGTCACTTCCTAGGCACTTCTCTTGTCTCTTGGTCTTCTAGGAAGCAATCTTCATTGCACAATCCATCTGAAGTTGAATATGTAGCTGCGCTAGTTGTCAGAGTCGATTTTGTGGATGGTGTCCACTCTTAAGGATTTTGGGTTGGCTTTTGATAGTGTTCCTCTTTTCGTGATAACACTTCTGCGATTAACATTGCTAAAAACCACATGCAACACTCTAGGACCAAGCACATAGACATTCGCTATCACTTTCTTAGAGATCATGTCGAGAAGGGTGATATTGTCTTCGCATTTCGTGGAGTCCGAGGCTCGGTTGGTGATATCCTCACCAAGCCTTTAGATCCAACTAGGTTTGCCACCTTGAGAAGTGAGTTAGGGTAATTTATCCCTACGGTTTGGTTTGAGGGGAGTTTGATCTTTTCGATCTTACCTTGTTCATTTGATCTTTTCTTGATCTTCTTTTGATCTTTTGATCTTTTAGGCTTTTAAGTTTGTGTGCATCTCATTGTTTCATACTGCAGTCATATGAAAAACCAAAAAGATGCATTGTAATATAAGCTTTTCTGCTTGTCTTTTAAAATTGATGAAGCTTTGCTTATTACCCGTTTTGAGCTTTTAGTATTTCAATTCTGCTTAATGCCATGTTTAGTTCTTTGACTTGCTAGAATTATCATGCTTTCTCATGTGTAGCTAAGTCTTTGCTGAATGAGCTAGAACTTTAAGACAACTTGAACTAAAAACTGCAATTTGTGGATGTTTTAGCTAGTTGCGCAATTAGTGCTCCTTTTGTGACATTGGCCCTGTCAAAATTGCGGTGTTAGCTCTTGAATCTAGTATTGATCATTACTTGAGCTTCTTGTTCTTTTAAGAATCTAAATCTGCTCTTGTGAACAAAAAAAGGAGGTCTCTTTTGTGCGAAAAAACTGATCTCACCAATTCTTTCTCATGAGACGGCTTGCCATTGCACTAGGCATGAACTCAGGGGGAGTTTTGGATGACCTAGACCATTCTTTTAAGCTTTTTGTGCTTAAGATGGTGTGCAAGGCTTGAGATCTAGCACATGGATAAGAAAATGAATTATCAAATTGGTAGAAGCTTAGGAAGAGTTTGTGGATGGCTCCTAGTCCAGGATCTTCTTCACTAAGATATACCTTTCATCAACTTCAATATTCCTTTGCAAATGAAAATCTGTTGAAAAATGGGCGTTTGAGACAATTTGAGCAAAATGATTCAATTCAGGACTTGTTTGTCTCTTAATGTGGTCATTGTTGGCGTCTTGGTCTCACATTGACATTTTGACATGGCCAGTTTCATCTTAGGATCCCTGTTGATGAACTTGCTAGATTTGAAGCTTTGCTTAAAATGCTAAAATTTATTGCTTTACATTGAGCCTTCTTGCTTTAGCTTTGTTATATATGTCTTATCATGATCTTGCTAGCGCATTCAGGCTGATATGGTGTTTATGCAAAATTTGAGATGCTAGCTTGTTCTTTTGGGTAATCTCCAAAGCTTCTTGTAATCCAAAATTGAAAAATACAAAAATATGAAGCCACTTCATTACATTTCTCCTTCTTATGTTTTTTTTTCCTCGTTCTGCATTTGTTATCTCTGGATGAGAGGAAGGCGTGATTCCTTGATGACTCCATTGTCAAAGGGGGAGAAGATATTTCAAGATGTGTAAAAGGGAAAAGTATTAAAAAGAGGGAGAAAATTGGAGATTCTGAAATTTGAGGATCATAGTGAGGGGGAGTTTCTTATTTGCACTCTTTTGATTTTATTGCTCTTTCTGAACTTGAATTGCAATTCTTGATCCTCACTATGATCAAAGGTCATTTCGAACAATTGTTCTTTCATATGGACCTTAAGTGAGATTTTTAACTCTTCTTTGGAAATTGAAGCTTTCTTGCTTTCTTTTGCCTTATCTCACTTGTCGATGCTATTCTGAAGCCAGCTTGGTCATTTTCTTTGCTTTTTCTTGCATATGGACCAAGTTGTGCCTTTGCGCGAAAACGTTGAGTTTTTACTTTTCAAACCTCAAAACTTGCATTTGTTGGGAATTGCCAATGTGATCATCAAGGGGGAGATTGTGGATATCATAGAGATATGCTCATGATCTTAGGATGATGTGTCAATTGGCAATGACGTTGAAGGTTTGCGGAAACACGAGTTTTCGGCAAAGTTCAATTTCTGTCAGGTCTCAGGCGGTCAGACCGGCCCTGGTGGCGGTCAGACCGACCATGCCTTGGGTGTTCTGTGCTGGCGGTCTGACCGGCCAGGTCGGCGGTCTGACCGATTTGGTAGCGGTCTGACCGGCGTCTGTTGAGCGGTCGGACCGGCAAGTTGAGTGACTTTGAGTTTGAGGTGGGCCAAAAATAGAGGTGTAGGCAAGTGAGGAGATTTCTCGCACTTGGTCCCATAATTTTGGAGGTTCCATCAAAAGTTCTATTCGCTTTAAATTTCCGAGAGGTTGCGGATTTCAGCGTTGAAATTTCGGCTAAGTCCTTTGTGGCGGTCGACCGCCTTCGTTGGCGGTCGGCCGGTGGTGGCGATCAAACCGCCAAGGTCGCGATCCGACCGGTTTTCACTTAAGTCGTCGCTGTGTGTGGCGATGATTGCTTGTTAGGTCAAGTTCGTGGATTTCATGGCATATGTGTTGCATGATGCATGTTTTGACTAACGTGGGTCAAGTTGTGAAGAACTTGTTCCCGAATTCGATTTGCTTGTCTATTGTTGTGCAAAGTTGCTTGGTGGTCAACGACGGTCAACGGCGAGGATGATCGGACTAGGCTTGGAGAGCTAAGGTTCAAAACGATCGACGATGCCAGGGGAAGTCATTGGAGTCAAGTATGGTGCAAGATGGACAAAGGTGACCGAATGGGCAGTTCGGTGCGGATCGTTGAATCAAGCGGCGCGGGTGGTGCAAGTGCCATGGTGGTTTCGGTGGGAGCCGGATGGGGAGACTTGCCGACATGATGAGAGCCGTTGGATCAACCTACACGTGGCGAGCAGCGAGTGCCGCACAATATGAACACGGCGCTTTAAAATGCGTGCGTGTGTCACCCGCTTGTTTTGGGCCTTAACGGAGCCCATTAGGAGACTCTATTAGAAACCCTAAGCCTCCACTATAAATAGAGGAGGAGGTGGCTGCACCTCCTCCCCAACCTTCGACGTTTCATTGTTTAGAAACCCTAATTTGCTTAGGAGATGAGGAGAGGAGGTTAGGGTTCTAGAGAGTTGGATTGGATTTCGTGCTCATGTATTGAGTCTTTGTCATCCATTGATGGAGTGGTCAGTAAACCGGATCAAATCAATCCAAAGAAAGTTTCTTCAAAAGTGAGTTCATGTGTTTTCTTTCTCTCTTTTGATGAATTGAGTCTTTGTTTGATCCGCGAGTTATTGCTTAGTTTCTTGACGTGATTTAGCTTGCTGTGATGTGTGAGAATACATCTAGGATCATCAAGATCATCAATCACTCACGAGCAAGTCTCAAGATCATATTTTCGTTTTGACTCGGTTTTTGACCTAACTTCGCTCAAACTGTAGAAGGTCAGAATCTTGGCAAGAATTATCACGATCGTTGCTTGGAATAGGTTCCTGACATACTTAGGTAGGTGTGTGTCAAATTTCACGAAGTTTGGACGCACGAATCAAAAGTTTGATCAATTTGCGTTTCGGTTTGTCGGGCTGTTTTCTCTGTTCATCGAACGCAGGTCCGACCTCCGTGAAATCGGCCCGACCACCGAGGTAGCGGTCTGACCGCTTGGATCGGTTTGACCGCCCCCGTGAGAGGTCAGACCGCCCGAGTCTCTGTGTTTTGGTTTTGTGTTGATTTTACTTTGGGGTTTTGAGTTGATTCAATACAAGTCTTCCGCTGTGCATGATTGATTGATCTTCATAGTTTTCATAGCTATTGGAGTGAGATTCGTATTGAATTAATTTTGGGAGAAAAAGAGATCGTGCTCCTATTCACCCCCCTCTAGTCGCCTTTTCGGTCCAACAGTAGTCGATCGTCCAACGCCCCCATGAGTCGATCGTCTCCTCCAACAAGTTCTGAAGTTCCTTGTGAAGATCGTGGATCATCCTCAAGCGCAACAGCAACTGCAGTATTGCCTCTACGGTATCCACAAGTTCAGAGAAGGAACAACCGAACGCCGGTGTGCTAGCATCAAGTCACACGGCGGGGCTCTCTCGGAAAGATGGCAGCTAGGGTTTCAGTAGAGCAACTCACGTTTCTCGCATGTCCCCCAATAGCCTCAAGCATCTCCTTATATAGTACCCATAATGGATTCTATCCGAACACGTTTTGTTCCAACCCGTTAATTATGTAACCCATTAGGTTTATGCGTAGTCGGTTGTGACTTGAAAAACTTTTTCGACCACGAGTCGTTAGCGGCTCCTAGCAGGACATAACGATTCCAGAATACACACAAATTATATTGGACGAACCTTAATGTAACATGATCTATGACCAGGTCCTTATCACTTACGACCAGCTTGTAGCTCGTCACGACTAGTCTGTATTTTGGTACGACCAATTCGTAACTCCTTCCGACCAGTTAGTACTTAAGTACGACTAGTCTGCGACCAGCTTGTATCTCCATACGACCATTTTATAACTGTGTACGACTAGTTCGTATTTAGTCTCGACCAGTTTGTAACTCCTTACGACCAGGTTTCGACCACTCTGTGATTACGTTCGACGGGCCTACCACCACCAGATCTCCATACGACCGACCAGAATCGATCAAACTAAGCGACCTACTCGTGTATTCTCCCTTTGCCTCACGATATCTGGTTTGAACTCCAAGTGAGATATATGTCATCCATGGACCGTTCAATACTTTCTCGATCGAGTGTCAGATAACCTTATGTGGTCGAACTCTTCGACCACCAGTGGCACGGCTATACACTTTCTTTATCCAACCGCATTGAGGGGCCTAGAGATATCTCTCCTGTTATGTTAGGAGGGGCAAATCCCATATCTGACTAGTCACACCCCTTTGCATGTTTCATAGTATACCCGAATGATACCTTTATAATTATCTAGTTACGGAGTAGCGTTTGATAACCCCTAAGTGTACTATTACACATGTAGGAAACTGTTGATCTCAGGTCTAAGGATTATACATCATTATTGCTTGAGATCAACTGATGACATATACAACCAGAAAAATCTCAATAGTGTCTCAATGTTGGTCAATCTAACACCATATTCTCTAACATGTGTTCACATTATTGATTTGATATCCCTATATCCATGACCGGTGAAATATGGTCATAAATCAATAGATGTGCTGGTCGATGAGTCACTAGTGTTTTGTATGACATCCGACCAGAGATACATTTAGAATGACATCATATAAGTTAAAGAGTTTCACCAACGAGTCACATACTTGTTAATATTTATAAATGATAATTCATCTAAGGAACATAATAATGTTTATTCTATAACTTATAAATATAAACGTGATACAATTATCTCTATGATTGCCTTTAGGGGATATCACGAACAGGTATGCCCTGGATTGCACTGTAGCAAACGGATTGAGGTGGCTGCATTGAAGTTCGGAGGTAGGGGGTTGGGTGCTGGAGGTGGTTGAGGGGCGTAACTACACCACTTAGGCGTAGCCCCCCAACCTCTCCACTGAGGGCCTGGATGGCCCCAAGGAGAGGCGGTTCCAGAACCTCTTCACCGCCACTGGAGAACTCTCGGCGACAGGGTTTCTGACGATGGAGTTGGCCCAGTCCAAGATGGGAGAAGATCTGGAGCTAGGCATGGGGCTTGGTGGAGGGGGACGGCAACACGCTGTGGGCAGGGCGACAGGGGGATAGGGTTGCATGAGGGGAGCGGGAAGAAGGAGGGGTGGGTGGTGGTGGAAGCCGGTGGCTGGGTTTGGTCGGGGAAGGGCGGCGGTGGGGGATGGGGCCGAGGAGTCGCCTGCCTGTGCTTCGTAGAGTATGTGGATGTGCTTATTGTTGATGACTATCTTTTAACAAGGGCGGCTAACACATCGACACCATGCCCATTTGCCACCCAGTGCTAGCCGTTTCTTCCCCAGCTCTGACGAGCACACCGCCCGCATACCGTTTTCCAAATCGAATTCAAAAACGTTTCAACACAAAATATTGAACTTTCAACTTAAAAAATCCAAGCTTTTAACTCACGCATTTCAGCATTTGGGCTGATTTAAACTTTCAACTTAGAATTTTTAAACTTTCAACTCAAAATCCCCAACTCTCGATTCGAGATTTTAACTTTCACCTAGAAAAATCAACTACCAACCGCACGGCGCATCGTAGTTGACAGCGTCGTCGCCATTGTTGTGGTGGTTAGACTCGCTAGCGCTCAATGGTTAGGATTTGAGGGGTCAAGAGAGAAGAGGAGCTGCACAGATGCATGGATCGCCAGTCGGGGGCTGTGGGGGTGACATCGATGTGCCCACGAGTGGCGGCATGCATGGCTCTAGTCGGAGTTAGGGAGAAGAGCAGTGGTTAGTGGGAGTATTGAGGTGTTGTAGACGACGGTGTAAAGAATGGAAATAGTTGTAGATCTGGTAGATTGTCCTACTAGATCGACCACAGAGGTGATCGGAATGGGGTGGGTGGTTATCAAATAAGCCGATGATGCATCACGGTTGTAGAGGATTTAAGGAGAACGTTTCTCGTTCTCCCTACCATAGATAGCATATGATACAATTCATGGTTACACAAAATTTTAAATTTAAATTCCATCTACACACGGAGAAAATGAAAAAAAGATGAATTTCAATGAATAATAGCTTTATCTCTTTTTTTTTCTTCTATTTCTGATTTTGTTTTCAGCAAATTCGATCCAACTGTTTTTCCCGGAACGTTCCTTCCATGCGTTTTTGACTTCAATGAGAACTAACTATTAAAAAGGCACGCCCAAAGAATGCTATTAATTTTTTAGATGAACAGAAACCTATAATTTATTCATGAATTTCAGTGATACGACAACACACCATTTGCAAATAAGAATAGGAACGCTCCACTCCAAAAACAGCTTCCTCGGGCAATGCAATGCAACATCTCTATGCTTGTCACGTAGTATCTCTAGATTAGCATTAAAACCTTTCATGAACAAATGTTACAACGATTTAGATACATTGGTACAACATTTCTAGAAGACAAGCTAGCATCAACCTCTTGTCTATGCAGCTCATCGCAAAAAAATAAATAAATAAATAAAAGTGCCTCTCTATGCAACATTTCAGAACACAGTACGCAACATTTAAAAATACCTGTAAGACAAAATGGAAGAAGAAATCACTTGCAATATTTTAGACACCCCGCGGCGACATTCACAATTACCTAAGGCAACGTCTTGTGATCAATGGTTGCAAGTTGCACCGATATTTTGAAAGATTTTTGGCATGCAAGTTGCATTATTTTTATAGCACGTCACAACAATTTAATTCTAGGTGGAACCAGCCCCCCTCCCCCGACGTGCCAGCATCGGTATGGACGAACTCCCCCAGCAATCACCATGCGCGGTGCATCCCTAGCACCTGTGCTTAGTTACTTGTGACTAGAGAACCTGCTCTGCGACGACGCTCATTGTCCACTGGATCGATTTTTGGCGCGGGCGGCGGACGCAGCGACGTATGGTGCCCAGCGTTTTCCAACCCCCTGAATTGCTGAACAGCACTCCGCTAAATTTTTTTAACTATTTCAGTCGAATTTTCTCCCCGTCTGATTTGCTCGTAGGTTTGTGCACTGCCCTCTCGACCTTTATCTGCCGTCCGACGAACAGCGCTCTCAACCAAATGCCCTGTTTTTCCCCCTTAGACTAAGGTTTTGTCTTTTGTGTATTGTATTTAGTGCCTGAGACCGCCGCTGTTGTTGGTGTTGTTTATCTGTATATTTTATAAATACCAAAACAGAGTCACAAACCAAATCAAATATTAATATAAATAGTACTAGAAGGTAGAGTTCGAATTTATATGAATTTAAAAAGAAATATAGGTTTAATCGGAGCCCGTACGAAGGAGAAGGAGAACGAGAACGAGCTTCCAAAAGTTGGCTCAACTGAGAAATTCGAAAAATAAACAAAAGAGAGAGAATCAGATGCTGGAGAGGCTGACATGTGGGTCCATGATCTATGGACCAGGTCCACGATCTAGAGTTGCGGTTCACGGCGAACTGGGTCTACAACTTAGTGCTTTGACAGCTGGGGTCCACATGTCACTGACACGTTCCACGGTGATTGCATCTAGGGTTTGGGCTCGGTGTGCCACGTGTGCATGTCACTAACACACCGTGGCGAACCTAGGATTTCTATGATGGGTGTTCAAAGTTATAAAAATATTGTTCAATGCTTTTCCTAGAAAGTCGAATAATTCACACATTTGTGTTTCACTAGTGGTCGGTGGAAGTCGAATAATTCACATAAACGAGAAGATACTTCTCTGATTTTGTGATTGTCAGCCTATTCTTGAATTGTTAGGGTCCTCTCTTTGTGCATGTAATTGCAAACAACATCCCGTAATTTTTTTTTGCAAACAACATCATAGCATTTTTGGGTATTCAGTTGAACACCCATGAACCAAGGAGGATCTGCCCCTGCTGACACGGTCCATGGTGATTTCATCTAGGGTTTGGGCTCGGTGTGCCACGCGTGCAGCTGATGCGATGGATACACAGGCTTGCAGGCTAAGGTGGCAAGGACATGACGTTGGCGTGGCGCTAGCGTGGCTGCTGACGCCGACGACAATGTGGCGATGGCGCATAAGGATCAAAGGGTTGATAGAGACGACCGGCGGCAAGGAAGAAGCGACGGTGGAGCTTCGGTCGTTGGTGTAGGTGGTGAGGCGGCGGGTTTCCGGCAAAACCGAGGGCACAACGGTGTAGATCTGGATGTGTGCAAGCTGAATGTGATGATTGCGGCGACAGAACCCTACTGGCGGCGGTGGAACTCGACGACGAAGGTGGCGGAGGAAGCAACGACTTGGAACTTTGACTCGATGACTTCGACTCACAAACCGAGGCAAAGATCTAGGGGGTTAGAGGCGGCACATCATGGGGGTGCGGATCTGAGGGTTAGGGCGAGCTTTTATAGCCAGGCAAGGTGGCGCGAAGGCGGAGTCCATGGTGAAGACGGTGGCGGCGGTGTGCGGGAGATGAAGTCCTTCGAGATGAAGCACAGTGGCGTGCTCACAGGTGGATCCCACCCATCAGTGGCATAGGCGAGGGGAGCGGCGAACTAGGCTGGCATGGAGGCAGACTAGGCTAGCTGTGTGGCTGGGCTGGGCTGATGTGGAAGTGGGCTAGGAGAGAGGGAAAACAGAGTGGGCTGGGTGGGTGGGGGGGGGGGTGGGTTAGGGAAGATGGGCTTCGCCCGGAGTGGAGAAAGAAAGAAAGAAAGATGGGCCGGAGAGAGAGAGAGAGAGAGAGAGAGAGAGAGAGAGAGAGAGAGAGAGAGAGAGAGAGAGAGAGCGCGATTGTGCCCACGAGCTTTTTCGGTAATTAAATTTCCTAAGAGATGGGGTAGAGAAAAATAGACGATGTAATGCTAAATGATGTGGATAGGGTGATAAATGGTTTTGCCGCTGAAGATCAAGAAGAATCTATATTTGATTAGGCACATTCAATCATCAAGCGAGTGGAACAATTACCGTGATAGTTTAGCTAATCAGATGTGGCCTGATTACCAAGCAAGGCATGGGTGAATTTTCTGGTTCCAAAGTTGCTATGTATGCTGCTATATTTGTGTGTAATTTATCTTGTGGTAACTCATGGAGACATGCATGTACTTGTTGGTGGGAGCTATTAGTAATAAAGTTGTTATATTTCTGTATTGTGTAGCTATATGTGCTGCTATACTTTTGTATTATGTATCATGTCAAATGTAATTGATCTTTTGTGGTAACTCATGGGGACATCCATTTACTTGTTGGTTATTTACATGCTTTGTTGGTTATTTACTTGTCTTCCCATTGCTTGTTATAGCACGGATATGGACAAGGCTAAAAAACATGCAAGGGGCTATGTCATATGGACAGATGAAATGGATGAGGCCTTGGTGAATGTCTTTGTTGATCACTACAACATAGGTGATCGTGCTCAAAATAGGTGGAAACCTCATGTCTACACTGCTATAGTAAAGAATGTTCGTGAGAAGTGCAGTGTGGATATAACCAAGGACAATATCATTTCAAGATGCAAGACTTTTGATAAGCACTACCTCACTATCAGCAAGATGTTATCTAGGAGTGGATTCGGTTGGGATTGGGAGAAAAACAAGCTATCAATTGATAGTGAGGATGCTTGGAATAAGTACATTAAGGTAAAATACATGATTTTATTGTTCTGCATCTTAGAATTTACCATCATCATTTCAAATGTTTTTTCTGTTGCAATCCAGTGACTTCACTTTGTGAAATGAAATTGCAAATTTGTCTGTATTGTTCAAAAATGTTTGTAGCTAATACATTGCAGTTTAGAAGTTCGAATTCTCTCCCTGTGCCAATGTTACTTATGTTTGGTCATTTTCAGTAACATTGGAAGCTCTATAACTGATATAGACTATAAGAACTTTCGTTTGAAATAAAACAGACCCTTTTGCTTCTAGCATTTCTTATATGTTTAGTGAAACAAATGCTTCAGAATAAGACTATCCAGGCTTCATATATTCTATCAAATATTTGGAGGGCATCTAAGGATCCTTAGCCTTCTTTCTTATGGAAAGTTGTTGATGTGCCACCATCCTCACCAGCATCCCTTTCTAGGGATGAGAACCATTCGTCCCTTCAAGTTCAAGGCACTCAAAAAGAGAAATCCTGACAAATATGCAATGAGTGAAAATTAAAACCAGTCAAATTTTGGTAGTTTTCTTCCAGAATTTTCTTGTTATATATAAGTACCATCCTGAAGGGTAGTAAGGTACCAACTTAACATCAGAATTTTCTTGTTAAATTTGTTGACAGGATGGTACTTACTTTAATTGTACATAAGATGTGTATTTCCTTGTCCTATTTACTAACATCAGGTTAATATGTGCTTTATTTGCAGAAAAATAAGGAAGAAGCTTGCTATAGGCACAGAATTGTCAAGTTTTGGGATTCAATCAATCTTTTGTAGTCAAAGGATCATGCCACCGGAGAAGGTGAGAGTGCCACTGAAATGGCTACTGAGGATGCTGGTAATGGCAGAGAGGTTGATTCTGCCACCCCCTCATCATCAACTCAAACAGGTGAAGAAGATAAAAAGAAGAGGTACATATTAGATGAGACTATAGCTTGTATGCTTGGGGAGAAACTAGATACTTTCACTGTTGCTTTCTTTAAAGATGACCATTCTCAAGCTTCAAAAGTTGCTACTCCTGGATGCTTATGATGTCCTCAATTCAAATGATCGCAAGTTCAAGTCTTTGATGGTACTGTTGCCAATAGGAATTAGAAAGAAATGGATACTAAAGAAGGTTAAGCCATGAAGGTTCGTTCTCTCTCTTCTCTCTTCGTATGATGGATGCATAGTTCCTTTGTAGGTTACTTAGTGAACTAGGCTATTTTTTATGAAATAATTTTTGTATGTTTGTATCTTTGATGATTTGAGCAAAAGGTAACCACTAGATGGCACAAGGACTTTAGGATTTGGCCACTAGAGAAGTTTCTTTACTATATGAATCTAGGCTAGATTTTTAGTGGTAGTTTGGTAGAAGTGTCATTTTTGCAACATCTAGTATATGGCTAGGTTTAGAAAAATCAGGGAATTTGTCGTCATACACTAACACGGAGAGAAACTGCAATAAAAATATAGTCGTATGTAGTACTCCTACTTGCTACTTGCTAGCTACAGGATTGTAGTACTGAAAACTGAATAAGTATGTATAGTTTTTTTTTTTTACTTGTTGCATATTGTGTGCTCAGATGCTATTGGTTGGGTTTTTTTTTATGTAATATATGTGAAATTTTTAGGGGTTTGTCTTCCAAGATTTGCCTATGAGACTCAATGTCTGTAGGATATATTGCAGGTTTTTGTTGCTTTGTATTGTCGAGGGAGCACACAGCAGAACAAAAGACTTGTACTCTTGTGACTTTAGCATGGCAGTAGTACAATACTCTTTACTAGCTGCTATAACTAAAAATGAGAGTTACATGTGACTGGCAATCAAGGTGTATGACTAGACACTCTTTGCAACTGCCCCTTGGGTATATTACTTTCTCATGTTCTTTTTTTTCAGCAACAAAGGATATGTTGGCCAAATGCGATGTTGAGTGTCAACTAAGTCTTTTCGTGGAATGATTAACTAGCCCCTGATTTTGCATCTGAAGTGGCTTCCAGTGCTTTCATATACTCCCTCCATGTTTAAATAGATGACGTCGTGTAAGATAATACATAACTACCGAGCGTCAAATAAATCCGAACGGAGGGAGTAGTTGTTTTGTGTCATGGAGTAGCTTCTAATGACTAATATACATGCCTATCGATTTCTGAACAGTCTGAAATTCTGGGCAAGTTTTTGTGATTTAGTCACTGTTGGAAAAATACCAGTTAACTGTTGGAGCAATATAATACTATATGGCATTTCATACTCAGATGTGATGCCATTTCATCTGTTGTTAGCTCTATTTTCTATTCACTACTTTGTCTTTTCGATATATGAGCTTTAACCCATGTATGTGGTTTGCACTAACGTGTGTTTTATTTTTCCTTTTCTTTCTTTCTAAATTTGGTCCATTTGAATTCTTTTCCTGTATGTATTGTCTTTGGCCTTTTTCCAACTCACCTTCTTCTAGACTTAGAAGTAATATTCATGTCCCTCTAATTATTTTGCTAATGTAAGTGATACATATTTGTTGCTAATTTGCAATGTCAGTGACCCACCCAATCCACTCCACCACCTATGAAGCAACATCCCACCCAGTCAGTTGTAACGTCCCGTTTTGGCTTTTTGCAAAGGATTTCAAAAGTTAATTTGAATTCAAAAGCTCAACCAAAATTCCCTCAAAGTTCAACTCAAATTCAAAATTTCAGTGTCAAATTCCCTCTTGGGCTTGGCCTAGTCCAAACCCTCCCCATTCCCCCCTCTGGCCCAGCCCAGGCACCCATGCCACCTAGGCGCTCTGGAACGCGTCCCCGACGCCCTCCTGACACGCCCGGCACCCAGTGCCCCCACTCCCACCGACCCTTACCGCCTGCCACCGCGTGCCCCTGCGCCCTATCACCTTCATGCCCGGACCTCCCTTGCTCCCCATTCTTCCCCGCCGCGTGCCCCCGGCCCGCTCCCGCTGCGCCGTGCACGGCCATCAAGCGCCTCCAACGGCTCTCTCTCCTCCCTCCTTGTGGCTATATGAAGGCCCTGGGCTCGCCATTGCCCCCCCCCTCGTCTCCCTCTTCCCCCGAGCGCAAAGTCGAAGAGAGCCTGAAGTTCCCATTTCAGCCGTCGCACCGCCGCCGTTGAATCGTCGCTCCGGTGAGCTCCCCTCCCGGCCGTCCGCGTTAGCTCGCATTCCATGACCCAAGGATTATTTCCCCTCTTCTAATTTGGCTTTTGGTCCACAAACATCGCCAGATTTCCCTTTTCTTCCCCGTTTCCAGCTGGACCTTGTTGGGATTGATCTCGGCTAACGAACTCCGAGTTTCCCGGGGATGACACCCCACTTCGCGTTTTGATCGGAGACGCTATCCAACGTCGCTTTGTTCGGTCCGGTCACCTAGCGCCATAAGAAAAGGAGGGCTCGGTAGGCTATGAACTACGGTTGTTCTTGACTACTAAACCCGCACAAACCCGATCTACTAAGGGCGCTAAGGTGAACGAAGACCGAACGCCGCCGGCCTCGTCCACGACCACCTCTACGGCGACCGACGACTCTGCATCGACCCCTTTTTCACCTCCCGGCTGCTACACCAACAGATCCACTCTCTAATGGCGTCATCTGGTTCGGGTATGTGACACTCAAGCTTCCGCTCTAATGTTTATGTAGGTGTTCATGTTATGGAGCTAGGGTTCATGTCTAAATTAGAGTTTAGCCCTAAGATCTTGTCAATATTTGGTATCAGAGCCATCTAGCTCATCCTTGAACCCTAATTAGCCAAAGAACCGAACTTGAATGTGCTTAGATCTAATGATTAAGACTTGGATCTAATGTCTAATGACGGGATCTAAGGGATAGAGGGTCGGGTTAGCACTTAGAAGGAGGGGAATCAAGAACCCTAACATGCCAATCAAGAACCCTAACGAAATTCCCACCTTCCGAGCCCTAGAACCCCAATCAAAACCAAAGTTTGGCGGCGGATACTTACGTTTTTTTGTAGATCCGGAGATGCTCCGGTCTCGGGCGCCACCGTAGCCCCACTCGACAGCCGCGCGCGCAACCTCGGTTGCACGCACACGCCGGCGAGGAGGGCTGAGAAGCGCCGTCGCCTCAAGCCGTCGTCCCGTGCTCCCGCACGCGCGACGCCGCCGTTGCCGTCGCTCGGCGCGTACACCTCAAGCCGTCGCCAACGCCGCCTCGCGCGCGAGCGCCGCTGCCATCGCTCCATGTTTTTCGCGAGGAGGAAGAGACAAAATGGTTTAGGGTTAGGGTTTTCAGCGCCTTTTGTCTCTCTCGGGCGCGACGTCGTCCGTCCGATGAGATCCAACGATCGTTTTTTTCCGGGCCGGCGGAAAGTTTTTGGGCCGGCTGTTTCCCAGCCGTCCGATTTGATCGGACGGTGTTCGTCGATCAAGGGCTGCCGGCGCTTTTTGGGCCAGCGCATGTGCTGGGCCGGGCGCGTGAGTTTTGGGCCGGCCATGAGTTTCGGGCCGAATAGTGCTTTTTCTATTTTTTGTTTAATTTCAGTGCAATTTCTTATGATTAAGTCCCTTTTGTGCACTGTTTTAATTATTGTTATGTTGCCCAAATTATGATATGTCATAAATAATGTATTATTGCCCAATATTATGGTCTCTGATTAAAATTGAACCAACGAGATATTTTAATTAGAGAATTTCATGTTTTATCATTGTGGCATTATGTATATGCATGTGATTATATTCTGACCAACGTTGATTATAATCATGTGTATAGCCATATTAATTATTTAGTTCTTTTTCATTTTCTGCCCAACGGTGATGTGAATTAGAACTATAGTTTTTGTGTGTTATTAATCAGACCAACGTAGGATTAATTGCATGCAACATATTTCTTATGATTGTTTCTGATTTATGCCCTGTATTTTGGTATTCAGCAATAAATGCATAAAATGTCGCTGCCACCATCGACAACATTGAACAGCTTACAGGGAGTAATTTTCCCACCTGGAAGGAAAGGATCCATGTTGTCCTTGGGGTATTAGATCTCGATTATGCTTTAAGGGTGCCAGCTCCCATTCCCCCTCCGAGGGTGAGGAAAATTATGATGGCAAGAGGAAGATTTATGAAACTAATGCTGAGAAATGGGAGCGGTCCAACCGTCTATCACTTATGATTATGAAGACCTCCATTTCAGTTGGGATCAGGGGAGCAATCCCCGATTCTGAAAATGCTACAGAGTATCTGGCATCAGTTGAGGAAAAATTTAAAGGCTCCACAAAGGTTTACGCCAGTACTCTAATTCAGAGGCTCTTGACAACTAAGTATGATGGATCCGGCAGTATTAGAGAACACATAATGATGATGACTGACATGGCCGGAAAACTTAAGGGAATGGACATGGAGATTTCTGATGGTTTCCTAGTCCATTTCATTATGACCTCTCTCCCTTCTGAATATACAGCTTTTAAGATCAACTATAACACTCAGAAAGAAAAATGGAACATGAGCGATTTAATCGCCATGTGTGTTCAAGAGGAGGAAAGAATAAGGACGGAAAAGAGGGATCTTGCACTTCAAGTTGGTGGCTCCAATAAAAGAAAGTTCCAAGGGGACTTCAAATCTAAAAAGAAGATGGTGTTCTCCCCCAATACTGATAAGTCGTGGCCTAAAGTGCATACTGCACCTAAGCCTCATGTGGCTCCCGCTGGAGCACCTAAAGGGGGTGAATGTCATTTCTGCAAGCATCGAGGCACTTCGGAAGGACGTGTCGGATTCCTAAAGTGGCTCGCAAAGAAGGGTAATGATACAATAACTTATGTTGATGAAACTCTTTATGCTAATTTTTCCATTAATTCCTGGTGGATTGACTCAGGTGCAACTGTGCACGTTACTAATTCTTTACAGAGATTCCTTACCTGAAAGATCTAGACCCGCCATTATGTGGTAATGGAGTTTTGGTGATTAATGATAAATCTAATTGGGAGACTAACACCTTTATTGATATACATATTGTGTAGTCTTATTTGGATATAAAGGTGAAAATCATGAAGGCATGCAAAGTGATTAAGTGATTAATGACAAATGCACTTGTGAGACTAACACTCCTATTGTTATATCAAGTTTAGTCTCAGCTTGGATATAAAAGCAAAAATCCAAACAGGTATGTATTCATTAATGACAAATCTATTTGTGAGACTAACAATTCTATTGATTATCTATTGCTTAGTCTCGTTTGGATATAAAGATGAAAATACAAGAGGTATGCATTCTACTTCTTATTATTATATCTTGTTGCATTCTCGGATCCAAAATATAGGTTAAACTCCACCAAAAATGTTAACTTGGATATGTGCATATGTTTCCATTACACATTTGTGTATGCACACATTTAGGGGGAGTTCATTCTATATTTTGTGGTTTCATTAGTATTGATCCATATTCTCTTTCCACATATATTAAGGATCTTTACTTTGAAACATATCCTTGAATATATTTAACTTGTGTAGTTAATATATTCATATGAGTATATGAGAGCATATGAGACTTGTGTAGTTCATTGATGCTCATATATCCTTGAATATATTTTAACTTGTGTAGTTAATATATTCATATGAGTATATACAACTTGTGTAGTTCGTATACACTCATATTTAGTATATACAACTTGTAGTTCGTATATACTCTTGGTATATATAACTTATGTAGTTCATATATACTCATGTCACTTTATATTCAATTATTTGCAATTGTGTTGTGGGACTAATGTGTGTGCTAAGATGTTTTCAAGGCTTAGTCCGGAGTTTGAATGGTGACATGAAAAGGAAATGCAAAGGTGATAAGAGATCAACATGGCTCAAGACAAAGGAGTCATGCATTGCATTTCAAAAGCTTACGAAATGCGGTAGTATCGGCGTTGTATGCGCGGTAGTACCGCCATGATGTCCGATTTACGTGCGGTATGAAAATTCGAGCATTGCTTTTTGGACTTGGTTTGCTCGAGGTGGAGCGGTAGTACCGGAGTTCATGTGGCGGAACTACACAGAGCGGTATGACCGCAAATATGTTGGCGGTATGTAAATTCCGAGAAGGTATTTTTCGTATTTCTCGAGCCTCGAAATCGGTAGTACGCATTCGAAAGCGGTACTGGGAGAGCGGTATTACGGATGCTAGTTAGCGGTAATACCGCACCTTTAGTAATGGCTTGTTCAAAAGCATTTATGCAGGTATATCTTGTTAATTAATGTTAATGACATTGTGGGACTAACATTTTCCATGAGTTGGATAAATAGGTTATGTTCCAGGGTGATGAAGACTTTGGATGACATCATGAGTTGATCGTCATCGAGTCAAGGTTCAAGAAGATGATGCATCATGTGTTGATGCATATCAAGATCTCGAATAAGAGATGATCATGAGTTGATCATCGAGTCAAGAGAAGACTCATCATGTGTTGATTGAGGTCAAGTAAAAGATGCATCGTGGGTTGATGCATATCAAGACGATGACCCGGACTTGAAGTGAAGATGTGCGTCATCAAGCTTCAAAAAGATGCTCAAGGCAAAGGTATAACTAGCTAGGGCTAAGGATGTGTTCCTAGTCTTTTACCGGTCTTGGTGTTTGGTTGGAAGACCGGATTGCTAGAATAGGTTGCCGTACTATTAAGAGGGGTCTTGTCTAGTAGCTTGAGTTAGTCATGTGTTGATAGCTCAATCTTGCTTGCTCTAGCTCACCGTGGCATGATACTATTATTTGCGAATGTGTTTTGCAAATAGTCGAGGCTCATGCGTCTAATCCTTGTAGCATGTGACTATACTTTGCAAATGTGTTTTGCAAACGGTTGAAGTCCATGTACCTACTCCTTGTGGCATGATCTATGTTTGCAAATGTGTTTTGTAAATGGTTAAGATTCATGTGTATTCCCTTGACATGGTCTAAGATTGTTTGTTGCTATTTCTTTGGACTTAGACCATGGTAGTGGCTCTTTGAAGTTGTGCTTTTTGATTCGATAAAATGTGTTTGAGATCAAATCAAATAGATGGGTTGAGTAGCCCACTGAATAAGCTTTCAATAGAGTCCAAGATCACTCAATTCCGACATCGGAGTCAAAAGTTATGACCTTTTTTCCGAGTATCGTCTGTACTGAAAATCGGGCTGCGGTAGTACCGCCAGTATAATCTATGTAGTACCGCATGAACGGTAGTACCGCCCCTTGTGAGTGCGATACGACCGCAAAGGCAGAATGGCTAGTTTTGGCTGTTTCGTCTCCAAACGGCTAGTTTTGGTGTGGGGCTATAAATACCCCTTGGCCGGTTGAGAGGCAACCTTTGGCATCCCATTGAGTTCCTTTGAGCTAAGAGCAAGCCCTCTACTCCCATTTGTGCATGTGTTGCACTTAGTGAGGTTTGAGAGGCAAATCCTATTGCATGTGTTGCATTAGGTGGTGGATTTAGTATCCACGAGAGCTTTGACACTTGATTGGTTCAAGTGAAAGTTGGAGACTTGTTACTCTTGGTGTTTGCCGACACCTAGACGGCGTGGAGGCGTCGTGGTCCGGTGATCTTCTCAAGTGAAGCTTGTGAGAAGGCCCGGTGTTTGTGAGTGGCTTGGTGCTCGCCATCTCCGGAGTGGAGTAAGAGCAACCCTAGTGGAGCGAGGTGTTGATACCTCGGAGGAAGGCTTAATTTGTGGAGCCGGCCCAATTGGTTTGGGTTTCCCTCAACGTGGATTATGGGAGACCGGCAAGTCTCCAACCACCACGGTAAAATATCATTGTGTCCCGTGTGCTTCTTGTGATTAGCTTTCATATGCTTTACTTTGTGCAATTTACATTCATTGTATAATTGCTTATTCATTGTGTATGATTACAATAGTATTATTTACATTGCTTAAATTGAATTGCTTACAAGTTCATACTTGATTGGTTATTATCAATAGACTTGTATTGTTGGTGCACTTAGTTGAACCTAGTTGATTTATGCTTTAATTGTGCAAAACCGTATTTGTATTAGCTTCCGCATTAGAAATCGGTTTTAACACATAGAAGTTTTTAAAACGCCTATTCACCCCCCCTCTAGTCGGCCTCCTCGATCTTACATTACCGCGAGAACCCTAAGAAAGGGGGAGCGAAGCCTTAGAGTCGCGGATGGAAAGGAAGCCGAAGTCGAATCAATAGGATCAATTACATTAGTCTTAGACAACGACTTCTCGCTTCGTCTCAATAATGTAGTTTATGTTCCTTCTATTAGGAGGAATTTGATTTCAGTTTCTTTGTTGGACGATGAAGGTTTTAAGTGTATTTTTGGTGATAATAAATGTATTATTACGTTTAATTCTAATGATATTGGTCTTGCTTTTAGACGAGATAAACTCTATATGCTTTCCCTTAATGAATCTCCTGTATCTTTGAATGTGTGTGATGCTAAGTGTAAAAAGAATAATGAGACTTCTTCGAAATTGTGGCACTGTCGTTTAGGCCACATTTCGTAGGGGAGAATGGAGCGTCTCATTGAGGAAGAGATTCTCCACCCATTAGATTTCTCGACTCGGACCACTTGCATTGATTGCATTAAAGGAAAATATGTGAAACAAATAAAGAAGGAGCTACTCATGACACGGGACTTTTAGAATTAATTCATACGATATTTGTGGTCCTTTTCTGTGACATCGGTGGATGGTTTTGATTCTTTTATAACATTCACTGAAGATTTCTCCCGTTATGGTTATATCTTTCCCATTAAAGACCGATCTGAGTCACTTGATAAATTTAAGATATTTAAGGCTGAAGTTGAAAAATCAGCACAACTTAAGAATTAAAGTGGTAAGATCGGATCGTGGGGGAGAATATTATGGAAGACATGCCTCTTATGGACAAATTCCTGGCCCTTTCGCTAAGTTTCTTCAAGAAAATGGCATTGTTGCCCAGTATTCTATGCCAGGTGAACCTCAGCAGAATGGAGTAGCTGAGAGATGCAATCGTACACTTATGGATATGGTACGGAGCATGCTCAGCCACTCTAGTTTACCAATTAGTTTGTGGATGGAAGTACTAAAGACAGCTGCACATATTCTCAATCGGGTTCCCAGTAAATCAGTGCCTAAGACACCTTATGAATTATGGACTGGGAGGAAACCGAGTATGAAATATTTGAGTGTGGGGTTGTCGTCTTTGAAGCTAAGATTTTTAATCCACATATTGGGAAATTAGACCCTAAAACAATAAGTTGTCATTTTATTGGGTACTGAAAGATCCAAAGGGTATCGTTTTTCTTGTCCTAATAGGACAACTAAGTTTGTAGAAACAAGGCATCTTTGTGTTCTTAGAGAATAATGAGGAGTGGAGCCCGGAAAATAGATCTTGAGGAGAAGCGGGTTTACGTTCCTTCACCGCTTATCCCAGAGACCTTTATTCCTGTGCCTCAGGTGGTTGCACCTCCAGTAGAAAATACTATTGTTGCACCTACTGTTGAAGTCTCTGAAATTCCTAATGTTGTACCTAATGATGAGCCTCAACAGTCTCCTGTAATAGCTAATGAACCTATTAGAAGATCACAATGGAGAGAAGATCGCCATCCCAAATGATTATGTTGTATATATGAATGAGGATATTAATGATATAGGGAAGGTAGATGATCCCACCTCTTATAAGGAGGCCATGATGAGTGAACATTCTCCTAAGTGGCTTGATGACATGAAGGATGAACTAAAGTCTATGAGCACTAATGATGTATGGGACCTAGTAGAAATTCCTGACGGAGTCAAAACAGTAGGCTGTAAATGGGTCTACAAAACCAAACATGACTCTAAGGGAAATATCGAAAGGTTCAAAGCAAGGCTTGTAGCAAAAGGCTCCTCACAAAGAGAGGGGATTGACTATAATGACACCTTTTCTCCTGTCTCAACTAAGGATTCATTCAGAATCGTAATGGCACTTGTAGCTCATTATGATTTAGAGCTGCATCAGATGGATGTTAAGACGGCATTCCTTAATGGCGATTTGCAAGAAAACGTTTACATGGCTCAACCGGAAGGTTTTGCTGTGGAAGGCAAGGAGCATTTCGGATGTCGACTTAAGAAATCAATTTATGGCTTGAAGCAAGCGTCGAGGCAGTGGTACCTCAAATTCGATAAGATAATAAGGAATTTTGGTTTTAAGGAAAATGATGTTGATAACTGCATATATGTTAAGTTCAAGGGGAGTAAATTCACCATCTTAGTGCTTTATGTGGATGATATCTTATTGACTAGCAGTGATAAGGATATGCTGTTTGAGACCAAGAGATTTCTTTCATCTAATTTTGATATGAAGGATCTTGGTGATGCCTCTTACGTTTTTGGCATTGAGATTCACCGAGATAGGTCCAAAGGTATATTAGGTTTATCTCAGAAGGCATACGTTGACAGAGTACTGAAGAAATACAATATGCATAAGTGCTCTGGCTCGCCTGCTCCTATTGTTAAGGGCGATAAGTTTGGGACATTTCAATGTCCAAGGAACCAATATGAAACTGATCAGATGAAGTCGGTTCCTTATGCTTCAGCTGTCGGAAGCATTATGTATGCTCAAGTATGTACACGCCCTGATTTACGCCCTGATTTAGTTTTTGTAACCGGGATGCTTGGCAGATATCAGTCAAATCCAGACCGGACCACTGGAAGGCCGTTAAGAAAGTCTTGCGCTATATGCGAGCTACTAAGAATTTCATGCTCACATATAAGAATTCGATAACCTTGAAGTTGTTGGTTATTGATTGATTTTGCGGGATGTGTTGATACTAAGAAATCCACGTCAGGTTATATCTTCACACTCGCTCAGGGAGCTATCTCGTGGAAAAGCTCCAAACAAACCCTTACGACATCTTCAACGATGCAAGCTGAGTTTGTGGCATGTTATGAGGCCACCGGGCAGGCTGTATGGCTTAAGAACTTTATCCCGGGACTTAGAGTGGTAGACAGCATCTCCAAACCACTCACCTTATACTGCGATAACGAACCTGCAGTCTTTTATGCAAGTAACAACAAGTCAAGTGGTGCTGCCAAACACATTGACATTAAGTATCATGTTGTGAAAGATATAATCCAGGATCAAACTATTAGCATCAAGCATATTAGTACTAAGTCAATGCTTGCGGATCCGCTTACTAAAGGCTTACCACCCAATATTTTTCGTAATCATGTTGCCGGCATGGGTTTATTGGAAAGCCTCTGATTCTGGATAAAAGGACCTTAAAGCAAACCAGCTCCCATTAAGTATAATGAATATCCATTTCAAGATAAGATAGTATACTATAGGTACTGAGGTTGTATGGCACTTCGTTGGCCATACGACACATTATCTTGGTATGCCATTTTATTGAGAATGGGCTTATGATGTTAGTCTTACGATCAAAGGGGAGAATGTTGGGATTGATCTCGGCTAACGAACTCCGAGTTTCCCGGGGATGACACCCCACCAGCGTTTTGATCGGAGACGCTATCCAACGTCGATTTGGTTGGTCCCGGTCACCTAGCGCCATAAGAAAAGGAGGGCTCGGCGGGCTATGAACTACGGTTGTTCTTCAGCTACTAAACCCCGCACAAACCCGATCTACTAAGGGCGCTAAGGTGAACGAAGACCGAACGCCGCCGGCCTCGTCCACGACCACCTCTACGGCGACCGACGACTCTGCATCGACCCCTTTTTCACCTCCCGGCTGCTACACCAACAGATCCACTCTCTAATGGCGTCATCTGGTTCGGGTATGTGACACTCAAGCTTCCGCTCTAATATTTATGTAGGTGTTCATGTTATGGAGCTAGGGTTCATGTCTAAATTAGAGTTTAGCCCTAAGATCTTGTCAATAGACCTTCCTCTTCGCCGTTCGCCGCCCTCCATCCACCTCCAGCCTCCCTCCTTGTCTCGGTGAGTTCCCCGCACCTTGTTCTTGCCCATGCTCTCTTTCTCTAGGTGGAAGCATCGCCGGTTCTCCTTGGCCACCGTGGCTGTTGCGCTGCCGCCGCTCGTCTCCGGCACACCACCGTTCCGGTGCGCCGCCGGCCGTGTCAAGGCCACCTCTAGGATCGGCTAGCCTCCCTGGTTCCATTTTTGGTGTTGTTGCCGGCCTCCATGGTGTTCTTCGCCGGCGACAAGCTCAGGCCATGAGCGCCAGCCTCTACTCTATTTTGTCCGAAGCCTGACAAACCCTGTAGCTCCATTAAATCCCGTATCTCTGTCATTAGGGTCAGCGGTAATTAAATCCTGGTTTAAATTACTGCTCTGAGTCTTTGCCGTGTGGACCCGAGGTGAGTTAATGCGGTTGTTTAATTCTTGTTTTCCTGAGGGCATCTCTAATAATATATGTTACATCATCTTTAGAAATATCTCCAATAGATTTTCTATAGTATATTCTTTAAAACGGGTCTACATGTCAACTAGAGTAGATTAATATATCATATCTTGTTTCGTGTGCACGGTCGTCTCTACCTGCGCTCTCTTCTCCCTCTCTCTCCTCTACGTAGGATTTTGTTGATGTGGCATAACTAAGAGACGACAATAAATGCACTATTGAAGATGCCCTGAGAAGTCATTGACAAGTGGGCCCCGAGGCACTAATGCACAGTAAACCCCTGGTGATCCAAGCATAGTGAGTGTGGACTCGGTCCATGCACTGTTAGCGTGAATTGAGACCCTGCGCAGTGGACCTAACCTATCAGAGAGAGTTTCTCTCTCCCCTCTTTTCTTTTCTTGATTTAATTCAAAAACAAATTTCAGAGAGCCCGTTCTCCTTTGTTTAACTCCAAATTCAATGAAATTTGTTTATAAAATTTCTAAATTCAAGATCTTTCTATTGGCAGTGTCTATGTTCAATTTGGAGTTCATTGGATGTTTCTTTTGTATTTATTTGCTTTGCTTGCTTGTTTGTTCTTTTTTCGGCACGATTGTCCGAGTAAAGTTCGAAGAAGCGGGAGAGCCCTAGTTTGATCAAGCTCAAGGCTTTCAAGACCCTCTTGCCTTTGACCCAAGTAAGTCAATACTTTGATAATATTGAACCTACATTCTACACAAATTTATATTATTTTAAAATATCAAATTGCATGCTTAATTTATTATGCAAATGTATGTCAAATCTTTAAGGTAGTTACATTCCTACTTGATGATTAAATATTGTTATACCATCCTTTGGAATTTGAATCACGTAATCCTTGTCACCCTAGATATTAAGTGGTAACTTTACTAGCTATAGATCGTACTTAAGTGCTATGCTAGTCTTGCTTAAGTATTAGGGAATTAAATGCCCTAATCATCATGTTTAAAACATGAAATTGTTTTGGGAAGTCATTGGAGGTATATGACTGGAATATTTGAGTAGCCTAGTTTTGTGCTTCTCAAAACCCTATGAACTTGCTGTTACCACATCTGGGGGGATGGTACGATGGTCGGTCATATGATGGCGGGTGCTAATGTAACCCGAGAAATGGTGGAATGTGGTATGTACCGCCCACATGACTTTAAGGACTTAATCCTGTGAGGACCTCCCAATGTAAAATAGTACAACCATAAGTCGATAATGGTATCGACCTGGCTAAATAATTTGTATCAATCAGTGCGAGTTGCACCATTGGAGTAACCCACGAGTCGTGTCGCTGACATAAGCCGTCGTGGACAAGGGTCAGGATGTTGGCATAAGCCGCCGTGTGGCACAAGAGGGGGTTTGGGTGTGGCTGACGTAGGTGTGGTGGGCGTAACCACTCTCAGGTGAAACCTTAGCGAGTGTAACTAACACCGGAGGATGCATTGTAAAGGCCTTGTGATAATTTCCTTTGATTCACATGTCCAAGGAAATGTGTGTATATATCAAGATGATTATCTCTTATGGGTAAAGTGTACAGTTTCTGCAGAGTATAAACTGTTTGAACAGTCGTACCCACGGTCAAGGGTAGGCATGGGAACTTACATGACAAACTTGTCGGGCAGATGTGACCCTGAAATTTGGATTTTCCTGGGTGAACATACCCCAGTGTTGTTAATAAGTGGATGTAAGTGCCCATGTACACTAATGTTACCCAAGTCTTTGGATAATATCGGTCGTACATAGGTTTCCTCGGTCGCTTGCCTGTGGAGAGATGTGCCCTACCCCTTTTGCTTCCATTACCACTTCCGCTGTTATGTAATGTATCCATTTGGCCTGTTCAGCCCTATTGTAAAACTTGACTCGATGCAGTCTAATTGAACTCTGATGTTATGTATTAATGAAGGTACGGCTTACGTCATGTATAAAATGATTCAGTGATGTATCTGTAAGCACTATCTACTGATCTAGAAAATAGTGCAGTTGTTTCATAGAGGATTATGGATTGCAAAATCCGGGTTCGACATCAGTCAAAATTGAATTCCTTGTTTACAATTGATAGCATCAAAACAACATTCGGATTTGCTTTCCTTTTCCAATTCCATGTGACACCCAAACACAAAAATTGAAGTTTGAATCCAATTGTTGCCAATTCCAAATCAGGTAGAAATGGTATTTGAATCCAATTCTTGATTCCCAATTGTATTGATGGTTGCTAGACGGTGTGTAGAATTTGAATTGGTTTCCATCTAATTCCAATTCCAATTTTTGTGTTTAGGTTCCATTTGAAATTGAAAATTGCTGTATGCCCATGAACACTAGCTTGTCTCTGTCCTTTGTGTTGGAACTAAAAGAAGAAACTCTGAGACACTCGAACGATTTGTTTCCAGGAGCAATGCTCCTTTTTTGTCTTTTTTATTTCTTCTCAACTCAACTCTTGCTTCTTACAAAATCTGATTACATAGGGCCTCTTTTATAGTCACCGCTGGCTGCTACAGTAACCGGTCCGAACTGCTACAGAAACCAGCTCGGATTGCTGTAGTGCTCCGAGTCGGACTACTACAGTATGAAATACTAAAACAAGATTAAATCCAACAATCACCCCCTTAATCTTGTTTCTTCATCTTAATCATGTCAATCTTCTCTCGTTTCTTTCTTTTCTTTTTCTTACCATTAATCTTCTGAGCATCACTCTTTTTCTCTTGCTCATTGTTCCCTGCAATGCCGATCTGTGTCCCTCCAGCTTTTATTTCCTGCTGTGGAAAGAACTTGGTCCCTAGGCCTCCAATTGAGCCATCACCAATCCCCTGACCAACCTGGTCATCAAAGTCAGCTTCCTGCTGCTGTGAGGACACACCACATGCACCTCCTATATTGATGTCTTGTCAATGGGACCCACCTTCTATGCTTTGACCTTCCCAACCAATTCCTTGGCCACCTGAGCTTGCAACTCTTTGGCCATCCGAGCTGCTGCCACCTGCGCCTCCCGCGCCAACTTCGTGTGTGTAGGACTCACCGTCCCCTAGAGTGCTCTACGCGTCTTTCTGCGCACCGTCTGGACCTCTCGACGCTCCGCCTCCTGTGCCAACCGTGTGCCACTCTTGGGTCTCACTATGTCCTGGTTTAATACTCCAGTTCCAGTTTGGCTCCTCCAGATTGTCCTTCATACAAACCGGCTTACAAGTTTTTATGAAAATTTTGTACAACCGGTTTGGGGATCTTTTTACCTTTATCAACAGATCTTTGTTCTTATCATAGACACGCAAGAACTCATCCTGCAGCTCTACCCTGCACCCCTGTTCCGCTAACTGCCCAAGATTGAGTATGTTATTACATAGACTTGGTATAAAATAAATTTTAGTCAGCATCCTCTAATCGTTGTTCTTGCATTTCAGAAGCATTGTTCCTTTGCCTTCTATCTGTACCGTGGAGCCGTCGCCAAACTTGACTGTCTTAGAAATCTCCTCGTCAAGCTCATGGGACATGGAGCGATCTCCCGTCATGTGACTGCTTGCTCCATTGTCCAAATACCACAAATCAGTGTGATCATGGTTGCTTCCCTCCGTGCGTAGTTTAGGAACTACGTTCTCCTCGTTCAACATTACCATGACCGGCGCCTTTTCGACACATGAGAGAAGGAGGGTCAGCTCATCGTCTTCGTTTTCATAGGTTCAGATGAGGTCTACCTCCTCGTTCTTCTTCTTGTTTCGGCAATCTGAAGCATAGTGTCCATACTTGTCATAGTTAAAGCACTTTATGTGGCTGTGGTACTCCGACGCGTAGTGACCGTATTTGTCACATTCAAAACACTTGATATATGGCTTGTTACGGGATCTGTCACCACCGTCTTGCCTAGACTTGTCTCCAGGTCCACCTCTGTCGCCTCGCCAACGCCCGCGTCCACGCTCGCAGTGTCTTGATGAGCCACGATCGTCCTCCTCCGATGGTTCCTTGTAAAACTGTCTGCCACCACTTCCTGTATCTCCCTTTAACAGCAATGTCTGCTCGTTACGGGACTAATACCCCTTCAATAGCTCCTCATGCACTTGAGGGAACCGGTGATCTCCTTGATCTTCTTTATCTCCAGATCCGAGGAGTACATGAGTATGGTGATGATAGGTACGAACTTTTCTAGTAACATGCGTAGGTATTTCTTCACTGCCACATATTCCTCCATCTTGTCGTCGAGAGAGACAATTTGATTGTACAGTGAAGTCAGCTTGCCGGCGAACTCATCCACCGACTGGGTTTCTCCCATCTGGAGATTCTCGAACTCGGTGTGCAAATTCTGGAACCGCACCTCCTTCATGCGATCAACTCCCTCGTGCATCTTCTGAAGCGTCACCCACACCTCACGTGTTGTCTCCTTGCCGATGAGCTGTCGCATCATGGAGTCTGGCATCGCCTGGTAGATGATAGCCAAAGTCGTCTGGTCCACTTTGTTGTCCACCTCCTTGTCCTTCGCTTTCGGATCGACTGCACCCCAAACTCCCTAGGTGCGCATGTTCGCCTTCATCTTCATAGCCCACATCAGGTAATTGTCGGTCGTCAGGATAGGATATAGGAGAGAGAATGGCCTATCTTGGGTTTTCGCCTTGTTGCCCATGATCTTCAAGTACCACCAGCCCATGATCTTCAGATACCACCAAGATCAGAACGCTCTGATACCAATTGTTGAAACTAAAAGAAGAAACTCCGAGACACTCGAACGATTTGTTTCCAGAAGCAGTGCTCCTCTTTTGTCTTTTTTATTTCTTCTCAACTCAACTCTTGCTTCTTACAAAATCTGATTACATAGGGCATCTTTTATAGCTACCCCTGGCTGCTACAGTACTCGGATTCGGACTACTATAGTAATTGTTCTGGACTGCTACAGCAACCGCTCGGATTGCTGTAGTGCTCCGAGCCGGACTGCTACAGTACAAAATACTAAAACAAGATTAAATCCAACACTCTGCACAATCCCAGCAACACTGTAATTCCCTCCTTTTGCTCCTCTACTCCTCTCTTTGGCAGTCCCTTTGCCACGTGAGCAGCAACGTGCTCGGTGGCAGCATTGACGGTGCGTGCTCGTCATCATCTCCTGAGTCTGCCATGCTCCGTATCGTCTCAACAACTATTGGCCTCGACTTCTTCGAGCTCGGTGTCCTCGAGACCAATGTGCAGTGGCAACCACATACTCCTCTCTCAAAACTATCTCACACCCAGTCACACGATCCAAGGGCCAAGGCATGGATATGCTTGTATCCTCCTGCGCCACCAATCCAACATTACCGAGTTTCCCCACCAACACCAACCGCCTCGGTGTCTTCGTCCAGCCAACCTTGATCTACTCAGTGCACATCACCTTGGGCTGATCAGCAGCGACGAATGGTTGGAGACGAGCGGCAACAATGGGGAGGGGACAGATAGTGGGGAAGGGGAAGATGCGGCCAGAACATTCCGAAGTCGAGAGCCAACGAGGGATGGCCGGTGTCGAGCGGCGGAGGTGAGGCGTGGCGTCCCGAGAATGTCGGGGTCAAGAGAACTCGGCGTCGAGCGTGCGAAGTAGTGAAGGCTTCGATTCGAGACAAATGACATGTTTGAGCACAGAATCCTGTCTTATTGCGTTGCAACTCTTGGAATTGGCGCTAGAATCATCAATTCAACTAGCGGTAACCAAGCAGTCGAAACCTAATTAAATTCCAATTCAATGATTCTAGCATCATTTCCTAGGAGCCAAATGGGGTGTTAATTCGATTGAATTAATCAAATTAAATCAGTTACAAAGTCATATTATCAACAAGATTTTTTCCAATCATGATCAAATATAAAGTTATATGTTATAGTGGGCCTGTTTGGCATGACTACAGCTTTTTTGAAAAACGGTTTTAATTTGAAATGCAGAATTTGAATGGTCGCATTACCAACGATCGAAATGGAGAAGTTTGGTGTTTGGCTGTTTGGCTATTAGGTAGGTTGACTGCAGCTTCTGAGATAGAAAATATTTGAAATGCCTCAGAGGATAGTAATGGCTTGTTTGATGCTGTTTAACGTAATTAACAATATTTAACGACAATTGACGATTATTAACGACGACCAACACAATTGACAACAACTACCGTAATTAATGACAACCACCGCAATTAACGATAATTAACTGCAACTAACGACGATTAACACAATTGGCTACAATGAACGATGGCTACCGTAATTAATCGCATCCAACGACGATTAATGACAATATACTGTAAACAACGCAATATACCACAATTAACGACAATCAACGCAATAAAACAGCAATTAACGTATTTAACGATAATTATTACAATAAATATTTATTACAACAAATAATTATTAAAAATAATTATTATAATGAATAAATATTACAATAAATAATTATTAAGATAAATAATTATTACATAAATAATTATTACAACAACAACAACAAAGCCTTTGACCCCAAACAAATTGGGGTAGGCTAGGAATGAAACCTCCTCAAAGTCAAAGAGACGAGAACCTTGCAAATAAAAAATATAATAATAATAATAATAATAATAATAATAATAATAATAATAAAACCTACAAGACTAAAACCCTAAGCTGTACATCCTGCCATCCGAGCCAAGAGCCTAAAACACAGCCTCTAAACCTTCATATGATTCCGATACGTGGGTCGCTAACTTCCATGCGCTCCTATCCAAAGCTAATTCTTTAGCTATATTTTAATCCCTCAAATCTCTTTTAACTGCTTTCTCCCACATTAGTCTTGGTTGACCTCTGCCTCTTCTTACGTTTTCAGTACTTCTTAAAATTCCACTACGTACCGGTGCCTCAGAAGGCCTCCGTTGGAGATATCCAAACCATCTCAAATGATGTTGGACAAGCTTCTCTTCAATTGGTGCTACCCCACCCTATCACGTATATCCTCATTGCGAATTTGATCTCGCTTTGTATGACCACATATCCACCGCAATATCATCATCTCCGCTACACTCATCTTCTGTATATGTTGTCTTTTAGTTGCCCAACATTTTGCTCCATATAGCATCGCAGGTCTGATCGCCGTCCTATAGAACATACCCTTTAACTTTTGAGGAATTTTTTTGTCACACAGGACACCCGATGCTTGGTGCCATTTCACTCACCCCGCTCTAATCCTGTGACTCACGTCTTCATCAATCGCTCCGTCTTGCTGTAGCATTGATCCCAAATATCGAAACATGTCCTTCCTAGGCACTACTTGTCCGTCTAGCCTAACATCTCCATCATCTGCCCCGACACCGCTGAAATCACACTTCATATACTCAGTTTTAGTTCTACTAAGTCTAAAGCCCTTCGATTCTAGTGTCTTCCTCCACATCTCTATATTCCTATCGACACCTATCCTATTTTCATCAACTAACACTACATCATCAGCGAAAAGCATACACCAAGGCATATATCCTTGTATGTCCCGCGTGACCTCGTCTATCACTAGGGCAACAATGTATAGGCTCAACGCTAACCCTTGGTGTAGTCCTATCTTAATAGGGAAATCATTAGTATCACCACCACATATTCTGACATTAGTCACTACATCTTGGTACATATCCTTAATTAGGGTAACATATTTTGTTGGGACTTTTTTCTTTGAAGCGCCCACCATATGACCCTTCTTGGCACTTTATTATAGGCTTTCTCCAAGTCGATAAACACCATGTGAAGATCCTTCTTTTGCTCCCTATACCTCTCCATCAACTGCCGTGTCAAGAAAATTGTCTCTGTGGTCGACCTCCCAGGCATAAAACCAAATTGGTTTGGCGTCACGCTAGTCACTCTTCTTAAACGGTAATTGATCACTCGCTCCCAAAGCTTCATTGTGTGGCTCATGAGCTTAATTCATCTAATTAATACAACTTTGAATATCTCTTTTACTTTTGAAAATTGGTACTAATGTGCTCCTCCGCCACTCGTTAGGCATCTTGTTCGACCTAAAAATGCCATTAAATAAATTAGTTAGCCAAACGATCGCCACTTCTCCCAGGCATTTTCACACCTCGATTGGAATGTTATCAGGCCCTAACGCCTTACCCACTTTCATCCTTTTTAAGGCATCTCTTACTTCTAACTTCTGGATTCTTAGAACAAACCGCCTATCGGTGTCATCAAAAGCATCATCCAGTTCGATCATACTATCGTCATTGTCATGATTGAACAACTCATCAAATCAATCTCTTCACCTATCCTTGATCTCATCGTCTTTCACCAAAAGTCTATTAGTGCCGTCTTTGATGCATTTAACTTGGTTGAAATCTCTCGTCTTTCTTTCCCGAAGTTTAGCCATCTTGTAGACACCCTTCTCGCCCTCCTTTGTACTTAGCTTCTGGTAAATTTCCTCATAGGCCTTACCTCGTGCCTCACTCACTGCTTTCTTTGCTTTCTTTTTTACTGCTTTGTATTGAGGAGAAGAAAATAATTATTACAGTGAATAATTAATACAACAAATAATTAAAAAGTAAATAATTGTTACAAAACATTAAATTTACAAAAATAAAAATAAAAACAGAGGTGGCAGCTAGGGTTTGGGCTGTTGCTAGCTTTGCCAGAGTTGAGCGGCGGGATCGAGGGAGGGTGGCGCCGGGAGAGGAGTTGGACGGTAGGGTCAAGGGAGGAGGAGGGGGCAGCGTCGGGAGAGGAGTTGGGTGGCAGGGTCAAGGGAGGAGGAGGAGGGCGGCGTCGGGAGAGGAGTTGGGCAGTGGGATCGATAGAGGAGGCCAGCGGCAGGGCCAGCGCGAGGTAGAAGGAGGAGGGGGAGGTGGAGGAGGGCGGCAGCAGTGGAGGAGGAGGGAGCGGCATCATCAGAGGAGGTGGGTGAGATCCATATCCAGATCTGGATCTAGGCAACGCCAACTCAGGAGGAGGAGGAGGAGGGGGAGGTCGATGGCGGCAGCAGCTCGGAGAGAGGAGGGGGAGGGCGGCGGTGGTGGGGGGGAGGATGATGGCGGCGTTGGGTCGGGGGAGGACGATGGCGTGTCGGGGGAGGCGGAGGGAGAGGGTGGCGGTACATCGGGGAGGGCGCGTTGGGAGCAGGGTTGGCTAGGGTTAGGGTTGGGGACGGGAGGAGGGGCGCACGGAGGGGTTTTGTGCAGTGGTAAAAAGCACGTAATTACCCCCAACTTCGGGGGTAAATTGGAATAGGGAGGGTGGGAAGCCACGAGAAGTTGCCCCACAGTGGCTTCTGGTTTTCGGCTTTTTAATGTCTAAAGCGGCTTCTGACTTCTGATAAAGCTGACAGGAAAAGCGCCCAGTTTGGAACGGCTTCCGGCTTTTTCGGGTGAAAAGCCGAAGCCGAAGCCATCCCAAACAGACCCAATATCTAGCCATACAGTTGTAGGGAATTATGGCTTAAACATGACTATTAGATTACAAGGATAAACAAGGAGTCATCCAACGTTGTTGCAAGTGCGGGGACGATGATATATGTTAGCGCACCACCAGTTTTCCATGACATGTGCATTCTAGATTTGGAATCATCGTAGTTAGTGTTAAAGTATTAGTGAATTGTCCATTTTTTTCTCGTTAGCTTAAGTTTTTGGGTGAACTTGTTAGTGCATGAAATTCAATATGATATTAGAGTCAAGAGACGTTAAGTTCAAGACTCAGCTGTCGTAATTAAAAAATAATAACTATAGTCCACTTCTATTCCACATCTTAAACCAGAGGGAGCCTACACGTGAGGGGGGTGTTAAAATATAAGTGAATTGTTCATCTCTCCTCGTCAGCATAAGCTTTTGGATGAACTAGTTGGTAAATACAACTCAATAGATAGGTGCGCTAAGACCACAAGCCCTTACATTCTTACCAAATCTGAAAGTAAGAAGTACATGAACTCACCATCATCAATCCGCTGGAAGAAAAATTCTCCGATTTTGATGATATTGCTTTGTGAAGAAAAAAAGATGTATGGAAACACAAATTTGTTCTCACCACCGCCAATATGCTAAAAATAGATTAAAAGTAATGATAATATTATCACTTGTAATCTTGATCTTTTGAAGGGTTTTGTAACAGCCCCAATTCTATAAACAGTAATAATCTATATTATGAACAGTAATGGCACACTGTTCATAGCATTACTGTTCTTAATCACCAGTTGGGAGTTGCTGTTACCAAGTAAAACCTTCCTTTTTAGCCAAAGACTAAAAAATTATTTAAAGTTTTCAAGGAAATACAAGATAAAACTTGTATTATGACTGGGAAGTATTTTTATTAAAGCCTAGATAAATTATCTTGGCTGAAAATATTTTTGTTGCATTTTTAGAAATTATTTTGGCTTAAAGAAAAATAATTGTCTTTAAATGAATATTTTCGGGTTAAAATAAATATTTATGTATTTTACAAAGTGATCATGTGATTTTAGAATTTATCTGGGAAATATATCATCCCAGTAGCCTCCAGCAAAAGTTTCATGATTTTACAAATTTATTTGCTATTTTTAAACCCCAGTCAAACCTTTTAAGCATTTGAATAGGTTCTGGTCAACTAATCTGGTATAGACCTGACCCTCATCACTGTAGCGACTCGAGCCATGTGTCTAGGTCCAACCCGATCAACTTGGTCCGGCTCTGTCACGTTCGGGCGCGAACCCGAAGCCCACGCGTGATGTGAACCGTCGATCTTCAATCGAACGGGCAAGGTCGCAACGTCACGCGAGCTGTCCACGTGTGCGTCTTGATCTCCGCCGTTGGATCTTGATCTAACGATCGAGATCAGTGTATGCAATCGGACAACTCCGGAGCCCTTCTCAATCTCCACCGTTCATTTCCGATCCAACAGCGCCGCCCTTTTTGTTTTACACCTAAAGGCGCGCTTTTATTAAGGCCGACCGATTCAAATCCTACGGCTTTCCTTTTTACCGCGTGCTATTAAGGCCTGCGCTTCTCTGGGCCGTTAGATTTTCATCGTATGGTCCAGAGCGGTGTATGCATTCGGACGACTCCGGAGTCCCTCTCGATCTCCGCCGTCCATTCTCGATATGACCGCTTCGCTCGTTTTCTTTTGAAATCAAAGGCGCGCTTTTATCTGGGCCTTTGGATTTAAATCCCACGGCGCTCCTTTTTGATCGTGGGCTCTTAAAAGCCCAAATTCGGTGGACCGTTGGATTCTAATCGTAGGGTCCAGGTAAGTGTATGCAATCGGACCATCCGGATCCCGCGTTAATCCCGACCGTAGAAGTTCCATCGGACGGTGCTGCGTTAGCGCATCAAAGGGATGACGTGTATCTTTTGAGCTGGGCCGTTGGATTTCAATCCAACGCCCCTATTTGAACTTAAAACCCCGAAAGCCCGTAGAGCTCTTATTAATCTCTGCCGTTCGTTTCAGATCGTGCGGCTCATATTTAAAGATACCGATTAAAACCTTTTAACCTCTCTATTTATCACAGCCGCCCATTTCTAATCGTACGGCTGATGTTCTTTTGAGGCTTTAGGAGGCGCGCACGGCTGTGACTGCCAGCGGGACCCACATGTCAGATGATTCTTATCATCTTCCTTGTCTCTCTGCGCGCAGCTCTCTCTGTAAACAGAGGAGAGGATTTATCCCCAAAGTTTATGCAACTGATTTTTGGGATAATTAGCCCTAAATGGACACCTCATCAACTCTAGACCTTTCCATCTTGCTCTGTAGCTCAACATCTATATATAAACCCTAGCTTTTGCTGTTACCAGTGTTGACCGAAGGAGTTCTTCATCCTCCATTGTTGTCCAGTGGAGTTTCTTGCTCTTGTCCATTGCTTATCCATCTTAAGCACTGGATTCACCTTACACTAAGGTTTTGACATCCTTTGTAGGTTAATCCAGAGTTTATTTCTCTGTTGATCAACATCGGGTTTTCAGAATCTTTGGTGCCTTTCCTAACCTGGTAAGCTAAAAACCCTAGTTACGACCTCTTAAGCATCTTAAGGACCTTAGGAGCTCATATGAATAATTCTTTTAAATATCAGTAGCTTCAACTTGCTTCAAACTGAAAAGTTGTTATTCTAACTTTTCGGTTTTTCATATCTTTTTCAAGATTTAGGGTTTCTCCTGTCGACTTATTATCCTAGTTAGGTCTCAGCTAAACCCTAGCAGCATAACAAGTTGATCTTTCAATTATTGTCATCATCTATTTTGCCTCATAGCTGAAATCTGTCTCTGTCTTCTTTTGTCGGCTTAACTGACAATATAGGTTTTTCTTTAGCTTATGTAATCAAACCGAGTAGGGTTAGGTTAAGGTTAGTCTAGGGTATTAACTACTCTAATAGATCAGGTTAAGCTTCATTTTAGAATCTTTGCTTGATCTATTTTCCTTTTTCCCAAATCTGCAATCTGTCCTGTTTCTGCTCTTTTCAAAATCTGACAACTGAAACTTTGAACTAAACCCTAGTTTCTGCCATTTGAAAACAGTAGGGTATAATATGGGTTATTATCACTATTAGGGTAGATATGACTTAAGAATATTGCCAATCATGCATTTCCAGATTGATCATGCATATTTCTTCCATTTTGTACTTATTGTCGATTTTGGCATTTATTGGACTTTATTGCTTCTTATAGAATCTGGTTCATCTGAAGTTTTTGAATCTATCTCTGAGCAACCTGAACCTGCAACAAAAGTTTATTACTATCAAGGCAAGCATCCTCTCTGCACCATATTGATCCCAAATTTTATACAATAGTTTTTCCAAATTCAGAGATATCTGTGCATGCTATTTTTCTGAAAATACCAAAATGGGCTGTATTAGTTAGTTATGACCTGAGTGACATTGTGGATTACCTTGATTATAATCATACACATAACCCTAGCTCAGTACTGTATATTATAACATATATTTTCAGATTTGGCCTAGACATGCAGTCTAGAAACTTTAGAGTTTGACAAGAGTATCTTGTCAAACATGGGAATCACAAATGGCTTTCTGTTATTTTGAACTTTTTGTCCAGTTTCTTTAAATCGAACTTGTATTTTAAATTTAAATTGATCTGGACAAGAGGAAGCTAGTGATGGTGCTTTTGTGCACGAGATTGGGATTTGTGGTGGACTTGTCCGGGTTAATTAAGGACCGAACTCTGACTATTCAATTCAAGTCCCCCACGTACTTCCACATGCAGTGTATGGGCGCTGTTTGGTTAAGTAAAATGTTAAGACTATTGGGTTGGAAACAGGAAAGTAAGAATATGTGTATTGACCTTGTATGGCATAGATGCTTTGGTCTTATGACTGCGTTGTATGCCATGTGAGCTTGTATGTCAGTATCAGATGTTCTTAGAAGGGTGAGGGCGTATATGTGCTCCGTAGCATATACGTACCTTAATGGTGCCGATTGCATCCTAATATGGGTAGTGAGCCCATTCGCATTTCATTGTTTGGATCGGCATTTCGACGCAACATGTGTACCCGGTTAGCGGATGCTATCGATCGTTGTTTAAGCGAGATCGGTTCACACATGGGGGTCCAACTCAATAGTGTTAGCTTGTTGAAAAATATCAAATCTTAGTTTCCCCGGTCGGCATACCAAAGGAAGTATGTCATCATTCGGAGGCATCCGAAGGCAACGGGCTAGCTAAGTCATGTGGGTAAAGATGTACACCCCTGCAGGGTATAAACTGTTCGAATAGCCGTGTCCACGGTCATGGACGATAACTTGAGTTTATGTCACCTGTATAGAAGTTTTGATTTAAAAATCTGGTTTCGGTTTTTATGGTTTTGCATGAGGGATTCATGCACTATACTGTTTACTTTTAATGTCTTTACTTACTGTTCTAATCCAACTTTGATTTATTAAATTGCTGTATCAAAATTTAGCATTTGTAGGTTAAGATGTCCGGCTTTATGCAAACATGAACCTTTATATCCTCCTGTTGTAACCTTATGCATGTAAATTCTACTCCTTTGCATAGGCTCTAATAACCACTTTCTTTTATTAGTTTGTGTAAGACTTGCTGAGTACCTTCCGTACTCAAGGTGCTATCACCTATTGTTGCAGGTGAGGATGGTTATCTTTATGAAGTACCCGTTAGCGCCGATCAGGGTGACGCTAACGAGTAGAGCTACTTCTTTCCTCCACGCAATTGCCTGCGGGTGGATGAGGCCATTGGTGGATTTTGAACTTTTATTTTGCTTCCGCTGTTGAACTTGTTGTAGTGACCAAGTCACTCCATAATGTAGTACAAAAACCGCAAGTTGTAAACTTATGTTTAATTATGTCAATGTATGACTTGTATGTGTATGATGCAATGTTGTTAAAGGATATATATGCAATGGTCGTTGATCCTGGGAACCATTGTGCGATATATATATCCGGGAATCCTGTTTATTGGAATTGTCACTTGTTAAATTTGTATCTTTAGCATGATCTTTAATAAAGGGGCAGTACTGTTCCTTCATTAATAATTGTGCTACAGTATGAATTTAATTAAGTACATTTCCAATAACCCGGGGCGCCCACAGGTTTGCACTAAGTGTCCCCTATGAAATTTTTTGTCAACAATAACTTAAAATATGGACCTTGTTTTTTTTCTTCAATGGGACATCTTTAAGCATAATGTAAATCGCAAAAAAAGTTATAGATGGAAATGGTGCAGCTTAAGAATGTAACACTTCAGCCCATGTGAGACCACGGTTTATTTAGCTTGTAATACTTAGCCTTTCATTGGCTCTAGCATCACAAACAAAATACACTGTGTCTCGATGGACATGTGCTTCCCAGAATTGCAGCACACATGCATCTTTACAAAGCATGCATCAATCTCATACATCACATAATTCCAAGTCTAGCAAAAGACATACAATATATAGAGTTATTACAAAAGAGCCAACTGGCCAAATGACATCAAGTTAACGATAACAGCGGAAGCAAAGGTGTCATAAGATGGCTATGAACAAAAGACGACCGGTTAGCCATAACCCACAAGGCAACCGACCGGGTAGCCAAGCTAGTCGCACTTGCTGCAGCACAACTCACAGAAGTAGGCCCCTTGGGGGTCCACTTCCTCCTCTGCACACAACAAGCAATGCAGGTGAGTACAAAAATGCACTCGCAAGACTTACGAGTAACAAGCCTATACATAGCTACATGAAAGCTGTAACAAATGAGGTGGTTATATGGTTAATTGGACGCATAAAGCAATTTTCATTTGCAATAATGTACTAGATTGAAGGCAGTTTGTCAAATCTATTTTTAATCATTGAAATAACAGTGAGATAACAATAAATAGCATAAGAAACAACCTAGAGGTGACTAACCCAATAGCCACCACCACATAGCACGAATCCCCGTTTCGTATCACCCATCAAGTTTTAATTAAAAGGTTGTAGTCTAATTCTCACAGGGCGTATCCGAGCGTGTCCATAACCTAGGGCGAGGCTATTCGGATAGTTTTAACCCTGCAGGGGTGTACCAATGTACCCACACTTCGGACCGCCTTTAAGCCACAAGATTAGCACACTTCCAAAGGTATGCCGACATGGCTAAGTCCTACGAGACGTTTCCAATATTGTGTATCAACTACGAGCCGCTCGTATGGATAGAAACCCATACGCTTACATTGTAAAGCCGAAAAGACAACTACCCACCCGGGGTAAAGCTTTTCGGACAACTACAATGCTCCCAAACACCATCCCTCCTGCGACCCCCTGTGACTCGGAGCTAACACATGACAAAGTACTAAGTCAAGAGAGGCCCCATTTCCCTCTAATGTGGTTAGCACACAAAATGCTCAGTACGGTGGCGCAAGTAATTCGGTCCTTGTTGACTCAGGCACCAACTATTCACACCCAAAAGCACACCATCTTATCATTGTGCCCAAGTCTAAATCATTTTGTTTTCAGTTTTAGTTTGCTCAAATAATCATAGCACAAGGTGCTGAAAATAAAGTCATAATAAGTGTTTGAGTGATCAAGGCTATCGACAAGTCGATAACCGCCCATTTTTACCGGTAGCTAAGCATGGCTAAGCAATATTGACTCGTAAACTACTAAGTGACAAGGGCCCATCCAGCGAACCCAAAATCACAGCAAGATAGTCCTAGGCTGAGTAGTAGAGGATAAACATTTACCTACAGATTATGCATCTAATAGGTCAACTAATCGACAATAGTTTAAAACAAGATAGCAATGCATACATAGAATTTGCAAACAACATATTTGACTTTGAAAATAATAGGAGCAATATGATCAAATGATGCTACATCTGCTTGCCTTGCTGAAGATCACAGTCTTGCTGCTGAGGATCACTCTCGGGTTCAATAAACTCAAAATTCCAATAAGAATGAAGAACACCAAAAGAAACTCAAAATCCAAAGTCATCCAAATTCCATGAAATTTACACAGCAGCAAGGGTTTGATTTTAGATGAATTTAGCAACAAGAATCATGTCATTTGGACTAAACATGCAAAAGTTATGGCCTAAACAATTTCTCTCAGCCTGCAAATTCAAATTAAATTAATTTCGGGTACTGTTCATGGCACAATTTTCCAGAAAGATCTAGAACCTGAAATTTTTATGGTAGGTAGAACATGGTGTTCTAAGCACAGCAAAACTGGATTTACTTTATTTGGAGGTAAATTGAATTACTTATGATTTTTCTAAGTTATGAAACTAGAGTATATCATTTTTCAGAGGCAAGGGCATGAACAAAACCTAATCTACAGTAAAGTACATTGCCAGAGGAATTTACCAATTTTTAGTTTGCTCAATTTGGAGTTACAGGAAAATATTTGTGCCTTTTACAAATTTTGAATGAATTTCTAGACAATATTTATACCTAATCAAGTCAATTCAACCTATATAATTTTCTGGTACAGAATCAGTGCCTACATGTACTTTTAGATTAAACTTTAGCTAAACAGGAATTTAACACAGTTGGAATCATCTAAAAAGGAATTAAAATGGATTACTTATGAATTTTTAAAGTTTTAATCCCATTTTTCAGTTGACAAATAAGAGCTTACTGAAAAACAAACAAACTTAATCCCAAGGAAACGACGTGGACGAACGTGGGCCACAGATCAAGAATCTAACGGCCCACGTGCACCGCACACTACGCATGTATGCGAGGAGGTACACAGGACCCACCGTTGGATTAAGATCCAACGGTCCACGTCGATTGGGGCATTTGGAGGGGTCCGAACGTCCCAACCAACCACGACCGTAGATCTGAAGATGGAGGGCCTACAGGGATTTGGACGATAGGAGGGGTCCGAATGTCCCACGAGATCTGAGCCGCCGATCTCAAAATGGACGGTTCGCAGGGATTGGAACTTCCAGAGTTCAGAGGTTCGTTAGATCTGGACTGTTGGTTCCAAATCTGACGGCCCATAACTAACATGGTGTAACCCATGCGCTCGGGAGGGTTAGGAAGATGGGCCCACTGCCAGTGACACAATAGGCCAACTCAGACATCCATTAAATACTAAACCAATGATTAGTGATGATTAGCATTAATGGTGTCCTAAACGATAACACACAGCGCATGGGGGTGTTTAAGTGGATGGGCCCACGAGTCAGTGGCCCAATGAGCCATTCGGACAACCATTTATTACTAAACCATAATTAATACTGATTAAACAATGATTAGCAGTTAATGGATGGATCTTTGCCCTAAACGACAACGGCACAGAGAGGCGCTCGTCCGGCAAAACCCGACTACCAACAAAAGCTCGTCGCCGGCGGCTTCGGCCACCGTAACGACAACTAAAGGCAAAAGTGGAAACACAATGACCTTGCGCTCCTACTGGAGGTGACCTCGACGGTGGCGACGGCCTAAAACGCCGGCGAGCCAGAAATCAGTGATGGTGACCAAAACGACCGAAAGCAAAAAATGGTTAAAAAAGCTCCGCATTGTCCAAAGAAGCGGCTGCTACAGCATCTAAGGACTAATAAGGAGCTACCTCAGCGCAGGAGAGCTTCAAAGATGGCCAGGGAAGCTCTAACGGCGGAGGAGCTCACCGGAGCCGAGGAAGATGAGGTGAAAATGACGGCCTGAGCAAAATGAGTGAGACCAGGTCATCACTATAGCTTCATTATAGCTTATAGAATGTCCATGAGCACCCATATGAGAAATGAAGCACTCACCGGAGCTGAGGAAGAAAAGGGGTGATTTCGGCCGAAAAGATCCCAACTTGAAATTAGGTAATTCCTGTGAATGAAACCCAAAATTAAGTTAGGGGAAATGATTAGGAGGTTAAGGAGCTCAAAAGAGTACAAGAAGAATTGAAGAAGAACCACTGGAGTGCCGAGGTCGCCAACAGAGCTCCACGGCCTTTAATGGCGATTTTTGGGATTTTCAGTGGTTTTGAGCTCCAAGAACAAGGAAGAGCTAGGGGTGTTGTAAAGGAACTCAAGGGTGAGCTTTGGGGGGCTTTTTATAGCCAGAAACCAATGGCAACTTGATAATAGAAGTCCATGGTGGACTTGGCTTACAAGCTGCCATGGGCGAGGTGAAGGGGACGGGGGCAGCTGAGAAAAGCATCCATGAGTGAGAAAGCTCACTGAGGGCATTTAATGCCGAGGACCAGAGCTGTTGAACGGTGACGCACGGAGTTGAAAAGGGCTCTCCCCCCATGCCCTGTTCCATCACGCGCGTGCACCAGAGGTTGAAAACGATGACCAGGGATGAGGGGCCCACATGTCAGTGAAAGGGTTGAAATGGCTCGGGTCAAAAATGACGAGGGGGTTAGGTCAAAATGAGTCAAAAGATTCTGGGCGGTTGGATTAGAAATGGACGGTCAAGATTTAACAGAAACGATCGGGGGTCTCAACGTTTAGAATCGCGCGAACGGTCCGATCGGAAATGAGCGCCTGAGATTGCTTGGGACGTTTGGGCGGTCCGAACGGCCCAACGAATAGAGACCACCCGATGGAGATCCAACGGCCGAAACGCACGCGCCCTTTTTAGAACGAAACGGTACGTTTAGTTGGTTGGGCTAGACCAAGTGGCTCGAGCCACACTTGGGCTCAACGCACAACAAGGGCGACACCCACAACGGCTGGATTAGAATCCAACGGCTCACGTGCGATTTAGAGTTTCGGAAGCCCGAAGGTTTAATGGAACGTGGACGGCTGGATCTAAATCCAACGGTCCAAAAGCGAAGTGCATCTCGAGAGGTCCGAAGGTTCACGCGAACGAGGACCGCCCAATGGAGATCTAACGGCTGAGATCGAACACGTGCTTTAAGTGAGCCCGAGGTGCAGTTAGTTGATCGGGCTGAACCCAGTCAACTTGGTTGGGCTCGGGTCTGACTCGAGCCCAACAGTACTTTGACTTAGGGTTTTAATTTAAGCTGAAACTTTGGGGATTTGTTTAAGGTAGCAAAACAACTCCAAAAATTCTGAAATTTTTACAGGAGCCTGCTGACTTAGATATTGAACTTGTATAAAATTTTTAGAGGTTTTCATGCAGTGAATTTCCCTCCAAAAATCCAGCAAGATACTGAGCTAGGGTTTGACCAGGGTCAAATAGGTTTGACTAGCCTCTTAAAATTATCAAACAATTTCTAAAAATTGTGAAACTTTTCAGAGGTGTCACACACTAACCCTAGAACTTAGAAAAAATATTTCTAAGGAATGATCACAAGATTTGACAAGAAAGTTTTTGAATGGCAAGGTTTAGGTCAAAATGACTTGCGACTTTGTATTTCCATAATTCCTTTACAAGAATCTTTCAGAACATACATTAAATACAAGATGTAAGAAAAGTTCTTAATTTCTGCACATTTTCTTACATTTGAAACACAAGCCAAATACTTGGGATGTTACAGCCCAATACTAAGCCCAGAATATCACCTAAATCATTCTCACTAACAATTTAAACCATAATTATGAATAATTTCAACAAGCTATGCATGGAATAAAATCCCACGATGGACCACTAAACAACAAACTTAACAATATAAATGCATAAAAGATTAGCTTTCATAATTTTATCACACGCATAGAGAAACGCTCGAGTCACACGTGCTCGAGAGACACTCGGGTCACACGCGCAAGAAACGCTAGAACTATGCTCCCGGTACATAGGACGACAACAAGTAATAAAATCAAACTATTACTAAATCAATCAAAGCTCTAACCATTAAACTATTAATAACCAAGCCTAACAGGAAGTATCATGCCTCTAGATTTAGTGAAGCAAACTAAATAAAGAATGTTTGTGTAATGATTGCATGTGATGCACATATGCTACTCCATCCCAAGTATGTTGCCTTTAATGATTACATAAAAACAACAACAAAGCAAGGGTGAGTCCAAGACTTAGGAAGTATATAATAAAACAATAAACAAACAACTTATCATTCAATTAAATCATCATTAACATATCCAAATGTCTTTCTGGTCTTTCATATGGTCAATTTCCATCATTATCTTTTCATGTATGCAAATACTCAATGCAAATTTTACCAGCTGATACCGGTATAGCAGAGTGATTACCGTCGTTGAACCATTCTATTCTCCATCCCGTGGAGTCCCTATTTCTATAGTATTTATCAAGAACACTCTAGAATAGCCATGTAACATGCATGACAATTCTTACCGTCCTGGCCCTTGTATATGCAAATGATGTAACAATGTTTATTTTCCATTAACATTCTTCATTATCATGATTACCATGTCATCCTCATGGTCATGTCATTACCATTATCATGATATTTTAATATGCATAAATAAATGTCATGGCAAGTTAATTGTAAAGACATATACAAACAAACCGATGTCTACTACTCTACCATGCACTTGCCTTTTAGCCACGAAAGTCGAAACGATGTAAAGACAACACTGAACTCGAAGCAACACTCTCTGAACAAAGATCAATAATCCACATCAAAACATGCCACAACAGTACACAAACATCAAGCAACTCAATATCGCTCCTATGCACAAACCCGATACAGTCAACCCATATTCATCAGACAACCTACCCGTTGTTCCGGTGCGTCCATAACTTTTACTCTTGGAATAAAAATATAGCAAACTCTATATTTTCTGAAATCTACACAAAATTTACTACAATTTACTATTTATGCAAATTCTCTGATTACGCCATCTAGTTCCCCGTTTTCAACCTCAAAGGTTATATGGAACTTTACATAACAACATACTTCACAATTTTATGACTATTTTTCTACCATATAAAAAATAGCAAACCATACCACCTCTGGAAACTACAGAGAATTATCTAACTAAACCTAATTATGACTACAATTTAATTTGACCATCTACTGTGCGTAATAAGACAATCTACACAACTGCTCTTAACAACGACAGAGTTTTGGACACCATTCCTCCAATGGCCATGACTTTTCAACCGCTTAACCAAATCTAATGATCTTGAACTCTCTAGAAAGCTTAGAAAATTATCTATGACTTTCATAACATGAAAAAGTTATGAAACTAGACGAAGGTACCCAAAACTCCCCTGCAATGTTCTATAGTACAACTAATCGAAACAGGGCATCACGAATTATCCGATTCTCACGATCAATCTACTATAAACTTTTAATAAACATTAATGTAACACTAAACAAAGTTGTCTAGATCGTTACCCTACGAAATTGAGCGATGATCGGAGACAGATCAAGAAACCCTAGTTTTCTCCTATTTTCTTCATTCTTCCTCCTCTCTCTTCTTCTTTCTTCTTCCTTCCTTGTTGCAACCTTCCTCGAGCCAACATGGCCCAATTCCCCTCTTTCTTTCTTTTTTCCAATTAATCTCAGCCGTTCAACTTCTAGTGTCCACAACTTCTTACTCCGAGTTCCAAATCGAGTAAATTGTCGATTTTGACCATCTAGACGAGCTCTACGCTTTTGTGGTCTCAGATTTCCAAACTAAATTATAAATTTTAAACTTAAGTTTAAACTTCAAATTCGAATTGAAATTAAATCTCAAATTCGAAATTCCATTGAAAACTCACGGCATTACAGAGAACGTATGGAAAAAATGATGTAGTGAGATGTGAAGAGACTCTTCCAAGGTTTTCTCCATGATGAAATTCAACCGCACAAAATCATGGTTAAAAAAAAAACAAGTTCCATCACGACGAGGTTGTTTCAATGCTAAATTTTATTTGTGGGGTTTGCTAGTTTTTTTTTTCTGTAAAAAACCATAATTTTTTTTGGTTGGCCAGTTTGGATAGCAATTTAAGGAATATATTAATTGTTTCGTAAACAAGTAAAGTCTTGAAAAAATAATAGGTAAAGGTTTTTCTTTTTAAAAAACTCTGTATAACGAGTAGAGGCATATCGTGTAGTGTAGTAGCTGAACAAGATTACCTTCCTTTTAAAATTTGAAGTCAAAATTCAACCAAACAAAATAAATTATATATTGTCAAAACGCAAAGACCCAAATAGATCCTATAAGATGGGCAATTTGATATGACAGCTGCATGTGCACTCGATGGAAAGGTGGAGCTTCACTGCACAAAGCAAAGTTTTCTTTCCAATTTTTTGCCAAGTATATAGGCTTACAAGTTATAATAGTACTTTCCAGTAAATTATCCTAAAGATACGTAGGGTGGAAAAACTTGGTTGTCGTCTTGTAGCCAAAATAACTGTATACTAAGATCGTAGTGATAACAAACTGAAATCAAAGAACAATCTAATAGCACATGTCTATTTATGTAGCAAAATAGCTCCACTAGTCATTCAGGTGCCTAGAATTCACTCCTAAACAAAAACAAGACTTCCATAAAGAAAAGAAGCATAGCGTACCTTTAGTCAGGTATCAACGAGATAAACTAGGCATTGTCTTCTTCACGTCCGCAGATGTACAACCATTGGAGGCCTCTTACACCTTTGCATTGTTCATACAATTCTGAACTACACCAGTCCACATCAAGAAGCCTCAGCGAATCTGGAAGACCTTTCTGCGGCAATGACTTGATCCTCTCACACTTCCATATAATCAAATGCTGCAATGATGGAAGACAATGTAACTCTGAGGGAAGCATCTGAAGATTCATCAAGGACAAGAACTCAAGCCCCTCGAGTGATTTCAGAAGCTGAAGTGCCTCTTGCTGCTCGTTTGTGAATTCACTCACTTGGTAGTCCACATTCCTAGAATCCCGAGGAAAACCAATGCTTAGTTTCTTTAGAGAAGTTAAGAATCTACACACTGCTGTAGTCAGGAAACTGATGTCATCAATATGAAGTGTTTGAAGGGGGAAGTAGAACTCTTGGCCTGCAATCTCAGCCTCATGTGCCACACGGTTCCACATTGACACAAATCCAGGAGATTTCCGAATTTCCATGTGATTGAGATGTGCAAGGGACTTCAAGTCCTCCCATGAATACAATGCAGGACATTCTTGAATGTTCAAACTCTGTAGTGCAGCATGGGGGTGCAATTTGAAAGATGACAAATTTTGATTCTTGAGTAGATGCAACTCAGCAAGAAAAGGAAGGCACACTAAGCTCTCGAGTGTAGATAATGCGTTACAACCTTCAACATGCAACTTTTGTAATGCCGAGCACGACTGCAGCGGCAAAGATGTCATGCTTGGGCAATCCTTTACAGTCACTGTGCTGAGAAACCCGAGAGACTGCAAACCTTCACATGAAGCTAACAAGTTGCATCCTTTGATTACCAATTTATGCAATGTTTTGCAGGAATGCAGATCTAGTGATGTCAAACTAGGACTGTCCTCCACGTCTAGTTGGGCAAGGGAGGTGAGGTTTGAGTGCTGCAACAAATTGTCTGGCAAGGCATCAATCCGTAAATTTTGCAGTGAAGATGGAAGAATGGTACTTTTATTTGACTGCATTCCTGCTTGGAGAACCATGGAGGTAAGAAGTACGGCACAACCTTTTATAACCAAGTCTTTGACAGAGCTGAACTCTCCTAGGCCTCTCTTGCTCAACAAAGCCATGTCAGAAGAGATGTGCAACTGTTGTATGCTCGTCAAACAGTGAAATGGGATGTGACATATGCCATCTGGCATCGAATCGATTTCATTGGATAATAGGCCTATAGCCAACGATGTTATCTTATCACAATGCGCTATCCTCAAGTTTGACAGATTGGGAAGATTAACAAGCACCTGAGATAGTTGATTCCCAGTAACGTCGCACATTGACAAGTTGAGCTCTTCAAGAGAAGGTGGCAGGCTGTATCCAGTTGGGAGTGAAGAGAATACCTGGGGGCAATATGACAATGTCAACCTTTTTAGGAATGTTAACTGCCGCAAGCTATTCCATGCAAGATGTGTAAGATCTGGAGAACTTGTGATTTCCATTTCTTCTAAAGTAGTAAGATTGTGGAATGCCAAAATTTTCTCATCCAGACTGTTTAGGTAGGGGCTACCTTTAATTGCTATGGATGGTCCATCTAATCCAACTACATGCTTTAAACTGAATGACATTGATCGAAATGAGCCTGCATCTGAAATGTCTATCTCAGTTGCTATTTTGTTAACAGGAAGTGCTGGTAGTTCTGCAGATTCTGGCCATTCATGAATCTGAACTCGCTGGAGATTCAGCAATCGTTGCTCATTCTCAACATCACTTGAACTCTGCAAAAACGGTAGATTGTTCAATTGATAACATGACACAATTTCAAGAACACGTATGTTTTTGGATGAGTATTCTTCTTGTAAAGTGGTGCACTTTGTCAATTGAGGCATCTCACGTAGCTCCAACACCTCCAGGGGGCCAATTAGCAATTCTCTGATTCTTAACATGCGAACCAAATGCAACTCTTTAAGAAATGGCAACTTCCCAATAGGTGGAAGGGTTGTCCAGCGCTGGCAACCCTCCAAATGAAGAGATTCCAGCATTGTAAGTGAAAAATTTGTGGTTAACCATGTGGAAGCATCACCTTTATGCCCGTTGATTCGGAGACATTTGAGGCTTGACTGTGGTTGAAGTCCTTCAAGTGCAAGTGTGTCAGCGGCTCTATCTCTTTGCTCTTTGTCCCATGATAATTGTAAACTTCTCAAATATACTTTGTCCTTTAGTTTAGCCATGGCAGCCTCTTCTGTGCTCTTGACATTTCCAATACCATATATTTTTAGTGATCCCCTGAGCTCCTTCAGGTTGCCTAGTTCACTTATACTAAATTCTTTCTTCTTCTGAACTTTGAATGCCTTGAGTTCTTGAAGAAATTTCAGTTTCCCAACCGCAACAATTTTTGCATGCAAATTTTCAATGGCAAGAAAGTGACGCAAGTTTGCAAGATTGTTCAGTCCTCTAGGTAACTTTGTATGAACTCCCCAATTATATCTTATATCAAGGACCTCTAGATGGTACAAATTAGATATGGCCTCTGGCAACTGCAAACTTGAATGTGAATAAGCAGCACGCAGCTCCAGATAACGGAGATGGATAAATGTTGCGATGTTACGCATCAAAGAGCCCAAACTGTCAAACACCATTTCCAGTTTCAACACACGAACGGCTTTGAACTCATTAAATTGATCTCGAAATGCTTCAGAGAAGTTTGAGTCATATCGACCAATCAACATAACTGTGCCCAGGTTCTTTGACTGGAATGTGTTGATAGATTTAACAAACTCTTGTTCGAAACATTCATTAGGTAGCATACTGCCATCTCCTTTTGGACGATACACTGATTCTGTAACTACACTGACATGCCGAATAAGCTTTGATTTTGCGCTGCATCCTGGTGCATCTATAGTGAAACATTCATCAGATGAAACCATCTGTGCTAGATCATGAATCAGATCATGCATGATGTAAGCTAGCCTCGGTGCTACATATTGAATAAATCCACAATGCACCAGCTCATAGAAGTACTCATCCCCAATGTCTTCTACTCTTTTGCTTTCGTTGGAGCAAACAAAACCTTGTGCAATCCAAACGTTGACCAACTGCTCAGTGTTAAAATGGTAATTTTTAGGGAACAATGCACAATAAGAGAAGCACCGTTGAAGAGGGAACGGTAGATGGTTGTAGCTAATCCTCAAGGCCGGTATGATGTCCTCATTGCCCTGCTGATGTTTCCATTCATCGCTGTCAAGAACTCTCATCCAATGCTCAGTATCAAGTTTTCTTCTCAGTAGCGTGCCAACAGTTTTAGCTGCTAAAGGATATCCATTCAATTTTTTCGCTATTTGACGCCCAATATATACTAGCTTTGGCAGCTGTTTCCCATTCCCAAACGCACATTCTTTGAATAAACACCAAAAATCACCTTCCATTAGACCATCTAGCTTAAGGGAATCCTTTGCACCTGTCATTTTCACAACAGAGAATTTCCTTGTTGTCACCAAAATACTATTTCCCTTTACTTGAGTGCGTCGAAGTGGAGCTAGGAATGTGTCCCATCGACTCGTATGATGGTCTTCCCAAATATCATCCATAACAAGTAGTAACCTTTTGGACTTGACAGCATCCTCAATGAACTGTTGGAGTTTGTTCAAGTCCTCAATTTTCTCAAACCTGTCACCATATAAGCATTCCAAAAAATCATGTGTGAGCTTAATTTCATCAAAATTAACAGAGACGTAGATCCACACCCTTAGCTGAAAATGCTTTTTGATGACTGCATCATTATACAACAGACGAGCCAAAGTGGTCTTGCCAACGCCACCATTACCAACAACTGTGAAAACTGACAAATCTTCGTGCCTGGTCTCACTACTCACCAATCTGTTAACTATGTGGTCCCTCTCTTTATCTCTGCCGTAAATTCTGGGTTCAATGATAAGAGGAGTTGTCTCCCTCAAGTCCATGTCTGCAGGACTCCCTCTGAGAGCAAGGAAGTCCAGTTCCTCAAGTTTGAGTGCCTTACGTGCGTCATGTTGCATCTTACTGAGTTGATTGACATGATTCAATATCCTATGTAAGATTTCATCCTTATCTTGTTTCACACAAGGCAACAAAGATTTCGTGTTGGCATTGTAAATTACGAGTTGAAGTTTGGATGAATCCGAGGCTGATGAATCGGCACTAGAGCTGTTCTGCTGAAATGCGTCACAATTTCTGCCATAGGACCATTCTTCATCTGCTGAGGTCTGCATGTCAAATGGTCAGTAAGACTACCGCAGGACTAAGAACAAAAAATCAGAAATAAATAGATGCTGGAAGAGGTTTACATATAAGATTTTCTAGGCAACAAGAAAAAGGAGAAACTAAATCACATGCTTTTGCAAACAACTTAATTGCTGCATTATTCCAGTAGTGCTTACAAGATTAATTTTTACTCTACTAGAACTGAGAAACAAATGCCATTAAGCAGAGATAATATGCATGCTCATTACAGAAACTACCAATGCACCCAAGCAAACTGAAAGGCTTTGCACGCTGGCATGAGAATATATAGAAGAAGGTGGCATGACCGACCTGCCGGCCGTCGTCGTCCACCACACCGGCGGCTTCCAGTTCCACCACGTCGTCCCGGATGCGGCAGTACTCCAGCTCGTCCAGCAGCGTGTCGGCGTCGAACACCTCGAAGTCGAGTTCCTTGAGAAACCAATCCAACGCCTCGTTCTGCATCTCCTTTCCCCGCGCCGCGGCTAGCACCAGCTTGGTCTCGTCAAGAACCGCCCTGAGGCCGTCCACCTCGTGGTCGATGCCGGCACGCGCCGACCACGCCTGCAACGCATCGCCGGCTCTGGCGGCGGACGACGGGACAACCGACATATCCATTTCTTTTCCAGTTCGTCCGTAGTTCGTCCTAAAAAATCAGATGGTATTGATCGATAAGCAGGAAACCAGACAGTTGGTTCGTGGTTGCCGAATGTCAACGGCGTTAGGAAATCTAAGAGGGCTCTTGGCGTATTCGTTTGCTGTTCGACCGTCTCGGGCAAACCATGCTGAGTCCGCCCAGCCTTTGTTAATTACGTCCGTTTTATTATTCGAATCAGCCGTGATTGATGCTGTCTAGAGATAGCGACCTGCCGGCCGATGCGAGCGGGCTACACGTGCAGTCCGCGCGCGTTCCGGCGATTCATCCAACCACAAGTGCGGCGGCAAGGACGGCTGTTGCACGTTCCGCCGCCGCTGCCGCTTACTCCGCGTTGCTGTATAATGTGTGACGTCGCGACGTGCCATGTCGAGGAGGATGTGTGTTGGTGAGTTAGTACTAGGATCTAATAAGGAGTTGTGTTAGAATTGGATTTAATACTGTGTTAGAGTCGGATTCAATGTTTAGATTATAAATAAAAGGTGTGGGAATCCTACGAAACACACAATGATTCTCTTAATTACTACATCGTATCAGAGTCAAACCCTAGTCCCTAGACTTACCTGAGATCTAGTCCGCCGTCACCCACCGTGCGGCCGCTCGAGCCGCCCGACGTCGCTCAGGAGTGCAAGGGCTGTCACCACACCGCACCTCACGGGCGTGAGCCTCGCCGTCGCCTCCTCTAGGGGTGGCCGCCGCGGAGGAAGAAGGGAAGAAGTGAGCCGTTGCGCCGTCGCCGAGGAGGAAGAAGGGGAGGAGAGAAGCCGTCGGCTCTGGTTGTTTGATTCTCTCAGCTGAGGAAGAAAGAACGTGAAGAGACACTGATTCTTTGTTCTTTCGACTGAGGAAGAAATGAACTGTGAAGAGAGAAAGTGGTTCTCTATTATGTCGGGCAAAGAGAGAAAGTGGTTCTCTATTTTGTCGGCCGCAGAGAGAGATAAATGTTCTCTCTTAAAAAAAGTTTTATATGATTTAGGTAACCGTGAAAGCAGACATCGAGGTTCGGCACAATGCTGATGTGTAAAGGAATGCCGTGATTGTGGGAGATATGCGCTGCATATCTTGGTAGTGATTAGCATTGCTCCGGTTGTTTGAGAAGATGACCCCTGAGGAGATTGAGGCTATGAGGAAGGAGGAGGCAGAAGCCGCAATGGGGGCGGTAGAAGAAAAGAGGAAGACAATTGTTGATACTACTTCCCTGTTGGTCACGTAAGGTGATATGAGAAACATGTTACAGGACCTCTTCGCGATGTATGATAGGTTCGAGAGTTGGTGCAGGGTCATTTGAATTAAAACTAGAGCTAATGCCAAATGATGTAAAGTTGGAAGGAAGTAAAAATTATCTGAGTTGATCCAGAAGGGTTTAGCTAATTCTGAGGACAAAGGCGGTGGACCACTACTTGCAGGAGACTTGTATTGAGCCTGCACACAAAGCAAGCATAGATTGGAGGTTTTGGAACACCACCAACTCTGTGGCGGTGACTTGGTTGCTAACTTCAATGTCTTCATCCATCGCTTGGATGGTGAAGATGATGCAGAGTGCACCGGTAATATGGAAGGCGCTAAGCAACATTTACTTTGGAGCAGAAAATGTGATGATGATAGTGGAAGTCCAGGGCAAGGTGGAGGCCTTGAAACAGGAGAAGAAGACCATTCAAGAGTATGCCAGTGAAATGCAATAGCTATGGAAAGATTTAGATCATTATAACCCACTACAGTTAACATGTGCTGGTGATGTTGAGGTTGGCAGGATGTGGCTACAACGCAAACGAGTTACACACTTTCTGAAGACACTGAACCCAAAGTTTGAGAGTGGGAGGGTTGCCATGTTTCAATTGGCAAACTTGCCTACTATGGAGGAGGCTATTTCGGCTATGGCGCAGAAGGAGATTCGATAACGAGTAATGGGGGACAACAACCCTGTTAGGTCCGCATATGCCATATCTGATAATATGGAGTGCTACAACTATGGGGTGAGAGGACATCTAAACCGTGCTTGTCCTTCTCCACAGCATGGAGGTTGAAGTGGAGGTCTTGGAGGCCAAATTGGAGATCATGGAGCCCGAGGTGGAGGTCGTGGTGGTTGTGGAGGCGGACGTGGAGATTATGGAGGTCGAGGAAGGGGCCGAGTTGGCCCTAGAGCTAATATGACCCTAACAGAGAACATGTCTATTACTCTAACATACGAACAAGCTATGTAGTAGGAGAAGTGGCAGTAGAGAAAGACATTGGAGACTCCTCGTAATTCCACGGCAATAACTACCACCTTCTTTGGTAACTTTGCCAACTACATTCACGTGGGCAAAGGTACTCAGGCACATGCACTTGTATTCACATATAAACACTCTCATATTGATTGGATCATAGATTCAGAGGCATCTAAGCATGTCACAGGTTCACTTAGTGTTTTTGCATCTTACACTCCATATACTCATTCTGAAACTGTCCAAACAGCTGATGAAACCTCTCAGTTTATTCAGGGTGTGGGATCTGTAGAGTGCACACTATTCATTGCTTTATCCTCCATTTTGCATGTTCCCTCCTTTCCAGTCAACCTTCTTTCAGTTAATTCTATTATTGACCAATTCAAATGTACTGTCACATTTGATGAGGATTCATATTTGTTCCAGAAGAAGAGAACCAGGAAGAGGATTGGGACTAGAATAAGGCGTGATGGGCTGTGGTATATTGATCAGTTTGATGCGGCATTAGCTGTGGCTGCAGGAGGAGTTGAGGGAGAAGTTTTGTTACATCATCATCACTTGGGACATCCACCATTTGAGAATTTAAATCGGCTATACCTTGATTTGTTCAATAAAGTAGACAAGAGTAAAACTTATGTGTGATGTTTGAGTTTGGAAAGCATAGACGGTCTACATATAGTCGTATTGGTCTTCGGAGTTATGAACCTTTTATATTAATATATTCTGATGTTTGGGGCCATACTCAGTTATTTCTGTAACTGGTTTGTCACATTTATTGATTGCTATACTCGTATGACTTGGATTTATATGATGAAGCACAAGAGTGAGGCTCTTTGGTGTTTTCAGGACTTTCATAGGATGATTGCTACTCAGTTTGACACAAAGATTTAGATTCTTCGAACAGACAATGGAACTGAGTATGTTAACAAGTAGTTTGCAACGTATCTCTCGGAGGACGAGATACTTCATCAAACTACTTGTCCAAGAACCCCACCTCAGAATAGAGTGACTAAAAAGAAGAATAGACATTTGTTGGAGGTAGTACGCTCACTCATGTTTTAGATGAATGTGCCAAAGGGATTGAAGAGCAAAGCAGTGATACATGGGATGAAGTCTCCAGCTGAACCTCTTTTGGGTTAGCGGGAGTGAAGGGATACGGGAAGGCTACGAAAGCAATAATTCAAAAATTTCTACCACGCAAACCTGGATGCCAAGCAAGTAGATGATCACAGATCGTTACCACCAGACGCGCAGTGCAGCGGAAGAAGAATCGGAGTAGCCTGGTCCAACGAAGTGCACGTCGATATAGTGGCGTAGTCGATCGTCCAGCGTCCTCACGAGTCGATCGTCTCTTCCAGCGACCACTGAAGTTTCTTGTGAAGATCGCGGGTCGTCCTCAAGTGCAACAGCAACCACAGTAGCGCCTGTACGGTATCCACACATCCAGGGAAGGAACAACCGCACGCCGATGTGCTAGCACCAAGTCGCACGGTAGGGCTCTCAGGAAGATGGCGGCTAGGGTTTTGGTGAGTAACTCACGACGCTCGCGTGTCCTTCCTTTCCCAACAGCCTCAAGCATCTCCTTATATAGTGCCCATGACGGATCCTATCCGAACACGTTTTGTTCCAACCCGTTAAGTGTGTGACCCGTTAGGTTTATGCGTAGTCGGTTGTGACTCGGAAACCATTTTCCAACCACAAGTCGTAGTGGTCCCTAACAATATATCGATTCTCGAATACACATAAATTATATCTGACGAATCTTAATACAATATGATCTACGACTAGGTCCTCATCACTTACGACCAGCTCGTACCTCATTACGACCAGTCTGTAATTACGTTCGACCAGTTTGCAACCAGCTCGTATCTCCATACAGCCAGTCTGTAACTGATCGAACAAAGCGACCTACTCGTGTATTCTCCCTTTGCCTCACGATATCTGGTTTGAACTTCAGGTGAGATATTTGTCATCCATGGACTGTTCAATACTTTCTCGATCGAGTATCGGATAACCTTATGTGGTTGAACTCTTCGACCATGAGTGGCATGACCATGCACTTTCTTTACCCGACCACTTCGAGGGCCCCAGAGATATCTCTCCCTTTATGTTAGGAGGGGCAAATTCCATATCCAACCAGTCACATCCCTCCGTATGTTTTATAGCATACCCGAAAGCTACCTTTATAACTATCCAGTTACGAGTAGCGTTTGACAACCCCTAAGAGTGCTATTACACATGTAAGGAACCATGCTGATCTCAGGTCTTAGAATTATACATTATCATTACTTGAGACCAACTAATGACATATAGAATCATAACAATTTCAATAGTGTCTCAAGGTGGGTCTATCCAACCCCATGTTCTCTAACATGTGTTCACATTATGATTCTTTATCCCTATATCCATGACCGGTGAAACATGGTCATCAATTAATACATGTGCTGATAGTAGAATCACTAGCATTCCGACCAGTGACATTCGACCAGGGATATGTTTAGAACGACATCATATACGTTTAAGAGTTTCACCAACAAGCCACATACTCGTTGATCTATATAACTGATGATTCATTCAAGGAACAGAATAACATTTATTCAATAACTCATAAACAAAGATGTGATACAATCATCTCTATGATTGCCTTTAGGGCATATCACCAACAATCTCCTACATGCACTAAGGTCAATCATACAGGTATCGAATACCCATAGCTCTTGTGTGCGCCTCATGCTTAGGTTGCGGGAGAGCATTTGTCAACAGATCAGCAATATTCAAATTCGTGTGCACTTTGCATATCTTCACATCACCTCTATCTACGATCTCACGAATAATGTGATATCACCGAAGTATGTGCTTGGACTTTTGATGCGATCTAGACTTCTTAGCTTGTGCAATGGTTCCACTATTATCACAATAAAGATCCACTGGACAGGAAGCACTCGAAACCACACTGCGGCGCCACGTGTCATTACCCCAGGGGTAATCACACTAAGGCATACAGATTACTATTCATTTGCCCAGTAGAACACTGCTCCAACGAATAGTAAGCCTTTACCAGAGTTGGCGTAGCAGAACAATAAAATAGAAACTGTACCTTTTATTCTAGTTAGCCACGCAAGGCTATGGTTCTTACATAGTAATTTACTAAGTCCCTTCGCTGCCCTTCTTGATCCATCGATCTTCTACTCGTCCCACGAGCACGACAGGACATCCACTTTGCGCGGCTTCTCGAACCAATGACCCCATCACCAACGACCTTCCCGGTACCTGCAAGTCCTTCATCCCACGCGGGATAGTTCCCCGCCGGACTAGGATCTACAAAGGAGAATACTAGCAAGGATGAGTACAAATTAATGTACTCAGCAAGCATTAATAGCAAAATCCACTGTATGACTCATCTCTGTTCTTTCCTTCATTTTCTAGCTCATCTCTTTTCTGAAAATAACTCAATAAAACATTAGGTGGCAAAATTTTATTCTGAAAAGACTACTAGTCACTCGGAGAGAAGAAAGACCCCTAGCGGTTCCTGTAGACTCCAATCCAGGAGACTGGCATGAATTCATGATTTGATATAGCACTGCTCAGGCTTGTATCACTTTACCCATAACTATTCTGAGCTCTATATGAGCTAGGTCCATCGCATTTCCTTTGATGCGACTCCGAGTTCAGAATACAGAACGTTTTCCAGGTTACGTGATTAATTTCTCCACCCATTACTTTCCGTCGGTGCTGACCTGGCCACCACCGAGTTCGGGTAATGTTGGTTGGGCCAGTTCATCCTCTCTGCACCCAACACTCCACCTAGCGCTATAGCGCCTGCTTCTTTCTTTACACACTCACACCTATATACTTACCCATTGTGGAGAGCATAATTATGTAACCGGGTAGCATTTTCTGCTTACCAAAATAGGAGAATGGTTGGTACTCAAATACGACATCTAACCGAGCAAGAGTGTTGTTGGTCCTTATATTTTAACCATATGTAAAGGGGTCCCACCTCTTGCCCTCTTTCATCCTTGCCCCGGGCCCCCTTTACCAGCTATAATATTACACCATCTTTCATTTCATTCATTACTCATCATATCATTTCCTTTCTTTCATCTTCATAAACAATTAATGATTTGCTTTTGGAGAAATAGTTTTGATGCAATAATTATATGATATAGTAATATAAAGTTTACAGTTAAAATAGCTAGATTCATGTTCAAGAGGATCGCTTGCCTTCAGAATTGCAGGAAAGGTTGGCGTAGATGAATCTCTGATCAATCACTCCTGTCGGTGCTGGTTCGTCCTCTGTAGCAACGGTAGCACGGATAATAATATAAGTAAATATGTAGTTGATTTTGAGCGATAATATAGATACATATGTTAGCGACTCCTAATTGTTAGAATAATCTAGTTTACATAAAACTTTTTGAGATCTCTACTAATTTAGCTCTCCCCAAAATAGTTGTCCTACTGTCTATGCTCACTGGAGTCAATAACCTGAGGTTCCCACTTAGCTTCCCAAAATTACACACCTAACGCCTAAGAAAAAGACACTAACAGCAACAACTACTCTAGAACCTAATCAAAATATTAATACTCTCCCTAAATTTAGGGTTCTAACCCTAACTCCTCACCCTAACCTTAATCCTACTCTAACCCCTCTCTCTCTCCCTTCTTACTCACCCTCGGCCGGCCCAACCCACACACGCACACCACCCCCATCTTTCCCCCAAAGCCAGCTCTTCTCCCCCCAATCACCTGACGCCGCCGCTCCCCCACGACTTCCCTCCGGCCGCCGGCTCCTGGTGCCGCCACTTCCTCTGGTCTTCCCCCTGCGCCGCCCAAGCGCCGCCGGTCCAGCCGCCTGCTCCTCTGCGCCCCTTCCTCTGGCTCCTGCGGTCTCCCTCGGCGCGGCCGAAGGCCAGCGCCGCCTCGGGCCTGTCTTCACGGCCGGCCCGGCCTACGGCCGTCGGCGCTGCTACCCGGCCCGCGATGCTACCCGACGCTCTCTACTCCCTTCCTGCTCTCTTCTCTTACCCCCTTGCTTAGATTCATTTGCACAGAGATTTGTTTGCTAATACTTTGATGAAATGCTCATGTGTGCAAAAAGAGTACTAATGCAGCTTGATCTCCATCTAGGTATGCATATGCGGCTGCTTAATGATGGGGAGGCATGAGGCTTGGTGGATGTGGGGAGAACTATCAGGATCTACCGAGGTTCTCTCTTCTCTGATCTCTCCCCTTGCTCTGTGATTGATGCACTGAGATGAATGGATACTGGAATGCTCAAAATGCTAAAGTAGTTCATGATGGATCGCGGGAAGGCTACGATAGCACAAACAAAATTTTTACCGCGCAACCAAGGAACCACCGCAAGTAATAGATCATGAGATTACCACTAGATGCGCCAACTCGTAGCGGAAGTAGAGTCGATGTAGCGAGTTGAAGCAGTCGTAGTCGTACTTGCCGCGCGCCTTCTCCTCCTACTCCGATGAACGTCGTGAGTCGCGGATCATCCTAGTGATGATGCTTAGCAACAACACCTCCAAGGTATCCACACGTACGGGGTAGGGACACCACGCGCAGGAGTGCTAGCGCCGGCGGCGTGGTTGAGGAGAGCGTGGCTATTAGGGTTTCGGGATTTCTTCCAGAAAAGGTTGATCAATCATACCCCATGCCACCGCTCCTCTATATATAGGCATCCATAATGGGTCCCGAACAGGAGGCCCAATAGGAACTCGTGGCCTATAAGAATTCGGATCCCCATCCAAATCAAATCCTTGCCCTTTAAGTGTGTGACCCTATAGGTTCGTGTGTAATCGGTTGTGACTCGGAAACTCTTTCCCGATCACGAGTCGTCAGCGGTACCTAGCAGCACATAACAATTCCCGAACACACACAGAATATATCGGACGAACCTTTATGCAATATGATCTATGACCAGGTCCTTATCACTTAAACCAGATCGTACTTAGTCACGACCAGTTCATAATTAGTTACAACCAGTTCGTAACTCCTTACGACCAGTTAATATCTAACTATGACCAGTTTGCAACTCCTTACGACCAGTTGGTGATTATGTTCGAGTAGTCTTCGACTAGGTCGTATCTCCATACGACTTCGACCAGTCTACGACCTCGGCAATTGAACGACCTGCTTGTGTATTCTCCCTTTGCCTCACGACATCTGGTTAAACTCCAGGTGAGATAATATGTCATCCATGGACTGTTCAATACTTTCTCGATCAAGTGTCGAATAACTTCATGTGGTCGACACTTCGATCACTAGTGGCATGGCCATGCACTTTCTTTATTCGACCACAACGAGGGGCCCAGAGACATCTCTCCCGTTATGTTTGGAGGGGCAAATCCTATATCCGATCAGTCACATTCCTCCGTATGTTTCATAGCATACCCGAAAGCTACCTTTATAACTACCCAGTTACGGAGTAGCGTTTGGCAACCGCTAAGAGTGCTATTACACATGTAGGAAACTATGCTGATCTTAGGTCTAAGGATTATACATCATTATTGCTTGAGACCAACTAACGACACATAGAATCATAACAATCTCAATAGTGTCTCAAGGTGGGTCTTATCCAACACTATGTTCTCTAACATGTGTCCACATTATTGATTCGATATCTCTATATCCATGACCGGTGAAACATGGTCATCAATCAATACATGTACTGGTCGTAGAGTCACTAGTGTTCTGACCAGTGACATTCGACCAGGGATACTTTTAGAACGACATCATATAAGATAAAGAGTTTCACCAACAAGTCACATACTCATTGATCTATATAACTGATGATTCATTCAAGGAACAAGATAACATATTATCAAATATTATGAACATAATGAAATATAATCATCTCCATGATTGCCTCTAGGCCATAATTCCAACAGTTCACTTAGGAGATGAGCAGCAAAGTGGGTGTGAGAAGGGGCATGGAAATGGCTTACCTTTAGGTTTTGGGGGTTTGGGTTGATCTGGGGTTGTGGCTGATGTCCTGGTCGGTGGTGGTGACGATGGTGTTGCCGGCAGTGAAGAGGTGGCCGATTTCCTGCTGGTCCTTGCTCTCCGGCTTCTTCCTCTACTTCCTCCTCTCTACTCCTGTTGGGTTCTGGGTTGGGGAAGAAGATGGCAGTGCCGGCCCTATGCTGGTGCTCTCTTCTTCTCCCTTGCTGAGTGTGGCTTGCAGGCATGATGGGTAGATGCTGAGCCTGCCTTCGGTGGGTCTTGCTCCTGGTTACTTGGCTTGCTCTTGGCCTTGGCTGTGCTGGACTCCCTTCTCCTTCGGCTCCTTGCCTCCTCCTTCTCTGGTTGCTCTCTAAGGTTTGTGATGGTGATGAAATGGTGGGTGATGGTAAGGCTTGTGCTCTGTGGGTGAGCTGAATGTGGCTCTCGGCCAGGGGGGATGGCTCACAGGGAGAAATGGCTTCTTTGGGGTTTTCATTCGCTCTAATGCCCGTGGATGCTTGACCTTGATCTTTGGCGGTGGGAGCTTACCTTGCTGCCTTCGGCTGTGATGATGTAGCATCTGAGCTTGGCCCTCCTCCTGGCTGCTTGATGCCTAGCGACGCTGGTTGATGTGGAGTTCAGGTGGTCGTCGATGGTTCGAAGCCGTCGCCGCTGTCGCCCTTGCTCTCCGGCTCGCCCTTCTTCCTGGCTCCCTGGCTCCTTCAGTCTTCCCCTTCACCTATGCTCCTCTCCTTCTTCTTACTACTACTCCATGGTGGGTTTATGGATGGAGGTGCTGGTGGGCAGTGGGAGGTGGGGGTGTTGGTGCTGCTTGACTTTGCTCCTTGCCCTGGTGGGTGCTTTGTGAATCTTGTGCTATGGCTGGGAAGAATGGCATTGTGTGGCAGTGAGGGGAATGAATGTGATGCAAGGGGGATGGCTCGGCTGTGGCTTGTCCTTTGCCCTAATCTCCACTCCTGGGCTTGATATTTTTAGAGGGGCTGCTATTATCTCCCTGGCTCTCTTTCGTTCCACTGATGGCTGGGAAATGCTGATGGATTGTCTGTCCAAATGGTTGTGGGGAAATGGATGGTTCGGTTGCCCCTTACGGCTGGTTAATGCCCACTATGCCCTTGCCCTTATCCAGATGGCTTTCACAGTGCATGATTTTTGTTGGGGGGCTTTTTGGTCCATGGTTTGAAAATCACTATACGTGGGTGCCCGATTAAATTAAACGCCGTGTGATGAGACCCACGGAAGTGACAGGTGCCGACTGACCTCGGGTGGTCTGGATATCTTGACGGTCAAGAGGCCGACTAACTTCGGTTGGTCTGGGTATCTTGACGGTCAAGGGACCGATTGCTCAGGTTGCTTCGGGTATTCTACTGCACTTTGGGGAAAATCTGACGGCCACTTCCTTTATTCTATTACTCTCACATACTGCTTTCAACCTGGCTCGCTAACCGTTTTCTGCATTCTTGGTGAGCGATGGCAATGGATCAAAGGATGGTTCGATAGACTAGCGACCAACGGATGAGGATACAAGGAGGGCTACGGCAGAATGCATGTAACATTTTATTATTGGATGCAACTACTATGAGTTGTAATTATTTACATAACAATTGATGAAATGAAATGATGAGGATGCACTGCTATTGCTTCATTGACTAGAAATGAAATGCTCACGCAACGAAACCCACTAAACCAACGCGTTGACGACAAACTAGAAGCTTAACGACGATCGCAATACTACCGTTAGCTTACTGCTAAGCCGAGATTAATTACTGCTAAAAACTGATTACTAAAAAAAAAGATTAGCTAATTACGCGGGTTCTCACATCCTACCCCCTTTGGAAAAATTTCGTCCCCGAAATTGGGATCTCTTCGGGGGAGGGTTTGGGGAAGACTTTGTGTTGCTCTTTGTCGTTCTTCCATGTAGCTTCACTGATGGGGTGATCCCTCCAATGCGGTTGCTATGAATAGATCTTCTGAATTCTTGACTGATGGTTTCGACTTCCGTCAGATTTTGCGCTTTGAGGCCTCATCTTTCTTCTTACTGCTTCACAGGATGCTGTTGAACTCTGAGTTGGTGCTGCTATCATAATTTGCGGGCTTCACCTGATGGCTTGTGTGTATGTGTTGGCAACTGAAATGGGCGTAACTTTATTTGTTTGGTTTATACATGTGTATCCATCCTCTCCAAATCAGGCTATTATACTTGTTGATCCACAACATCATTGTTTCTGTTAGTCCACCAATGATTGTAGATTAACCACCCATTGCTATTCAATTAACTCTGCCAATGTCATTAATTCTGTATAATTTAATCAATGCACCTGAATTCCAATCACAACTTACTATAATAATCCAACTCTGCTTCTTATTCACTACCTATACCTGATCGGATTATCAATACTAGATTTCCAACAATTACTGATAATACCTCTAAATCCAATTTCAACAGGTAATCATATTCCATGAATCCCACTTGATCAGGTTGTCCAATTAGTTCCACCAACAACTATCAATCAATCGAGCACTATTATTTCGTTAACTCTCCCAATTTCATCACTTCTTGGTAATCCAACCAAAGCACCAGAGTTCCAAATATAATTTCCTATACTAATCCAACCTCATTCTTTCTTCAATATTTAAACTCGATCATATTATCAATACAGAATTTCCCACGATTACCGCAATACATCCAAATACCATTTCATTATTCAACTATATCTAGTAAATCCAACATAACCGAATCATTCGATTAATTTCATAAAATTTACTCATTTATCATGATTCAACCAATTCACCAAAAATTTACATCCTGAATTGCTACGACACTCCAACCGTTCCGTATTTCAATCAATATCCATACTGGATTAATTTCTCATTTCTAACTCTCCAAAATTACTAAAATTCATTTAAATCCGCCAAGACATATTTCTATAATCCAATCAAGATCCAATTCTATACTCCAACAAGATATACTTCTATAATCCTACATCAGCATAATCTAGTATCCAACAAAGGCATTTTTATAATTTAACAATAATATATTTTTAATAATTCGATCATGATATATTCCTATAATCCAATAATGATGAGATCCAATAATCCAACTCCAACAATTATATAATCCCACAATCCAATCTCCAATCATAATCTATCTCCATAATCCAATATCCCTGATTCCAATAATCCAGTAAGTATATTCATATAATCCCGTAGTCAACATTCATTTCTATACTCAATAATAATCCAACTACTCATTAATCATGTACTCCTACTAATCCAATACCCATCAATCCCATATTCACAATAATCTATTTCTATAGTTTAACCTTCATTAGTCCAATATCCAATAATCCAATAATAATATGGTTATGATCCAACATCCAGTAGGTAACAATTATCTATTTCAACGATCCCACATTCAACAATTCATTACTCCAGTATCCAAAAATAATTTATTTCTATAATCTAATATCTCACAACTATGCGTTTCTAACAATCCAATATACACAATCGTGTAATCCTTTAATCTGATATTCAACAATCATGCTATCCTTTATCAGGTGGCAACTTCAATACTTTGCACAATCACGAGCTATGGTAACAAACTGCTATTGGGCTATGGGTTTATGGAAGAATGGATTGAAAATTCTTGGCCCAGGCAGTTCATATCTTGGTGGTGGTTGCTGTTGGGCTTGTGAGGTCTGAAAAGGTGGGTTAAAGGGTCGCTGTTGAGGTGATCCATAGGATGGCGGTGGTTGTTGCGGTATATATGGACGAGGTTGATAAGCAGGTGGTTGATGGTAGTTGGTTGGTTTCTGGTATGGTAATAGCTTGAGGTTGACCAGGTGCTGACTTACTGAAGTTCACTGCTGGATTTTCTGTAGACTGCTCTTGTGGCGTGAGTCCCAATCTCAATCTCAATTTACGATCTTCGCTTCCTTGACCTTCCACCTTCTTTTGCATTAGCCAGAGGTAGAGAAGAAGGGGTTACAATTTTCTTACAGAAGCTAACCGCGGGTGACTTGCATTAATCCATACATACACATATGAGGCAAATAACACCAAGAAACAGGGAGATGCAAAAAGATCCAAATCCTATTCTAACTGAGTCTCTCGTGCTCAGTCACGCTTGAGATCCCGTTCTCAAGACCGCCCAGATCCACAGGCCTGGGACTGCTCAGAGCTTGCCTCTGAGTGCGAACCTACACTACCCTGGATCCACATGCCCAGGTACGCTCGAGAGCTGGCTTGAGTCCACCCAAACCACGTGTTTGGGACCGCTCAGGGTTCATTCCTGAGTATGCCCAAGATTTCGCTCCTGGGTACGCAAGAGCTACACGCTCGGAGTGCCACGGACCACTTGTCCGGGAAATTGAAATGCAGAAGTGGGATAAGCCATCATTTTACACTGTCAGCCATTCTTTACTCCCCTTAAGTAGTTCTCGATTACTTTAAGATGCTGACGGGTCATTCTGGTGGTATAGATGAAAAGGTAAGAAGCTAACGGGTATGGCCCATACTTATCCCGAGATTGGAATAACAGGTCCACGCCAGAGTTCTACTCCATGCCTCTAACCCCGGCATGAAAACTTATGACCTTATATTGATACCCCTTCACCTATAGCCTTCAAAGCATCTATTCTAGGTCTAATTGCTAGCCTGACCAATTATTTAGCAGGAACTAACAACACGAATCTTATGACAAAGCACACGCTTCCCCCGCACTCTCTCGAATGGAAGACTGAACCTCAACCTTCTGCAACGGAATGATTCTATGTTAGTAGGAATGTCACCTATAAGAAGAGGTAAGCTTTTTAACATACTAATTTTGAAAGGAGACTGGAAGTAGAAGTTGACGTTGAGATAAGGATTAATAGAATACTTAGTGCCATATAGCGAGCAAGAAAAGCACATCTAAGTTCCTACTACAGTTTCTATTTTATTAGCGTGGCCCGATCTTATTGCTATGATACCAACTGCGGCGCCCCATGTCATTACCCCAGGGGTAATCACACTTAGGCATACAGATTACTATTCGTTTGCCTAGTAGAACACTGCTCCAACGAATAGTAAGCCTTTACCAGAGTTAGCGTAGCAGAACAATAAAATAGAAATTGTACCTTTTATTCCAGTTAGCCACGCAAGGCTATGGTTCTTACATAGTAATTTACTAAGTCCCTTCGCTGCCCTTCTTGATCCATCGATCTTCTACTCGTCCCACGAGCATGACAGGACATCCACTTTGCGCGGCATCTCGAACCAATGACCCCATCACCAACGACCTTCCTGGTACCTGCAAGTCCTTCATCCCACGCGGGATAGTTCCCCGCCGGACTAGGATCTACAAAGGAGAATACTAGCAAGGTTGAGTACAAATTAATGTACTCAGCAAGCGTTAATAGCAAAATGCACTGTATGACTCATCTCTGTTCTTTCCTTCATTTTCTAGCTCATCTCTTTCTGAAAATAACTCAATAAAACATTAGGTGGCAAAATTTTATTCTGAAAAGACTACTAGTCACTCGGAGAGAAGAAAGACCCCTAGCGGTTCCCGTAGACTCCAATCCAGGAGACTGGCATGAATTCATGATTTGATATAGCACTGCGTAGGCTTGTACCACTTTACCCATAACTATTCTGAGCTCTATATGAGCTAGGTCCATCGCATTTCCTTTAATGCGACTCCGAGTTTAGAATACAGAACGTTTTCCAGGTTACATGATTAATTTCTCCACCCATTACTTTCCGTCGGTGCTGCCCTGGCCACCACCGAGTTCGGGTAATGTTGGTTGGGCCAGTTCATCCTCTCTGCACCCAACACTCCACCTAGCGCTATAGCGCCTGCTTCTTTCTTTACACACTCACACCTATATACTTACCCATTGTGGAGAGCATAATTACGTAACCGGGTAGCATTTTCTGCCTGCCAAAATAGGAGAATAGTTGGTACTCAAATACGGCATCTAACTGAGCAAGAGTGTTGTTGGTCCTTATATTTTAACCATATGTAAAGGGGTCCCACCTCTTGCCCTCTTTCATCCTTGCCCCGGGCCCCCTTTACCAGCCATAATATTACACCATCTTTCATTTCATTCATTACTCATCATATCATTTTCTTTCTTTCATCTTCATAAATAATTAATGATTTGCTTTTGGAGAAATAGTTTTGATGCAATAATTATATGATATAGTAATATAAAGTTTACAGTTAAAATAGCTAGATTCATGTTCAAGAGGATCGCTTGCCTTCAGAATTGCAGGAAAGGTTGGCGTAGATGAATCTCTGAACAATCACTCCTGTCGGTGCTGGTTCGTCCTCTGTAGCAACGGTAGCACGGATAATAATATAAGTAAATATGTAGTTGATTTTGAGCGATAATATAGATACATATGTTAGCGACTCCTAATTGTTAGCACAATCTAGTTTACATAAAACTTTTTGAGATCTCTACTAATTTAGCTCTCCCCAAAATAGTCGTCCTACTGTCTATGCTCACTGGAGTCGATAACCCGAGGTTCCCACTTAGCTTCCCAAAATTACACAGCTAACGCCTAAGAAAAAGACACTAACAGCAACAACTACTCTAGAAGCTAATCAAAATATATATACTCTCCCTAAATTTAGGGCTCTAACCCTAACTCCTCACCCTAACCTTAATCCTAGTCTAACCCCTCTCGCTCTCCCTTCTTACTCACCCTCGGCCGGCCCAACCCACACACGTACACCACCCCCATCTTTCCCCCAAATCCAGCTCTTCTCCCCCCAATCACCTGACGCCGCCGCTCCCCCACGGCTTCCCTCCGGCCGCCGGCTCCTGGTGCCGCCACCGCCTCTGGTCTTCCCCCTGCGCCGCCCAAGCGCCGCCGGTCTAGTCGCCTGCTCCTCTGCGCCCCTTCCTCTGGCTCCTGCGGTCTCCCTCGGCGTGGCCGAAGGCCAGCGCCGCCTCGGCTCTGTCTTCACGGCCGGCCCGGCCTACGGCCGCCGGCGCTGCTACCCGGCCCGTGATGCTACCCGGCGCTCTCTACTCCCTTCCTGCTGTCTTCTCTTACCCCCTTGCTTAGATTCATTTGCACAGAGATTTGTTGGCTAATACTTTGATGAAATGCTCATGTGTGCAAAAAGAGTACTAATGCAGCTTGATCTCCATCTAGGTATGCATATGCGGCTGCTTAATGATGGGGAGGCATGAGGCTTGGTGGATGTGGGGAGAACTATCAGGATCTACCGAGGTTCTCTCTTCTCTGATCTCTCCCCTTGCTCTGTGATTGATGCACTGAGATGAATGTATACTGGAATGCTCAAAATGCTAAAGTAGTTCACTTAGGAGATGAGAAGCAAAGTGGGTGTGAGAAGGGGCATGGAAATGGTTTACCTGTAGGTTTTGGGGGTTTGGGTTGATCTGGGCTTGTGGCTGATGTGCTGGTCGGTGGTGGTGACGATGGTGCTGCCGGCAGTGAAGAGGTGGCCGATTTCCTGCTGGTCCTTGCTCTCCAGCTTCTTCCTCTACTTCCTCCTCTCTACTCCTGTTGGGTTCTGGGTTGGGGAAGAAGATGGCAGTGCCGGGCCTATGCTGGTGCTCTCTTCTTCTCCCTTGCTGAGTGTGGCTTGCTGGCATGATGGATAGATGCTGAGCCTGCCTTCGGTGGGTCTTGCTCCTGGTTACTTGGCTTGCTCTTGGCCTTGGCTGTGCTGGACTCCCTTCTCCTTCGGCTCCTTGCCTCCTCCTTCTCTGGTTGCTCTCTGAGGTTTGTGATGGTGATGAAATGGTGGGTGATGGTAAGGCTTGTGCTCTGTGGGTGAGCTGAATGTGGCTCTCGGCCAGGGGGGATGGCTCACAGGGAGAAATGGCTTGCTGGGGTTTTCTAGCTGCTCTAATGCCTGGTGGATGCTTAACCTTGATGCTGGCAGTGGGGAGCTTACCTTGCTGCCTTCGGCTGTGATGATGTAGCATCTGAGCTTGGCCCTCCTCCTGGCTGCTTGATGCCTAGCGACGCTGGTTGATGTGGAGTTCAGGTGGTCGTCGATGGTTCGAAGCCGTCGCCGCTGTCGCCCTTGCTCTCCGGCTCGCCCTTCTTCCTGGCTCCCTGGCTCCTTCAGTCTTCCCCTTCACCTATGCTCCTCTCCTTCTTCTTACTACTACTCCATGGTGGGTTTATGGATGGAGGTGCTGGTGGGCAGTGGGAGGTGGGGGTGTTGGTGCTGCTTGACTTTGCTCCTTGCCCTGGTGGGTGCTTTGTGAATCTTGTGCTACGGCTGGGAAGAATGGCATTGTGTGGCAGTGAGGGGAATGAATGTGATGCAAGGGGATGGCTCGGCTGTGGCTTGTCCTTTGCCCTGATCTCCACTCCTGGGCTTGATATTTTTAGAGGGGCTGCTTTTATCTCCCTGGCTCTCTTTTGTTCCACTGATGGCTGGGAAATGCTGATGGATTGTCTGTCCAAATGGTTGTGGGGAAATGGATGGTTCGGTTGCCCCTTATGGCTGGTTAATGCCCACTATGCCCTTGCCCTTATCCAGATGGCTTTCACAATGCATGATTTTTGTTGGGGGATTTTTGGTCCATGGTTTGAAAATCACTATACGTGGGTGCCCGATTAAATTAAACGCTGTGTGATGAGACCCACGGAAGTGACAGGTGCCGACTGACCTCGGGTGGTCTGGATATCTTGACGGTCAAGAGGCCGACTAACTTCGGTTGGTTTGGGTATCTTGACGGTCAAGGGACCGATTGCTCAGGTTGCTTCGGGTATTCCACTGCACTTTGGGGAAAATCTGACGGCCACTTCCTTTATTCTATTACTCTCACATACTGCTTTCAACCTGGCTCGCTAACCATTTTCTGCATTCTTGGTGAGCGATGGCAATGGATCAAAGGATGGTTCGATAGACTAGCGACCAACGGATGAGGATACAAGGAGGGCTACGGCAGAATGCATGTAACATTTTATTATTGGATGCAACTACTATGGGTTGTAATTATTTACATAACAATTGATGAAATGAAATGATGAGGATGCACTGCTATTGCTTCATTGAATGGAAATGAAATGCTCACGCAACGAAACCCACTAAACCAACGCGCTGACGACAAACTAGAAGCTTAACGACGATCGCAATACTACCATTAGCTTACTGCTAAGCCGAGATTAATTACTGCGAAAAACCGATTACTGAAAAAAAAAGATTAGCTAATTACGCGGGTTCTCACACACACCCAGTTCATTAATGAACTTTCTAATCCACACGGCCTCTTTTGCAGCTTCCAAGGCCGCAATGTACTCGACCTCTGTTATAGAATCAGCAACCGTTCGCTGCTTGAAAGTCTTCCAGCTTACTACTGCTCCTCCATTCTTACAAAACACAAACCTAGACTGCGATCTGTAGTCATCCTTGTCGATTTGGAAACTAGCATCAGTGTAACCATTTAAGACCAGCTCTTCCTCACCACCAAATACAAGAAATGCATTCTTAGTCGTTCTTAAGTACTTAAGGATATTCTTGACTGCTATCCAGTGACCTTCACCTGGATCTGACTTATATCTGCTCGTAACACTTAGAGCATACGAAACATCTGGTCGTGTGCACAGCATGGCATACATGATAGATCCTATAGCATAAGCATATGGGTTTCTACTCATTTTGTCTTGCTCATCAGTGGTCGTAGGACACTGAGTCTTGCTAAGATTAATACCATGTGACTTGGGTAAGAAACCTTTCTTAGAATCTTGCAAGTTGAACCGTTTCAACACCTTGTCGATGCACATATCTTGGCTTAATCCAATCAGCCTCTTAGATCTAGCTCTATAGATCCTTATACCAAGAATATATGATATATCTCCTAAATCTTTCATAGAGAAACTATTTCTCAATGAAGCTTTAACAGATTCAAGCACAGGAATGTCGTTTCCGACCAGTAGTATGTCATCTACATACAGTATCAGAAACACAAGTTTGCTCTCACTAACCTTCTTGTAAACACAAGGTTCTTCTTCGTTCTTAATGAAGTCAAACCCTTTGACCACTTCATCAAAATGAATATTCCAACTCCGAGATGCTTGCTTTAATCCATAGATGGACTTATTAAGCTTGCATACCTTTTCAGCTTCCTTTGGATTGACAAAACCCTTAGACTGTGTCATGTACACATCCTCACTTAGGTTTCCATTTAGGAAAGTCATTTTGACATCCATCTACCATATCTCATAATCAAAATATGCAACAATAGCTAGAATGATCCGGATAGATTTAAGTATAGCGCCAGGAGAAAAGGTTTCATCATAATCAACACTTTTAATTTGTCTGAAAACCTTCGCAACCAGTCATGCCTTATGAATGTGAACATTTTCATCCATATCTATCTTTGTCTTAAAAATCCACTTGCACTCAATGGACTTAACACCATCAGGTGCATCAACCAAGTTTCAAACTTGATTATCAAGCATGGACTTTATTTCGGATCTCATGGCCTTAAGCCATGACTCAGAGTCTGGGTCTACCATCGCTTCCGAATAAGTATTAGGCTCATCATTATTCAATAATAATACGTCATGCCCATACCTTATTGGCAATTGACGTGGCCTTTCAGATCTACGTGGGGCTAATGCTTCATCTATAGGTTCAACAATATTTTATTCATCCTGCAGAGGTTCAATAAGATTTGAAACATTTTCGGATGCTTCTCGAATTTCTTCGAGTTGAACCTTACTCCCACTGACTCCTTTGGAAATAAACTCATTCTCCAAGAAAACACCATTACGGGCAATAAACACTTTGTTTTTATCCCGCTTGTAAAAGTAATATCCTTTAGTTTCCATAGGATATCTCATAAAGAAGTACTTATTGGACTTGGGTTTGAGTTTATCAGACGTCAAACGTTTGACATATGCCTCACAATCTCATACCTTGAGAAAAGACTGTGAGGACCCGGTGTATTTAACTAGTAATACTTAACCTCCATATGATTCTAGTATCACTAATTAAATATCCTAAGTCTCTATGGACATGTTGTTGGAGATATGCCCTAGAGGCAATCATATTGATGATGATATTTCGTTGCATCCATGATTTAATAAATGTTCCTTGAATATTACCTTTGTGTTGATTAACAAGTATGTGACTTGTTTGTGAAACTCTTTACTTGTATGGTTATTCTAAAGTTGTCCCTAGTCGGAGTTCATGTGAGGACACACGTGAATGATGGATTAGCACATGTATCGGTTGATGACCATGTTTCACAGGTCATAGACATGGAGATGTTAAACCAATAATGTGGACACATGTTTAGAACATGGGGTTGGACCGACCCAACATGAGACATAGTAATTATTCTTATGGTTCTCTCTACACAATGTGTACGCCTTGTCCTTAGACCTGAGATTGTCGCATGTACTTGAGATGTGAATCGACCTACTTAGGGGCTATCAAACGCTACTCCGTAACTGGGAAGTTATAAAGGTAGCTTTCGGGTTTGTCATGAAGCATGCTGCGAGGCATGGTCAGTTGAGATGGGATTTGCCCCTCTCTACTTGAGAGAGATATCTCTGGGCCCCTCGAGTGATCGGATCCAGAAATGCATGGCCATGCTACTTAAGGTTAAGAGTTAACCTAGTAAGGGATTCCGGATCACAGGATCGAGAAAGAGTGGTCAGCTTGGAGCTTGACCGAATATCGTGAGGCAAAGGGATTGGCATGTACATAACGTTGTGATGGTTCGTCCGATATGATCTTTACGTGCGTTTAGGAGTTGACACGTCTTGCTAGAGGCCACTACCAACTATTGACCAAGTATGTGTACTTGCGTCATGTCTAAACATACGTGAACCATAGGGTCACACACTTAAGGGGCTGAAGCCTAATTCGGATTGGATCCGAATTAGACTGGGCATTGAGTCCTAATGGGCCTCTATTCATAGAAGCCCATTATAAGGACGTCTATAAAATGAGGGCAGGGGTGCACTGTTTGGAGGATGAGTTTTTCGTGACATCCTCAAACCCTAGCCGCCACCCCTCCCACGCCCTAGTCGCTCGCGCGGATCTAGTAGTCCAGCGTGCGTCGCTTCCTCCCGTACGTGTGGATACCTTTGAAGGCGCCAGCACCGTGGCGTTGGGACGAACCGCAAGAAAGGAGTTGTACGTGGGACGCCACGACGAGGACGAGGAAGTAGTACGACTACTCTGCCCCAACGTCATCGCATCAATCGAGTACGACTACACCGCCCGACGCGTCTTGCATCAACTTCCGCACCTGTGCGTCTAGTGGTAAGACCGTGATCTATAACTGCAGTGATCTTGGTTTACGGGTAGAATTTTTTTTTAATTTGCGCTAGTGTAGCCTACCCGTTGCCCTTCACATGTACCTCCCAGAATTGCAGCACACATACACCTTTACAAAAGCATGCATCATTTCCATACAACATATAGTACCAAGTCTAGCAAAAGACATACAATATATAGAGTAATTACAAAAGAGCCGACCGGCCAAATGACATAAGAGTGACAAATAACAGCGGAAGCAAAAGTGCCATAAGATGGCTATGAACAAAAGACGACCGGTTAGCCAACACAACCCACAAGGCAACCGACCGGACTGCCAAGCTAGTTGCACCCACTGCAGCAAAACTCGCAGAAGTCGATCCCTTTGGGATCCACTTCCTCCTCTGCATACAATAAGCAATGCAGTTGAGTAAAAAAACGTACTCGCAAGACTTACGAGTAACAAGCCTATACATAGCTACATGAAAGCGACAACAAAGGAGATGGTTATATGGTTAATTGGACGCATAAAGCAATTTTATTTGCAATAATATAATAGATTGAAGGCAACTTGTCAAATCTGTTTTTAATCATTGAAATAACAGCGAGGTAACAAATAAATAACATAAGTAACCACCTAGAGGTGACTAACCCAATAGCCACCACAACATAGCACGAATTACCCATTCATACCACCCATCAAGTTTTAGTGAAAAGGTTATAGTCTAATTCTTGCAAAACCTAACCAAGCGTGTCCATAACCTAGGACGAGGCTATTCGAATAGTTCAAAATCCTGCAGGGGTGTACCAATATACCCACACTTCATACCGCCTTTTAGATGGGGGGGAAGGTCCTACCACTAAGGCTTTACAGAGCAAAAATCCTACGGCTAAAAGCTAATCCACAGAGGTCATTAACGGTTGAGATTGCACCTGAGAGGTCCTGGGACTTGTCGAACTTACAACAACAGGACCGTACTCCGCACTTTGCCTGCCGGCTCGCCTCCGGCGACTCCGATCACAGCGGTGCGAACCAACAGGTGCAATATGTGCGCAATACAACTGCGAACACAATGGGGGCACTCTCGACGGCGGAGCTGGCCTAAAACGCCGACGAGCCGGAGAGAGGCGAAGGAGCAAGTTCGGCAAATACCGAAAACATGAAAAAGCTCCGTGGCGATCTAATCTAGTGGGTGCTCGAGCACTAAGGGGCTATTGCGAAGGTACCTGGGCCCAGAGGAGGTCCGAGGGAAGTCGGAGAAGTCCTGGCGGCGGAGACCGATGCCGGCGCTGAGGAAGATAACGCGGAGAAGGGGCCCTGAACAAAATGAACACCACCGGGTGGTCAAAATAGTTTCGCAAAGGCCCAAGGAAGGTCCAGGAGCAAGGAATGGACGAGAGGAGGACCTTACCGGAGTTGGGGACTAAGGAGAGGTTTTCGGCCGCAAAGATCCAAAACTCGAATATGGGCTGCTCCTGTAAGGACAACCCAAAATCAAGTCAAGCGATTTGCTCAGGGCGATGAGGTGGTCTAGGTGACATGAAAAGAGGAGCTAGGGAACCACTAGAGCACCGAGGTCAACGAAGAGCTCTAAGGTCCAAAAATGGCGGAAGGGGTGTTCTCGGTGGTTTGTGCGTAACACACAGAGAGGAAGCTAGGGGCGACAGAGAGGTGTGAAAGGGAAGCCAGAGGAGGAGCTCGAGGTTCTCTAATAGCTCGGAGGTCAACGGTGCACGAGGACAAGGCTTAATGGCGACAAGACCTAAAGCTTCTGTTGCGCGCAAAAAAGAGCAAGGAGTAGGTAAAGATCAGAGCTGCCACTAACATGGGCAAAAACGAGGGGCTCAGAGCCGTTGAGGGGCCCCATGATGTGACCAGTGCCTGCCCCACTCACCTGCCATGGCGCACGCTCGCACGGCCCGAGGAGGAAGAAGAACAGAGGAGGTCGGGGTGGTCGAGAGCGGTAGGATTTGAGATGGACGGTTGGGATCGCTCGAGATCTCCGGAGGTTCAAAATGGCATAGGAGGTCAGGGTTGTTGGATCAAGATCCAACGGCTGAGATACACACGCCCATGATCGAACCCGAGTGCGGTTAAGAGGTCTGGCTCGACCTTGAGCCCGAGTCTGACTCAGACCCGAAGGGTTTGACTAGGGTTTAAAAATAGAATAGAAATTTTGAGGAATTATTCGAAGTAACAAACAAACTCCAAAATTTCTGAAATTTTTACAGGAGCTTGCTAACTTTGATAATGACCTTGTATAAATTTTTCAGAGGTTTTCATGCAGTGTATTATCCTCCAAAAATTCTGCAAGGTGCTGAGCTAGGGTTTGACTCAGAGTCAAACTGGTTTGACTGACCTCTTAAAATATTCAAACAATTTCTAAAAATTGTGAAATTTTTCAGAGGGGTCACACATTAACCCTAGAACTTAGGAAAAATATTTTCAGAGGATGATCATAAGGTTAAACAAGAAAGTTTTTGAAAGGCAAGATTTAGGTCAAAAGAGGCTTGTGATTTGTATTTTCATAACTCTTTTATAAGAATCTTTCAGAACATACATGAAACACAAGATGTAAGAAAAGTTTTTAATTTCTACAGATTTTCTTACATTTGAAACACAAGCCAATACTTGAGATGTTACAAAGACAATCCAGGACACTTCCTAATCCATATCTCATATGGTGTCTTCCCTACTGTTTTTGATAGAACCTTATTTAAAGTGAAAGCAGCTGTTTCTAGAGCGTATCCCCAGAATTGCAATGGAAGATCAGATTGGCTCATCATTGACTGAACAATGTCCAACAATATTCGGTTCCGTCGTTCAGACACCCCATTCCATTGAGACGTTCCCGGCGGAGTGAGTTGTGGAATAATTCCACACCTCTTTAGATGATCACCAAACTCATGGCTCAAATATTCACCTCCACGATCAGATCGTAGACATTAGATTATCTTGCCAAGTTGATTCTGTACCTCACTCTGAAATTCTTTGAACTTTTCAAAAGACTCAGACTTTTGCCTCATTAAGTAGATATAGCCATATCTACTAAAGTCATCAGTAAAAGTTATGAAGTACTGAAAATCACCTCTGGCTGAAGAGCTCATTGGTCCACATAGATCTAAATGTATAAGGGCCAACATATCACTTGCCCTCTCACCTCTAGCCGTGAAAGGTGCTTTTGTCATCTTGCCAAGTAAACAATATTCACATGTTTCAAATGATTCGAAATCAAATGAGTTTAGAAGACCATCTTTATGAAGCTTCATCTCTTAGCATTAACGTTATAGATGGACATATCTTCAAGATTCAAAACATACAATCCATTCAGCAATGGTGGATGGCCATAAAGCATATCTTCAAAATAAATCGAACAACAATTGTTCTTTATTCTGAACTCATAACCTTCTGCTCCTAAACAAGAAGCAGAAATGATGTTTTTGCTTAAGGCTGGAACATAATAACAATTATTTAATTCTATAACTAATTCTGAAGGTAAAGCTAATGGTGAAGTGTCAATAGCTAATGCAGCAACTCTTGCTCCATTGCCCACTCGAAGATCAACATCTCCTCTTGCCAAGTTTCTACTCCTTATCAGTCCATGCATCGAATTGCAAATATGAGCAACCGGTCCGGTATCAAATACCCAAGAAATGATCAAAGAAGTGGCAAGATTAATTTGTATAACATTTATACCTGAACTGGAAGTCTTACTTCCTTTGTTCTTTTTCGTTTCTGCCAAGTACTTCTTGCAATTTCTCTTCCAATGCCCAGTCTCATGACAATGGTAACATTCTGTGTTAGGCTTAGGATCCAGCTTGAGCTTCTTAAGCTTAGCCTTGAGACTCTCGATTTCATCGTGAGTCTTTCCTTTGTCTTTTTCCTTTTCCTTCAACTTACCCTTTTTCTTGAAGCTAGTAGTCTTTTGAACCATCATCACATGATTAGAACTTTTTTTTATACTCTCCTCAGAACCCTTAAGCATGCCATGCAACTCGATCATTGACTTCTCCATGCCATTCATATGAAAATTCAATATGATAGGCTCAAAGCTCGTAGGAAGCGATTGGAGAATCACATTAGTAGCCAACTCTTGGCTAAGGAGAAAACCAAGCTTTTCCAAGCTCTCAATGAGACTAATCATTTTGATCACATGAGAACTGACCGGGTTACCTTCTGACAACCTACAAGAAAACAATGCCTTAGAGGTGTTAAACCTCTTTGCCCTTGCTTGATCCTGAAACATACCCTTCAGATTCACAATCATATTGTAAGAATCCGTGGTCTCATATTGCTTCTAAAGCTCAGAGTTCATGGTAGCAAGCATTAGGCAGTGCACATCGACTGCGTCATTGCAATGCTTCTCATAAGCAATCTTTTCAGCACGAGGTGCATCGGCACTCGGTTCGTCGGGATAGGGACCTTCTAGAATATATTACTTTTTTTCTTGTTTGAGAACAATTCTCAGATTTCGAAACCAGTCAATGAAGTTTGAACCATTCAACTTTTCCTTTTCAAGAATAGATCACAAATTAAAGGTAGGTGCAGAAGAAGTAGTAGGTGCTATGATCTGCAACAGAAACTATATGCAAGGATTCAACACTATGTTTATATAAGATCTTCTATTAGACACTCATGTTGGTGGTTATGTTCGACTAGTCTACGACCAACTCGTATCACTATACGATTAGTTTGGATCTAGTCGTATCTCCAAACGACTTAGTCTGAACCTAGTCGTATCATTATATGACTAGTTCATACCTGGTTGAACTTAATCAACAATAGATAATAAAAGATATTCCCACTATAAACCATGTTCCCTTAAACAATATATAGTGAATTCAAGATCCATAAGCCGTTAAGTCCTAGTGAGCTTTGGCATCACTGCTAGAAACTTAGCGATTTTAGGTAAGCAACCCTTTGCTAATCATATCACATATGATTCTTGTTTGACCAGCGACAACTCTATGCACTTCTGACCAATACTATGCCCCAAGGCCCAAAACTGTTTTGATAGCCTTGTTAAGTAAAACCAACACTATGCATGTGGGTGTCCGACACCCACCCCATCTAATTAAGATAGTTAATGGCACCCTACTTTGGTAGACCTGTCAATTAACGATCAAAATCATGATATGCACAGCAATTGGAAAGGCATCAATTTTACTTAATTTTTCCTAAGGGATACTACTCTATCATGTCAAAACATCTAATAATAAAACATGATTAAAATAGCATAATAGGAATAAACACAAACATTCACAGAAAAAAATCAAATTAAAATGCTTCCTGTTCTCCGACCACCATGCTTGAAGTTTTCGACCGTATTCATCTACTAAGCAATTACTCCTAAGAGCTAGTAATGAAATACATAGGATAATATCAAGCATCACATGTCGGCACGCAGACCGTTATACAATAACATGTAGCTCGATGGCTATCTCAAAACATGTCATGCAGGCCATGAAAATCCATTCATGCATCACATACATAATGGGCCATACTATTCACATCAAACCCTGCATAAATGAGTTACACACAGAATCCAATTCTATCGGGCGACATGAACACATACTACTTATAACACGAGGTATGACTACGGTGGTGCCTTGATACGACCACGCACTGCGACACACTCCGATGGCGGAATCCCGACCGGTAGGAGTATTATGCAAGGCAGTCGAAAACAAGTCGAGTAAATCATCTGGTGCTCTTAACTTGTACCTCCTCGAAAAACCCATCTACTATTGCCGAATACTGATCAATCCTATCGACCAGTGCCTAGATCGTTCCATCTATACAAACTGATCAGGTTACTAGACCAAACCAGTAATAGATCCAATCCACAGCTGCCACATATCTGGTATATGTGACTGATCTAGATCAAAAACTATGCAGGATGGCTCTGATACCACTGAAGGGATACGGGTAGGCTATGAAAGCAATAATTCAAAACTTTCTACGACGTAAACTAGGATGCCAAGCAAGTAGATGATCATATATCGTTACCACCAGACACGCAGTGCAACGGAAGAAGAGTCGGAGCAGCCTGGTCCAACGAAGTGCACGTCAATGTAGTGGTCGTAGTCGATCGTCTAGTGGCCTCGCGAGTCGATCGTCTCTTCCAGCAACCTCTGAAGTTACTTGTGAAGATCACGGATCGTCCTCAAGCACAACAGCAACTGTAGTAGCGCCTCTACGGTATCCACATGTCCAGGGAAGGAACAACCGCATGCCGATGTGCTAGCACCAAGTCGTACGGCAGGGTTTCAGTGAGTAACTCACGACGCTTGCGTGTCCTTTTTATCCCAACAGCCTCAAGCATCTCCTTATATAGTGCCCATGACGGATCCTATCCGAATATATTTTATTCCAACCCGTTAAGTGTGTGACCTGTTAGGTTTATACGTAGTCGGTTGTGACTCAGAAACCCTTTTCCGACCACAAGTCGTAGCGGTCCCTAGAAGGACATATCGATTTCCGAATACACACAAATTATATCGGACAGACTTTAATGTAATATAATCTACGACTAGATCCTCATCACTTATGACCAGCTCGTACCTCGTTACGACCAGTCTACGACCAGCTCGTATCTACATACAACTAGTCTGTAACTGATCGAACTAAGCGACCTACTTGTGTATTCTCCCTTTGCCTCACGATATCTGGTTTGAACTCCAGGTGAGATATTTGTCATCCATGGACTGTTCAATACTTTCTCGATCGAGTATTGGATAACGTTATGTGTTCAAACTCTTCGACCATGAGTGGCATGGCCATACACTTTCTTTATCTGACTACTTTGAGGGGCTTAGAGATATCTCTCCCGTTATGTTAGGAGGGGTAAATCCCATATCCAACCAGTCACATCCCTCCGCTTATTTTATAGCATACCCGAAAGCTACCTTTATAACTATCCAATTACGAGTAGGTTTGACAACCCCTAAGAGTGCTATTACACATGTCGGGAACCATGCTGATCTCAGGTCTAAGGATTATACATTATCATTGCTTGAGACCAACTAATGACAAATAGAATCATAATAATCTCAATAGTGTCTCAAGGTGGGTCTATCCAACCCCATGTTCTCTAACATGTGTTCACATTATTGATTCGATATCCCTATATACATGACCGGTGAAACATGGTCATCAATCAATACATGTGCTGGTTGTAGAATCACTGGTGTTCTGACCAGTGACATTCGACCAGGGATATGGTTAGAATGACATCATATAAGTTTAATAGTTTCACCAACAAGTCACATACTCGTTGATCTATATAACTGATGATTCATTCAAGGAATAGAATAATATTTATTCAATAACTCATAAACATAGACATGATACAATTATCTCTATGATAGCCTTTAGGGCATATCACTAACAGTTCTCTCCTATCACTAAGGGTGACAGTCGAGAGGGGGGACAATGAGAGTGATAGTCAATGAGAAGAAGTCATTGTGAGGATAATTCCATGCCCGAGCCTAATGGAATATGCAAGAGATGTGATAGCCCCAAAAGAAATGAAGGTTTATCAGCGAAGGCGCTTTGAGAAACAAGGAAGAAGCAGAGGGACAAGCAGTTAGCACCTGAGCTACCAGTGGAGCTGGTAAAGGTGCAGCCTAAACAGCCAGCCTTGCCAATTGATCCAGTCCCAAATCCCTCCTCGGGTCTCTCTCCATCAAGTTCCTTGCGTCCTCTTGGGGCGAGTGGTAATGTTTTTTCTAATCATTCCCATCTAGAGTTACCACTTGCACAATGTAGGGAAACTAGAACTAATGCCGAAAAGCCTCTAGTCTAGTATGGCTTTGAGCATGCCATTGTAAATTTTATCTCATATTATCATATCTCACCTGCATACAAAGCATTCATTGCATCGCTTCAGACAGTGTATGTTCCAAAGGATTAACGAGCTGCTATGTAGGATCCTAAGTGGAAGGATGCTATGAAGGAGGAGCTTAGTGCATTTCAAAACAACAAGACATGAGATCTTGTTCCACTTCCAGCGGGAAAAAGGGTAGTAGGATGCAAATGAGTGTTTATGATTATGCAAACACCTAAAGGCAAGATAGAGAGACACAAGCTAGGTACGGTTGGTTGCAAAAGGTTATAGTCAAACATATGGGATAGACTATGATGAGACCTTTGCACCAGTAGCAAAGATGAGCACGGTAAGAATGTTGATCTCCTGTGCAACTAACTTCGGATGGCCTCTACATCAGTTAGATGTGAAGAATGGTTTCCTACATGGTGCCTTACAAGATGAGATATACATGGAGATTCCTCTAGGCTTTGAGAACAGACTGACTGATGGGAAAGTGTGTAAATTCAAGAAGTCTTTGTATGGTCTGTAGTAGTCTCCAAGGGCGTGGTTTGATATATTTTGGCGTGTAGTCTGTAGTATGGTCTATTCTCAGTGCAATGAAGATCATACTGTTTCTATAGGCATAGAGGATCATATATCACCATATTGACAGTCTATATTGATGATATTATGATCATTGGATATGATGCCGAGAAAATTAAGTCATTGGAAGAAAAACTAGGAGATGCATTTAAGGTGAAAGATCATGAAACTCTTAGATACTTTCTTGAGGTTGAGATTGCCCATTCTTCAAATGATATAGTTCTCTCCCAGAGGAAGCATGTCCTTGATCTACTGACAGAAATAGGTATGCTTGGATGTCACCCTATTGCTTCACCTATTGATAGGAATCACAAGTTATGTGCTGAGTCGGGAGATCTAGTTGACAAGGAAGCTTATCAAAGACTTATTGGGCGTCTCATCTATTTGTGCCATACAAAACCTGATATTTCATATGCAGTGAGTGTGGTTAGTCGATATATGTATGATCTCAGAACAGGACACATGGATGTTGTCTATCAAATCCTACGGTATTTGAAGAGTAGCCTTGGGAAATGCCTTTGGTTCAAGAAGAATCAACACCTGAATGTGGAAGGGTATTACGATGCTGATTGGGCAAGCATTGTGGATGACAAGAAGTCTACCTCTGATTATTGCATCTTTGTGAGAGATAAACTTGTGTTATCACGAAGCAAGAAGTAGAAGGTTGTGGCTCAATCTACTGTAGAGGTAGAGTACATAATAATGACGTTGAGTGTGAGTGAAATGATATAGATGAAAGGTTTATTGTCTGAGCTTCGGATATGAAGGAATAATCTCTTGGTGTTGCATTGCGATAATAAATATGCAATCAACATTGCTAACAATTCAGTACAACATGATCGTACCAAGCATGTTGAGATTAATAGGTTTTTCATCAAGAAAAAGCTTGATGGTAGGATGCTGAAATTGGAGTATGTCAAGTCTGGTGAACAGTTGGCTGACGGTTTTACTAAAGGGTTAGGTCCTAACGAGGGTGCTACAATATGTAACAAGATAGACATTATTGATATCTTCGGCTCATCTTGAGAAGAAGTGTTGGTGAGTCAGTATTAGGATCTAACAAGGAACCATGTTAGAATCGAATTTAATATTGTGTTAGAATCGGATTCAATGTTTAGAGTAAATATAAGGTGTAGAGATCCTCCGGGAGATACACAATTATTCTCCTAGTTACTACAGTGCGTGAAGCCATAGGGACTCAAGTGCATGTCCACGTGCGTGAACATGCGGTGCGTCCGCTCCGGGCAAGCTGAGAACGTATTGTGCACGGGCACCACCTCCGCACAAGGGCTGAGAGCGCTCTGCTGCGTCTGTCACTGTCCGCCCTACCCTAATCGAAAGAGTTGGATTCAGGGATCCGAACATCGATCCCGTCTCCGGCTAACATCTCGACATTATTATTCGTCAAGCCTCTTGGAGATTGAATTGATAATTTGCTAGACGACCTCTGTCTTATCGGATGGAGAAAAATAAACACACGGTAGCAAATGCATGGTATACTCTTATGTAACGCTACCCGAAGAGAAAGGGGGCTTGGGCATCAAGGACCAGAAAGCACGTAATCAATCACGGGTACTGGTAGGTGTTACCACCAGAAAAGTGTTCGAGGCACGGCAATCACCACGTCCCTACGACGGGTGCTTCTTAGTGACGTATGTGACATGCCATCCGATTTTCCAGTAAATCATCAAAGAGTCGACGATGGATGATGTCGTCAGAAGAGAGTTCCAGGCATGACAAACACGACAAAGCCGACAATAAAATAACTCAAAATCGATTCAGCAGATGAACATAGATCAAATTATAGAGAAATGATTGGATCTACTAGCTATAAACTACTCATAAGGTACATGATAAGTAAAGGTAAAGGTAAAAGTGTTTGGTTGATTAGGTTTGTGTCTTCCGTCAATAGGTACAGGATTTATATAGCCAATGCTACGACTCTTAAACACGGCTAGCTCGATAGGATTCTGCTTCAAACTCCTTTTCGCATCAGCCCGACTTCATCTCCAAGAAAATACATTTCCATCTGCGTCTTGATCTCTTTGTTCCCGTCTCTACTCTGCATCGTTCTTTCCTTCCATCAATGGAACTTTCTATATCAGCCAAACCTTTCTTCCTCATGTAACACCTCGTCCCAACACATGAGCAAAATGTCACCAACCTATGCTAATTACCAATTTAAATATTAATTTATAATAAATTCTAGCAAGCATGTCAAGATTAAAACTCGTCCACAGGTCACAAGATAAATGTTTAAAGTAATACTAATCAACTAATGAATGTACCAACTAGTCTCAAGCATTATTCTAGGCAATAAATAAGTCCATGAATAATGATATAAAGGGAATAACCAATGTCTCTAGATTTTTAAAGAATTACTCTAAGTAAATATTGAATGTGTAGTTGTTTCGCATGTGATGCTTGTGATCTATTCCCTCCCATGTATGTCGTCATCAACGGTCATCTAAAAACAGCAACATAGCAAGAGTGAGTCTAAGACTTAGCAAATACATAATAAAGTCATAAACAACAGTTTATCAACCATAATCAAGGTTAACACCATCATCATCCATCTATTTAATGCCATTCTCATACTCAAATAAACAATTCATATTCCATATAGGTAAATTTGCATATTTTTTTTTAACAATTTTCATACATGCGAATGCACCATCATACTCATGCTCATATGCGTCTCATCAGCTGATACCGGTATAGCCGAGTATTCACCCGTCGATGACACACTCTTCCTCCATCTTCGTTAGGATGGGGTCCCTACATTGTAGGACTTTAACTAGTCCCTACAAATATAAGACTTTATCTAGAGCACTCCGGACTAGTCATGTAACAAATGTAGGACTTTATCTAGAGCACTCCGGACTAGTCATGTATTTTTCTCACCGATCTCACCAGAATAGTTACATGACTTTCTCACCGACCTGGCTCGTGCACTTTTATCATGATGAACGTAAATGACGCAGCATCATGATTAATCATTTACACAACTCGTCTTATTAACTTAATATCTCATTCTCATTATCTCAATATCATAATATCATTACCTCAATGTCATCAATGTCATGTATATGAATAAGCTTAACGAAAGCATAATAAATAACATGATAAATAATATCAATGACAATGGCGAACAACCCATTATTCACCACTCTGCCATGTACTTGCCTCTTAGCCTTTAGAAGTCGGGCGATGAAATTGTGGTATGGCACATGAGGCCACAGTCCCTGAACAAGCAAGTTAAAACAATCTCAAAACCACATCGTCACAGTACCAAAATATTACAGTAATCACTCTTGCATATCTACACCAAGACGACACAATTAACCCAATTTTACCGGACGCACTACCCACTGTCCCAGTAGTAAAAACTCTCTAACTTATTAATCCGAACTCCAAATTCAACCAACCAACACTTTCTGTAATCCTCACAAAAGAATCCTACAACTTCCTAGTTATGACGAACTTCTTATTCTTCCTTTTTTGTTCCCCGTTTCCTTTTCCGAAGACCGTCCCAGAATCTGTCAGGACAGTCTGATTCACAATTTTATATCTTTAATTCTAAAACTTGAAAAAGTATGAACGATACCAGTTCTGGAAAATATACAAAATTTTCTAACTTATTTAAGTTATCACCACATTCTAATTTTTCCATCTACTAGATGAAACTGACCCATCTACATAACATCTGCCAGTTACATCCAAATTCTGGACAGTGACCTTCCCAAAGCTGTAACTCTTCGCTCACTACTCCGATTCTATTGTAGTGATCTAGATCTTCGTGGAAAGTTAATGAGATTATCTAACTTTTATATAATTGGATGGAACCTTGAATCCGACCCTAAATATCCCTAATTACCCTAACAAGGCTCTGCGTCACAACTCGACGAACTAGGGTAGTAAAACACCTACTCTTCATATTGATCAAATGACCTACAAACTGAGTAGCGACTAAACCAGGGTAATCTAAAGGGTTTCAGATCATTACCCTTGACGATGCCCTACGTTTCTTTCTTTTCTTCTCCTTCTTCTTCCTTTCTTCTCTTGCTTCCATGCTGGTACCTTAGCAGCACAGAAGATCCGCATCCCAAGTGTTTGCATGCAGCAGAGAAATATGCATAGCAGGAGCTTTGTTTTCTCTCTCTCTCTGGCACAGCAACACCACAGCAGCCCAGCTGCCTTCTTTCCCTAATCTCTCTCTAGATCTGTAGCTTTCGTGGCCGTAGCAAGCCAAGCAGCAGGGCCTATGCAAAGCAAGGAAGCATAGAAGTATCTTGTTGCAGCAGTGCATGCACTAATGCATGTGCGCGATTAGCAGCGGCAGCCATGCACTTGTGCAAGCAGCAACATGCATGCACACACGAATCGGCCAGCAAGGCAGCAGCTAGCGGCGCCACAAGCAGTAGCAACGGCTCAAGGCAGCGGTTGCCGACCGTGACAGCGGCTACGTGGCACATGGCTAGCGAGTGGTGCTACTGGCAGGCAACGACGAGCAGCACACACGCATGGATAGGTGGCCGGAGCTCTACTGTGCGGCAGCGATTGGCAGCAGCCCAGCATGCGCAGCCTCCCCTCGTGACGGCGTAACCTGGCGGGGGCATGGCAGGACGACGACGCGCGGCAGCTGTGACTTAGCGTAGCTATTGCTAGGGCTTAGGTTCAATAAATAGGGCTAGGGTAAATGTTAGATAAAACTGGCCCACTAAAGTAATAATATGCCCATTAGGCCGAAAAACAAAAGCATAATTAACTTAACTTACTTAATTAATTCCTAATTAAATTTTTAGGATGTTACACCTCAGTCTTAGCAAAATCGGCTTCCCTTTCTTGCCAGTCTTTCCATGGCCGATTTTAGCACTTCTGGATCCTTCTGCATTGACTTGCCTTCCTTACATTTTCCCCAATTTTCATACCGATGTGGCTGACTATTTTGCCTGCCGAAATTAGACGGCAACAGTAGGAAAACTGGCCTAGCTACCGGTTGGTATTGAGACGCACTACAGGCAGAAGCAGTGGCTTTACAGAAAGCAATCCAATCGGCGAATGAACAAGGCATGGGGTCGCATTATCTTTGAAACAAATTGTCTGGTGTTCAAACATCCCTCACAAGTAATGCTTTCGATTTAGAAGCTAACATAGTCCTGTTCCGAGATCTGAGGAGCTTTCTTCTTCTTAGGATTTTTTAAAAACAATATTATTTTAATAAAAAAATTACAAAAATAAATAGTAAAAAAAATAACAAAAATGGGGTACTATCACAATTTCAAATAGTGACAAAGCCCAATCTCTATTTCAAATAGCGATAGGACCCTTGTCACCCACCTAATTGGCATTTACTATCCTTGTCGCTAGTTACTCCTTACTGTCGCCATTCCAAATGGCAATTGGAAGGCAATCGCCAGTTGGAATGGCGACATGAACCCGCACCACCTTGTTGCCATTTCAAATGGCGACAAGGGACTGCCTATAAAACCCCCGAAAAATAGGCCTAAAATCACTTTTATTCGGTCAAAAAAGAAAGAGGGAAGGAAGGGAGAGGAAGAGAGGGGAGGAGTGACCTAGCAAAGCGCTGTCGGTTCGTAGTGGAGGAAGAGAGAGAGGGGGGGGGGGTGGAGAAGCAGATCCGGTCATCCACTTTGGAGGTAAATATTCTTGCAACTTTGTATCTAAATTCGAAACCCTGGTAGGTAACAAATAAAAGTAGCGACATAGAATTGTATGAATTAGATAATTTTAGATGTATTGATATGTAGTATAGTTTGATGTAGTACGTCATTTTGATGTGTATAGTTTAGTTTATCATATAAATATTATTTATGGTGCAATACGTGAATGGTTTAGAAAGTTCTAGATGCATTGTTAAGCAGTGTATTATCTTGCAGTTTAGTTTTGGATGTGTCATTAATAGTGTAGAATTTTTTGGGTGCAATAATTGAATTAATTAGATAGTTTTAGATGCAATGTATTATTATGTGGTGTAGTGCCGCGTACTATATCAGTTAGTTGTGTATAGTTAGTTCCGAATATGTCGCTAATTAGGCAATAATTATTTTGGGGCAATAATGTAATACCCCAAAAATTAAATCGGGAGAGAATAATTAAATCGGGAGAGAATAATTAAAATCGGAGGAATATTTCTTTTAGCAAAGCGATTGAACAGGAGAAAGAGGGGTTTCAATGTAATACTCCAATTTATTCTACGAAAGAAAGCGTTCAAAAGAGAAATTAGACATAAAAAAGGGGGTTTCTGCAGTTTTTCGGCAACTTGGGCCTTGGGCTTTGGCCCAGGAGGCCCATGAGGGGTCGGCCACCAATAAAAGGAAGGGGAAAAACCCTAGATGCACTGTAGATACAGTGCCACCGCACTGTAGCACGATTACTGTAGCGCACCTCTCCTCCATGGTGGTGCCCCCCTCCATTGGTGCCTCCCTTCCTCGCCGTCGGTGCTCCCTGCTGCCGATCAAGTGAAGAAAGGAGAGGAGATGAACTTCGTGGGGAGAGTTCATCATCTTGCTACGATTCTACAAGGGTAACGTCTCGTGTTCTTCGTTGTTTGATGCGTAATAGTTGCGGTTGATGTCGTTTGGTAGATTGATTTGCGTCGGTTTAATAGATCGCGTTCTGTTCAGATTATTGAGCGGTCAGTTTCGTGTGTTTAGAGGCCGCATTAGGAGTTTTGGTCTCCTAGAGTTATGTAGATAATGTTCTTAGCTTTCAGTGGCCGCCAAGAACGCCAAAATCCGATTAACGGTTAGAAAGTTATGAATTGTTTAGTGCCGCTGTCTGGTTAATCTGTCAACGTCCTGACAGTCTGTAGAAAACTGAGTTAATCTATTAGTTAAAGACGAAATCAGAGGATCTCAATATAACGAAAATTGTAGGTAATTGCCATACCTTTTCAGAGAGATAAAGAACGCAAGATTTGGACTTTCGTAGCAAAAGTTATAGAGGTTTTAGTGTGCTGTCCAGAGAGACCGACGTGAAAATTGTTGTTCTGTAGTTTGGCTTGGTAGGGGCAGTAGATGGCATAATCAAAAGGACTCCCAACTAAGTTTATTTGGGTAATTTAATTACCTTTCCAGAAAGTCTGAGAACACCTCATTTGGACTTCTGAGCAGAAAGTTATGTATTTTAGAAGTTGACTGTCCGCAGTGATCACCAAAGCGATCGCTAGAAATTGGAAGATTGGAAAACGCTTCGGAGATTAGCGAGTTTGTTTGTGTTGTTATTTATGCTTTTGATCCAGTATGTTGGTCTTAGATTGGGGTTATCTTTATGTTCAGGTGGGAGCGTGATCCCGGGGCAGCGCCCTCTTCGCGTCCACCGTTCGCACGGTTGAGGCAAGTATTCGGGTTATAGCATATTTATGCTTGTATGTCGAGAGTGTTTGTGTTTTGCTCGTAATAGCCATGCATGAATGTTAATGTGATGAGTTTCCATTTATCTTGATGAATGCTAGTTATGGTTAAAGTTGATGTTATTGTGATGAGTTCCAATTTTATCTGGTGAATGCAAGTACTCGATTGAGAGAATATGTATGAATGTTTGATAGAAGGTGCTAGTACTTTGATGCGTACTAACCATGCAAGGTTGATAGTGTGACATGTATGATTAAGGATGGTAAATATTTGAGATATGATTAATTATTATTCATGAAGGATTGTTCATGTTTGCTAGTATTATGAATATATGTGCTATTCATGGATACTAGAATGCTAAGAATGTCAATGATGAGGAATGCTAGAAGTATGAATAAGTTTATTCATGCACGTCGTTGTTGTAAATCCATATGTATGATGGTTTAAAGTTTTGTTCATGTGCATCATGCAATCATATTGGAGGATTGGTCACGTGGTGACTATGCATGTTCGAGGTCCCCGTCATGTAGATGACGGGCTTGAGGTCCCCACATTCGTGGAATGTGGGCTATGAGCAAAGAGGTCCCCATCATTAAGATGATGGGCAAAGGTCCATATACATGTGGTGTATAGGCTCTTGGTCCCTGTGCCAGTGGGCACAGGCAAGGGTATACAGCGACGGTTGTATACCCCGCATTATCGGTAAAATGCGAAAAGAGATAAAGTTGAAAAGGTGCATTGCATTGGTTGCATTCACATGAGCATGAAGGCTATACTTTGGTGCATTGTTTATCTTGAATTGTTGATGCTATGAATGATAATTTGCTTAGCCTTGTTGGTACTTGCTGAGTCTTTGGGCTCACTCTTGCTTTGATGTGTTTTAGGTACAACTGGCAAGACCCGCATGCATGGGAGGGAGTAGATGTTTGGATGCACGCACTACCACTCAATCTTAAGAATTACTTATGGTGGTTTGAGTTTCAGATTAACTGTAATAATGAGAATAGCAATTTTTGGTTATGTTTATGAGATTATCCTACATGCTTGAATGAACCTGATTATGAAGATATTGATAAATGCCATGATTAATTGTTGGAACCTCGGTATAGCTGACTATACAAAGGAGGTTTTGCCGAAAATTTGTAATTGGTCTTAGTTTAGTTTAGTTTAATTTAATTTTAGTAGCATTCCGTGCTCAATCTTTGAAATGGGTGTTCTTGTTGGTATCGAGCGGATTTAGGTCCGTGGTTAATAGAAAAATATTAAATTGACACATCGTGTACTGATGAGGTGGGGTTGGGAATTACATTGCTTCGGCATTATCTGTTGTTATGTTTCATTTGTTGAGTAATTGTTGAATTGCCTCTGTCTTTCTTGTTGATAATCCATGAAATGATATGTTATGATATTCTATATCTATGAATCTATTCTATGATTGCCATGAGATGATCATGTATAATCATATTTGATTATATTGTTTATGCGTGTCGGTAATGGTTGTTAAGAAGTGGAGGCCGTGGTTGTGGCCTTGGACTTTGTCTGGTTTTACCACCGTCCGTGGTAGACGAATAGAGTAGTTACCCCGAATACCATAGTTGCAGGAGTTGAGCGTGAGTTGTTTTCCTTCTTGACCTCAAATCTTGGCAAATTCTTGTTTTGTGGTGGATGATGATTTTCTCTTGGGTTCGTGGTTCATGGTAATTGTTGTGTTTCAATGGTCTCTAATGGTTCTCTGAAACAAGTATTGTTTTTCGACTGTTGAGCTGTCTTTACTACTTGTGATCGTCCTCAATTGGCATTACTGATAATTCCATGGTTGTTTCTTCTTTCTCATTGGAAAAGAATGACTCATGTATACGTTTGAAAGTTTGGGTAATGAGAGTTTCTGTTGCAAGTTTGTTAACATGAGAAAACTTTGGCTCTATGTATTTCTTTTGGATTATTCCGAGTGATGAAGTTTAATGCATCTCTTTTCTGTTGGAAATTGCTAAAATCCTTTTCTGATGCCTTGTTTTGGTTAAATCAAAGAGTGTAATCAAATAACTTGATATGGTATGGGTATCAAGTTGAGTCATTGGTATGGTGAATAATTAATATTAATTAGTAACCTTGGAAGTGAAATTGATTAGGATGATGTTGTCTTTTTCTAGTTCTTGATGAACGGTATATATGAGTAGTGATTAAGAGATATCAAGAAGTATGGAACCTTGATGAACTAGTCTGGTCATTAAAACTGTTTAGGTTGTTAAACTTGTTGGGTTCTTTGGTTCCCATGGATTAATTTAATTGTGTGGAAAGGAAAATTAGAGGGAATACCAGATTTACATATTCCCTAGTATAATTAGTTATTAGAATTGTGTACAACCGGTTGAATGGATTGAATATCGGTGGATCTAGAAATTATGGGAGGAGTTCTATGTAGTTCTTCTATGTAGGATGACGCGATGAATTTGGTTGTAGTGTTGTTGAGACTCTTGATCGATAGAAGATTTCGATTTTTGAAGTTTTAGTGTATTTTTTTGCCGAAATCCAATGTGAGGAGGAACAGTTGAATATGTGCTTGTTAATATCCATGTGATTTGGGAAGGAAAGTAGGTAGCAACTAGATTTCATAACGAAGCCAGTTGATAACAACAAGGGTTGTCGTATAACTGTTGTGTGTTGAAGTTTGATAATGAGCATCGCTAAAAGTTGAACTGATATGATATAATAGGTGGCTTATGCCCACATGATTGTGAAATAATTGGATGAAATTGTGTCCTTGATGAAAGAGTTTTGGTAGGAGCTTTTCAATTGGGTAGTAGACCCCTTCTAAACTTAAGAAGTTGATGTAGTGATGTTGTATGATTTTGGTATACTCTCATTTTGAAGATGGGATGAAAAGGCAGTATGGAACAAATTGGTGAAACTTTGGGGGCTTTCTAATGGAATAATTGATAATAAATATTCATGTTTAGAGTATATTATTCTTGATGTTAGTAAGATTATCTGGAAGAGATTGTGACTTGTGTGTGGTGATGATTCTTTTAGAAATAAAGAAATTTGATCGTCTTTCGTAACTTGGATTTTGTAGAAGTGTTTCGAGTTTTGCGAAGGTGATTAATTGGATCGCTTGAGTTATGTGGTGATTGAGTTGCTTTGAGCAAAGTGACATGTTGAAAGATTTTATTGGTTCTTAAGTTGTTCCTACGATTTGGTCTTGAGAGCTTATCTTGTTTAAGCTGGCAAAGTGATGTAGTAATCACAGAAAATAACCTTCCTTGTTAAAGGAATGAGTCAAGTATAAGTAATTGAGCTTTAAGTCTCATTTCGCATCTTGTAGTTTATTTGAGAGTGCTTAAACCTTATGCAGTTGTTCCATAAGAGTTTATCAATTTTCAAAGGGCATTACCTTCTTCTCATTTGTGGTTTGGTATTCGCTTTCAGAGGGCTTGAGCCCTCATCGTTGACTTTCCTTATGTTTTTGAGTACTTGGCCTAAGTAACAGTTTTCCTTGGTCTTGTGTTCACTGTGGGTGGCACATGTTTTCCTAGTTGATGAAAATTGATTCCATCCGCTCTTTCTTTTGAGGAAGAATCAACCTATTCGTTTCACCTGAGTCTTTTGAGCTGTTTAAAAATTGTAATTGTGAAACTGTGGGTTGTAAGTTATTCGATGAGCATTGGAGGACGAAATAATTTTGTAATATAGTTCTTTGAGAGAGGTCTAACTCAATGGAAGTTTGTCTTATGAGGTTAAACTGATTCCATTATTACAGCTAGTAGAACCTATAGTGATTGTGATCCAAGATCTTCTGGTTCACTTCGGGTGGAACATTAGAATTACTGAAAGTATAGAAATATTGATCAATTTTATAGAGTATCGCAATTTGGTAGTATTGTGAGGCTATGAAAGTTATTCTTGATGATGTGGTTTAATGAGAGTGGAATTACAAAGTAATCGAATCGTCACGTCAATTAATGGGATAATGGAAAATGTTGAGTAATGTCAAGAGTGATTTGGCTTTAAATGAGTAACCTTCTGAGAGTTATAATCTTTGTAAAGGTAAACTAGTCAAGAAAATATTTTCATGATGATGTTGATGAGTAAGTATGTGGGAATTGTGGATTTTCAGGGATTTAATCTAAGGAGTTTCCTATCTTTTATATGAGAAGTTAGTTGCAAGAGTCTTAGAGGTTAAATGTGGACTTTGTATTGTTATGCTAGAACTTTGAGTCGCCCAAAGATTATGTGTAGAGGAAGTAGAATAAGGGTGGATTGCGAACAGTGGGATGATCGTTGATAACACCCTTCCGTGTAGTCTGAGAAGAGTGTGTGATGTGAAATCGAGATGTTTGTTCTCAAAAGGGTTGAGGTGATATGATCGTGTGCAAGATCTAATTTGGGGATACTTTCGAGCGCCATCTGTCAAATGAATTCACAAGAAGGAAATCGGTTAGAGAATGTTTTGTGAGATCATCGAGTCTGTTTCAAAGGTGTAGACAAGGTGTTTCGATTTGGGTTTGGCATTGAGATCACCAAGTTAAGAGTAACAGGTTAGTGTGTTGTGCGATGAATCGGGATTCCAAAAAGTTGAGAGAAATTTTATTTCTAAAGGAGAAATTGAGAAAAGATTGTTTCCTCGAGTACTGAAACACTCTCTTGATCTTGTATGAGCTATGAGTTTTGACGGACATCGTTCGCAATTTTGGGTTTGACTTTATGTTGGCTTGTGTCCTTCTTATCTATTCATAAAGAAATGATGGATTTGGTTATTCGAGTGATTTCTCTTTTGGCGATCGTGGTGTTTATTTGCAAATTTTCTAATTTGAAGGTGGAAAGATTTTCGTGATAAATCTTCGATTCTGAATTTGACTCTTTTTAGTACCGAGTTGGTAACGTTTGGTTGCGATGAGAGTCCTTGATTTTCAGTTGGGGTTGTTTTTGTTTTGCTAGTAGATGACAGATAGAATTCGGGGTCGAATTCTGTTGAAGGAGGGTAGAATGTAATACCCCAAAAATTAAATCGGGAGAGAATAATTAAATCGGGAGAGAATAATTAAAATCGGGGGAATATTTCTTTTAGCAAAGCGATTGAACAGGAGAAAGAGGGGTTTTAATGTAATACTCCAATTTATTCTACGAAAGAAAGCGTTCAAAAGAGAAATTAGACATAAAAAAGGGGGTTTCTGCAGTTTTTCGGCAACTTGGGCCTTGGGCTTTGGCCCAGGAGGCCCATGAGGGGTCGGCCACCAATAAAAGGAAGGGGAAAAACCCTAGATGCACTGTAGCTACAGTGCCGCTGCACTGTAGCACGGTTACTGTAGCGCACCTCTCCTCCATGGTGGTGCCCCCCTCCATTGGTGCCTCCCTTCCTCGCCGTCGGTGCTCCCTGCTGCCGATCAAGTGAAGAAAGGAGAGGAGATGAACTTCGTGGGGAGAGTTCATCATCTTGCTACGATTCTACAAGGGTAACGTCTCGTGTTCTTCGTTGTTTGATGCGTAATAGTTGCGGTTGATGTCGTTTGGTAGATTGATTTGCGTCGGTTTAATAGATCGCGTTCTGTTCAGATTATTGAGCGGTCAGTTTCGTGTGTTTAGAGGCCGCATTAGGAGTTTTGGTCTCCTAGAGTTATGTAGATAATGTTCTTAGCTTTCAGTGGCCGCCAAGAACGCCAAAATCCGATTAACGGTTAGAAAGTTATGAATTGTTTAGTGCCGCTGTCTGGTTAATCTGTCAACGTCCTGACAGTCTGTAGAAAAATGAGTTAATCTATTAGTTAAAGACGAAATCAGAGGATCTCAATATAACGAAAATTGTAGGTAATTGCCATACCTTTTCAGAGAGATAAAGAACGCAAGATTTGGACTTTCGTAGCAAAAGTTATAGAGGTTTTAGTGTGCTGTCCAGAGAGACCGACGTGAAAATTGTTGTTCTGTAGTTTGGCTTGGTAGGGGCAGTAGATGGCATAATCAAAAGGACTCCCCAACTAAGTTTATTTGGGTAATTTAATTACCTTTCCAGAAAGTCTGAGAACACCTCATTTGGACTTCTGAGCAGAAAGTTATGTATTTTAGAAGTTGACTGTCCGCAGTGATCACCAAAGCGATCGCTAGAAATTGGAAGATTGGAAAACGCTTCGGAGATTAGCGAGTTCGTTTGTGTTGTTATTTATGCTTTTGATCCAGTATGTTGGTCTTAGATTGGGGTTATATTTATGTTCAGGTGGGAGCGTGATCCCAGGGGCAGCGCCCTCTTCGCGTCCACCGTTCTCGCACGGTTGAGGCAAGTATTCGGGTTATAGCATATTTATGCTTGTATGCTGAGAGTGTTTGTGTTTTGCTCGTAATAGCCATGCATGAATGTTAATGTGATGAGTTTCCATTTATCTTGATGAATGCTAGTTATGGTTAAAGTTGATGTTATTGTGATGAGTTCCAATTTTATCTGGTGAATGCAAGTACTCGATTGAGAGAATATGTATGAATGTTTGATAGAAGGTGCTAGTACTTTGATGCGTACTAACCATGCAAGGTTGATAGTGTGACATGTATGATTAAGGATGGTAAATATTTGAGATATGATTAATTATTATTCATGAAGGATTGTTCATGTTTGCTAGTATTATGAATATATGTGCTATTCATGGATACTAGAATGCTAAGAATGTCAATGATGAGGAATGCTAGAAGTATGAATAAGTTTATTCATGCACGTCGTTGTTGTAAATCCATATGTATGATGGTTTAAAGTTTTGTTCATGTGCATCATGCAATCATATTGGAGGATTGGTCACGTGGTGACTATGCATGTTCGAGGTCCCCGTCATGTAGATAACGGGCTTGAGGTCCCACATTCGTGGAATGTGGGCTATGAGTAAAGAGGTCCCCATCATTAAGATGATGGGCAAAGGTCCCTATACATGTGGTGTATAGGCTCTTGGTCCCCTGTGCGGTGGAGCACGTGCAAGGGTATACAATGACGGTTGTATACCCGCATTACCGGTAAAATGCGAAAGAGATAAAGTTGAAAAGGTGCATTGCATTGGTTGCATTCACATGAGCATGAAGGCTATACTTTGGTGCATTGTTTATCTTGAATTGTTGATGCTATGAATGATAATTTGCTTAGCCTTGTTGGTACTTTGAGTCTTTGGGCTCACTCTTGCTTTGATGTGTTTTAGGTACAACTGCAAGACCCGCATGCATGAGAGGGAGTAGATGTTTGGATGCACGCACTACCACTCAATCTTAAGAATTACTTATGGTGGTTTGAGTTTGATTAAGCGTAATAATGAGAATAGCAAATTTTGGTTATGTTTATGAGATTATCCTACATGCTTGAATGAACCTGATTATGAAGATATTGATAAATGCCATGATTAATTGTTGGAACCTCGGTATAGCTGACTATACAAAGGAGGTTTTGCCGAAAATTTGTAATTGGTCTTAGTTTAGTTTAGTTTAATTTAATTTTAGTAGCATTCCAGGCTCAATGCTGAGCTGGGGTGTTACAAATAATTGGATTAATTAGATACTTTTAGATGGAATGTATTGCTATGTGGTGAAGTGTCGTTTGGTTGTGTGGAGATCAGTTCCAGATATGTCGTTAATTGTGTAGAATTTTTTTGGTGCAATAATTGAGTTAATTATATACTTTAGATGGAATGCATTGCTATGTGGTGTAATGTCGTGTAGTACATCATTTTAGTTGTGTGTAGATCAGTTTCGAATATGTTGTTAATCATGTAGAATTTTTTTGGTGCAATAATTGACTTATTGAGATACTTTTAGATGGAATGTATTGCTATGTGGTGTAGTGTCGTGTAGTACATCATTTTAATTGTGTGTAGATCAGTTCAGGATATGTCGCTGATCATGTAGATTTTTTTTGGTGCAATAATTAAATTAATTAAATAGTTCTAGATGGAATGTATTGCTATATGGTGTAGTGTCGTGTAGTACATCATTTTAGTTGTGTGTAGGTCAGTTTCGGATATGTCACTAATCGTGTATAATTTTTTTGGTGCAATAATTGAGTTAATTAGATACTTTTAGATGGAATGGATTGCTATGTGGTGTAGTGTCGTGTAGTGCTTCATTTTAGTTGTGTGTAGACCAGTTCTGGATGTGTCGCTAATCGTGTAGAATTGTTTTTGGTGCAATAATTGAATTAATTAGATAGTTCTAGATGAAATGTATCGCTATGTGGTGTAGTGTTGTATAGTACATCATTTTAGTTGTGTGTTGAACAGTTCCGGATATGCCACTAATTGTGCAATAATTGAATTAATTAGATATGTCGCTTCTTATTACTTTTTGTCTATGTTTCGTAATATTAATAGTGCAAGCATTGAATTTTCAGGTATCATGGCCGCAGGAGGCGCTGCATAGTGACCCTACGAGTTGTTTGACCCGGCCGTTGACGCATGTCACCGGAGCCGCCTCAGTATTGTCCTCTCCTGGCCTGGCGAGGCACCCATCGAGTTTGGCGTGGTACAGTTGCGCATGCCCATGAGGGTATGGAGGGTCGACCCACGTTGGGTCCCTAGGTATGTGTAGTTGTGACCTTCGACTACTCAATTTCAGTGCAACTTGTGGGGCTGGACTCACGTATGTTGTTAATCCTTTCGATACTGGTTGAGAGCGATAGGCCTGCTTCCGCTAGCGAGGGTGGTGGAGGAAACGTGGGAGGACAACCAGGACATCGAGGGCAGTGGTCGTACATCGAGGTGGTTTTCGTACAATAGGAGCCTCCTGACAATGTTGGTTGATAGTTGGAGGCTAGAGACGCACACGTTCCACCTTCCATGCGGGGAGATGACGCCTACACTTCAGAACGTGGGCTTCCTGACCTGTTTGCCATGCATAGGCTTCCCCTTGGCAGCGTACGACGTTGCACCGATGTGGCGCACGGACCTCCTCATGTGGTCCCAAGCGGTGTTGCCGCCCGACACTAGGTATAGGGAGTTCGGTAGTATGCATGGGCCGACGCTGAAGTGGCTCTACCAGTTCTACATAAATATTTGTAACTCTTATGTTTCCACTTCAATTGTTTTGTTCAACTTAGTAATGAGAAGGCACTTCAAGGCCTACTTGCTGTGGTTGTTTGGGTGGGTCATGTTCTACATGTCCCATGATGATAGCGTTGACAAGCACATGATCCACTATGCACAGGAGTTGGCGGAGATGGAGGTGGAGGAGATCCAGTCGTACACCTAGGGCCCGATGGTGCTTTGCGTGAAGTACCGCGTCCTGTGCGACACATGCCACCGGGTCCGAGATAGTTCCATCCTCTCTAGATGCCCACGCCTTCTTTAGCTGCGGTCTTTTGAGCGTTTCCAGATCGGACGAAGACAGCTTGACCTCGGAGACTACACCATCGCCATGTATGCCGCCGCAGACAACGTGGATGGCCCAACCATGGGTACGGTGTGGTATCACTAACATGTAAGTTTTTTGAACATTTAGTCTGTTTTATAATGTGATTTATTTGCATGTGCTAAGGTTTTGTTGTTCTATTCCACAGGCCACGTTCACATCGATCACTACCCACGTGTCCTACCCTGACTATGTTATGATATTCGATCAGTTGACAGATGACCGCATCATCTAGACACTGTACACTCCCAAGCGGGTGTACGCTCGTGCACCCCGAGGCCTATCGAGCTTGTGTCAATGAAACTCCAGGTACTAGCTCACACGCCATCGCTTGGTGAACGACGTCTTCGTGGAGGAGTACCACATGCACCAGGTGATGCGGTTACTTGGACTACGACAACAGGTCCCAGTGCCCTGGGGGGAGCCATTGCTACCGAACATCCATGGGTAAGTTAACGTTTAATTTTGTCATGGCATTTGCCTTGCGTACTTACAAATTTATCATATTGCCTTCCATAGGTACACCAGGAAGGGAGTATCGGGTAGGACTTCCTGGACTGAGAAGCTGGTCCGTTGGATTGAGAAGTGGCCCCATGCCTCGGAGGACGTAGTCCAGGAGGATGCTCTCAATGACCATCAGACGTATGATGAGTATATAGAGTGGTACTCCACTCAGATGAGGGTCTGTTGCATCATGGTCATGGACAACCCACCACACCACGAGGCTACAATGACTGACACACACCCCAGCCAGTTGGACTCCACATTCCATGGCACGGTACGTATTGAATGGTCCATACTTCTTATTTACTGTTAGGACCCGAACGTGCAAATCCGGACCCTCTGTGTACTCTGAACTAGTCCGAAGATCAGTAGCTAGCTCACACAGTGACAACATCAATGTAAATCATATACATACAATGAAATAGCTAAGAAATAAGCAAATTATTATTAAATAGTAGCAGCGGACCATATGGTCAAACTTTGCATACTTTGTCACGCAGGGCTTAAAAGACAAACATAACTCTTGCACCAAAAAATAAGATAACTTGTGACAGTCATTCGACATGCCCACAGGCCATCGAGTGGGGAGCACGTCCTAGTTTGCATAGTTCTGAAGTACTCCTCCTCGTAGAACTAGGGGTTCCCTAGGTCTTGCTCAGTGACTGATCACGAAGGCATAAAGCCGTGAGTACATAAAGTACTCAGCAAGTCGTGGGGAATAGCATGCAAATAATATTCATGCAATGCTTTAGCAAGAAATAACTATATGGTTATTTTACATAAAGTAGTATTGACAGTAAATAAAGTAAATAGATTGAAAAGCATAATTGAAAAGATTAAATACATGAGTAGACTGTTGGTGATATTCCTTAGAGGAAATCATAGAGATGATTGTATTACATCTATGTTTATGAGTTATTGAATAAATGTTATGATGTTCCTTGAATGAATTATTAGTTATAAAGATTAACAAGTATGTGACTTGTTGGTGAAGCTCTTTAACTTATATGATGTCATTCTAAGTGTATTGATTGATGACCATATCACTGGTCGGAACACTACTGACTTATCGACCAGCACATGTATTGATTGATGACCATGTTTCACCGGTCATGGATATAGGGATATCGAATCAATAATGTGAACACATGTTAGAGAACATGGTGTTGGATTGACCCGCCTTGAGATACTATTGAGATTGTTATGATTTTATATGTCATCAGTTGGTCTCAAGCAATGATGATGTATAATCGTTACACTTGAGATCAGCATGGTTTCCTACATGTTTACACTTAGGGGTTGCCAAACGCTACTCCATGACTGGGTAGTTATAAAGGTAGCTTTCAGGTATGCTATGAAACAAATGGAGGGATGTGACTGGCCAGATATGGGATTTGCCCCTCCTAACATAACAGAGAGATATCTCTGGACCTCTCGATGTGGTCGGATAAAGAAAGGGCATGGCCTTACCACTAGTGGTCGAAGAGTCGACCACATGAAGTTATCCATCACTTGATCGAGAAAGTATTGAACAGTCCATAGATGACAAAATATCTCACCTGGAGTTTAACCAGATATCGTAAGGCGAAGGCAGAATACATAAGCAGGTCATTCAGTTTGATCAGATATGGACTGGTCGTATGGAGATACGAGCTGGTTGTAGACTAGTCAAACATAATCACTATCTGGTCGTGAACTGGTCGTAAGGAGTTACGAACTGGTCATGACTAAATATGAACTGGTCTTATAGAGATTATCGAACCCGAAAACGAAGGATCTCGAATTTTTTTGTGATTCATACACTAGTCCAGGATAGCTAGTTTACACAGTCGTACAAAAGTGACATCACAATCATATCACGCATTTATTTAATATAAATCAGAGTTTAATACAAAATGGGGGCCTAAGGCCAAATAAAAGAACACAGCAGAACATAATAATTGGTAGGCCACAAGATGCGCCACAGGCAATTGTCTGGGGACGTAGGCCGAAACATCTAGATCCTCATCATCTGGATAATAGTCTCTACCTGAATAAATATTATTCAGCAAGAGTAAGCACAACATCCGTGCTCGCAAGTTACAACCAATAAAAGAATGTAATGCATGCATGAGTAAACAAAGGGGGTTGATAGGGTTTATTTTGCATAAAGCAGCATTTTTAGGTTTGAATACTCATACAAAGTTTCAATGCAATTTTTAATCTATAACTAAAATTAGGTTTTAAATTGACGATTTTATAGTGGATAACCTCCATTAGTGAATGGTGAGGGATATCATCCTATCACATGGCTAATCGTCCAATTTTACCACAAGGATTAACCATCCTCAAATCCTTTTGCTAAAAACAGATTTAAACCAAAAACAAAGTCTAACTTGGAGTGGCTTTGCTCAGCATGTCCGTAACCGTGGACACGACTATTCGAATAGTTTTATACTCTGCAGAGGTGTTACATTTTTAACCACAAGAGATAATTTGCTTTTAATGTCGGCCATTACACGTTTCTGAAGGCATACGACTAAGCAATTATCACAAGGCTTTTACAATGCTCTACCTTAGAGTTAACATGCCTGCTAAGATTTCACTTCCATTGGGCTAACCATCCTCTGGGAGCCCCCTCTTATGCCAAGTGGGAATATTGTCTAACTGACACCCACACCACAACATGGCATAATTAACAAAGAGACATTACAGATTAATAAGCCTAGTCCTGCTCATTCAGAATATGTAGTAGTACAGTGGAGCTTGGCAAGATGCGGCTCGAAGACCGATCCTTAACGGAATTGGGCAACATACCACAATCCTAGACTCGATCATAGAAATGGATCGATCCTGTGCATCGACTTGCACCAAACCAACATCCATTATGCCTAAGTCTAAACCATTTTATTTTATTTCACAAGTGAAAACATTTTCTAAACCGTCCATGGTAAGACAATACCACAGACATAGTTTGAATCAAATTTGGATTATTTGGCTAAACTCCCCAAACTCAAGATTTTTGGTCTAAGCATTGTCTAAGCATATAATTTTTCAATTTTTATTTTAGCTATGGCGACAAGGGAATGATGATCCAACCATCAACATTGGCCATACAAAGGAATTTGAGAAACTAGGAATTTAAAATAAATTCATAAAATTATGCATGCAATAGTAATTTAAAACAGATTTAAATAATTTAAAATAGTAGGATCAACATGATCAATGGTATAACTTGCCTTGCTCGAAGTCCTGATAATCTAACTCTTCAGAAGGGTCGAGCTCTCCGGAGTCGTCGAAATCTATACGAGAAAATATGACAAAACTCAAATAATACTCAAATAAATTAAAATGAAAAATCAAATTAACTCCAAATTAAATAATTTTAGTTTAGTTAGCTATATCTTGATTTTATATAAATTTGGAAATTTGAATCACCTAAATCGGAGTTCGTATAAAGAAATACGAGCTCCTGGAAGTTTTAATTCTAAAGAAACCCTAATTTTAGATTTTATTGAATTTCCCGAATTATTTTTCTAAAGGAAATTCGATTTATTGCGCAAGCTGACGTCAGCACTCGAAAAATCAGATTTTTGGCCGAATTCTTTTTCTAGAGGAAATGATTTTTCTATCACTTACATGTGCGCCCTTGGTCCACAGACCAGGTCCACGACTCGGTCAAAGTCCACCATGGACTCGGTGTATGGAATAGTACATAGAGTGTGTGGGTTGATGTTGATTGCCACGTAGGCATCCACGTGGGTGTTGACTCAGCACTAGGGCTTATGTGGCGGGGACGTGGCTCCGACGTGGCTGCGACGTGGCTGAGCCACGTCAGCCCCGGGGATGGCGGGGCTACGGCGATGACCTCACCGGCGCTCTGTGTCGTCGCGAGCTACGCGAATAGGCGCAACAGGTAGAGGAGGTGAAGGCGAACTTAGTGCTTACCAAAACAGTGGCGGAGCATGAGGTTTTGGTAGATGGCGACAAGGTTTAGCGGCGGTGGGTTAGGGCTATCGTCGACGTTGAGCTCTGATGATGCTTTCGAGGAGATGACGTGCACACGGGGTAGGCGAGGTTGAGGCGAGGCTGTAGAGGGGGTCAGGGTCATCGAGGGACGCTTAGCGGCGCCGGAGAAGACGAAAAATGAAGCTTCGGTGGTCGCCGGAGAAACTTAAAATATGGGCACTAGAATAGAGGAGATATGAGGGTGGCAGGGATGGGATGAGACGAGGGAGGCGGTCCCGAGGCTCCTATTTATAGGGTGCGGGCGAGCATGAGGTGGCATGGAGCATACGAAGCTCTTCACCGGGTTCGAGGCAAAATTGATGGGATTTGGGGCCAGAGATGGAAGGGAGAGGCCGTGTCGGGGTGCGATGATGGTGCTGCGTCATCAAGGCGGTGAAATTTTGGGAGATGCGGTCGGATTCAGCCGTGTTTGGAAGGTTTTTGAAAATGGCAATGGCAGAAAGCAACGCGGACGTGCGAGGACGAAGATGGAAGGTGGACGAAGGACATGACATGGACGTGGGCCCCGTATGGCAGAGAGAGGGAGGGTGAGGCAGACACGCGGGCCCCGCATGTCAGTGAGAGCATGAGAGAGAAGGCGCGCGGGTGGAGCGGGCCACATGGGCTGCGTGCACGTGAGGAATGGACCGGGCTGAGGAGGTTTCGGCACAAAGGCCATTTCTGGATTTTTAATGCTTTAGCAATTTATTTAATCATGTTAAATCAAAATAGCTTTAGAAAATAGTAAATTAAATTCAAAAATTCTGAGAAAATTCACAGAAATTCTCTAAGGCATTTTGGATTTAACTAAAATATTTCCAACTTATATTTGGTAATAACTTTTGCAAATAATTTAATTTATATTTGAAATACTTAAGGAAAAGCTTTTAAAAAATTCAGAAAATTCCAATAAAATAGTTTGGTTTTATTTTCAACTAAAATTTGAAAGTTTGGGCTGTTATAGAGATACCAGCTGGTCGTAAGTGATAAGGACCTACTCATAGATCATATTGCATTAAAGTTCGTCCGATATAATTTATGTGTATTCAGGAATCGTTATGTCATGCTAGGAACCGCTAATAACTCGTGGTCGGAAAGGGTTTCCGAGTCACAACCAATTACGCATGAACCTATAGGGTCACACATTTAATTGGGTTGGAACAAACGTGTTTGGACAGCATCCGTCATGAGCTCTTTATAAGGGGATGCATGAGGCTATTGGAAAGAAACAAAGAATGTGAGTTGTTCCACCCAAACCCTTGCCGCCATCTCCTTGAGAGCCCTACCGCGCAAGTTAGTGCTAGCACAACGGCGTACGGTGTTCCATCCCTGGACATGTGGATATCGTAGAGGCACTGTTGCGGTTGCTATTGTGCTCAAGGACGATCCATGACTTCGCAAAGAACACGATAGGTTGCTAGAGGAGGTGATCGGCGCTGAGGACGCTGGACGATCGACTACGACCACTTCATCGACACGCTCTTCGTTGGATCAGGCTGCTCCAACTCTTTTTCCGCCGCACTGCACGTATAGTGGTAACGATCTATGATCTCTTGCTTGCATGGTATCCTGGTTTGTGTGGTGAAATTTTTGAATTGCTAGCTAGCGCAGCCTACCCGTATCCCTTCATAGACAAGTGCTTTGAAAAACCTAGTGAACTACCCGTTCATTTCCCAACCATTCCACCATACAAAGTTTTATATAAAAAAACTCTATATCCCATGTGAAATCCCCAAGTCTTGTCCATAACCGAGAGCACGGCTGTTCGAACAGTTTTAATACTATGCAGAGGTTATACAGCTTAACCCACAAGAGATAATCAACTTATAATGTTGGCCAAGACACGCTTCCGTAGGCGTGCGACTAAGTGATTATCACAAGGTTTTTACAAAGCTTTGACTTAACCCAGTTCTACTCGCTAAGGTTCACCACAGAATGGTTCCATCCACCATAATCGGGGCCCCCTCTTGCGCAATTGTGAATGTCCGTCCTAAAGATCACACTTCCAAAAATAGAACTAAAATCAGCATATTGCTAGTTAATTAGCCAAGTTTATCCCATACTGGATATTTGGTTGTATGATAAGGCTCGGATCAATGGCGCACAATATTAAGTCCTTAGTGATTACTCAGGCGAAACCACCTTATCCAAAATATGCTACCCACACCCTCTTCACTGCACGATCTTTCACCTAAGTATGAAACCATTTTTGTTCAACCAGGCCTAATAGCATCCCCTACCATGGCACAATAAATTTATAACATTGGCCTCGCACCACAATTCTATATATCATTAAGTCAAGTTATCAAAATTAACATTGTGAATAGGAGTCTGTCGTACAACTAAGCATGACTAGGCATACTATGCCCCATGTTGGTATTATAATTATGTCCAACTAATATCAACCCTTCCTCTGGTGTCAAAGGATACATGACATTGACAATATTCAAGGTGGTATAAAGTCAATTAGGTAATTAGCTACTCCTGAAAAACATTAATATAAAATTAGCATGCATATTGATATAAAACAATATAATTTTGCAATAATGGGTACAACATGATAAAATATCTATGACTTGCCTTCGTTAAAGATCGGAGTTGCTCCCGCGGTCTGGTCCAAGAAGGCTTCGGAAAAGCTAGATTCTATATGAACAAAATGAGACGAATAAATTACAATAAATCCAAATAAAATCTAAAAATTATCAAATAGATACCAAAATAAATATTAAGAATTTAGATGAATTTAGGAACAAGAATCGGCAAAATCAGAGTTCGTATGAAGGAGAATGAGCATCCAGAAGTTTATCAGAATTGGAAATTCCTGGAAATTGAGAAGGAGGGAATATTCCATTTTAGAATTAATACTGTCGACGATCAAGACGTCGATCTTACGACGTGGGAAATCTCAGGGAATAATGGGACTGCTCTTTTATTAATATGAACTGGAATTTACAAGGTATATCATAAGGACTCTGCTTGCCCTCTTGCTAACTCAGATCTATTACACGAATCTATGGCTTGTGCTTTTTGTCTTCCTTCTTCTGTTGCCTTTTTTTCCTCCCTCCCTTGATCCACCCAGGTTCCATCTTTAAATAGCCCTCGAAGAGGTGGCGATTCTCCGAGAAGGCGCTCGATGCGGCGTTGCGTGCAGTGAGTCAAGTGACGGTTGATACAGAATCAACCGTTTGGCGGTTATATGTCTATGAAACATATAACCGCAAGGAGGTTGCTCACTGGTGTGTCTTGGATAAGATACGTCGTATGGAATATGCACGTGTTCCATTCATCATACGGTAGAGAATATACCTTGGAATCAATTCTTACCTTCTATTTAGTAGTTCTCACTGCCTAAGCTTGGCTTGGGCCTTCGTCCAGGCCAGGTACCCATTATGTAACCTCTGGAATCTCTACGACCCGGTGGTCGTGCACCTCAAAGGTTACGACCATGAAGACGTATGGTCTTTTATATATTAAAGATAATATATAGAGGTTTTAATCCTCATCAGCTAGCCCCGAACTTTAAATGAATAGGTCGTGTGAACACCTTTCTTCCGATGAAATCGTATCGGGATGACGCTTATTAAATACAAGGGCATTTGAAGCGGTTTGTATTCACTTTAAAGTTGAGAACTTTGCCTTGGGATTTGAAGAGTTTCTGTGTCCGTTGGACTTTTTTGGGTAATTCCTTATTACGGTTTAGGATTTCTGAAGCTTATAAAACCCCTTTGTAAACTTAGGGTTTTTTCACTTCCTCCTTTCTTTTCTCATCTTCCGAGTAAAAACTACCTCCGACCTCCTTTGCTTTTCTCACCCAAAAAGAACCTAACCATGTCGGACCAAATCACCAACTGGTCGGTTTCCGACCTAAGTGAGAAAAAGTTGGAGAATCTGGAGAAGATCGGGATGCTCCCCAGCAAGGATGTGATTTCTTGGAGATCCGCATTTGGGAACATTCCCAGCGGTGAAGATGGAGAAATTCTGCTTTTCTCGCATATATCGAATGCGATTTGGCTACCAATTCACTCCTTCATTCCTCAAGTTTTGGAGTATTATGGAGTTGAATTGGTGAATCTGGCCCCCGATGCCATCGCCAATCTCAGTATTTTTATCTATCTCTGCGAAGCGTACTTGGGGATTCCAGCAGATCTAGATCTATTCAGGTACTACTACAGGATGACAAAGTCCAGAAAAGCGATTGGGACGCCTGGAGAGTGCACCTTGCGTCTCTATGATGGAAAAGCTGATGAGTGCATTTTTATGTACTCAAAATCTTCGTGGTCGTCGTGGAAGAAGAGTTGGTTCTATATGAAGATCACGAAGAAAGACAGCCTTTATTATTCTGGTCAGAAGGCGGTCGAGAATCCGAGATGGCGCTCCTCTACAGAGAAAGAGGGAAATGTAGGGAAATGGGCTGAAGCAATCAAGCTTCTTAGTGTCAAAGGTCTAACATCTTGGCATGTGGTGAAGGATTTTTCCACGCGCCGGGTTAGCCCTTTGAAGGCCCGAGCACATAAGATGCTCTCGTACATTGGTCGTGATGATACGACAGAGATTCTAAAAATGGTAAGCCATTAACGATTCCGACCAGTTTTCCTATCTCAGTTAATTATTTCTGTATCCTTAAATCTTTCATCTTACCTCTACAGCTCTATCTTCTGATGAGATTAGAAGCCGGATCAAGATGATCTGCGCGAGAGCTCCGCGATAAGGCTAGTTTCCTCGGATCTTAGCTACTGTTTCACAAGAAAGGATTGAAAGACTTAAGGTAAAAATATCAATCATTGTTTTATTGACGTACATATTATTTTTGATCGGTATACCATAAATCCTCTTTGATGTGTAGTCGGTTGGGTTGAGAATCAACAAGGTCTTTGAAAGATGTGAGCTAATTGGTGATCCGATCTCCTTCGACCACACAGATGTAAGCCTTCCGCAGGTAGGTAACCGAACACAAATAATATTTTGATAAATTATGTTTATCGCCTAACTATCTTTGATGATGAATTTAGGCGGTCGTCGTGCCTTCCAAAGAAGGTCATCGAGAACCCTCCGGTGCTCACCGAGGCCATCTTGTTGTGGAGGTAGACGAATCTACATCTACCGACCGGCGATCGGGACCTCGACCAAATGGTCGCGATATCGCTCCGATTTCCGATCGGTGGATGTGCAAGATCTAGTCAACCCTACCGGTTTAGAACCGTGAAATCGGTTGATAAGAAGAGGAAGGCCATAACGAACTTCACTTCGATGCGCTACAAGGGTAAATTCAGAAAAACAACAAGGTATATATATAAAATGAAGAGGTCGATTTATACATACCTTGGATCTTCCTTACCTTCTCTCTCTCTCGTTTTAGATCTTACGGTGTTACGATCGTGTCCGATCAGAGTATCCTCGGAAAAAGTTCCGAGGTAGAGGTGGTCGTGGAGGCTCTGACCGGGATACTCCTAAAGCAAAACTACCGAGGATGAAGTAGCAAAGAAGCCCCGAGCAGGTTTCAAAGATCCGCTCAGATCCGCTAGTAATCCTTACTCCTTCTCCGAGGTAGTCATCCCCAGAGACCCTCAACAGTTCCACCTCCTCCAGAAATACTTCTCGAGTTAACAAATTCCCTTTTTCTCCCGATTTATCGAGGATAAGGAACTTGATGAAGCACGGGAAAGATATCGGACCATCAAGCCAAGATTGGTCCGGATACCATCTTTTCGAATATAATGATATAGCAATTCGGGTAAGCGTTCTCGACCATCCTTACAACTCTTTATTTTGCGTTTCTTTGAAAGCTTGCTAAAGAAAGGAATTTTTGTTTTTGTAGCATTTGGTGAAAACTATGCTATGATCTGAGGACCGACCAATGAATAAAAACTTTGGAGCAAAACACTCCGATCTGAGAAGTAAGTACATTTCTCTTTTTGATCTCCTAAGGTTTATTATCTTGATTCTCCTTATAGATTCTCCTTCTCTTTCTATCATATTTGATAGATTTAGAGAAAATTAAAGAAGAGATCAAGGCCAAGGAAGCCCTAATAATAAAGCTGAGGGAAGAAAATCAGAGTAAAGACCGGTCGATCGAGCATGCGATGACCAGGCAAAAAGAGGTTTTCGACTCTTGTGAGAAGAAAATCAAGGGTAACTGGTCGTAGACCTAACCAGTATTCCATAACTCCAATTGTAAAGAGTACATTAATTTTGTTTATCTACTCGTGCAGAAAAAACTGAAGCACTTGAACGAGCGGAGAAGATCCTCGATTTTGAGCGTGGCCAAAAGGAAGCTTTTGTATTTGGCCTTGATGAGAAGATCAAGGCTCTTAACAAGATGATCTTCGATATGGGATCAGGATCAAGCTTGCCTTCTTTAGGAGATCCAACGGAAAAGATGGACTACTTTGGTCAACTTTTGGAAGATCTCAAAGGTCCGCTCAAAACTATGAGGAAAACCATACCTGCACAATGAAGGAAGCTATTGTAATCGAGTTAGTGTTGCTTTAGCAAAACTAAAGGCTTCCGATCCTCTATTAACCTTAAAGCTGTGGAAGAGGACTTCGACTGCTCTGAGAGTGAAGCAACAAAACTTCTCGAGGAAGTAAAACCTCTCGGAGAGAAAGTTGTAGGGAAAATGGAAGTCGGATCTCCATCTCATAGCGACCAGTCTGGAGGTCCTAATATGTAAACAGATGTAACATTAGACTATGTAAAATGAAAAACTTACCTTTTGTCAAAGAAGATCCTGCTTTGTCAATGTTGTTAAATACTCATATATCTCCTAGCCCCATCGCTTATGTTAGTAGATGAACGTTACTAAAAGAAAGCGATGAGACCAGAAATTGAGTAATAACGATGACCATGGTAAGAGTGCTGATAATGTCTATGACAACGATCTAGGAAATACTAGGAAATCATGTGGTCGGAACCAGCTGACGATTTCGACTAGTCTAGATCTTGTCCATTATCGAAGTACTATGAAATACCACTTGTAGTCGTAAGACATAACAAAGACCGGATTTTGCTGATAAGAAGATATGCATTAAGAATGTATGCAAGAAATGAAATGAAGAGAAAAGTACCGTTGTTTAGGAAATATTCGGATCTGGTCGTACCGAATCTTAAGAACTGAAGATGTGTAAAATATTTCGCGAAACGTGCTCATACTCAAATCCGACTGGCAGCGTGGATCGTAGGAAAAGGACCGTCACTAGGAAGCTCCTTCCAGTGGGCAGGACCACGTGCAGAGAGGAGAGACTTCGACTAGGAGGTTTTCTGTGTCCCGACCAGTAGCCAAACTTGAGTAGAACAGAATGTTGGAATAAAATAACAATCTTCAAATTCAAGAAAGAAATGAAAACCAAGTAAATTATCTGAGTTGGTACTCTTTATACTCGTATGATTCTTTAAGAAAAGAATGTCTGGTCGTGAGTGTGTATCATTGAAGCAATGATCACGGCTAAAACCAGTGTTATTGGTGACATTTAAGTCAGCAACCATGAGTAGTGGAGATCCTATAGAAGGATTATCGGAGAGAATAAGAGTCTTCTCCGACCAACTAGCAACGGGAATGGCATACGACCAGATGCAACGAATAATAAGGATAAACAACCATACTGTTCGTTTTTAAGGAAAAGCGTCTTTATTGAAAAAAGAATGTAAATGAAATACATGAAATTAAACATAGAACTTACGCAAATGATCAATATTCCAAGAATTAGACAAAACTTGCCCATCGGTCATAGCTAATCGTACCGATCCTGGCCGGGTAACTTCGACCACAGTGTATGGACCTTCCCACTTAGGTGAAAGTTTGTTGCGACCTGCTTGGTTCTGAATTTGTCTAAGAACCAAATCACCTACAGTTAGGCTGCGAGGTTGCACCTTACGACTGTAGTACCGACGCATGGCTTGCTGGTAGATCGCCGATCGTAGCAAAGCTTGGTTTCGTCGTTCTTCAAGGAAATTGATATCGTCAAGTCGCCGCTCACACCGATCACTTTGGAAAAGGAATCGGTTCGAGCGTAACCAATTTTAAGCTCGGAGGAAGCATGGCTTCGCCCGTAAACCATAAAGAATGGTGTTTCACCGGTCGCACGACTAGTCGTGGTACGAACGCCCATAATACGTAAGGAAGTTCTTGAACCCAAGCTCTCGATCGCTGAATTAAGCGATCGAATACTCGCCGCTTGATCCGTTGCATTATGATACCATTGGCTCGCTCAATCGCTCCATTGCTCGTGGATGAGCAATGAAGCGAAATGTATCTTGATACCTAGTTCTTCGCGAATTCTCGAAATTGCCGCTGGCGGGCGCCATTATCGCGATTATACGATCGGGTACACCAAACCGTAATCACGCTTTTTGTTAGGAACCTCTTGGCGGCTTCGGTTGTAGTTTTACAACCGGCTCGGCCGATCCATTTAGTGAACGTGTCAATCATAACGAACAGAACTCAAAGCCCCGGTGCTCTTGGGAAAGGTCCCGAATGTCCATTCCCAAAGTTGCAAAAGGCCAAGAAAGAGGAATTGTTTGCAAAGCTTGAGACGGTGATGTACTTGTCGACTATGAAACCGACATTGTACGCGACGTCACGAGCTCTTTTGCATCATGAAGGGCATTGGCAAGAGTATCCTTGCCTAAAGACTTTACCAACCAAAGTTACAGAGGAATGATGTGCTCCACAGCACTCCTCCATGAATTTCGCTAGCAATTTAATGCCATCCGAGTGAGATATGCATCTCATCAACACTCGTGAGATCCTCGCTATACAAGGTACGCTCAATGAGAGTGTATGATTTGGCTTTTCGTGCAATGCGATCAGCCTCTACATCATCTTCTGGAATTAGGTCATGCTGAAGATAATTGTAGATCGATGTCATTCAATCTCTACCGTGATCGTGATGGCGCCAACCATCATCGACCTGTGGAGCATCCATGTTCGCATAATCGAGGTGTGCAACCTCCTTGCTAACATCTATGTCCTCGGAAGGCTCGACTACCGAGGGTGAATCGAAGTTTCTCGAGAAAAACTCCGGGCGGGACGGATGTCCGTGTGGAAGCCATCCGCCAATCGGTCCGCCAGAAAGTTTTCCTTTCTAGGAATGTGTTGGATCCGAAACCGAAGAAATGCTTTTCGAGTTTCGCATTTCCGCCGAGATATGATGACATCTTGGTACTAGAGCACCGATACTCTTTCCTACTTGATTCGCTACTAGTTGAGAATCGCCTTCACTAGCAATCTGCGAATCCCGAGCTAACGAGCTGCTCAAGTCCGCCAAGAAACCTTCATATTCGCCACATTGTTAGTAGCGTGAAAGTTAAACCGAATGGCGACTTTATTTGTTCACCAAGAGGGGAAATCAAGACGACCCACCCGAGCCATGCAACATCAAGGAACCATCGAAGTACATTGTCCACTCGTCGTGGTGCTCGCACTCGGGCCCTTGGGTGGGTTCGTGGTTTGTCCATTTGGCAATGAATTCTGCTATTGCTTGGGACTTGATTGTTGTCGTGGGACAAAATGGAGATCGAACGCCCAAGCTCAACCGCCCATTTTGATATTCGTCCTGATGACTCCCTGTTTCCCAGGACTTGACCAAGGGGATATCTAGTAGGTACGACCACTTTGTGGGCCTGAAAATAATGCCTTAGTTTCCTTGAAGCCATAAGGAGACCATAGAGCAATTTTTGTACCTGCAGATACCTTTCTTTTGGTCCATGTAAGACTTCACTTACGTAATATATTGGTCGTTGAACATTGTCTCGTTCTACGACCAAGACACCACTAATCGCTTGTGGCGTTGCAACCACGTAAATTAGTAATATTTCTCCCAATCTTGGAGAAACTAAGATTGGGGACTCGTAAGGTACCGCTTTAATTCTTCAAAGCGCGCTTGCTTCTTTAGTCCATTCGAAACTCCCATGTTTCCGGAGAAGCTTAAAGAAAGGTAGTCCTTTTCGCCTAACCGTGCTATGAAACGACTTAACGCCGCCATACAACCGGTTAACTCGGACTTCCTTCTTTGTGGTTGATCGCGATTCGATCGATGGATGCGACTTTCGTTGGATTTGCTTCAATGCCTCTAGTGAAACTAGGAACCCAAGAAGCTTCCCCGACGAAACTCCGAACACACATTTCTCTGGATTTAACTTAAGGTTATGACGTCTTAAGTTATTGAAAGTCTCTTGTAGGTCTAGAATATGATCCCCAGCGTTGACGCTTTTAACGACCAGATCATCAACATAGGCTTCAAGATTCCGACCCACCTGAGGGCTAAAGGTCTTTTGCATCAACCTTTGGAATGTTGCACCAGCATTCTTGAGACCAAATGGTATTTTTACATAACAGTAAGTACCATATGGGGTGATAAAGGAAGTTTTCTCTTCATCTTGTTTACTCATATTGATCCGTGGTACCTCGAGTAAGCATCCAAAAACTTAACAACTCACACCCAGAAGTAGAGTCTACAAGTTGATCAATGCGAGGAAGGGGAAAGTCATCCTTCGGACAAGCTTTATTAAGATCTGTAAAGTCAATACACATTCGCCATTTCCCGTTGGCTTTTCTAACCATTACAGGATTGGCGAGCCACTCTGGGTGGTCGACCTCACGAATGAACCCAGCTTTGAGAAGCTTGTTGATCTCCGACTGGATTGCTTCTTTTCGATTAGGTGCGAAACGCCGTAGCTTCTGCTTGACCGGTTTTTTGTTAGGCTGTAGAGCTAGCCTATGCTCGATCACCTCCCTGGGGACTCCGGGCATGTCGGACGCCTACCATGCGAATACGTCCTGATTAGCTCAGAGGAAGGAGACGAGCGACTCTTCCTATTTAGGGTCGAGTCCTGTCCCGACCAGTATCTTGGCACTCTCTGGAGAAGCGCTTCCATCGAGTTGTACCTCTTTCAACTGGTCGGAAGGTTTTGGTGTCATCTTCGGCCTTGAACTTTTGACCTGCATGTTAACGGTGTTAGTTCCCCTGGTCGGAAGTTCATCGACCAGCTCTAAACACTTCCGATCGCATGCGTAGGCTATCTTCTGATCACCTCGGACCATGATTACACCTTTCGATCCCGGCATTTTCAAACTCTGATAACCGTAATGCGTGGCTATCAGGAACTTTGCTAAAGCCGGACGACCGAGAATTGCATTGTATGCAGTCTTGAAGTTCACCACATCGAATGAAACTTTTTCTGTTCGGAAGTTGTCGGGTTTTCCGAACGTAACTAGTAGGGACAAGTGCCCTATTGGTTTAGCAAGAGACCGTGCACTATGCCGTGAAAGGCATATTTCACCGGTTTTACCTTGGATTTGGGAATCGCATATCTTCTAAAGCACTTGCAAATAGAATATTCAAAAAACTACCCCCATCTATCAAAACCCGATTAACCTTGCGATTATTAATAATAGGCTCAACGACAATTGGAAACCTACCAGTCGAGTTGAAGGAATAGGCGCTCTTCTTTCTTTGAAGGAGATTATTGTCTCCGACCACCTTGAAGGTTTAACGGCGATCGAAGGTTCGGTAAGGTTGACCTCTCTCTCCATGGCTTTCAGGTGACGTCTGGACTCGTACGAAGAAGACCCACCGAAGATCACATCAACGGTGTGCTAAGGTTCTTGGTACTCCATCCCTTTGTCACCATCTTTGTCCTTCTTGGAGCTTGTTTCCCCGAGCTCTTTAATCGACGGGAGTGGTCCTTTACCTACATAATAATCTTCCAGCTTCTTTTGCCAAGCGCGACAATTGCGCAAATCGTGTCCTGCTTGCTGATGAAGAGGACACCATTTTTTGTTTTTCTTGTAACCATTAGTCGGAGCTTTGGCCTTGCCACGACCAGTATAATCTTTTCTTCCTTTCGTAGATTTTTCAGAACAAATAACCTCTTTGTCGTTGGCTCGCCATGTTTCTTTTTCTTGAGAGTCTTCTTTACTTTCTTTTCCGCCCTATCTAAGCCAGGTTGGGGGATCTTATCCTTTCGATCAACAGATTCGTTCCACTCGACCGCTTCACTGGCCGTAGCGTACTTGTCGGCCATGTCGAAGAGCTCGATGGTTGTTCGTGGAGGATGTATAGCTAAATCCTCCGTAAACCTTCGATTTCTTAATCCCGCTTTGAAGGCTTGGATAACGGAAGATTCCGCGACCTCTGATATTGAGTTACGGACTTGGCTAAATCTTTTAATATACTGCCGGAGAGTCTCGTTTGATTTTTGCTGTATCCTATGGAGATCGTCTTCCTTTCCAGGGCAATCATACGTACCCTGAAAATTTGCAATTAAAAGGTCGCAGAGTTGCTCCCAAGTATACACGGATCCGATCGGAAGGTTAAGTAACCAAGATCGGGCTGATCCTTCTAATACTGTAGGAAGATAATTCGCCATTACATTTTCATCACCACCTGCAGCTCTCATAGCGGTGGTGTATATCTGGAGAAATTCTAAGGGATTTTGGGTCCCATTGAATTTATCCATATTGGCCGGTCGGAGCCTATTTAGCCAACGTACAGCCTGGAGCCCTGCTGAGAAAGCTCGACAGCCTGTGATAGTTTCGTGGCGCCTTCTTTGAAAAGGCGCTAGATTGTAATCGGTTGGAGATCGATTTCTAGGAACAGATTGTCGATGCTCCAATGTCCCGATCCGGTCGTGGACGTTAGTAAAACGCCGACCGCTTGTTCGCTCGGATGATGCCGAGATCACGAGTCAAGCGATGGTTCGCCTCGACGAAGTGATGGCGAGGATTCTTGAAATAATCTCCTCCTCGTGGATTGGTTGGTCGGAATCGCCGAGGTGGTCGCAGATGTCGCTGATCCCCAACGCGACCATGTAGGCTTCGCTTTGGGAAGAATGCCGTGATGAAGTCATGGTTCGACTTTGCGGGTGCCTTCGCTCCCGATAAGCTTCGTGGCGCCGCATTGTCTGCTGGATAATCTCCGATACTTGACTGCGAGTTGGGCAAAACTCGAGTCTCGCGCAGGCAGGTCGAAGTATTTAAAATATCCCGACTCGCTGCGCAGTTTTGTATAGTTACCAAGGTCTCGAGGATTTCGCGTAAGAAGGTGTTTGATGGCTTACATCCTCCGACCTTACGTGGATCTTGCCCGTCCCTCACATTGGTTTGGGAAGGATCAAGCGTATTAACTGGTGAACATCTACCAGTTATGTCACCTCCGGCATTTGGTGCTTGACCACCCGTACCATCTCCATTAGGACGTGGTGGCGAGGCAATGTGTGGAGGACCGTACACGGCATTGTGATCCGTATCTCCGATTGCATTGACCTCGTGCTTCCAACAGTGGTCCTCTGATGAGCTTCCATCGTAATCAACGGAGAGCCTCTCAGAGCTTCTGTGAGAAGCTTCCACGACGAAGAGCAGTCGGTGATCAGTACCTCCTGAGGTTTTTGGAAGGACCTCAGCCTAATTCGGCGAATCGCTGATCGAATGCTGAGCTTTATCATCCCCACTTGGTTTACGACCAATGGAGGTTTCATTGACACCGTCACTAAGTGTCGGTTGGCTCCTGGAATTACTAGAAGCCGCTGGTGAGTACCTATCAACCATGATCGCATCAAAGGTATGTTGAACTTCGGGTTGCGGTGTTGAATTTTCGTCACCTTTCTTGCCGGTCCAAAGGGCCGGGCTTGCTGAGGATTTGGGGTGTTCCGAACTGGTCGGAAACACTTCCTCTGAGACCGCCACTGATCGTAGCGGTGTGTCTTCATCCATCCGGTTGTCTTCGCCGATTTCTGCCCTGGGCGAGCCGGCAGAGGAGGATGATGAAGAGATTCCGTTTTCCTCCATGGCGCGCATACATGCATCCATGTCGAGGTCGGCGTAGTCCTCCAAGTCGAACCAATTTTCTTCATCCCAACTTCCCGCCATAACCGCATCAGCGATCACAGACGGGGAATGGACAAAGATTTGATGAGCAGAGAAAAATCTTCTGAGATTCCACGCCGCGATCCCCACGGACGGCGCCAGCTGTCGACGATCAAGACGTCGATCTTACGAAAATAGAAAGGAGAAAATGACGTGGGAAATATCAGGGAATAATGGGACTGCTCTTTTATTAATATGAACTGGAATTTACAAGGTATATCCTAAGGACTCTGCTTGCCCTCTTGCTAACTCAGAACTATTACACGAATCTATGGCTTGTGCTTTTTGTTTTCCTTCTTCTGTTGCCTTTTTTTTCCTCCCTCCCTTGATCCGCCCAGGTTCCATCTTTAAATAGCCCTCGAAGAGGTGGCAGTTACTTCCGGAGAAGACGCTTGATGCGCGCGTTGCGTGCAGTCGGAGTCAAGTGACGGTTGATACAGAATCAACCGTTTGGCGGTTATATGTCTATGAAACATATAACCGCACGGATGTTTCTCACTGGTGTGTCTTGGATAAGATACGTCGTATGGAATATGCACGTGTTCCATTCATCATAGGGTAGAGAATATACCTTGGAATCAGTTCTTACCTTCTATTTAGTAGGTTCTCACGGTGGAAGCTTGGCTTGGGCCTTCGTCCGACCAGGGTACCCATTATGTAACCTCTGGAATCTCTACGACCAGTGAGGTCGTGCACCTCAAAGGTTACGACCATGAAGATGTATGGTCTTTTATATATTAAAGATAATATATAGAGGTTTTAATCCTCGTCAAATACACAAATCAATTAGACTTACAACTGGGCCCACTTGCAAGTGAGCCAAGAATGGAAGAAAGAAAATAGAGTAGGAGAGGAAGGAGGAGGCACTCAGGACTTACAAGTAGGCCCCACTTGCAAGTGAGCCAAGAATGGAAGAAAGAAAACTGAGCAGAAGCAGAGGAAGGAGGAGGTGGCTCAGGATGGCAGTGACGGCGGCGAGCGGTAGCGCGAGCGGGTCGGTCGGCGGCCTAAATGGGTCACCGGGACCCTATGCAGACGATAGGAGGTGGCGACACGGCCAATAGCGCACGGCGACGGTGCACGGGTACGTAGGGCACGTGGAGGCAGCAGCGCTCTAGCAACGGCCGGGCAGAGGTGGCGTGCACATGGGTTGCGCGATGGCCTGGGAAAGCGGCCAATGGGGTTAGGGTGGCCGAGGTTACGTAGTGGTGATGGCCGGCGGTGGGGATGGAGGTGGTGTCGGCGTGCTCCAACGATGAAGAGACCAAATTGAGGTGGGGTGGGTAGAAGATGACCAGGAACGCGACGTGACATGGTCCACTTGGTAGGAAAATCACCAGAGAAAGAGATCGATGTGTAGGCGTCGTGGCCGAACTTGAGGAAGAAGAAGATGTCGTCGCGCGTTTCGACCAAACGGAGACGAGATAGAGACTCGGGTTTGAGGCAAAACGAAGAGGGGAGCAAGGGGCTCATGGTGCTCAATTTATAGGGTGAAGGCGGTGATTGCATCGATGGAACGCTCACGAAATTTGGGCGTTGGTTTCGATTCAGAGTTGAATTTGCACAAACGTTGGAAATGGCAAGAAAAATATGAATATTATAGCTTTGATGATGTGCATTGATGATGGCATGACATGGGTGGCAACCGTGGGCAAGGGGCAGAGTCGACATGGGCGGGAGTGGTGCACGGCGGCGGCACGGGCGCGGCTTGGGCGCCAGCTCAGGTGCAGCTCAAGTGCGGGCGGGTTGGCATGATCGGGAGTTGAGGGCTAGTGCGGCTCAGGACAGAGCAAAGAACAGAGGCAGAGGAGGCTAGGTGAAAGAAGACAGAAAGAAAAGAAAACGAAAGAAAGAAAAGGACGAGGGAAAATAAAAAGAATTTTGACTTTCTGAAAAATAAATAGAGAGAAAATCTACAAAAATTTAATAAAATTCCTTGGAAACTAAAGAATTTGAATAAAACAAATTTGAATTTGATTGAAGTTTCTTTTAATCATTTTAAAATGTTTTCATTTTGATATTTCAATTTAAGCTTCAATTAATTTAATAAAATTCAAATAGTTCCTTTTATTTAAAAAGCTTCAAAAGACTCTAAAATTGGTATGTTACAAACCTACCCCTCCCCTAAAGGGAATCTCGACCCCGAGATTCAAGCTAGCTAGAGAATATGTGCCGAAACTCGACCTTTAGGTCCTCTTCATGCTCCCAAGTTACTTCCTCTTCGGTGTGATTGCTCCACTGGACTTTCTAGAAATGAATGATCTTGCTCCTTGTCACACGCACTACTACTTTCAAAATCTTGATGGGTTGCTCCTTGTACATGAGATCTTCCTACAGACCGATTGCTTCCAACAGCATCTGCTCCTCTAGCACTCGCAAACACTTCTTCAATTGTGACACATGGAGAACGTCATGCACATCTGACAGCTGAGGTGGGAGCTCTAATTTGTAGGCAACTTCTCCCCTTCTGACTAGAACTAGAAAAGGTCCAATGTATCTTGGTGCAAGTTTTCAGCTTACTCTGAAATGACACAATCCCTTGAGAGGTGAAACCTTTAGGTACACGTGATCTCCAGGTGCAAAAGTTAACTCCCTGCGACAGTTATCAGCATAACATTTCTGCCTGATCTGTGTTGTTCTCAACTTTTCCTGAATCGACCGAACTTGATCTTCAGCCTCATTCAAGACATATGGTCCAAATACTTGTACTTCTCCTATTTCAGTCCAATACAAGGGTGTTCTGTATTTTCTTCCGTAAAGAGCTTCAAACAGAGACATTTGCAAGCTTGATTGATAACTGTTATTATGTGAAAACTCTGCATAGGACAAACTTTGATGTAATATCCTGAATATAATTAAGAGAGAAAAGTGTCTTAGAAAGGAGGATGGAATTAGAAAATGGTTTTAACAGTTGTTTTGGAGGGAATTTTGCGTGACAAAACCTAGCTAGACCATGGGCTTTCGGCCCACGGTGTCTGGCCCAAGTGGGTAGCTGACCACATGGGAGGGGGCATCCAACCCTAATCCCTCCCCTCCCATGCGCCACCCCCTTCTCCCCCGATTCCAGCCGCAACCCCCCACACCCCCTATCCAGCGCCTCCTATCCTGTGAAGTCTTCATCAAGTCGTCGATCGGAGCATCAAACGACGTCCGATTGGACTCAAACTTGGTCAGTGTGTTCTTGACTTGTTGCTCTTCAATTTGCATGGTTGGATTGAGGATTAGTTGAGAAAGCACATGTTTTGAGAGGGGTTTTGTGTAACATCCCGTTTGTCTTGAGTCTTTAAGCTTTTAAAAATAAAATTAACCATTTGGTTTTTATGAGAGTTCAAAGCTTAACTTGATATTTTAAAAGAAGCTTAAAGTGACTAACTTAAACTTCAACTAAATTCAGCTTTTATTCTTTTGAGTTTGTGTTGGAGTTCCTCCTTTGCCTCGGTTTGCTTTGAGTTTTGCCTCGGCCCAGTGTTCTTCTTTCTTCTTTAGGCCTCCTTTGCCCTCTGGCTCTTCTTTGGTGTTTTCCTGTTGGTTTTGCCTTGTCTCATCCCCCCCACTAGACCTCTCCTTCTTTGGGATCTGAGGGTTCAGACCTCCCTTCAGTTGGATCTCCTTGTAGGTTCAACCCCTTTTGTTCTCTGGACCTCTCCTTGTAATCTTTTGTTTGGACTTCCTTTAGGCCAGACCTCCCCTTTTGTTGATTTGAATCTCTTTGAGTTTAGACTCCCCTTTTTGGTCTAAACCCCTAGCCTTGTCTAGGTCTCCTTTGATCTAAACCTCTTTTCCCCTTTTGTACCTCCCCGCAGACCTCTCAGCGTACATATGGAAACCCTTGAGTCCATTTAGGTGTCCCAGAGTCCCTCTGGACCTCCTTGTACCCATATGGACCTTCTTGTATCCATATGGAACTTTCGGACCTCCCCTTGTCCTTCGGACCTCCTCTGTGTCCTTTAGGACCTTCCTTAGCCTGTTTGGACCTCACCTGCCTTCTTTTGGATCTCCTTTGCTTGATCCGAGGGTCCAGACCTCCTTTCCGTTTTGATCGGAAGGTCTAGACCTCCTTAAGCGTAGACCTTCCTAGCGGTTGGATCTACCGTTTGCTTTTGCGGTCGTACCGCTCAAGGTTTTGCCTTCATCACCTAAGGATCGTTCGATGCTTTTGGGACGACTCGATCCTGAAGGCACGTTCGCTGGTCCGAATGTCCCATCCCTCTAGAACCGTTCGGTTTGAATCAGACGGCCCCAGCCTTCCCCGTGTATCCTTAGCAGCTCACCCCCCGTTGTTAGATCTGGCCGTTAGGACCTCCCTCTCGGAGATCTTAGTCGCTCAAACCTCCCCCTTGATTAGATCTACCCGTTAGGACCTCTCTCTCGGAGATCTTAGCCGCTCAGACCTCCCCCTTATTAGATCTGGCCGTTAGGACCTCCCTCTCGGAGATCTTAGCCGCTCAGATCTCCCCCTTGTTAGATCTGGCCGTTAGGACCTCCCTCTCAGAGATCTTAGCAGCTCAGACCTCCCCCTTGTTAGATCTGGCCGTTAGGACCTCCCTCTCGGAGATCTTAGCTGCTCAGACTTCCCCTTGCTTTTGATCTTGATCGTCGGACCTCCCCTTTGGAGATCTAACCGTCAGGACCTCCTCCTTGCTTTTGATCTTGACCGTCGGACCTCCCCTTTGGACATCTAACCGTCAGGACCTCCTCCTTGCTTTTGATCTTGACCGTCAAACCTCCCCTTTTGGAGATCTAACCGTCAGGACCTCCCCCTTGCTTTTGATCTTGACCGTCGGACCTCCCCTTTGGATATCTAACCGTCAGAACCTCCTCCTTGATTTTGATCTTGACCGTCGGACCTCCCTTTTGGAGATCTAACTGTTAGGACCTCCTCGCGTTGTGTCTTTTGGACCTTCTGTCCATAGGACCTCCTCGTTGTTGTGCCCTTTTGGACCTCTTGTCCATAGGGCCTCCTTCTTGGACCTCCTGCTTGGACCTCCTGTCCCTAGGACCTTACCGTTGTCTTTTTGCAAAGACCACCCCTGCGGGTTAAGACCTCCCTCTAGTCTTTTTGCAAAGACGACCTTGGTGGGTTGAGACCACCCCTTTTGACTGGTCTGTTCACCATGGTTTGACTGGCCTTTTGTCAGTCCTGACCCATCCCCTTTTGTCAGTCCTGCAGTAGCCTTTCTACCTCTTGTCCCATCACTTCTTTTGCAAAAGCATGTGTCCTTTCATTGTTATCAGCTCCTCCTCGACTTTTCCTTCTCTTATCTCCTCCCTTACCTGCTCCAAGTCCTTTGTGGTACTTGGTAGCAGTGTACCTTTTGTACCAATGCCTTGAACCTGGTCGCTCCTTTTGTGGTGTGCCTATTTCTTCTTTTAAATAAAGCACCAGGGAGCACCACTGCCTCCTTGTTGTTCATTTTAACTTCTGCTCCTAACTCTTTCGGTTCTGGTGAGCTCTCCAAGCTCCTTTGGTTTGGACCCCCCCCTTGAATCCGAACCCTTCACTCGTTGGGCCTCCCTCTCGGATCTCCTCCTCTCTATGGATCCCCTCTCTTTTGCTTTAAGTAAGTTCTTTCGATTTCTTGGAGTTTATTTTCTTAGTTATTTTTCTTTGTAACGTGTAGATTCCGTTGGTGCTGAGGAGCCCGAAGATCCAACAGCCTTCTCAGAAGTTCAGTAGCTCACCACCGAAGGCAAGTCGTGGTCCTTGATCATTTTGAGCCTATCTTTACAAAGTATCTTATTTTATTGTAAACTTGCATGGCTATTTCTTTTGTAAAATGGGTTGGGTTCTAGTTAAATACCTGTCTATTTTATGCCTCCTTGCTTATTTGGCAATTCACATGTTGACATGTTCCCTTGAACATTTTAGGATGGGTACTGTTAGTTGGCTTCTTATTGATTATAGCCAACATGGGTATCGTTTTTGCTTAGTCATGCTCTAGTAGACGTTGGTCTCCTCATGAATCATTATTGCTTAACTTGACTAATTGAATTATGGAACTTTGGTTGGTGCCACTGATAAGCAACTAGGGTTGAAGCCATAGTTGTGTTGTTTGTGGTGCGAGACCACTTTGTTAAAATTTGTAGTGCTGGGACCAGGGTGGTCCTTGGCTAGGTTGAACCCAAAACTTGTTTTATGCTCGGACAAGTTGGCAAGGTGCGAGTAGTGGGTGCTCCATTAGTTGTTGCTATGGAGTCACTTGGGGGCTCCAAAAGTTGTAGCTTTGGAGTCACCTGGGTGCCCCAGAGTTGGTGCTTGGGGTCACATTGGGTTGAGATTAGCCTTGCCTGAGCAGCTATTTAAGGACTGAACCTTGGGAGCCATTGATCTGGGCCACATGGTGCAACCACATGTCCATTATGAGGTGGACCGGGTGTAATAATTGGTCTTGCTCTGATTTGGTTCCATGGCAGAGGAGGTGTTGGTGCTCCACGGCACAAGAGGGGGCCACCAGGTGCTATATGCACATTGAGATGGCGAAACCTTAGAGTTTGTGACCAAGTCATAGCAGAACCTTGTAAAAGCCCGGTGGTGGTCTCCACTTGATTCACATGTCAAAGGAAACGTGTGTAATATCAAGTGACTGCCTCTTGTGGGTAAAGTTGTACACCTCTACAGAGTGTAGATCTATTCGAATAGCCGCATCCTCGGTTATGGACACGCCCGGAGATTTCGAATGAGGGGTAGAATTCTTTTCCTAAAAATTGCTTTCCTGGGTGCTTCGGCGAGAGGTCATGGCTTTTACCTCGAAGAGACCTTGGCCGGCTCCAGAGGGGTCACGGCTGGCTCGCGAAGTGGTCCAGGGGCTGGTCTTGTTTAGCTCTGGAGTGGGTGCTCCAGAGAGGTCTTGGTGGGTGCCTTGGGAGTGAGTGGGTGCTCACTGTCTCCTTTGAAAACCAAATGTACTTATGTATTATGTTTTCTAACTTGGGCTTTCCAATCTACTTATGTATTCTTTGTCAATTATTGCTTTCTACTAAAACTAACTTTGCAGCTCTCCATTGTCAAGTCGTGCATAAATATTATTTGCATTCTCTTTACCCACGGCTTGTTGAGTACATTCAAAAGTACTCATTGGCTTGTGCCTCTGTTTTAACTAGCAGAGGAGGGAGATCTAGGTGATCAGGTGCTCTCAGGAGGGGAGCTCTTTGAAGACCTTGCGCGCTAGGACGTCCTCCACTTGGTAGCCTATGGGCTGGCCGAATGGACCTTGCTGTTATTTTGTTTTCCGCTGTGTTGTGTTTTCTCTTTTGCTGTTAGCCTTGTGAGGCACCTCCTGTAAAAACCTTGACCTTAAGGTCCTTGTTATTATAAGTGTTATCTTGGTCTGTTTTCCCTTTGTGCCTATTGTATGGATTTGATTACACTAATGTGAAGTCTGTGCGAGCTAGCCAATCTGATCCTGGGACTAGCTCGGGTGTACAGAGGCCATGACCTCCAGGAGGTCTTGGGATCTCCTGAGAGGTCCTGGCAGACCTCTCTCGGAATGTACCGAGCGGTACTACTGCTCCTCCGTGCGGTAGTACCGCCGCCTAAAAAAATCTGGTGTATTCCGAGGGAGATGCCACATTTTGTCAGCGTGGACTACTGCAGTTTTATAAAAAAAGAAGTTTTAGTAGATGATCTGTTTGAGTGATGAAACGATCACGAATTGGGCTAAAATTTTTATAGTTTGTAGAGAACTCATGTAAATACATTCCTCCCAAAAAAATTTCAATAATTAGCTGTGGTTTGTGAGATCTGAGCTAACAACTGAATGGGACAGAACTATAGTTTCGGGTAGCAAATCGGTTTCTACTGAACGTATTGTGTTGTAGTTTTGGGTTCTGTAATGGCAAAATTTGGGTTTGTCATCTCCTGGATAATTGTAGATCTCTGTTTGCTCTTTCTGTAGAGTGCTTGATCATAATTTTTAGATAAGTCGTTAGAAAGTTATGATTTTACAATACTGCTATCCAGAATTTCTGCGAGGATCTTGCAGTTGTAGTAATCAGTAGATTAAAAATAGTTGAAGATCTAATTGAGGAGTTTGACCAACATGACTATTGTAGATAATTCCTTAAGGGTCCTAGAGAGACCGAGAATGCAATTTTTGGATAAACAGAATGGAAGTTATGGTTTTTGTAAGGTTGTTGTCCAGAGAGGAGTCATTTTTTGGCAGTAGTTCGGTAAAATGCAGTTTAAAATTACAAAATGAATTAATTAGGGTTCTTCATCTGCATGAAAAAGATAGATAATGTCCTGAGTATTCTAGAATGTATAAGTTCATAATTTTTGGTTGGGTAGATTAAGAGTTATGATGTTTTTTGTAAGGTGGCTATTCTGTTTTGAACAGAACGGGATCAGCGAGGAAAACAGGGTTGTCTGAGTTGCGATTAGGAGCGATGTTGATTATCTATTTTGTAATGGTGAAACACTTTTGGATTATTTTCTTAGTATGTTTTTTGAATGCTCAGGTGGTGGTGTGAATCAGGGGGTAGTGCCCTCTACTCATCAACGTTCATTACACAGTTGAGGCAAGTGCAAGTAGTTGGTAACATATGTAGAAATTAATCATGAAGTGTTTATATTTACACATATGACTGTTTATTCATGTCCTTGTTGTTGATTAAGTTATGAACTTATGTTGATTAATCAAAGAGATGAAGGTTCATGAATTATTTTCCATCATTTGCATCATTCATTGGTCCTTGAGGCTTGGTCTATGTGGTAGCCAAGTAATGACAATTTTGAGGTCCCCATCATGTTTTAGATGGGCATGAGGTCCTTGTGCTTGAAGGCACAGGCATGGGTATGCATCGACGGATGCGTACTCCGTATTACCGGTAAATGCAAAGAGAAAAGAAGTGTGCATTTTGTGGCATTTGCATTGCATGCTAATAAAAGTTGAATAGTTGTGATATTATTGTGGATAACTGAATGTGTTAGGAGCCAAGTTTGTTTATGAGATTTGGTTTATTGTCTTATTTGTACTTTGCTGAGTCATGGACTCACGCTTGTTGCTTGTTTATTTTTTTGGTACCTCTTGCAAAGGCGACATGCATGGGAAGGGCTAGAAATAAAACTTGATGCACTCCACCACGTTAAACACTATGCTCGCTAATTTTGAATCCTAAATTTAATTGGAGGAACCTACTAGAGAACGTAATTTATCTTTATGATCGCTTTCAACCTTTGAGGTGTATTTGTTTACTTTGTAATAGAGTCGATCGGTGCTTTCATGGAATGATTTAAGTTTTGATTCACGATAATCTTGCTCATATTATTGTTAAATGTTTAGAATCCCTTTTATGGTTAAATATTCAAAGGAGACTCTATCGAAATTTAGAGTCAAATCTTAGCTTAGTTTTTGTGTTATGATGATTTTAGTAGCATTCTAGGCTCAAGTCGGGCTGAGGTGTTACATTTCATCCCAACTGATCTTGTTTGCTAAAGCATAGGCTCTCAACATATCCTCTAGGATTTGATTTACTATTTCTGTTTGTTCATCTGTCCGCGGATGGTAAGTACTAAAATTCATATTAGTGCCCAAAATACTATGTAGTTTCTGCTAGAATCTTGAGATGAACTGGGTTCCTCGATCCGACACGATCTTTTTTGGTACACAATGTACACATATTATCTTTTCCATATACAATTCTACAAGTCTGTCTTCCGAGTATGTAGTCTTGACTATGATAAAGTGTGCAACTTTTGTTAGATGATCTACAACAATCAAGATGGAATCATATCCCGTTCTTGTTCTCAGCAGACCTGTGATAAAATTCATGCCAATTTCCTCCCATTTCCATTCAGGTACCTTTAAAGGTTGCAAGAATCCAGCAGGTCTCTGATGTTCAGCTTTAACTCGCTGGCAAACATCACAATATGCTACGTATTCAGCAATCTCACGCTTCATGCTAGGCTACCAATATAACTACTTGAGATCTTGATACATATTACTGCTTCTAGGGTGAATGGAATATAAGGTTTCATGTGCTTCCTTGAGTATCAACTGCTTAAGCTCCTTCTGGTCTTATACGCAAATACACTTCTCAAACAAAATAGTTCCTTGCTCATCTTTTGAAAATCTTAGGGATTTACCTTTCTTCATGTTGCTCTAGATCTCCTTGGTATTGGCGTCTTCAACCTGAGCTTTCCTGATCTGATTTTGTAGGGTAGGTTGTACTTTCAAAGCGGCTAAGTATCCTTCTTCAACCAATTCAAGCTTGAGCTTTTGAAACTCTTCACGTAGTACTGGCTGACTATCCTTGATCATCAGAGTATTGCACTAGATCTTTCTACTCAAAGTATCAGCTACTACATTAGCTTTGCCTGGATGATAATGGATTCCAATATTGTAATCTTTAATCAACTCCAACCATCTTCTCTGCCTCATATTGAGATCAGTTTGAGTGAAAATGTACTTCAAGCTCTTATGGCTAGTGTAAACTTCACAACGATTACCAATGAGATAATGACGCCATATCTTCAGAGCATACACTACGACAGCCAATTCTAAGGCATAAGTAGGGTAGTTCGCCTAATGAGGCCTCAATTGTCGCGAAGCATACACTACTACCTTCCTTTCTTGCATCAAGACACATCTGAGACGTTGTCGTGATGCATCACAGAAAATCTCAAAATCAACACTGGAGCGTGGTCAAACGCTTCTTCAATTCTTCAAAACTCTGCTCATGTTCTGGCGTCCAAGAAAATTTCTTCTCCTTCTTCAGTAGCTGAGTGAGAGGTCTTGCTATCTTGGAGAATCCTTCTATGAACCGACGATAATATCCCACCATTCCAAGGAAACTTTTGATCTGAGGTACTGTCTTAGGCGACTCCCAGTTGAGCACATCGTTGACTTTGCTAGGGTTGACAGCGACTCCTTTTGCAGACATGACATGTCCCAAGAAGGTGACTTCCTTCATCCAAAACTCATATTTTCTGAATTTGGCATAGAGTTGATTATCTCTAAGCCTCTATAGGACCAAGCGTAGATGCTCCTCGTGTTCTTTCTCACTCTTGGAATATACTAGAATATCGTCAATGAAGACAACGACAAATTTATCTAAATTATCCATGAATACTTTATTCATCAAGTTCATAGAGTAGGCAGGAGCATTGGTCAATCCAAAAGACATGACCGTGTACTCATACAGTTCATACCAGGTTGAAAAAGTTGTCTTGGGAATATCCTCCTGATGAATTTTCAGCTAATGATAACCTAATCTCAAATCTATTTTTGAGAACACTCTAGCTCCCTTCGATTGGTTAAACAAATCATCAATCCTAGGAAGACAGTACTTGTTCTTGATGGTGACTTCATTGAGTGAGCGACAATCTACGCACATTCGCTTGGTACTATCCTTCTTTTCAACAAATATCACTAGGGCTCCCCACGGTGAAGAACTTGGTCGGACAAAATGTTTATCCCGTAGCTCCTTGATCTGCTTCTTCATATCAGCTGAGGGTGGGTCTGGCGTTGTCGAGAACCAAGCGGCACACGACGCTAGCGCGGTCGGGAGCTGAGGGCTGGGGTGGTGTGACCGGCTCGGGACAAAGCAAAGAGCAGAGGAGAGGAGGTAAGGTGAAAGAAGAAAGAAAGAAAAGAAAATTAAAGAAAGAAAAGGACTAGGGAAAATAAAAAGAAATCCGAACTTTCAAAAAATAAAATAAATAGAGAGAAAATCCAAGAAAATTTTGTAAAATTCCTTGGAACCTAAAGAACTTGAATAAAACAAATTTGAATTTGATTGAAGTTTCTTTTAATCATTTTAAAATGTTTTCATTTATGAAACTTTAATTTAAACTTTAATTAATTCAATAAAATTCAAATGGTTCCTTTTATTTTAAATGCTTCAAAAAGACTCTAAAATTGGGATGTTACATTTACTTATCATATTTTCGGTTTTTAACTTGTTATTTTGCTGTACTGAACGATCTAAAACTAGGAGATGTACGCGTTGGTGAGCTCCGTGCGTGGCACGATGATTGGGGAGCGTGTCGTCCTGACGGGGCACAACCTCAGAAACACCATGGGCTGGATCATAGAGAAGGCGAGGCGATGCATCGAGCTTACGTCGTGCTAGAGGCCGAGGACGTGCATGACCCAACAGTGCGTGGATGGGTGGAGAGCCATAGTGTGTCACGCCCTACGGCTCCTCACCCAGACGTGTTGGGTAGGTCCTCGTGGTACCGTGCCTGGAGTACCCTGGGACAGTTCGTAGGTACACCTAAAATACTTATGTCTGCTTGTTTATTTTGAACTCCACTATTTACTAACAGCATTTTCTTCTGATAGGTCCTCAGTTCCACAAGCACACGGGTAGGACTACGCGAAGCCATCCACTGCGATGTAGTGACCAGGTATGTCTATCTTTTTTACATGCATAACGTACTATTTGAGCATTTCTATCTTGTTTACATGCATAATGTATTTTTTCACAAGACATACAACCCTTTGGGACGAGGAGCTAGTGTCGTAGGAGGGAGCACAAACCTCACACTATGACTTCGACGACGAGTGGGCGCTACAGCGAGAGGACGGTGGGCCTTCGCACAGTGATAGCACTCCCAGCTAGGTCTCCGTTGGGGCTTCTTAGTTGCACGATACGCTCGGAGCGAGCCAGCTGACGCGACACCCGTGCAAGCTACTCGCGGTGGTAGGGTATCTCGACCGCAAGAGCCTTTGACGTACTCGCATTAGCGCCCGCAGCCGACTCGCCGGACGAGGCTAGGGACTACACATGGGGCACATCCCAAGAGGGCCCGCGAGTAGATGTATCAGTACTGTTATGTAAATACGGTTTTGTGTACAACTTACATTATGCTAGTCTTGTGTTTACGATATTATTTTTTCTTGTTATGTGTACAAGTAACCATATGAGGGAGTCAGCATCGCGACACCCCACACCACTCTACTTCTAGCCTTTTCATACGCGAAATGATCATACCATCATTCCCAAGTCATTCTCTCTCTAATTTTCATTCTGTACTCTCAAATAAATCGGTTCAGCAAATAGACAATTGCATTAGAAAATGACACTTCAATACTTTTGTTATTGTGCCATCGAAGGGGGGCTATTTTTGCTATTGTGGTACCAAAATTGCATTCCATTTATGTTTCGTCAGACCGAAACTCTTAAATTGTTCTGTACTTCATATTTCCTTATCTTTTCAAAAATTATCGGTTGCGCGGACACTTAAAGATATTACCAAAATATAAATATAATATAATTTCAATTTCGACCTCCTGTTCCGGTCACCAATTGAATTGGCGACAAAACTGTTTCATGGCGATAGAGGTACTGTCGCCATTTCAAATGGTAATTGGGCCATGTTGCCATTTGAGCCCATTTTCGTAAAAAAAAAATCAAATATTTTTTTTAATTCTTTATTAAAATAATATTATTTTTAAAAAATCTTCTGTTAGTATTAACGTGTTTCGTGTTGAGTTCTGCCCTACACTGTCTAATATGGTGGCTCACATCCTAGCGTCAAGGGTAGTGATAGGAATTAGAAAAAGTCCAGTTTACTCCCTCGAACTATCAGAAAAGTCTGGTTTACCCCCTAAACTACAAAACCGGTTATTTAACCCCCTGAACTTGTGAAATCCGGTCAAAAGACCCCTTAGGCCGGTTTCGCGTGGCGGTTTTGCACACGTGGCAGTGGTTTTGTCCCAGTCAGCATATATGTGTCCCAATCATCTCCTCACCATCCAAGTCAGCATCCACGTCTTCTTGCTGGTTCTTCCTCTCCCCTATTTCCTCTCATCTCCTCACCTCCCCTTTCTACCTCATCTTTCCCTTCTCCATGGAGCTCCTTGGCTGAAGCCTCCGCCGCCCCGCCTGCTCCTAGCGCCGCCACTAGGCCCGCCGCCGCTCTCCTGGTGCTCTTAGCCCGCGCCGCCCTTTGCTCGGCTACCAAGTGCCGCCCTAGCTCGGCTCGACCGGTGGCCGCTGCCTCCTCCTATCTCCTGCTCGACTCCTCCCTCTCCAACGTGGACACCAACATCCCTCCCGCCGGTAGCCGCCTTCTTCCCTCCCTGTGCGGCCTCCTCCCCACTCCACCTTGGTCTCCCTCTGCCGCCTCCTTCCCCCTCCGTCGCCTCCTCCCCCACCACCCGACTCCTCCTAGATCTGGCCAGATCTGTGTCGGTAGCGCCCAGATCTGGCTGGATTTGAGATGTTGCCGCCGTGGTGGCCATGGGGCTGCGATGGAAAGGCGATTGGTGTGCGACGGTGGGCGGTGGAGCGACGGGTGGATGCACGCGGCATCAGCGACTATGCGGCGGCGGTCGGTGGACATGGTGGGCCGGCTCTCGGCAGGGCGCCGCCGCCACTCACCTCTACCCCGACACTCGACTTCGCCCGGCCCATGTACGCACACCCCTGGTTCTCCCTTCCGCTTGCATGTCCTGGCTCCCTGCTCCTCCTACGGCCCGACGACGCGGTCGATGTGCGGCCCCGCGACGGTGAGCTTGGCCTACATCGCGCGGATCGAGCGGACAGTGGCCTCGAGTGTTGCAGCGCCACTTGGATCTCCTCGAGGTGGGGCCCCGCGCCCGCGACTTCTCCACGCCCGCCCGCAGCGAGCGCCGCGTCGCCGCTAGCGAGGTGGAGGGCCATAGCGAGACGACAGCCGTGGGGAGAAGTGGCGGCGGGGCTAGGGCGCAGGGTGGCCATGGCGCAGCCTCTCCACCGAATTCGAGGAGCACCAGTTGATTTCTCATGCTAGTTGATTTCCATTTTATGCACATGTATGGTGATGGAGTGGATTGCTGCTGTGGTCAGTTCGGGCCTCGCCCTCGTCGGCCCCGGCGCTATCCGGTCCTCGTCCGTGCCGCCGGCAAGCCCGAGCTTCCCCGTTGTCGGCGCCGTCAGGATCCAGTCGTCACCTGCGACTCACCGCCTACAGCACTTGTCCCTACACCTCGCCGTTGACAGCACTTGATGTATACTACATGTATATGTGGCTTGTATACTGTATTGTACATGGCTTGTATACTGTATTGTATATGTGTATGTGGCTTATATACTGTATTGTACATGTGTATGTGGCTTGTATACTATATTGTACTTGGATGCTGACTTGGGTGACAAACACCTGCTGACTTGGACAAAATCGGCCACATGTGCAAAACCACCCACCCAAACCGCCCTGAGGGGTTAAGTGACCGGTTTTCGTAAGTTCAGGTGGTTAAATAACCGGTTTTGTAGTTCAGGAGGTAAACCAGACTTTTCTGATAGTTTGAGGGAGTACACCGGACTTTTTCCATAGGAATTTGAACCACCATGTGTTGTGGTCGGATCAATTCCAAGGCTATGTACTGGATGTGGTTGCTGGCGATTTAGCCATGCACACAGTCTAATGGAATAGCATGGTTCCATCTAAAAATACGAAACAACTCAAATTCGGATAGCTTGAATTCGGATTTGACAGGTCAGATTGTTTAGTCAAGGTCATCAGCCGAGTAGATTTGTGCTTCCGTAGCTGCTCACCATGAAGCCCATTCAGATTGAACTTCTCCCATGTGGGATATTGGGCTTTCGGTACTGGGCCGACCTATCTGACCCATGTCATGTGGGCATGCACGTCCATCACACATTAACACCTAACACTGCAACACACACATAATTGTGTTTCTTTTAGGCTCCGTTTGACAGTAGCTTTTTAAAAGTACTTATTTATTTCTCTTTTTGGATGCGGCAGTTAGTTGAAGGCATTTTTTGAGCTATAACAGCAAAACCTTACTAAAATTAGGCTCCATTTGGCATTGCATAGCTTTCTAAAAGTACTTATTTATTTCTCTTTTCGGATGCGGCAGTTAGCTGAAGGCATCTTTGAATCTATAACAGCAAACCTTTACTAAAATTAGTAAAAAATCCCCTACCTAACTAGATTCCATAGTACAGCAAATCACAGCAACCGCAACCTAACCCTTACACAAAACATAATCGAAGGCAGTGGAGCAAGCTGACGGGGGTAAGTGGCAGCAACAGGGGTGGAGGGGCGATGGTAAGCAAGAGCTGAGGGTGGGGTTTGGGAAGTGGTTGGCTGGGGGAGAATAAGGCGAAGAGAAAAGTGGCACTGTGAAAAAAAAACGTGAAACATTTTCTTAGTCTAAGAAGATGACTGCATCATAGTCGCCCTCGTAAAAGCATTACAGGGATTGTTATTTGTTGGCAGTGACATAAGCCTAAAGTAATGTATAATAATTCTCATCTAGTTTCAATGGAACAAACAATTTAACCCTAATACCTATATACTTTCTGGGTTTTTTTTGAAGTTTTTGGATGTGCCGGTGCATGTCGGGCACCACCTCTAGCTCCGCCTCTATTTGTTGGTTACTTTTCAAAATTCTTTTGGAAATGCAACTATAGCAAGGTCAAATGGGGCTAACCCAGCCAGAATGCCTTTTTTTAACCCTTTTCGAACAAGAAAATTATAGCAAAATGGCAGACTATTGTTGAGCTCGCAAGATTATAGAATTAGAACAATTAGGCCATTTTAACTACCAGTTCTACCTGTCATTAATTTTTATACAACTTTCAAAGACTCAGCTTGTGTGGTGTGTTCTTCCCTTCCAACTCCCAAAAAAAAAAAAACTTCTAACAAGAAGATAGAAAAAAGACTACCTCTCAACAAATAAATTAACTTCTAACAGACTCCTTATTCTAATATTGATAGAAAAAAAGACTACCTCTCAACAAATAAATTAACTTCTAACAGACTCCTTATTCTAATATCCCCCGTCTCGACACCACCGAATAAGGCTGCAGTAGACTCTGCCGTGATTGGGTCATCCTCTTCATTGTCGTCGAGTGAGGCTGCCTCACAGTATTGGCGATGAAGGGTAGATGTGGCAACAGGCCTGAGGAGACGACAGAGATTGAGCATGGCGACGGAAGTGCGATGTGGGCAACTCCCGGCGAAACTGATGGTAGAGTATAGGCCAAGCACAACGACAGAGTCATGATGTCAGTCTAGGTGAAGCTCAACTAGGAGTCGTCTCGGAGCCGAGGGTGTGGCACAAGCTGAGCTCAACGACACCGGCTCGATGTACTAGGTTAATATGATATAGTCTTTATCCGTAGATACTCATGGACATTGAACTAGTTTAATAAATAGTAAAGTACACTACATTTAATTTTGAATTGTACATTTCATTTCCTAAGATATTTCAATTGTGCCTCGCTTTTTCAATAAAATTAGGTACCATTTCTTTCAAAATAGTGGAGTTTTATATGATTTATCTTCCACTAGTTGAATGCCCGTGCTTTACTATGGGTAAAAAAATAGGTAACACCTCAGCACGTCGAGCCGCCTTTGTTGTGCTTGATCTGCGCCACACCCTCGGTTCTACCACAGGCACACAGCGCTCAGCCAAGCTCCACCCTAGCCCATGTTGCGCCTTCGCCGTTGTGCTCATCCTATAGTTCGTGCGCCTTCAGCTCCACCGCTGTGCCCGATCGAGCTCTATCGTAGCCTGCTTCATGCTCTCCACCACCATGCCTAGCCAGCTTGAGGTGCACCATCAGCCTTGTTGGCACGCCCAGTAGGTGTTTCTGTCCTCGTGTCAATAGATTTGTTCTAAAAATAAGTAACACCATATATAAATAATAAGTCAACTGTTTTTTTAACACAGAAAAAGAAGAGGGCATGGCATTTAATCGTATGACATTGTTGCCGTAGCTTGTTTCATTATATTGTCCATGGACTTCAATACAACATGGAGCTCCATTATAACATCCCAATTTTCAAGTCTTTTAAAAATTTTTAAAATAAAAATAATCATTTGGTTTTATGGAATTGCTAAATCTTAACTTGGAAATTTTTTAAATTGAAAGCAATTTAATATGAATTAATCGAACTTCAACTAATTCAATATTTTGGTTTATTTTGAGTTTATTAGAGTTCGCTGGTTTTTAAAATCTCAATTCTCTATTGTTCCGATTCCCCTCGGCCCATCTCTTTTTCTCTCCCCGCGTGCCAACCCGGACCACCCTCTCGGTGTCGACCAGCCTCTCGGTTTCAACCAACCTCTCGATGCTGACCACCCTCTCAGTTTCGACCAGCCTCTAGGTTTTGACCACCCTCTCGGTGTCGACCACCCTCTCGGTTTCGACCACCCTCTTTGTGTCGACCACCCTCTCAGTTTCGACCACCCTCGCCTCGGTGCGTTTTTTCTCCCTCTGTTTCCTCAGCGACATGTGCATTAAATGTCGTCATCTCCGCAACGATGTACGCATTAAATGTTGTTGTCTCCGCTGAGCCCCATCGCGCTGCCGCGAATTTTGCCACTCCATCTTGTCGCCTGGTCCTCCTCCTTCCACTATAAATGGAGCACCAAGGAGCCCTTTTGCCTTCCTTTTGTTTTTCCCTCAACTCTCCCTCTCTCGCTCTTGTTGTTGTGGTGTGCCCGAAGCCCCGAGCTCCAAGTTCGAGCCACCGCACTTCCTCTTCTCTTTCATTCCTAGATGACCCTTCATCGCTGTCCTTCTTCTCCTTCGACCATGAGCTTCCCTGCCGCCGTTTGCAGTCCACCTCCTCTAGCCTCTCCCTCGGTCTTGGTGAGCTTCTCGTGCCCTGTTCTCTCAAATCCTTCTTTCGGCCGCGTTGAGCAGTCGAATCCTTCTTTCGACCACGTCACCCTCTTCATTTTGGTACCACCCATTCGCGTCGTCGTCGCACGTAGCGTCGGCAACCTTGGGGACTCCGAACCTCTTTCGACCAGGTAGTTCAACCCCCTTCTGACCAATCGAACCTCTTTGGACTAGGTAGTCAACCTCCTTCCGACCAGTCGAACCTCTTTTGACCAGGTAGTCAACCTCCTTCCGACCAGTCACACACCTCCAATCACCTCCTCCCTTTCCGCTGACCTGAGTTTGCTGTTGGATTGGAGCTGTGGATATCATGGGGATATGCTCATGATCTTTGGATGATGTTACAATTGGCAATGTTGTTAATGGTTTTTCGAACACGCGTTTTCGTCGTAGTTTGGAATGTTGTTAGGTCAAGTTCATGGTTTTCAGTGCATATGTGTTGTATGATGCATGTTTTGACTAACGTGGGTCAAGTTGTGAAGAACTTGTTCCCGGAATCGATTACTTTGTCTATTGTTGTGTAGGTTGCTTGGAGGTCAACGACAAGGATGATCGGGACTAAGCTTGGAGAGCTGAGGTCTATAACGATCGGGGATGCCGGGTGAAGTCAATGGAGTCAAGCATGGCCCAAAAGGGACAAAGGTGACCGAACGGGCAGTTCGGTGCAACGGGTTAGATCAAACGGCGCGGGGGTCGGTGCAAGTGCCATGGTAGTTTCGGTGGGAGCCGGATGGGAGAGACTTGCCGACATGATGAGAGCCGTCGGATCAACCTACACGTGGCGGAGCATGCAACTGCTTCGCGATGATTGGACTCGGTCTTTGAAGAAGGGCCGAGAAGGGGTATTTTGGTAATTTTACCAAATACCGTCTTGGTGACCTTTTGCTAACCCGTGGCGCAAAACGGTGTGTTGAGAAGCGGATTAGGTCAAGAAGAGATGAAGACAGTGCTTTAAAATACGTGCGTGTGTGACCCGTTTGTGTTGGGCCTTAACGGGAGCCCATTAGGGTTACTCTTCTAGAAGCTCTAAGCCTCCACTATAAATAGATGAGGGAGGTGGCTGCACCCCCTTAACCCTTTCATTATTGAAAACCCTAGTTTTGATTTTGTGCTTAGGGAGAAGATAGTTGGAGGTTAGGGTTCTAGAGAGTATGATTTGATTTCGTGCTCATGTATTGAGTCTTTGTCCTTCATTGATGGAGTGGCTGTAAACCAATACCATATCAAATTAATCCAAAGAAAGTTCTCTCAAAGATGAGTTCATTTGCTTTCTTTCTCTCTATTTGATGATTTGAGGTCTTTCTTTGATCCACGAGTTTTTGCTTGGTTTCTTGCCGTGATCTAACTTGCTGTGACATGTGGGAACCCATCTAGGATCATCTTGATCATCAATCACCCATGAGTAAGTTTCTGGTTCATATTTTGCTTTTGGCTCGATTTTTGAACCACCTTTGTTCAAACTGAAAAAGATAGGAACTTTGGCAAAGATCATCACGATCGTCGTATGTAATAGGTTCCTGACATCCTTAGGAAGGTGTGTTTCAAGTTTCGTGGAGTTTGGCCTTACGGTTCAAAAGTTACGTCAATTTTTTGTTTTCGTTTTCAGGCTGTTTACTACTCATTCGTGTGTTTTTACTGTTCACCGCGATACTACCACACTGTTCACGCGGTCATTCTGATTTCCGGTACGACCGGCACAGTTCATCCGATATGACCGGCACTGTTCATCAAGCTGATTTTTGTATTTTGATCGTTTCTTTTAGGGGTTTGAAGGAGATTCAGTACAAGTCTTCTGCTACGCTTTTATATATTGATTTTCATAGTTTTCATAGCTATTGGAGTCAATATCATCTTTTGAATCCGATCAAAGTGAAAAAGAGATTGTGCTCCTATTCACCCCTCCCCCTCTAGTCGCCTTTTCGGTCCAACAAGTGGTATCAGAGCCCGGTTAGTTAATTCTTGATCTTAACCGGTCACTGAACTTGGCGATAGATAAGTACTCCACCAAGCCGCATATCTTCGATGGGCACGACTATGCATATTGGAAGAACCGCATGCGTATCTTTCTTCAGAGCGAAGGACGAGGTGTTTGGGAGGCTGTTCGAGCTCCGCTCATCTTGCCTGAGGTTGCTACGCCGGCTTCTGAAGCCCTATTGGCTAACGACCATAAGGCAAAGAATCTTCTGTATGGTGGGCTTGGTAGATAGGAGTATGATAGGATTTGCATTCTTGAGACCGCACACGAAATTTGGAAAACCCTCGAAACCTATCATGAGGGTTCGGCCCAAATCAAGCAAGTGCGTCAGACGATCTATAAAAGAGAATATAACAAATTCGAGATGCGTCCTGGAGAGAGCATCGATGACATTTTCAGTCGCTTTAACAAAGTGATAAATCAGATGAAGGCTGTTGGTATTGAATATACCCAATCTGAAAATGTCACCCATCTCCTGACTGCAATCAACACCAGGGAGTGGGAGATAAAGGCTACCGCCATTCAGGAAAACGTCAACTTCTCTGATCTGACTTTGGAGTTGCTCTATAGCAAGCTCAAGACTCATGAGATCCAGAGGGGTGATCATTCCAAGAAGGATAACATGGCTTTGGTAGCAGACCCGCTCAAGAGAGCTTTTGATGGGTCGTTTGAGTCTTCTTCTGGAATTTCTCTTGCTTCTTTATCTGCAATCCAAGAAGAGGATCTTGAAAATATTCCTAATCCTGAGATGACAATCCTAATTAAAAAGTTCACATGGGCCTACAACAATATGAAAAATAAAAAGAGAGGCGATCCTGTGACTTGTTTTTGAGTGTGGTGAGCTAAATCACATCCGGGCAAATTGCCCTAAGCTGAAAGGGAATAGTAACCACAAGGATGAAAAGCCAGCTTGGAAGAAGTCTCAAGGACGTAAGTCCAAGTTTGATGAAGGCAAGCTCAGGAAGGCTGCTCACCGGGTACTTGCCGCTCTTGGAGATCGATCCATGAGTGATGTGGACTCCGGGAGTGAGGAGGACAAGGAGGAGGAGCTCCCTCGAGACAAGAAGGGAAAGGCCAAGAACTTCACCGGCATGTGCTTCATGGCTGACTCTGACGACATCGATGACAACAATGAGGTATCTCCCTCCTATGATGTTCTCTTTGCTAGATGCGAAACTGTCTATGAGCAAATGCTAGGTCAGGATAAAGCCTTAAAATTCATCATGACTAGGAATGAGGAGTTAGAGTCACAAGTAGATAATCTCAAATTAGAACTTGTGAATGTTAAAGTCTTGAATTCGATGAATGTTCATCCTGTCATGCTTTACATTCTGAACTAGCTAAACTGCAATTTGCTCATGATATTGTTTTGCAACAACTTGAAAATGCTAGGACTGAGCTAGTTGAAGTTAGATCTGCTCCTTGTGAAAAATGCTTAGAGTCTAGCAAGTTGGTTGTTTCTGATGTGGTTGAATCTAGCTTTTGGTCTGTCTGTTTAGAACATGAACGTGAAGTACATGATGTTGTAGAAGCAGCTAGAGCTAAATATGTCAAGCTTAAGGACAGTATTGATTCTTGTACTTGTGCTTCATGTGAAGCTATTAAGCTTGAAGTTGCTCTTTATAAGAAAAGGCTTAACGCTAAAACTTGTGATTCATGTGTTAACTTTGAAAAAGAAACTGCTTACCTTAAGGATACTTTAGAAAAAAAAAATTCTAATGGTAAGAAACAGTTAAACATGATTCTTGACAAGTCAAAAACACCTTATAAGAAGCAAGGGTTAGGATACAACTTTGCCAAGGATAAATCTAATGATATTCAAATCTTGAAAAATGGCTTAGTTGAATTCGATACTCAACCTGCAAAGATCATTTTCAAATCTACAGGTTTTGCCCAACCATCTGTTCAGTCAAAAGGTGCTTCTCTCAGTGGTACCAAGTACCATTGCACCTATTGCAAGAAGGATGGGCATTTGGTTGAGTTCTATTGGCGTAGGTTGAAAAATGCTAGGAGAAGTCTTGCTAGAATGTCATCTCATCAACCTAGAGCTTTTATGAGAAATGATCATTTAGAGAAAAAGAAACATGGACTAGGATTTGTTTCACATGCTAATCATCATCATGCTCATAGACAGGATAACTCTCATGTTAGAGTAACCATTGCTCATAACAAAACCTCAAATAGAATCAATGATAGCATTTCTGCTTTGCATACTACTCGCAGACGTGTGTCTCAGTACTAGGTTCCCAAGTCTTGTTTAACTAACCCCAGTATTGAGACACATCGTTCTTCTGTGCCTTGATTTTCATGATCGCCGCGGAAGGAAGGACATGTGGTTCGTCGACTCCGGCTGTTCACGCCACATGACCGGAGACTCAAAATGGTTCACCTCCTTCACGCGGTCAACAGGTGATGTCTTCATCACCTTTGGAGACAATACTCAAAGGCGGATTGAAGGAACGAGATCAATCAGGGTGAACGACAATTTCATCCTAAAGGACGTCGCCCTTATGGACAAGCTCAGGTTTAACTTACTCTCTGTCTCACAACTTCTTGATGATGGCTATGAGACTATATTTAAGAAAAATGCTTGTCGGGTGCTTGATTCAACTGGTGAGCTCGTTTTTGGGATTTATAGAGCTGCTAGGATCTTTGGAGCTAATTTTTTTGAATCTCTTGCTGGTTCTCTTAAATGTTTGATTACACCTTCTTCTGAGTTCTGGCTTTGGCACTGACATTTGGAGCACATTGGTTTTGATCATCTGACGCGAGTTAGCAACCTTGATCTCATGAGAGGTTTGCCCAAACTCAAAGCCGTCAAGGATGCTGTATGTGCGCCCTGTAGGCATGGCAAGCAAGTTACCGCCTCACACCATTCAGTGACTATGGTCAAGACCGATGCATCGACGCTTGCTTCATATGGATACTGTTGGTCCTGCTAGGGTTCGGTCAATCGGTGGCAAATGGTACATTCTTGTCATAGTTGATGATTTTTCGAGATACACTTGGGTGTTCTTTCTTGCTTCGAAGAATAAAGCTTTTGGTCATTATCATGATCTTGTTCTTCGTTTGGCCTCTGAACTTCCTGATGCCTTGAGAGCGATTCGTAGGGACAATGGCACGGAGTTTTAGAATGCTTCTTTTGCTTCTTTTTGTGCTAAGCACGGAATTGAGCATCAGTTCTCTTCTCCACACGTCCCTCAACAAAATAGCGTTGTGGAAAGGAAGAACAGAACCTTAGTCGAGATGGCTAGGACAATGCTAGATGAGTATAGCACTCCGACGAGGTTTTGGGCCGAAGCTATTGCTACAGCTTGCCATATTTCTAACTGTGTCTTCTTGAGACCATCTTTGGGCAAGACTTCATATGAGCTTCGATTTGGTAAAAACCGCTCTGTTTCCTACTTTCGATTTGTTCATCAAGTTGATTTTTGTATTTTGATCGTTTCTTTTGGGGGGTTTGAAGGAGATTCAGTACAAATCTTCCGCTACGCTTTTATATATTGATTTTCATAGTTTTCATAGCTATTGGAGTCAATATCATCTTTTGAATCCGATCAAAGTGAAAAAGAGATCGTGCTCCTATTCACCCTCCCCCTCTAGTCGCCTTTTCAGTCCAACAGGAGCATCCCAAATGACAATTGATGATAGTGTAAGGGTCAACTCGATGCCACAGGGCGGCTAGAGGAGTTGAAGCGATGTTGTTTCAAATGTTGGAACAATTAAGTTTTGATGCTGTGGATATCATGGGGAAATGTGCACGATCTTAGGATGATGTAACAATTGGCAATGGTGTTGAGGGTTTGTCGAAACACGAGTTTTCAGCAAAGTTCAGATGCTGTCAGGTCTCAGGCGGTCAGACCGGCTTTTGTGTGGTGGTCAAACCGCCGTTGCTCTGGTGGTCAGACCAGCCGTTGGTCGACGGTCTGACCGGCCATTTATTTTCTAAGAATTTGGAGTTAGGCCAAAAATAGAGGGTGTAGGCAAGAGAGGAGATTCTACTACACTTGGTCTCATATTTTTTTGAGTCTCCAAACAAAAGTTCTATTGGTTTTAAAATTCCAGTAGGTTTTTCCAGGGTGCGGTCAGACCGGCATTGTAACTGCGGTCTGACCAGCTGTGTGTTGTTTCGTCGACCTTCGTGGCAGCGATGTTTGCTTGTTTGGTCAAGTTCAAAAGTTTCAGTGCATATGTGTTGCATATTGCATGCTTTGAGCTAACGTGGGTCAAGTTGTGAAGAACTTGTTCCCAGAGACGATTTCTTTGTCTATTGCTGTGCAGGTGGCTTGTAGGTCAACGATGGTCAACGGCGAGGAGGATCGGGACTAAACTTGGAGAGCTGAGGTCCAGAATGATCATGGATGCCGGGTGAGGTCAAGTGACTCAAGCGTGGCGCAGAATGGACGGGGATGATCGAACGGGCAGTTCGATGCAGCTGATTGGATCAAGCAGCGCGGGGGTCGGTGCAAGTGCCTTGGTGGTTCTGGTGGAATCCAGACGGGAGAGACTTGCCGACATGATGAGAGCCGTTGATCAACCTACACGTGGCGGAGCTGACGATTGCTTCACTAAGATTGGACTTGGTCTTTTGGAGAAAGATCGAGAAGGAGTATTTTGGTAATTTCACCAAATACCGTCTTGGTGACTTTTGGCTAAACCGCGGCGCGGGTCGGCGCATGGTGAAGCGGTTTAGGTCAATCGAAGATGAAGACGGCGCTTTGAGATGCGTGCGTGTGTTAACCCATTTGTGTGTTAGGGTTTAATGGGTGCCCTAATGGAATATTCTCTAGATGCTAGCCTCCACTATAAACAGGGCTAAGTGCTGGTTGCACTTAGAATCCTTTGGCCATTTGTAACCCTATTTGTGTGTTTTAGGGTTTTGAGGAGAAGAGAGGAGAGGCTAGGGTTTCTAGGGTTTGGATTGAGTGTGTGCTCATGTGTTGAGCTTTATCCTCCATGTTGGAGTGGTTGTAAAACATCCATCTATCTCAAATCAATCCAAGCATCACTTCTTGAGATGAGTCTCTTTGTGTTCATCCTCTGTATTTGATGATTTTGGGGCTTTCTTTGATCCACGAGTTTTTGCTTGGTTTCTTCTCTTGATCTAGCTTGCTATGACATGTGGAGACCCATCTAGGATCATCTTGATCATCAATCACCCACGAGCAAGTCTTTATATCATATTTCGATTTTGACTCGGTTTTGGAGCTCTCTTCGTTCAAACTGAAAAATATAGGAACCTTGGCATGGATCTCTGTGATCTTTGATTGGAATTGGTTTCTAATATCTTTAAGAAGGTATGGTTCAAATTTCGTGGAGTTTGGCCTTACGGATCAAAAGGTAGACCAATTTTCGTTTTGGAACCCGAGCTGATTTTCCTGTTCATCGTGCCTGAGGTTAGTCCGCACTTTTGCCTGAGGTCAGTTCGGCGTGAGGTTAGTCCGCACTTTTGCCTGAGGTCAGTCCGGCCTGAGGTCTGCCCACACTTTTGCCTGAGGTCAGTCCGGCTATCTGGTTTAGAGTTTTTTGATCTCTAATTTTGGTCTTTTGTTTAGGGTTTTGATTTGGGTTCAACACAAGTCCTCTGCGGTACTTGTATGTTGATCTTTATAGCTTCTATAGCTATTGGAGTGATATTTGTGTTGAATCTAATCAAGGTGAAAAATTGAGCGTGCTCCTATTCAACCCCCCCCCCTCTAGTCGCCATCCCAGTCCTACAAGTGGTATCAGAGCAAGATTTGCTCTTTTGTGATCTTAACCGATCTTTGAGCATGGCGACTTGTATGAAGACTTCTGAGCGTTTCTTTGCTTTCTTTCGTGGTTATTTTGCTATTAATGTCCATCGTGACGAGACGCTTGAACATACGATACTTATGTTGTCGGTTGAGGAAAGATTCTCCTGCGATATTTGTGGCGATCTCTTTCGTTTTGATTGTCCTAGTTTCAGAGATGAGATACGCTTGGAGCCCAAGGAAAAGGAGCCCATTGGCATGTGTGCAGCGGCGTTTGAGGATGAACATGATGAAGAGTTTTTCGAGGATAATCATGATGATTCTTCCGAGGACGATCCCCTACTTGAGCTAAGCAAGGTGAACAAAGAAAAACTTATAAATGTCTTGTTGACATATGATCATAAACTGATTGCTCTTAGGAAGAAAATGAAATTGTTAGAAAGAGAGAAGGGTGATTTATCTCATGAGCTCTCCGAATTGAAAACACCCATGTGTGCTTATAATTCCTTACTTGTAGACATGGATAACTTGAATAATTCTTTTGCATGCTTAAGATCTGAAAATGAATTATTAAAATCAAATGCTTATATGCCATGTGATTCTTGTGTTGCCTTACATCATGAGCTTGATAATGCTAAGTTAGAAATAGACAATTTTAGATCTATGACTAGAAATGATTGTGATTCTTGTGTAGGCATGCTTGCTGAATTTGAGAAGTTAAAATTGACTAATTCTATTCACCTTGAGCAATTAGAGAATGCTAGGGCTAAAATTATTGGAATTGAAGCTAGCCCTTGTAGCATGTGCTTAGAATATGAAAAATTGCTTAAGGATGGTTTAGTCTCTTGCAAGAATTGTGCTAGTTTAGATGCTTTGAATTGCATGCTTAATACGAAAGCATCATTAAATTCTTGCACATCTTGCATTGCCTTGAAGAGCGAGGTTGAGTCTTTGAAGAAATTGCGCGATGATATGAGCGCCAAGTTATGTGACTCTTGTATTTGCCTTCATTCCGAGATTGATGTTCTTAAGATTTCTCTTGCCTCTTTGCATTCGGAGTTGGAGCTTCTTGTGCTAAATGTGAGTCATTTGATGTTAGTTTTTGTGCCATCACTTTGGGTAGCTCTTCTTTGGCGAGTGCGACTTCTTGTGACTCTTCTTGTGTTGTCCATGGGATTTCAAAAGACAAGGGTGCTTCTTCCTCAAATGGCACTACATCTTTTAAAGAGAAGTAACATTGCAGCTTTTGTAAGAAAGATGGACACATCTTTGAGTTTTTCTTTCGCCGTATGAAACATGAGCATCGAGTGCGCCGTCGTACCTCTAGGAACACACATAGTTTTTCTCATGGCACGTGTGAGCCTAGTGCCGACACGAGGGCGAGTCATGATATTGGTTCTTCCAGGACTTCTTCTTTGAGCGACATTGGTGCTTCATCCTCTCGGACCATGTCTCCTAGTAGACATTTACACCATTGCTCATTTTGTGGGAAGAATGGACATCGTGTGGATTTCTGTTTTCGGCGTGTAAAATATTTGCGTCGAGCTCATGCTTCTAAGTCTCCTAGTGGGCATAGTCTTTCTCATGACATGCACACTAAAGAGCCGAGCACGATGACTCGCTTTGTTGATGGCTTCTTTGACGCCTTTTCTAGTGGTGTTGGACATCATCGTGGACTTGGCTTCCATGGTTTTGGTTTTGTCCCACGAGCTGCCCCGAGGCAGGATTTCCACCGTTTTCCAAGAGGTGGATCTCGTTTTGTTCATTGAGGTACACACCCACGGCAAGGATGTGTGAATTCCATTGATGCTTCTGTTGGTTCTCATCATGGTGCTTTCAAGCAAGGTCGTCGCCGTTTTCTAGAGATGGATCTTGTTTTTCTCTTCGAGTTGTCCACTCGCGGCGTGCCTTCAAGGTTGATGTTGTATCTTCTTGCATGGACCATCATTCGCATCATGCTAACTCACATAATGGTTCGACTGCCTCTAGTGGTGGCGTGTCCAAGGTTTGGGTTCCCAAGCATTTGCTCTCTAACCCTTCGGGATCTAAGACTTGGACACCTTGCCTTTCTCATGTGTAGGTACCAAGAACACGGGTTGGAGAACATGGACTTATAAGATTTTGATCTTTGGCTTCATTACATGATTGGGACACTTGATGGTTCTCCACCCAATGATGGCCTCCAAGAGGCATGTGCTTTCATGATCGACGTCTACACCTGTTTTGTGAGCAATCTTATACCTTCATGATTATTCATACTTGGCATGTTGTGCCTGTTTTGTGCTCACTTGTACCATATTGGCATGTGTTACTCTTTTGATATCTTTCATCATGCCTTTGCTAATACCTTGCTTATGTATCCATGGGCTAGATTGTTATTCATTATTTTCATGGGTGTGTAAGCTTGGTTTTGTCAACATGAGCTTGTGCTGTCTTGTACCTTTATTATCTTGCTCTTGTTGATTCATGCTTATGTATCCATGTATTAGATTATTGTTCATTACTTCCATGGTTATATGAGCTTGGTTTGTGTCATCAAGAGCTTGTACTATTTTGATACTTTTATTATCTTGCTCTTGTTGATTTTTGCTTTATGTATCCACATGCATACTTGATATCCATGTTAGCATACATTATTCATGATTTGTTCTATAACATATTCTATGCTTACATGGTATTGTGCCTTATTGTTAATTGTGAATACATGAGCTTTGCCATAGCTTCACTAGCATGCTTTACCCTTGACTGGATATATGTTGTGTGATATGCTATGTGCTTGCTTGTTTGCTCCTATGCCTTATTTTGGTTTAAGGATAGTTTGAGCTTTGTCATATTTTGGATAGCATGTGTTGTGATTTATTTGTCTATCTTCATGCTTATGTCCTGAATGGTTGATTATATGCTTTTATGAGCTTTGGATCATTTGCTGCTATCCTTACTAGTCGTGTGTCTTGGTACTGTTTCCCTAGATATTGTCTCACTAACCCAGTACCAAGGCATAGACTTCTTCTGTCTTTTTGTTGTAGTCTTTTCAGTTAAGAAGAAGAACATGTGGATCATGACTCCAACTGTTGGTTCTTCTTCATATATGCATTCGATGTTGGCTATCACTTCTTGGAGATGAAGGAATTTGAGATGAACGAAGCACACCAAGGATCTGCTCAAGTGCTTCGAGATGGGTGACTGCAAGTCGATCGCCACTCCCTTGGCGACATCGACTGTTTTGGATCCAGATGAGGAAGGAGAAGCCGTGGATCAACGCGAGTACTGCAGCATGATCGGCTTCCTCCTCTACCTGACGGCCTTAAGAGCTTCTACTCATTTGACTACGTCTCACTGCCAAGCGGTGCGACTCAGGTTCGAGCCCTTATACCTTACATTTGTGTATGGTACCCCTTTTCTAATTTGCATAGCATCTGGTTCTTGTTAGAGGTTGGGCTTGTTGAGTTCAGGGTAGATAGAAGGCTCTGTTCTAGCATGTGTCCTTTCTAGATACTCTTCTTATCTCATGTTTTTCTAGGATGCACTCTTCTCACAGTCTAGGTCGAGCTTGTCTCCCATTCACTAGACTTAGCAGGTTTTGAGCTGCCTGTTAGCTTTTTAGTGTTGGTGTTTCGCTCCCTAGCTTTTTGAGCTGTTTTCCCTAGAGATCTTGTGGAGTAGAAGTCTTTGTGCTAGTTTTTGGAGTCCAAGGCTCTTTTGGCAAGTCTCATCACCAAGCCTTTTGGACCCAACAAGGTTTGCTACCCTGAGATACAAGTTAGGGATAATTTATCCCTATGGGTTGGTTTGAGGGGGAGTTGGTTCTTTTCTGAACTTTCCTTGTTCATTTGAATCTTTTGTGGATCTTTTTGATATCTTCTTCAAGTGGTATCTTCTTCGGATCCTTTTGATTCTTTTAGGCTTTTAAGTCTTTCGTGTATCTCATTGTATCATATTGCATTCTTATGAAAATCACAAAAAGATGCATTGTAATATGAGCTTTTCCGCTTCTATCTTTTAATTGATGAAGCTTTGCTTATTATCCTCTTAAGCTTAGTATTTTAATTCTTGCTCAAGATCGTGTCTAGTTCTTTGACTTGCTAGAATTATCATGCTTTTACATGTGTAGCAAAGTCTTTGCTAACTGAGCTGGAACTTTTAAACAACTTGAACTGTTAATTGCAATCTATGGATCTTTTAGTTAGTTACACAATTAGTAATCCTTTTGTGACATTGGCCCTGTCAGAATTGCTTTGTTAGATCTTGAATCTAGGATTGAGCATTTTTGGAGCTTCTTGTTCTTTTAAGAATCTAAAAGTGCTCTTGTGAACAATGAAAAATGATCTCTTTTTGTGTGAAAAAAAACTGATCTCACCAATTCTTTCTCATGAGACGGCTTGCCATTGCACTAGGCATGAACTCAGGGGGAGTTTTGGATGACCTAAACCACTCTTTAAGCTTTTTTGCTTGGGATGGTCGCGGCAAAGCTTGAGATCTAGCACATGGCTAAGAAAACAAATTATCAAAATTGGTTGAAGCTTAGGAAGAGATTGTAGATGGCTCCTAGTCTAGGATCTTCTTTACTAAGATAGATCTTTTATCAACTTGAAATAAAAAAAATTGTTGTGAAAATTGGGCTTTTGAGATAATTTGAACAAAACGATTCAATTCAGAACTTTTTATCTCTAAAATGGTGTTTGCTAGCTTCTTGATCTCACAATGACATCCTAACATGACCATTATCACTTTAGGATATCTGTTGTTGAACTTGCTAATTTTGAAGCATTGCTTAATTTAATCCAACAACAAGTGGTATTTTGAGCTCTCTAGCCTAGCTTTGCTATATATGTCTTAACATGATTTTGCTAGCTGTGTCAAGCTTGATATGTCTTAAGTGATAATAGAAATGCTAGCCTGTTTTTTTGGGTAATCTCCAAAGCTTCTTTTACTAAAACTTGAAAAAAAATAAAAAAATAAAGTCACTACATTGCATTTCCTGCATGCTCTTTCTTATGCTTCTTCCTCATTTCTGCATTTGTCATCTTTGGATGAGAGGAAGGCGTGATTCCTTGATAAATCCATTGTCAAAGGGGGAGAAGATATAGCAAAAATGTTAAAAAAAAAGAGCTTTTTGATTGTAGGGAGAGAAGAAATGTTTTTTTGGAGAAAAAGGAGAAAAATGAAAATTTTCTTGAAAAATGATGATCATAGTGAGGGGGAGCATTTAATTTGCAATTCTTTTGATCTTATTGTCATTTCTGAATTTGAATTGCAATTCTTTGAGACTCACAATGATCAAAGGTCAAATAGAACAATTGTTCTTTTATATGGACCTTAAGTGATATTTTTGTCACTTCTTTGGAAATTGAAGCTTTTATACTTTCTTTTGCCTTATCTCACTTGTCTATGCTATTCTTAAACCAGCTTGGTCATTTCCATTGCTTTCTCTTGCCCATGGACCAAGTTGTGCCTTTGTGCGAAAACTACGAGTTTTTTTCGTTTTCAAACCTCATACTTACATTTTCTGAGAAATTGCCAATGTGTTCATCAAGGGGGAGATTGTGGATATCATGGAGATATGTGCACGATCTTAGGATGATGTAACATTTGACAATGGTGTTGAGGGTTTGTCGAAACGCGAGTTTTCAGCAAAGTTCAGATGCTGTCAGGTCTCAGGCGGTCAGACCGGCTTTTGTGCAACGGTCAAACCGCCGTTGCTCTGGCGGTCAGACCAACCGTTGGTCGACGGTCTGACCGGCCATTTATTTTCTAAGAATTTGGAGCTAGGCCAAAAATAGAGGGTGTAGGCAAGAGAGGAGATTCTACTACACTTGGTCTCATATTTTTTGGAGTCTCCAGATAAAAGTTCTATTGGTTTTAAAATTCCAGTAGGTTTTTCCAGGGTGCGGTCAGACCGGCGTTCATTGGGAGGCCAGACCAGGGTTGGGCGGTCAGACCGGCATTGTAACTGCGGTATGACTGGCTGTGTGTTGTTTCGTCGACCTTCGTGGCAGCGATGTTTGCTTGTTAGGTCAAGTTCAAAAGTTTCAGTGCATATGTGTTACATATTGCATGTTTTGAGCTAACGTGAGTCAAGTTATGAAGAACTTGTTCCCGGAGACGATTTCTTTGTCTATTGCTGTGCAGGTGGCTTGTAGGTCAACGACGGTCAACGGCGAGGAGGATCGGGACTAAGCTTGGAGAGCTGAGGTCCAGAACGATCATGGATGCCGAGTGAGGTCAAGTGACTCAAGTGTGGCGCAGAATGGACGAGGATGATCGAACGGGCAGTTCGATGCAGCTGGTTGGATCAAGCGGCGCGGGGGTCGGTGCAAGTGCCTTGGTGGTTCCGGTGGAATTCGGACAGGAGAGCCTTGTCGACATGATGAGAGCCGTTGATCAACCTACATGTGGCGGAGATGGTGATTGCTTCACTAGGATTGGACTTGGTCTTTTGGAGAAAGATCGAGAAGGAGTATTTTGGTAATTTCACCAAATACCACCTTGGTGGCCTTTGGCTAAACCGCGACGCGGGTCGACGCATGGTGAAGCGGTTTAGGTCAATCAAAGATGAAGACGACGCTTTGAGATACGTGCGTGTGTTAACCCATTTGTGTGTTAGGGTTTAATAGGTGCCCTAATGGAATATTCTCTAGATGCTAGCCTCCACTATAAATAGGACTAAGTGCTGGTTGCACTTAGAATCCTTTGGCCATTTGTAACCCTATTTGTGTGTTTTAAGGTTTTGAGGAGAAGAGAGGAGAGACTAGGGTTTCTAGGGTTTGGATTGAGTGTGTGCTCATGTGTTGAGGTTTATCCTCCATGTTGGAGTGGTTGTAAAACATCCATCTATCTCAAATCAATCCAAGCATCACTTCTTGAGATAAGTCTATATGTTCATCCTCTCTATTTGATGATTTTGGGGCTTTTTTTGATCTGCGAATTTTTGCTTGGTTTCTTCTCTTGATCTAGCTTGCTATGACATATGAGAACCCATCTAGGATCATCTTGATCATCAATCACCCACGAGCAAATCTTTAGATCATATTTCGATTTTGACTCGGTTTTGGAGCTCTCTTCGTTCAAACTGAAAAAGATAGGAACTTTGGCATGGATCTCTATGATCTTTGATTGGAATAGGTTCCTAATATCTTTAAGAAGGTGTGGTTCAAATTTTGTGGAGTTTGGCCTTACGGATCAAAAGTTAGACCGATTTTCGTTTTGGAACCCGAGCTGATTTTCCTGTTCATTGTGCCTGAGGTTAGTCCGCACTTTTGCCTGAGGTCAGTTCGGCCTGTGGTTAGTCCGCACTTTTGCCTGAGGTCAGTCCGCACTTTTGCCTGAGGTCAGTCCGACCATCTGGTTTAGAGTTTTTTGATCTCTAATTTTGGTATTTTGTTTGGGGTTTTGATTTGGGTTCAACACAAGTCCTCTACGGTACTTGTATGTTGATCTTCATAGCTTCTATAGCTATTGGAGTGATACTTGTATTGAACCTAATCAAGGTGAAAAATTGAGCGTACTCCTATTAACCCCCCTCTAGTCGCCTTCCTAGTCCTACAGATGCTACAACAATTCTTTCTTAATGTTGCAGCAACACACTTTTAGAATAATGTTGCAGGGTGTTAAGTGATTTTCATTGTTGCAACAACGTTTAATTTTTATTACAATAGGTTTTTGTATTTGTTGCCCTAATAGTCCTCATTCGTTGCAAATTTTTGTTGCATCAAGTTCAATTCGTTTTTTGTTTTTGCCGTTTGGATTCTTTATTTGTTGTACCTGTTTTTTATTTTTATTGCAGTAGAGATGTTTATTTGTTGCACCAAGGAATCCATACTCGTTGCATCGAGTTGGGAATTTGTTGCACCAACAAAACTTTTTTTTGCGCCCTGAGAGAGAATGTTGCAATATTGCAAAACAATGTAGCATCAGATGAAAATTTGTTACGATCTTACTAAATAATTGTTACACTTCATCGATTTTTGTTGCGTCGATCGGATGGCTCGGATCGAATCTTTCAAGTTAGATTCGACGATGGAGAGAAACGTACGATGAGAAAGCTCACATGGTACATTCGTACGCTAGTCGCTCCCTAAAGATAAATATGCTACTGTGGCATATTATAATGGTGTTATCATGCCACGTCAATATTTTTTTTGGAAAAAGTAACGATAATTCACTTGTGTTGAGTGTGACCCAATTGAAAGAAGTTTAATCCTTCAAGGAACACATTTGAGACAAGATGGGACTACACAAATATTTAAGGACATTTTTTCTTCTCTCCACAAAGAATGAAGAAAACAGATGTTGTATGTTCAAGCCTTCAAGGGGCTTTTAACTCTCTCGTCATGAGTAGGCACCCAATTTAATAACCAACCAAAAATCAGGTACTATCTGTCTGACAGCAACTTATCGATAAAAGCCTCTGTTTGACACAACTGTGGATTACAAACATTCTGTTCTAGCATCTCTTCTACAAGTTACAAAAACTGTATTGAACTCTTTTTTTTTTATGTGTGATCTAGGAGTAAAACACACCTAGAGTGATCTCCCACAAGTCTATCCTGAACATTTTCCTATTGTGATCTAGGAGTACCTTGGAGCACTTCCATGAATGAAATAGAAGGAAATGCAACAATATGCACAATATCTCCTCTTGGAAGGAAATATAGCACCAAGTAGACAATTGCGCAAAGCACCGAACTGCACATCAAATGCAAGCAGGTTACATTGTCAGCAAACATTTCTTGCCTTTTCATTTTAGGAAACCATGACGACACTACTGTAAGCCAATCTCTAGATTAACTGAAGAGGATCTCTCTTTTTAATTTTTCTTTTTTGGAATGCGTAAGTGCAGTACAACTCCAAGATAAACAAATCTGCAAACATATAACAGAAGTACAGAACATCAGAAACAATTATGGAAGCCAAACAAAATCATTTCAGCAACACATAAAAAATTAAAAAGGAAACTATGAGCCATGTGGTTCATTAAACAAATTCATTTCGTCAACACATAAAAAAATAAATAAAAAGAAAACCATGAGCCATGCGGTTCAAAATGCTGATATTCTAATACAATTTCCACATATAGAAACAGACCACAGAATTTCCTGACTTAATATTACTTTACAAGTCGAAGAGGAGCAAAAGCAATCAAAATGAAAAGGCAACAGTAGCTAGTACAATGACCGCAATACTGCAATAGTGGTTATTGGGCCCCTTCAAACTGGTCACACGAAATAATTCCTCACAAAGAGACCACAAAGACAGCTTTATATAAGTACCCATCGATGATTTTACTCAGTTTGAGGTTGTTTCTGAAGGGTGAGAAGAATTGGCTATTTTAAGTAGTGGCATACGTGAGATAAAAATAGAGGAAGTGCTAGTTTTTTTTGAGTAAATACAGTAGGAGAAGCTCTGACTGTGTATATTAAAAGTAAACCGAATTACAAAAAGTCCAAGAGACCGAAAAAAGAAAAGAAGAAGAAAGCAGAAATAAAGAAAAAAAAGTAAGACAGAATTTCATATGCAATCTAAATTGATATATAAATTCATGAGTAACAATGTTAAAATAGTAGATACATTAAAGATAGTAGATAATTATTGATAGTGTGTTTCGAAAGCCCAAAAATATGCACAAGTAGCAATTTTGTGGGAAAAAAAATGAACTAGATTAGTGATGCAAATCATGACAGAGGTGCTAGAAGGTACCATGAGTGCGGCAAGCGGAAGCGGTGCTCCAGCCCCCTTGCGCCCCCGTGGTGGATCCACCACTAAGTTTAAGGCTCACAACCTACACGTCATGGGTCCAAATACTAGAAAATACTAGTGGAAAATCCACATAATTAACCCACCCAACCTGTGGTTGGTGGGATTAAAACTATGGTTGTTTGCTAGATGCTAGGGTATGCTACAGTTGGCATGACAGAAAGATTTTCATCTGTTGATTACATTTTCCTCATATTATACATCACGAATAATGTCATATTAACAGCACAAAATATACATATATAGCTTCTAACTAGTATAAATAACTTACTAAATTAACTTCTTTGTCTAATGTTTCTGGTGATATATACCACCTCTTCATTCAAATGCAGAACCAGAGAGCACTTAGGTTTCCAGTTAATGTTAGTAGGTTGTCTGGGGGAGCTTTTGCTTCTTGTTGCTGCAATGTAATGTCCGTTTTATTTTTTCTATATGTTGGACCAGTTTAAACTTTAAAGTAAACCTATGCGATGCTCCAGGGAGCAAACTTTCACACTACAGATTTTGAAAATTAAGGATTTCCCATCTCTATTTGTCTAATGATTGAAAATGAACTCAACAAGGTATAGCAATAATATAATTTTAGTAAGTTCAGCTAAATTAATTGGAAAGTAAGTTTAAATTATTGAAAAGCCAATGTGCTGTGCAAATCATTAAAATTATTTTTGAATTTTTCCAATAAATTAAAATACAAATAATATGAATTTAACTTTTGTCAAAATTGAATAATCGATAAATATAGTTAAAGTCATTGAAAATTTCTACATTGTGTTTTGAAATGATGATTAGTTAACTGATTTTCTTGTATAGCAGTGACTTCTCAAAATTTGCTAGACATTCCGAGAAGTCAAATTTTATTCTTCATGCAAGGATCAACCAGAGAAAGATCAAATCCCATTAATAGAAATGCACAGCGATATACTTTAGTAATTACACTTGTTTAGAAAGGGATATGGTTTTTAAATGGTATACAGCTTGAAGCAATAAATTATAACAAAAAAATTGACTGCGCAAACTAACTTTTTTCCTTGTAAATTCGCTCGCGAAACTAATTAGCTATGTGAATCATCAAGAAGTGAATTATAGCTGTTGTAGCAACCAACAAAATTGACAGCCTTATATTTACCATTTCAATCATCACCTGAGCAGGGCCGTCTCTAACATTTGGAGGCCTAGTGCTATAACCAAAGTTAGGCCCTAAAAATGGAGTATTAAAATGCATAGAATTAATTCATATGGGTGTTATATACAAGGATGAATTGATGGCAAATTGGGTGCAATGCTGGCTTGATAATAGTGGTGCAAATATATCAAGAGATGTACTTTGCGTAGTCTCACAGTCACAGTCATCACAAGAATAAGCAGAATGGGTGGAAAAAAAATTCACTGATATGTTTCTTTTGTGATAGGAATTTAGTATTGGATTAAAGGCCCTACATTAGAAGAAATTTTATTTTCGATATATATTCGCCAAAAAAAAAAGAGAAAACAAGATGAGCACACAAACGATAATACTAATAGGTATCTGGAAGTTTTCATGGAGAATATGCGGCCTCAGACTTCTTTCCTGACTCTTAATAACAGATGTTACTAGACATTAACCTCAGCTAGTCTTTTTTTTAGATAAGCTAGTCAATTGTCCAATAGTCTATTCGCTGAATGGAGGCCCATGGTTGGTGGGGGAACAAAGATTTGACCAATAGCCAAGGATCAAAATACCGGATCCGGTTAACAACCTGGACACAACCAAGAAACCAGTAAGGCATGTTTCTTCTTTTGTTTTTCGTTGTATTGTTTATTTTGTGTTGCTCCCTTGACATTGAAGTAGAACTGTAGAAGATCCTTAATGATTGCAAATTAAAACCAAATATATCCAAAACTGGATGGTATCACAAATCCCAGAACTCACTAGGATTTCTGGTAACCGGCCTTTTGCCGCTGGGATTTGGAACCCTGCCAATAGGGAGAGAACACTTTCGAGGAAAGAAATTACCTGATGAAGTCAGAAAACAAGTCATTCTTCTCCATGACTATAAGGCCTGTGCTGTAGTGGTTAGAGAGTCACGTGTAGTGTATGTGCTCCAGTATATGATGCAACTTTGGAGCCCTACGTCGGAATATTGGGTCAAGGCGCAAAGATGGGGCCCCAGTTCTCCATTTTTTAGCGTCGTACATTTCATTCCACGCTTGAACTATTTCCTCAACCTTAAAACTCAGTCCTGTATAACAAAAGCAAAATTTCTTAGAACTTGTTCTCAAAACTAATATCTCAAGATTGAAGCACAAAAGCTAAGCATACACAGTTCACAAATAAATCTTTGCTAGCTATGTTCCTTAAAAATAACATATTCCTTTGGCTATATGACTTTATTTTTTCCTAATACGGGGGCAACAAATATAATTGTTCACCAAAGATAAGCACCGTGTATCTAGAAGTGGAAAAATGGAGCAAATTAATGAAAAAAATGTGCTGCAAAACAAGAAATTGAACACTGAATGCCACAAGAAAGTAACCCTTACCTTCTTGAGTGGTTTCATTAGCACAATGGTTCTTTATCATCACATTGATGTCTGCTAGAGAAGCACCTCCAGTCTTAAATTTTTCCATGGCCACTGTTAGCGATTCCTCCCAACTAGGAAGTCCCAAGTTGAATTCCACTACGGAGCGTTCATAAAGAATGGTACCCCACAAAATATTTATATGTGACCGAATACTTGAAGCTTGTTCAAATGCTTCATCTGCAGACATATCCTTCATATACCCTTCTAAGCCCATCTTGTCCAGCATGGCCTTCTCCTTATTTGGTTTAGATAGCCCTCTCAAGCGCATATTTTCCATTCCTTCCCACATCTCCATTCCCTTTTCCATATTATCCTCTGCATGGTTGAACAATCCCAAAACTTCAGTTCCCATGTCTATCTGACATGCAAGAGCATAATACCAAGAGAGCTTGGCTTGTTCGAACTGCTGCTGGCCAAGTGCAATAAGACCTTCAAAAAAGTCTGGTTTTGTTTTCACAGCTTCCTCATACTTCGCACCAGCTTTGGCATATTCTCCACAAGCACATTCATATGCAGCCTTAACCTGTTCAAATATAAATTCCACTGAAGTATCTTCAGACAAGAGTGGCCTTTTTCTTGCACGAGACATGTGGACGTTGCCCCAATTAAACAGGGCCAATGCCACCATTTCCTGAAATTTTAGCTCTGCAACTTGAAATATTTCCTGAGCTTCTTCACTTGCGATCGTGTCATCCATAGCCTCATAATACAATCTCATGCCAAGGTCATGGAGATCCAAATATGCATCAGAATCAAAACCAACATGATTCTTGAATAGCCGAGCAAACTGTATCATCCAGTCATCAACATAACAGTTCTGTTCATCATCATGCCTAGTGCTCCCATTCTCCGACATGCTATACTGATTTTTCTCTAATGTGGTAAATGAAGGGCGTCTCCTCACCACATCCACGCCTAGCTCTTGCACAGGATCAACCTCTGCAACGTATAGTCGAATGGGTCCTTCTGGATCTGCTAGGTCATTGGCCCACCTTAACTCTTTAGATGAGGTGATTGTCACCAAGTCACCTTCCTTGTCTTTATACTTAATAAGCAATGCCTTCAAAGAAGGGAACTTGCTCTGAACAAGCTCTCTCAATTGAGATAGGCTGCAGATAGCTGGCATTTGAGCACACCTAATGTCCTCTCCAAAGACCAACTTCACATCCTTCATCGCTTCTTCCTTGACACTGATATTGCTCTCCGTGCCATGCTTATGATGATTGTCTTCACCATGATCCACAGGCTTCACAGCAGAATGCTTTCGCTGCTTACCCTCACCATGCCTAATTTTCTCTCCTGCATTGTGTGTTCCTCGCTTGTCACCAGCGTCCTTCCCTTCCTTCTCCAAACCGTTGGTTTCATTATCTTCCGTATGCTTTTGATGCTTTCCTATCCCATTTGCTTCCTTCTGCTGGGCTTGCTTGTCTTGTCTGTATTGCTCGACCTGCCTATCTTCCCTATGGTTTTCTTGCTTGTTATGCCCATGCTTCAGTTTCTTCTCCCTCGGATGCGCTGCTTTCTTGTCTTTGACATGATCGATTTGCTTCTCTTCGGCGCGCTTTTCTTCCTTCTCGAGGCTAATCTTCACTTCCATATTCCCCCCTTCCTTATTATTATCTTCAACATGGTACGCCTCCTGCCCCTCCGCAACAACCTCCTCCGGCGGCACAACCTCCCTATCCAAGACAACAACACCCTTCTCCTCCAATGCCGCCTTGACCCTCTCCGAGATCTCCCGCGCGGCTCGGTTGCCCGGCTCCCAGCCCAGCACATTCTCCACGTCCCCCCACGCCAGGTCCGGTCTGTCCAGCGCCTGGAAGCAGCTCGCCCGCCGCAGCAGCGCCCTGCTGTACCTCGGCGCCACCTCCAGCGCCAGGTTGCACTCGTGGATGGCGCGGTGATACTCCCCGGGGCTCATCCGCATGTAGCACTGCGCGACGCAGGTCCGGAGGTGCGCCACCTCGACGTGGCCCTTGGGGAGGAGCTGGATCGCCTTGTCGTACTTGAAGGCCGCGCCCTCGTAGTCCTTCCGGTTGAACAGCTTGCTGCCCTCCTCCTTCAGCTCCCGCGACAGCTCCAGGAACACCTCCTCGTCACCGTCGCCCGCCGCCGGCTTCTTGGCCGTTGGCTTCCCCATGGCCAGCCGCCTCCCCTCCCCTCCCCTCAAATCAGACAGCTTGTTATTCTCCTTTCCTTTTCCTTTGTTTCTTGGAACCAAGAACTCCAACACTTCCCTTTCCTAGGAAATTTGCACGGACAAGAAACAGAAATGGGAAACAGGGGATTCACTGACTCGTGTTGTCCTCGCAGACTTCACCAAGAAACGCGAAATGAAGCCCGGACTGGGTCCGAAACCAGCAAATCTTGGAGACAAAAGCACAAAACGAGTTTTTTTCTTTTTCTTTTTCTCTCTCTTTCCTGCTAGAACCGAACGAATCAAGAACAACAAAGAGCCACTGGAAGGAACAAATGCTTTGACCGCAAGAAAGAAACCGAAGAGACGAACCAACGAGGCAAACACAACTACACAAGCAAGAAAGCAGGAAAAGATTTGGGGGGAGCAGGGGAAAGGAGGGCGGAGGGAGGATAAGGCCCGAGTGGACAAATGGCGCAAAAGAGCGAGCCGAGGCGGGGGCGCGCGCAACCAAGGTCACGACTCACGAAAGCAGGTACGAGACTTTTTCTGGGTGGCATGGATGCGGTGGACTGGTGGTGGTGACAGGTTGCAGGCGACTCACTGCTGTGGGCTCTGGCCGTGCAGATCTCTGCTCCTTTTGAGGGAGGGGGTTTCGTTTCTTTTTGCTAGGCAATTGGATGGGCGTTATGGCGTGTTCGCTCGCTCTGCTCCCTCCAACGTCAAGCTTTGGTGGGTGTGGGCGCAGTAACGCACACAGTGCCCTCGCGCCTTTTGTCGGTTGGCATTAATGTGCTTCGTGTACCCTGAGTTTCACCAAAAGAAAAGTGGTTCGAAATGTCCGTAACAGATATGGGTGTTCACTGTTTAGCGGTGCTTATATTCTCATGTATTTAAGGGTATCACGGTAGACCGTCTTTTGATCGTTTCTAAGGACTCCTCGCCTAAATTAGAAACAATATTAGAGATCTTTATCATCATTCCTATAAATATTTTTTTATTATTTTCACCACGACTTATCCCCTCGTACTTTGACACAATTTTCTCTTGTGGGATGGGTTGTGTGTCTCTTATATAAGAGACACTACAGTCTCTCTTTTCACCTTCTCTCTCCCTGACCTAAGATTTTGGGTGACCTGATAAGCAAGAGTTGACTGAGGTGACAACCATTGGAGATGCTCTAAGGTCTATTTGGTCTCACTAACACTCTAGCTTTTTCGAGTTAGGGTGAAACTAGTTTTACATAGCTTATCATAACTTTGTTGTTTCTTTTTATTAAAAAAATCTTGAAGAATGGTGAGTCTTTAAATTTTTTCTTTTATTTCCTGTAATATTCCCTCCATATATAGTTTTATGTTAGATCTTAATTTGAGGTTACCCACAAACTCATTCCCATGAGGACACCCTCCCCACGTGCCACGTGGAGCACACCTCTCCCCTCTCCTCTGTTATCTCTTCCTCATCTCTCCCCTTCGGTCAAGCACAACAACATTCAAATCGAAAAATTTCATGTTGGAAAAACTTTCATATTGGGAACTTTCAAAATATATAAAAAAAAATCAAATAAAAAACCAGAAACTTTCAAATCGGAAAACTTTCAAATAAAAAAAAAATCAAATATGAAACTTTCAAAATCGAGAAAAAACAAATAAGAAAACTTCAAAAGCAGAAAAAAAAAATCAAATTAAATTTGGGTTAGGGTTTACCCTCTCGGTGCGGGCTCACGGCGACGGTGGAGTGACATCCATGAGTTCCCGCATGGCGGTAGCCTCTCCCTGGCTCCTTTCTCTATGTCTCAATAGCCAAGCAGCAGAGCGGTGGGAGTAGTAGGGGATGGGAGAGTGCTCCACATGTTGTCATCTTAACACCTTGACGGGCAACACGTCGCATGGGGGAGGCACGACTGTAAGGTGGCTATAGTGAGGGTGCCCTCAAAATAAGGATTTCGTTGTTTTATTCCCTATATTTAGAGTTTATATTGACATGAATATACTAAAGTCCGTCGATAAAGAAGCGGTTTGGTTCAGAGCTCCCGATTACGAGTCCATGCAACTCTCTGGCAACAAGGTCACACCAGTCACCACCAGACCACAGAATTCCCCTAGCTCTCCCGATGGTGAGATAAGCTTGCGTGTCTCCTTGGCAGTAAATGATAGAGATTGTAGTTTTCAAGTCTATTAGGAAGATAGGAAGAGGGAAAATGTAGGCATAGAATGTCATGTGCAATGGAATCCTATTTGAAACGAGAAACAAGAATAAGTTGAAACATGTGTTTAGATGCCTCTCGCTGGTAGAAAGTACAACATGGAGGGAAGCATAGAGACAAAGAGAGAGTACCTTGGAATTCTCAAAGGTAAATTTTCATGAGATTTGAGAAAAATGTTTGCTTCCTTCTGGAATATTGTGCAGGAAATGAAAGTTTCCACTAGGTTTTTTGTGATCCCTAAAAATCCAAACACCATTATAGAAAGGAAAAAATTATATAGGGTTTCAACGAGTTTGGTGAAAGTGTATATATTTATTACCCATTTATCTGATTAAGGCTGGATCAGTGTCATTTGATAAATGACGACGACAATAGCAACAAACAATTCATTTTATAGTTTGAGATTGAGGGTACATCCTAGTGTAGTCATAGCTCTGCACATGTCACGTGACCAGACGTTAAAGCGCATGGCCGGATGGGCTAGAAGCGTAGAGACCAGACGAAGAGAGTATCCTATTCGGCTGTAACGGCTTTCCTTGTACTTTAAGTCCAAAATCCAAGAGAGGCGAAAAAGCCAAAGATGTTAGGACAAACAGGAAAACGGCTGGTGTTTGTTAACGAACAAGGTGTCCTTTTGTTTTCTCAGGATGCGCTTTTCCCGTGCCTTCGACAACTTTTTTTGAACGGAAACATTAGGAAATGATCCTACTGTATATATATTGATATTGCTATATGTATATTAAGATACATTACAAAAATATTATGTACAATCAAGATCCCAAAAATTAACTCCAGCTATTGTACCATTCACTAATGCAAGGTTTATATCTTGTCTTTGCCTGAAAGATAACCATAGCAAACTCATGATAAAAAGTATTCCGCCAATCTAAAAATATTGGGTTAACATTCCGGAACACCTTATTATTGCGCGTTAGCCAAATAGCTCACGTTGTTAAGACGATAATCCCAATGAAGAAAGGTAGCCGAATCTTGCCTTTCAGGCCGAAAATGGATTCATGAACTGACAAAAGAGGTGTATGTCCTGGCCAAACATAAGTCCAGGAGTCTTGGACAAATGGGCAAGTCAAAAATAAATGTTGCAACGTTTTCTCTGTACCTTGATCACACAACACGCAGGTATAATCCCCAAGGTGACAATTTTTCCTTCGTAACAATTCCTCGTATTGAGTCTATCTTTGAGCAATAGTAAAAAAATATTTTGTGGCGAAGTTGACAAGTGCTTGCCCATAATCATTTAAAGTGAGGAATTGGTGAGCTACCCATAAGCATCTGATAAGCTTTGACATAAGAATATTGTCTAGAATTCCAAATCTAATGCCAGAAGTCCTCATCGGGAGAGAGAGTCAAATCGTGTAGTATTTGTTCAACTTTTTGATACTGCTCATAAGCTTGCTCAGATAATGGTAGGTTCAAAAGGGCAAAAAGCTCCACTATCCGCTTGATCGATGAAACCGTACTATTAACTATCTTGACAAATGAATATAACTCTGGTTTTTGACAACATAGTAAATTTCCATTCCATAAGTCTCTCTGGAAGAATGCTGAATTTCCTTTTCAAATCTTGCATGACGCTAGACCTTTTTACAAATCAAGAAGTTTTAAATGATCTCTCCACCAAAATGACCCTTCTTTGAAATTCTCCAGCGGATGAGAATCCTGATAATAAGCTTCCCAAACTAACTTAACCCAAGGTAAGTCAGCATGATTGTAAAATTTGTGAAGGTTCTTCAAAAGAAGAGCCGAGTTATGTACCAATAATTGAAGTATGCCCAGACCACCTTGGTTCTTAGGTTTGCAAACTTTTTCCAAACCACAAGTGATTTACCTCTATACAAGCACCTCCTTTGACCATTTTGATCCTACTGTTTTAATTATTGTACTTCTTTTTGTAAAATCTATTACACATATGTGTATGTTTGCTTAAAATTGCTATACTTGGGGGATAACGGTAGTTATAGTCCTATTCGGTGCATGATCCTCCTTGAAATATTGACATCCTTACTGTTGTAGCCATTAGGGTATAGTTTAGACAATAAATGATGTCGAATTGGGGTTTTCGAATGCGAATATCACATGAATGCTTAGCCGGGCTTTAGTCTTTACTAAAATTGAAAAAAAATGGATGACATGTTGAATATGAGTTTGGGAGGTTTTGAAATGCTGGTCCAGAGGGGTTTACCTCTGTTATCTTGTATAAAAATAAAAAACTTAGTTTGTGACGCAGACGAGTTATATTATATTTTGATAAGTATGAGAGTTATATCTCCCAAGTAGATAAGAGTAGATCCTCACCCGGATCAATTAAGGACCAAACGCCGGTACTCCCAATCTAAAGCCTAAACGTACAACCACATATGCCGATATGGGACGGCCTTAGCTAATTTAATTGTAGAAAACTAGCCTTGCACATTGATAGGCCGCGGTAGTGCGAATATGACCGGTGTAGGCATATTCGACGGGGCTCCCTTCACCGAGGAGTTGGGAACAAAGCCTTCTGACACAATAGTGAATGTTTCACTGAGACGGGGGTGTACCCGGGTGATGTGAGGGTGTTCATTCGCTGGGCTAGTGCAATGTTAGGACTAGGTGATGTAAAGGCTTCGATGCGTGCTCTAGACTACTTACCAAATGATAGTTAGCGATGATATCAACGGATGCCAAACAAACTAAAGAATTCATATACTGTGGGTAAAGTTGTACATATTTTCAGAGTGTAAACCTATTTAAATAGCCATATTCGTGGTCATGAGCGTGCTTGGTGCTGTCTATCGGGTATAGTCTTGGTTTTTGCAAAAACGGCTCTTGTTGGAAAATAAGGGAATGGTTTTGTTGTTGATTTTGAGTTGAGTGTCATGTCCATGGCTGGAATTATGATATGGGTCGCAGCCAAGGAGGGTTGCGATTTGCTATTCATTCAAGTACTTACTTGCCGTTTTTTATCTATTTAACTGCTCTTTAAATTTTTGTTGCAAAGTACTATGTATTGATATGGCAAATAAAACTTACTTAATGCTGAAAATAACTTGTAGCATAGAGCTTCATTCCTTGTTAGCCATATACATATAAATTTTGTGATACACTACAAGTCTTGCTGAGTACGCCATGTACTCAATCTTACTTAAATTGTTGTTTAGAGATAAATGATGAGCCTATGCCGAACAACTCGTTCTTTGCACCCGGTACTGGAGGGTTCAGTGACGGGTCTTTCTATGTCTATTCCTTATCAGTTGCCTGAGGGTTTTGGATGGGCAATACCGCTGGACTTTTGGTTTATATACATGTTATACTTCCGCTATTTAATTCGCTACTTCTGATACCTGAGCTTTTATTTGGTTGGTCGGTTCTTGTGATGTAAACTTTGTAATCGCTTAAGTTATTTACCATATTTATTTTATGTTGTATGTATGTATCGATGTGTATGCCAATATTGTGGATGTGTGTACTAGCCACTGATCATGGGACTAGTACGGTACACACACACGAGGGTTTCGGGTATTCCACATCCGGGGTCCGACAATTCCGCACTGGGCGAATATAAAGATAAATGACTAATTTAATTAATAAATAACGGTTGTGACTTTATGGTCGAGTTTACACTTATTAAGCCACGTAGGGCTGAGCACTAAGTAATGAAATAGCAGCGGAATGGAAGCAACTCCAGAGGAAACCCATCAACTTGCCACAGGCAATCGATTGAGATCAAAACCTAGCGATCAACCTCATTGTGAAACTCCTCCTCAAAAGTAAGCGAAGACTCCTCCACTTCAGCTGAATGATGTTTGCAACAAGAATGAGTACTCCGAGTACGCAACAAGTTGTAGCACAAAATGCAATTATAGATGATGGCTTATTTCAAAGGAAATGGCTTCTATGGTTATTTTGCAAAAACAACACTTGCATTTGAATAAGAATAATAGATTGAAAGCATAATTTAGAACAAATACACAATAATAATTTAACAAGTATTTTCACAGAGCTCATAAATCCTAATCAATTCTTTTACACAACCACATGAGTTAATTGACATAGTTGCCCCTCCCAATTGTTTTATGCAAATCTACCCCTCATGTGAAATCCCTGAGCATGTCTATGATCGTGGACACCGCTATTCGAATAGATTGATTAACACTCTACAGATGTTGTACACTTTATTTATACGATATAACCAGTCTAGCTAGCTCCATTCATAACAAAACATTTTTAAAACTTCGTCTCAACAATTGACCCTCCTGTTGTGCATACTACGGCACCAATCCCTACAGAGGTTGTTGGACCGTCGCGCACCATTGGATCTGGAGATGGCGAATCGCTCATAAATGTAACTCGACCACTCAAAAAGAATCACACCTCCACCTTAGCACAGAACTTAACCTATTGCCTGAGTAGTCAATGCCGGGACTCTGTAGCTTACTAAGTTAGCCATGTCCTATACCAGCCATGTGGTCGTACAATTATGGCTCAATTCAATTATGCACAAAGTTAAGTCCTTATTTGACCAAGGCAAGACTGCCAAACTACTCCAAGTTACCAACATTCATATTTTCCCAAACGCACATAGCTCCAGCATATCACAATTCCATCCACCTGCCCCAGCCTAAATCTTTTCCCACCCTGTTGATTAAGTGCAGTACATGCCATCAACGATTGACAACATATACTGCACACAACTTTCCACAAAATAATATCAATGACCCGTTGTATGAGTAAGCATGCATACTAATCATATCTAACCTACCCATGTTGGTGCTATGATAATACCAACTAGTAATTAACCAAGCTAGGGTGATAAATGATCATGGTAATACAATGAGCACGATGGATATAAACAATTACGTGTATAGATAATCCCAAAGAATTTAAAGAATTAAATAATTGAAATACCATACAATAGTTTGAACCAAAGTAATTATGGAAAACTGGGTTCAACATGGTCAAAGGTACAACATGCCTTGAAACAAGTCTTAGTACTGATCTTGAGCTTGATCAACTTGTCCTTCCTCAAAAGCGCCCGAAGTATCAACGTCTACTCGTAAACGAAAGCGAAAACATAAATAAATACAAAACAGAGCAACAAATAAACTCCAAAAATTAAATTAAATAATAAGAAGGTAGAACTTGATTTTAGATGAATTTAGAGACTTGAATGGGCTCAATCTGTAACACTCCAGCCCAACATAGAGCCTAGGATGCTACCAACTACTCTATTGACTCGACTAATTTTAACATCTTAATAAACATTCAACCAAACATTCATTCATGAAGGACATAAACTGATAATCAACACTATCACCGTCTATAATTGCTCAACAAGAGCGTAACATCTATCAATTGAGTATTAATCAATTTATGAAGCCTCCTCTTTAACAACTAATCCAAAGCAATCCAATATTACTATGCTTAAGCAGCTAATGATCAAATAGCTACCTCTAAAACATCATTAACCAACCAAACAATAAAGATGATAGAATAATCCAATCAAACCTTCTAATCCATCAAATAAAATTAAATGAACTTGAATGACGAAGAATTAAGAACATAAATAGATCATCCATGATCACAGTCAAAATCATCCACCACGAATGATGGTCACAAAATAGAATCTAAATAAATCATCAAGACCATGAATTGTAGAGAATTGAACTAGTTTAATCGTTGTGGTTTGTGTATATGTAAAGTGCACCATGTTTACCCCTCCCCATGCATACCGCTGCCTCAAGAGGTACCTAGAAAGCACAAAACAGCAAGAGTGTGTCCACGACTCAACAAAGTGCAATAGTAATAAATATCATAACTTCATAAGCAGCCAATGGGGATAATCAATCCCATCGTGAACAACAGCAATATATATCACAAATCCATCTTTTATGCAAAAATGCAATGAACATGTCATGGATGCTCTTTCTTCATCTCTTTTGCAATTACCGGTAATGCCGAGTAATGTATCCGTTGATACATACTCAAAGTCTGTGCCCTCTAGGCACAGGGATCCAATATCCACACTCCACGAGTGTGGGGACCTAAGCCCGTCCAATGCATGACAGGGATCTATGCTCGTCCAATGCATGACGGGGATCTCAAAGGAACAATCCTTGACTACCATGTAGACCAAGATACAAAATGTATGTCATGATGTAAAATTGAAATCACAATATCAACTCATCATGAACAGGTAATGTTCATCAACATTATCAAACATAAAGCTTCATCATTAAACCATGACATTCATCGATTATAAAATAAAGCAACTCATTATTACTATCTGCACTTACCTCAACCGTGAGATAGAAGACAAAAGGCGAAACGCCTTAGCACCGGGGTTCACCACCACCTAGTAACCAAGAATGATACTAGGCATCAAACAAACATGATTAACAAGATATTACTCGCAGCGCTCTACATCGTCTTCCTATAACTCAAGATTAAACACTTTATCTACTCAAGCTAGTCAACATGCTAATAGGAATCTATTCTGGACAACAGTACGAAAAACATCATATCTTCTATCTGAAACTCGAAACGACGTAATCTCAGATCCTATGGAAAAGGTAACGAAAACCTCCACGATAGTCTAGTTGGTTGAATCCTCCAATTCGGCCAAAAGCTTAGGCTAACATTCAGATAAAAGTTTAATATATAAACTGTCTAGCAGAACTAAACAGCAGTAAAGAAATAATGATAACTTTTGATTGGATTAACCAAAATCCAAGATTTTTATCATTCTAGAAAGCTAAGATCATAACCTTCAAAAGTCTAGTTGGCGTGAAACTCAGATTTTGCCTTTAACAAAAAGTAGCACACAGATCAAAACTACTGTCAGAACCCAACTTGCAATCTGGACAGTCAAATTAAACGTACATAACTTTTGTTCTACAAATCCAAAAATGGTGTTTTTTTATCAATCCTGAAAGCTAATGGAATTACCTACAAAAAATTATTTTGGGCAACATCCCTGAATCGGCCTTTAACACAATCTTAATTAATGAACAAGACGACTGCCCAAGTTCGTCAGACTTTCTGGACAGCAGCAGTAACATCAACATAACTTTTAAACCACAACTCCGATTTAAGTGATCTTTGAACCAATTGAAATCTGAGAACGAGACCTACAATTTTGTAGGAGATAAAATCCTCCAATTCTGTAGGAGACCTACAAGTCTGTAGGAGACTACACGAAAATAGACGCACAAGTAATAGACAGAATTCTGGAATTAAACGCAGCAGGACGTCGATCCCCTATTCATGGCAATTACGAATCTAATTCGATCCAAAATAGCGGAAAGTCAATCGTTACCCTTGAAGACATTGGTGGAACCGCTGTAGACCCAAAGAAGATCCCTTTCCGCGCAAATCCCTTCTTCCTCTTCCTTGGCCGATAACCCCAATGAAAGAGATCTCCTCCTTTTCCTTCCTTGGCCAGCTTCAATGACGTGAAGGAGCTTCCTTGGCCAGCATCAATGGAGGTGAGGGAGGTGTGGAGAAGATGGGAGGGAGAGGGGAGGTGGCGGCCAGCAAAAGGGCAGGGAGGGAGGCGCATAGAGGGGAGAGGGGTGTGGGGCGGCTAGGGTTTAGGGGGAGGGAGGTGCCCCCCTATTTGGCCGGCCACAAGATGGGCCGAGGCCAAGGCCCAGGTTGGCGGAAAATCGCAGAAAAACCTTTTTAAAACTTTATTTTTTTTTCTCTTTTGTCTTCTTTCTTCCTTAGAAACATTCGGGGTATTACACAATCGGAGTTCGTATGAAGAAGAACAAACTCTCGGAAGATTTAAATCTAAGAAAAAGAGAGAGAAAACACTACTTCAGATTTTTTAATTTTCTTTCTAAAGGAAATCCTGAATTATTGTGTCAGCATGACGTCAGCAACGAATTTCGGAATTAAAAATAGCAAAAATAGGAATAGAGACTCATAGGTGGGACCCACGGTCCATAGACCAGTTCCATGGATTTTGGTCATCGCTAGCATGCTTATGCTCTGGTGAAGCCATTCCTCAGCTCAGATGCGACGATGAAGGTCACCGAAGGGGTCAACAACGGCAATGGCGATGGCAGTGGCTCGGGTCAACAACGAAACGACGATGGAGGGCTCCGACGAAGGCATTGATGCGCACATCAGGTTCCTAAGGACAAGACGATGTGGATGGGTGGCACACGAGACCTAATGGTCACCGGTGGCGACGGGAACACGACGACGATGGTGAGACAGAGCAGCGGCGCAGGCTCAATGGCACTACGTGCTTCCTCTGGCGAAGATGGTGGACACACGGGGTAGAACATGCCAAGGCGATTCTGATGGTGTAGACGATGACGACTGGAGCTCACCGGTGGTGGTGGAATCAAAGAAATTCCGAGGTGGCAGCGCTACGGTTAGATCTCCAAATCTGGCACGACGGTGGCGATGTAGGGCTCGGGCTTCAGGGGATTGGCAGCTAGGGCTGAAGCGATGGGTTTGACATGAATGTTGAGGGTTTATAAAGGCTAGGGCGGTGGGGGCAACCGTAGAGTATGAGTGCGAGATGACGGTAGAGTCTAGCTCACGCACAACGAAGACGATGAGCAGTGCACAAGGTGGGGCCCACATGTTAGTGGCTGCGGCTTGGGAGGATTTGCATCGCTTACGGCACATGTGACTGGGCCGGGTGAGAGAAATGGGCCGTGGAAACAGGAAAGCGGCCCAGTTGGAATTCCTAGATTTTAATTAGTTTTTCTATTTTAGAAAATACAAAAAATACAAATGGCAATTTAAAAATATCAAATGAACTCAGAAAAATTCTAGAAAAATCAAGAAAATACTTCTAAGCACAAAGAAATCAAATAAAATAATTTTGGAATTAATTGATGGTCAAATTAATCACATTAAATTGTTTTGACTTTGAAAAGTCCTATTTAAGCTTCATTAAATTCAATAAAATTTGGTGAAAATTTTCAGAGGCTAAACTACTAAAAAAGGTTTTGAAATTTCAAAAATTAGGATGTTACAATTTGTCATAGGTTTGTTTAAACAAAATATTTTATTTTGAGGCGAGTGATCGTGCGCCATTGAACTGGACCATATCGTACAACCATATATCCAGTATGGGATGGATCTGGCTAACTAATTAACAATGTCTCAATTTAGTTTTGTTGTTGGTGGTGTGAGATACGGGATGGACGTATACTCACAATGTCGCAAGAGGGGGTCACTGTTTGGTCATGATGATATTCAATGTTTAAACCTTAGCGAGCAGAATTGGGTTAAGAAGGAGCTTTGTAAAAGTCTTGTGATAATCACTTAGTCGCGCACCTACAAAAGTGTGAGACCCCGGTTTATTTAGCTTGTAATACTTAGCCTTCCATTGGCTCTAGCATCACAAACAAAATACACTGTGTCTCGATGGACATGTGCTTCCCAGAATTGCAACACATATACATCTTTACAAAATCATGCATCAATTCCATACATCACAATAATAACAAGTCTAGCAAAAGACATACATAATATAGAGTTATTACAAAAGAGGGGCTGACCGGCCAAATGACATCAAAGTATGAATAACAGCGGAAGCAAAAGTGTCATAAGATGGCTATAACAAAAGCCAATTAGTGTGCCTTAACCCACAAGGCAACTAACCGGACCGCCAAGCTAGTCGCTCCAAACACTACCACAACATAACTCACAAAAGTGAGGCCCTTGGGGCTCACCCTCTTCCTCTGCACACAACAAGCAATGCAGGTGAGTACAAAAATGTACTCGCAAGACTTACGAGTAACAAGCCTATACATAGCTACATGAAAGCTGTATCAAAGGAGATTGGTTATATGGTTAATTGGACGCGTAAAGCAACTTTCATTTGCAATAATGTAATAGATTGAAGGCAATTGGTAAAATCTGTTTTTAAGCATTGAAATAACAGCGAGTAACAATAAATAACAAGTAACCACCTAGAGGTGACTAACCCAATAGCTACCACGACATAGCACGAATCCCCGATTCGTACCACCCATCAAGTTTTAATTAAAAGTTGTAGCCTAACTCTTGAAAAGCTTACCCAAGCGTGTCCATAACCTAGGACGAGGCTATTCAAATAGTTTGAACCCTGCAGGGGTGTACCAATGTACCCACACGATAGATCGTCTTTCCACCAGCCACGGTTAGCACACTCCCTTTGGTATGCAGGCACGGCTAAGTCTAACAAGACGTTTTCCAATATTGTGTATCAACTACGAGCCGCTCGTATGGACCGAAGCCCATACGCTTACATTGTAAAGCCGAAAAGACAACTACCCCTCGGGGTAAAGCTTTTCGGACAACTACAATGCTACCAACACATGAACCACCTCATTTTACCACAACACAACACACACACGCCCACCTCCGACTCGTAGCTAACACACGCCAAAGTACTAAGTCAAGAGAGGTTCCATATGCCCCTCGTGTGGTTAGCACGCAATATTGCCTGGATAACAGGGACTCACATGATGTTCGGTCCTTAATTGACTCGGGCACCATTCCATTCACACCCAAAAGCACACCATCTTACCATTGTGCCCAAGTCGAAATTATTTTGTTTTCAGTTTTGGTTTTTGCAATTAAACATAGCACAAAGCTGAAACATAAAGATCATAATAAGTTTGTGTGATCAAGGTTATCGACAAGTCGACAACCGTCCATTTCTACCGATAACTAAGCATGACTAAGCATTTCACTCGTACTAATAAGTGACAAGGGCTCATCCAACGAACCCAAAATCACAGCAAGATAGTCCTAGGCTCAGTAGTAGAGGATAAACATTTCTCTAAAGACTATGCATCTAATAGGTCAACTAATCGACAATAGTTTAAAACAAGATAGCAATGTATACGTAGAATTTGCAAACAACATATTAGAATATGAAAATAATAGGAACAACATGATCAAATGAATGCTACATCGCTTGCCTTACTGGAGGTCAGAGTCTGGCTGCTGAGGATCAAATTCAAGATCAATAATATCTTCGGAACCTAACGCAAAAATGCGATAAAACCAATAAGAACGAAGAACACCAAACAAGACTCAACAGCAAAAGCCATCCAAATCTCATGAAATTTATACAGCAGCAAGCTTATGATTTTAAATGAATTTAGGAACAATAATCAAGTCATTTGGACTAAGCATGCAAAACTTATAGCTAAAACAAATTCTCTCAGCCTGGAAATTCAACTAAATTAATTACTGGTACTGTTCATGGCATAAATTTCTATAATGACCTAGGACTTGAAAATTTTATTGTAGGTAGATAATGACATCCTAAGAACACCAAAGTTGAGTTTACCAATTTGGAGTTAAAATGAATTACTTCTGATTTTTCTAAGTTGTAAAACTAGCACATATCATTTTTCAGAAATAAAACCATGATCAAAACCTATTTCATATTAAATTATGCTAACAGAGGAATTTTACAAGCTTGAGTTTGCTTAGATTGGAGTTATACAGAAAAAGTTATGCATTTTACAAGTTTCAATTTAATTTCTGGACTATTCAAAAATGGCTGAAACAAGTTAATATTGTTTACAACATTTTCTGGTACAAAACCAAGTCTAAAAGCATTTTTAGATTAAACGTTAGTGAAACATGAATTTAACACTGTTGGAACCACCTAAAAGGGATTTAAAACGAATTAGTTATGAGTTTTTAAAGTTTTAATACAGTTTTCAGTTGACAAATAAAAGCTTACCAAAATAAAATCAAACTTATCAAAAAGAAAACGATGTGGACGAATGTGGGCCGTAGATCGGAAATCCAACGGCCCACGCGCTCCGCACACAACGCACGCGCGCGAGGAGGCCCACGGGATCCACCGTTGGATCAAGATCCAATGGTCCATGTGGATTGGGACGTTCGGGTGACCCGGACGCTCTGATCATCCATGACCGTAGATCTAGAGATGGAGGGCTCAAAGCAAAGTGCGGTTCGGACGGACGACCCGAACGGCACAACAATCTCAGCCGCTGATCGCGGGATGGACGGCCCGTAGCGGTTTGGGAGCTTGGGTGGTCCGAACGTTCCCCAGATCTAGGCCGTTGATCACAAGATCGATGTTCCACGATCAACAAGGTGCTGCGCACTCACGCACGTGAGTTTTAAGTGCATAGGGAGGGCTTTAAATGGTGCGGGCCCACATGTAAGTGACACACAGGGCTATTTAGGATAGCGATTAAATGCTAAACCTAATGATTAGCGATGATTAGCATTAATGGTGTCCTAAAGATGTCGCACAGAGAGGGTTTAAGTGGGCGAGGCCCACCTGACAGTGGCACAATTGGCCAATACGGACAGCCATTAATTACTAACAATGATTAACAATTAATGAACCCAAACTTTATCCTAATGACCATGCTACAGTAGTTTAAACATATGGACCCACATGGCAGAGACTCACTGAGTCATTTTAAGACAATCATTTATTGCTAAACACAGATTATCAATGATTAACACTAATGATGTCTTAATGACATTGCATAGTGCCAGCGGGGGTTTTAAACAGTTGGGCCCACTTGGCAGTGGCACAAGGGGTAATTTTGGACCGCCATTTATTGCTAAAACAATGATTATCAATTATTAGCAATTAATGAACAGAATCAATGTCTTAAACGACAAGCACAGTACGATTTCGTCCGACAAAGAACAAAGCGCAAGGGAAAGCTCGTCGCCGGCAGCTCCGACCACCGCGACGGCAACTAAAGGCAAAAATGGATTCGCAATAACCTTGCGCACCCAAGGAAGGTAACCTCGACGACGACGGCGGCCTAAAACGCCGGCGAGCCGGACAAAGGGACAGTGACTACTTCGGTCGAAAACGAAAATGGCTCAAAAAGCTCTGCATTGTCCAAAGAAGCGGGTGCCACAGCATCTAAGGACTAATAAGAAGCTACCTTAGCCAAGAAGAGCTTCAAAGATGGCCGGAGTAGCTTTAATGGCGGAGAAGCTTGCCGGAGCTGAGGAAGATGAAGTGAAAAATGATGTTCTGAGCAAAATGAGTAAGACCAGATCAACACTATAGCTTCATTATAGCTCAGAGAAGCTCCAAGAGAAATTAATTGAGAAAAGAAGCCCTTACCGGAGCTGGAGAAGAAAGGGGATGATTTTGGCCGAAAAGATTCAAACTTAAAATTGAGTGATTCCTGTTAATGAAACCCAAAATTAAGTTAGGGGAAATGAATGTAGGGTTAAGGGGCTCAAAAGGGCACAAAAAGAAGGGAGGAAGAACCACTGGAGCACCAAGATCCACAATGGAGCTTCACGGTCGAAAATGGTGGTTTTGGTGTTTTCGGTGTTTTGTGCTCCACAAGCAAAGGGGAGCTGCAAAGGAGCTCAAAGAGGGGTTTAGGGAGCTTCATATAGATGGAGTACTAGGGTTTGGCAAAATGAAAACCTCGGGTGAGCTTCAAGGTGAGCTTGGCTCATGGTACAGCCGTGGACCAAAAAGAAATGATGGGGGGTAGGAAAAGAGCCTGACCATGGCCGAAAGCAGCGGCACGCAATAACTGCCCCGACCAGGGATACATCGACGAGGGAGCTCGAAATGACCCGACCATGCTGCGCACTGTTAATGCGCACGGCGCGAGGAAGAAGAAGAGCAGAAAAGGCTAGGGTGGTCGTGGGCGGTCCGATAAAAAATGGACGGTTGAGATTGCCCCAAAGCTCTTGAGGTTCAAAAGGGTAGGGGAGGTCGTGGGCGGTTAGATTTTAATCCAACGGTTTAGATTCGAGGTGGCTTGGTTCGACCGAGTCAAACGACTTGGGCTCGGGTTTGACTCGAGCCCTAGTCTGGCTCATACCAGAGTTTAGTTTTAGGGTTTTTATATTGAGCTGGACGTTGGGGATTTATTTGAGGTAGCCAAACAACTCCAAAAATTCTGAAATTTTTACAGGAACTTGCTAACTTAGATATTGACCTTGTATAAAATTTTCAGAGGTTTTTATGCAGTGCATTGTTCTCCAAAAATTCTGCAAGGTGCTAGGCTAGGGTTTGACTAAAGGTCAAACAGGTTTGACTGTCCTCCAAAAACGTTCAAACAATTTCTAAAAATTGTGAAATTTTTCAAAGGGGTCACACACCAACCCTAGAACTTAGGAAAAATATTTCTAGAAGATGATCACAAGATTTGACAAGAATATTTTTGAAAGGTCAAGATTTGGATCAAAAGACTTGTGACTTTGCATTCCCATATTCCTTTTACAAGAATTGTTTAGAACATACAGGAAATACATGATTGAAGAAAAAGTTTTAATTTCTACTCATTTTCTCACATTTGAAACACAAGTCCAGACTTGGGATGTTACAATAAGTGTGTGAACGGATATTATAAGTTGTTTTTATCTCTTGTGGGTAAAGGTGTACAACCTCTGTAGTGTTAAAACTGTTTAAACAGCCGTGACGTCGTTTATGGACAATTCCCAGGGATTTCACACGAGGGGTAGAGTTTTTATAAAATTGGTTGGAAGGTGAATGGGATGCTCACTTGGTGAATGTGTTGTTCGCTTGGTGGATGGGATACTCGCTTGGTGGTTTGGTTGGGAAGTGAATGGGAGATTCACTGATTGTTCCAAAGAAATAGTTTATTCTATTTATTTATTTTCTTTTTAATTATGCTTTATAATCTACATATTGTCAATACTTGCTTTCTGCAAAAGAAACATATGGCTATTCGTTTGATCAAGTCTTACATGAATATTAATTGCATACTAGTCCCTACGACTTGTTGAGTACTTTTTGTACTCACAGCTTTAAACTGCTCAATTGAAGAATGTCTAGCTGCTCAAGAGTTCTACGAGAAGGAGTTCATTGAAGGATTTGCGAATTAGGATGCATTCTCCACTCGATTTCCTATGGACATGTCGAATGGCCTCCCCAAGTTTCCTTTCTGCTGCAAGAGTTATACACAAATAGTAATAATAATTGGACCTTACTTAACCTTGCATGCCATTGAATTGTGCCATATTGTAGTTTTTGGAAGTGTGAGCTCCGGGATGGATATTCACAATGGTGCAAGAGGAGGGCCCTGTCTGACCGTGATGACATTCAGTGTTAAACCCTTAATGGGCATAACTGGGTTGAGGAGGAGATTTGTAAAGGCCTTGTGATAATCACTTAGTCACGCACCTACGGAAGTGTGTGACGTACATTTTAAGTTTATTTATCTCTTGTGGGTAAAGTTGTACAACCTCTGCGGAGTTAAAACTGTTTAAACAACCATGTCCCCCGTTATGGACAATGCCCGGAGATTTCACACAAGGGGTAGAGTTTTTATAAAAATTGTTGGATGGTGAATGTGTTGTTTGCTTAGTGAATGGGATATTCGCTTGGTGGTTTTATTTGTCTGTTAAGCCCTACGAGTCAAATTAAGTAAATGTTGACCATAAGGTCTAGTTATTACTATTTGTTAGTTTGCTACCTTTTTAGTTAAATTTCTTAAAAAATGGTATTTCATTGATGTTTCACTATATGAGCTAGCTAATAATCATGAGACTAATTCAGAATACACAAAGAGTTTCGGATGTATAAATCTGGGTCCCAACACAAGTCAAAGATGAACTTGATTCCTAACATTACTGCATGCTGCGTACATCACTTGGAATGACAATTGCATACTCTCCTGCAGATATGAACATTATCCCATGGCTATGGTCTTCAAATCATTTACTATTGCCTCACTACTACGCAAAATGGTGATTTGGAATTCAACATCACATTCCATGATTACGGCTCTACGACCTTTAATCAACATGGCTCAATGCTCGATTATTCATCTTGCAAATGTATATGCTTGGAGAGGCATCCAAGAATTTATCAGCCAACAATGCTTTTGCTTCATAACTTGCATACAAAGATGTCAACCTTTTTGCTCTTAAACAGGGGAAGAATACAATGGTTCTTTGACTTTACTGCTATGAACACAGATATGGCACTACGTGATTTGGCATCATCAATCTAGGCTTTTTGGTAATGTCATTGCTCAAACACCTTTTCTTTGGCTGCTTCTTTGGACAAATAGATCCTGCAGCTTTACCACCCACTTTGGGTGTTACGATCTTGACTAAATGACTTATGGAATGCTTGTGACTGGAGTGGGTGGCTGGTTCTTCTGAGGACACTAGCTGATGTAGTGACCTTTTGCACTACAATTGTAGCACACATGTGTCGGCCATTGTACTTTGCTTGGCAAAACTGTGGCAGAATGACTATCTATTCAGAAAGTTTATTGTTGTCTCTTTGCAGGGCATCTCATGGTAAGGGACTCGGATTAGCACCCTCAAAACACACTAGAATAAGATATTGGCATACTGCTCTTCTTAGGTTGGTTGCTGACGAGGATCTAATAATCCTCATTTTACTATTTATCTGTAATTGAATATTATGAGTAAATATGACGTCACACAGCTATTGAGTATACCCCTTATAGTTGTAAGGGAGAAACCAACCAGGTGGTCATAAGCTTTTCTATGACCACCCCCATAGTCGTAGGTTTTCCTATGACTACCGCGTAATCGTAAGTCCTCCTACGATTACCTCCGGTCGTAAGTCTTTCTACGACCAGTACCCAGTTGTAAGGTTTTCTACGACTACCCCCTGGTCGTAAGACCTTCTACGACCAGTCCTGCCATGACTTCTCCACAGATAGCTGGGTTCACTCACCAGTAGGCCCTATTAACTGTGAGATCTGAGCAGTCAAGATACGTAGTTATTCTCTAGAATAACTACAGTTAACTCACCATTACTTCTGATTGATAACCGTCAAGCAACGTGGGGAGGTTACTACTCCGGTGATTACTACCATTATTACGAAATAATGAGGCGCCCCCTGACCTGGAACGACTACCTCTCCACATACTATAAATAGACATCTTTCAGAGAGAATGAGGGGACTTTTGAGAGGCAATCAGTAGCAGTATTAGCACAAGTCTTTCCACTGATTGTAACCAGGATACCCAATACAACACACACAGGAGTAGGGTTGTTATTCTCTCGGGAGAAGGCCCGAACCTGTATAAAAAATCCCCATGTCTCTTTTGTCTGCGTGATCAATTGTGGAGACCCCCCGAATCAAATAATCTTTACGTAAGATCGGTTCTAAAATACCGACAGTTGGCGCCGTCCGTGGGGATCTTCTGGTAATTCCTTGTCAACAGTTCTTTCTTTTCTCTTTGATGCTTCCATGGCAGGAGAGTGGAACGAGGAGAACTGGTTCGACTTGGCCGATTACGCAGACATCGACATGGATGCCGGTTTCGATTATGAGCCGAGTATCCAATCATCTGACGGTATTGCCGCCTCTGGAGATCTTCTATCAGATCTCAGAGACCGCACCACCGTCGGAGTTGAGGAGGGATCCTTATCCCCCACAACAGTATGCCCAACTGAGGGACCAGTTTCCTCATAGGGCAAGGGTCAACATGACCGCGAACAGGGAGGCCCTAAGACAGACTCACAACACAACGAGAGTTTTTTCTCCGAGTATTCGAGTCCCCTTAACGCAATACGACCTGGCGAGACAAGTTCTGGAAGCCATCATTCCAGAGCTTCATCGGCACCTGATGGTCCTTTCTCTCCGGATAATCCCACAGAGGAGGGAATCAAACACGCTTTTCCTACAAGTACGACTATCCCATCGCAGGACACACCTGCAGACGGAGACGATTATAACCCGGAGTTCCCCTTCCTGGAGGGGTTTACTATAAGTCGCCAGATGGTGTCTCTCGACTACTCCTCAAGCGAGGAGGCCTCAAGCGCAAGTGGAGGTCATCAACGGGAGGTCTTCGTCATTCCCTCTGATAAGAATCATTCTCCTAGAGGCAGGACTGACGATGCTCCCTGACAGGCACACACTACGTCCCCTCATGGTAATGGCAAGGGCACCACCGCTGGCGAACGAGATAAACACTTTGATGAACGTGCGGGACATCCTCAACATTCTCTCACTCCATTAAAAGCAACTCAAGGGTCTGATATGGATGATTCTGAGGCAACTCGACAAAGAAAGATAGCGGCTCAGAAAAATCTCCCTGGGCGCGCTTCTTTCTAGTCAGAAGAGGCTCAGGAGCTCCAGCACATCAATGACTTGCTTGAGAATCCAACTCAAGAGATCGCTCGAGCACCAGGTTACGATCTCTTTGCTGAAGAGATCACACGAATCTTCTAAACACGTTGGCAAGACTCGAGCATCCTCGACGACATCAACCCGTAAGTCGTAGTAGTACGATTCCATCTTCTGCCTGTCGTTCGAACAACTCGTCGCATGGAGGTCGACATGATCATCAATCACGTCACTCTCCTGACTTGAGGAAGGCTTGTCGAACATCTGGAGATCAACAAGCCCCCAGGAGAGGTGATCTTTCACCACTTCAAGGATGAAATCTGCGGCAACAGACGGAATACGAGGCCTTTGCACCATGTGTCCATAGCCTTTGCACCGATGGCATTGAATATCCTTAGTTCATCCTGTCGAAGCAACTGAAGAGGAGGTTTTTGCAGATGCTTGTGGTGCTGATTTGGTTGCTTCAGAAACTCGTGGTGCTGGATTTGAAGTAGCGGGACGCGGCTTGTTGTTGAAGGGTGGCGGTGGGGTGCACTGATGGCCGGGGCAGTAGAGGTGTGAGGTGTCCATGAGTTTGTGCAACCTGCAGAAGAGTTAGATCGTGTCCTCGTCTGGCGTCCCTGCACTTCACGTTCAGCTTTGCAAGCAAGATGAAACAATCTAGCAATGGAGTTGTAATCTTTATAATCAAGGATGTCTTGAATTTCTCGATTCAACCCTCCCAAAAACCTAGCCATTGATGCCTCCTCATTCTCATCTAAACCACAACGCAACATACCAATTTGCAATTCTTGATAGTAGTCTTCCACAGACTTTGTATCTTGTCGTAAGCGTTGTAATTTATTTAACAAATCACGAACATAATATGAGGGAACAAATCGATGCCGCATAAGCAATTTTAAAGCCTCCCAAGCGTTAAGTATGTTATTGGGATGTTGACGACAATGTTCTTTCCACCAAATAGAAGCAAAATCGGTAAATTCACTAGTAGCAGCCCTAACTCGCCTAATCTCAGGAACTTCATGGCAAGCAAATTTTTGATGAACAGCTAGTTCCCAATTAAGATAACCATCAGGATCATATTTACCATTAAAAGAGGGCATAGTGAATTTAACCTTAGCAAAAGAATCATCGTGATCACGTACCTCACGTCTTGGGGGGTGTCGTCGCATACCTTGTCGGTTAAAACGCAACTGTCGATGAGCTCGATCGTTGTTATTATTACCCATGTCATTGGCCTCAGTATCAATCACATAGTCGAATTCATCTTGTCCCTCTACCACCGGGGCAGCAGGGGGAACAGCAGTGGATGCATGGGCCATCTCGTCAAGGCGCGCCATAATACATGCCAAAGAAGTGTTAGTGACACCTTGCGCTCTCTCCATCACAGCGAGCGTGGCATTTGTCTCAATTTGGGCGCCCTCAAGTTGAGCAAGTCGCTCATTCGTGGCCCTAACATCTTCCTCAAGACCCTCCGTACGAAGGTTCATGAGGTGCCGGAAATGTTGTACGATTCCCTTCGTACGAGGAGTATGAGATGTATCCTCATCCGAATGCTCCGCAGAACCTGTCATTGTTAGCAAATCACAATTATATATCCCTAGCAACTACTAGGATGGGGTGGTTCAAAATTCGCTCACACTCAAGCCTTCTATCAAATTCTTACCAATTCTTACCTAGCAAACAGGGGTGATTGGCAACCAGCGGTGTCAATTTATCTCCGAAGATTGGATGGAGCGATTGCTAGGTGAAGTTCAGCCTGTACGGTTGTAGAAAATGTGTATATGGGAAGGCTCAAGTATGGTAGAAATGGATTAGCAACTATCAAATCAGAGAATGCAAGCTGAAAAATCGTTCAACGCCGGTTAGTGCTGGTCCTAGGCTAGACCGTACTAGAGACGCGAGCCTAGAACACAAACGAAAGCACGATGCGGCAGAAGCTCGAAAAAGGATGCCGTCTTCACGGGGAACCTTAGAATCACTTACAAAAGGGCTCTATCAATTTTGAGTAAATTCTGAGAAACTTTTTTTTTGTCGCTCTTCTTTTTTTTTTTTTTGCTCCTTTTTTTTTGCAAATGTGCACCAAGGGTCAACAGGTTTGACTGGCATCTTAAAATATTCAAATAATTTCTAAAAATTGTAAAAAAATTTAGAAGAGTCACACAACATCCCTAGAACCAAGAAAAATTATTTCCAGAGAATGATCACAAGATTAACCAGAAGAGTTTTCATAGGGTCAAGACTTAGGTTAAAAGACGCTTGTGATTTTGAATTTTCAAAATTCCTTCACAAGAATTTTCAGAACATTCAAACAACAACAAGGTGCAAGAAAAGTTTTAATTTCCTCTCATTTTCTTACATTTGAAACACAAGCCAAGATTTGGGATGTTACATAGTAATAATAGTTTAACAAGTATTTCTACAAAGCTCAATTAATCTAAATCAATTCTTTCACGCAGATGTATAAGTTTATTAACACAACTATCCCTCCTAATTTGTTTTGTAAAATCTACCCCTCATGTGAAATCCTCGAGCATGTCTATGACCGCGGACGTGGCTATTCGATCATTGCTTGAAACCAACTAACGACACATAAAGTCATAACAATTTCCATAGTGTCTCAAGGTGGGTCAATCCAACACCATGTCGTTCACATTATTGATTCGATATCTCCATATCCATGATCAGTGAAACATGGTTGTCAATCAATACATGTGTTGGTCAATAAGTCACTAGTGTTTCGACCAGTGACATCCGACCAGAGATACATTTACAATGACATTATATAAGTTATAGAGCTTCACCAACAAGTCACATACTTGTTAATCTTTATAAATGATAATTCATTCAAGGAACATAATAACATTTATTCTATAACTCATAAACATAGACATGATACAATCATCTATATGATTGCTTCTAGGGCATATCACCAACACATATCACCTTTCATCACTACAAGAGAGCCTTTGGAGATCTTCAGAACTCCACCTCTACCTGAATACTTGTACCCTATAGCATCAAGAGTACTCTCAGCTAGATAAGATTTCTCTTCAAATCTGATGGTGCCATCAAACAACTTGATCTGCATAGAACCAATGCCTACAGTCTTCCATGGCGAATTATCACCAATCAACACAGAATCACTTAGCGTAGCTTCATAATTAATGAACCAATCTCGGTTTGGACTCTTGCGCAAGCTACATGCCGTATCAAGAATCCACTCATTATCAGTTTTTAGAATTACTAGCAAAGGCAACGAGAACATCTCTACCAGAATCTTGCTTAGTAACAACAGTGGCTTTAGCGTCATCATCTTGTTGATCCTTCTTGAAATTTTTATTCATTTTCTCCTTTTACTTTACCCAGCACCACTTAGATATGTCGTGTCCATCTTTTTTGTAATACTTGCACGACTTGTACCTGCCTCTGTATTTCGATCTGCTTTTGTAATTTTTGCTCAAGCTTATGCCTCTTGAATTGCCTTTGAAATACTCTCCTATTGTCTACCATGGACAATCAGTCCGTCTACATGCGAATTTGAACATTCGTTCCAAACCATGAGTTTCATCTTTTCCTTCGCATGCAGTGCTCATAGACTCCATTAAGTGTAAGAGTATCTCAGCTATGTAGAATAGTATCTCTGAACGTAGAGTATGAACTAGCCAGCAATCAAAAAAGAATAAGACACAAATCTTCATCATCATATTTTACCTCCATAGACTCGAGATGTGAGACTACTTTGAAATGTAGAGTATGAACTAGCCAGCTATCAGGTGCTTTAATATTGATCCACCTTCCACTATCTTGTGTAAATAAAGCTTCTGCTTCAAATGTGCAACACCCCAACCCAACATTGAGCCCGGAATACCACTAAACTACCATAACAATTAATTTTACATCAATTAACACAAAAAATTCCAGCAAACAATTCAGTATTAAAACCCATCAACAGGTCACAATAACATATGAATAACGACATGGCAAGTATAGATAACTAAACTCTAGATAGTAAGACAGAATAATAGTTCAAGATTCAAGCCATACCAATCAAATGAAGGCTATTGAATGAATAAACGAGATCCAACTAATCATCTAGAATTATTCAATGTCTATCATGTCCTAAAGGAATAAATCATCACGCTAAGGTAAAGTTTTCTCATAGCAATTGATCAAGTAATTGAGTGTATACCGTGTTCCAAGTGCTATCTCTTCCCAAGTGAAGCGTCATCAACGATCACATAAAAATAACAGTAGAGCAAGGGTGAGTCCATGACTCAGCAAGTACAGTAATTAACAATGAACATTGATTAAACAACAGTACACAATATCAACATTAACATCAATTGTTCACTTTTCTTTATTCTTATGCTCAATCATTCAATTCTCTTTCTTTATTCACATACACAATCATCAATTACCTTTCATTCCAAGCATCTCTATACATGTCTACATGCACTTCTTTTGCTTATACCGGTATAGCATGAGTGTTCACCCATCGATGATACACTTTCAAGCCTGTCCTCCTCAAGGATCAGGGACCTCCTCCACTGAGGAGCGCAGCGCCAGCAGGGAGAGGGGTGGCGCAAGAGCAGCAACGGGAGGTGGTGCTACAGTATGGGGTGCTATAGTACTCACTACTACAGTAGCTGGGGTGGCTAGGGTTTGGCTTCCCCCCACCCTCTTCCCCACTTGGCCCAAAGAGCTATGGGCCAAAGGCCCGAGTTCTAATACTCCTCTCAAATTCTAGATTTTTCCTTTCTAATGCTATTTAATTTCAGTACTATTGACTTATTTGTTTTATTTTTAAATAGGATATTATATTCTACCCCCCTTAAACAAAATTCGACCCCGAATTCTACTTGTCGTTCTATTCGCAAGAACACCACAACTAAAATTAATCACAATTAACACGTACTCGAAGTGAACAATGCTAGATTCTGCTCGCGCATGCGAGATTTTAACTCCCAAGTCGCTTCCCTCTCGGATTTATGGGACCACATCACCTTGATAGATACCAACATCTATACCTTAACACTCTCTTTGGCCTCTCTAGTACACGCATCAGATGAGACTCAAAGGTATGATCTTACTCGTTGGTGAAGGCTCTAACGAAATCTCAAGCCTTGGACCTCTCAGGTACTCTCTCGACACCGGATCATACAAAACGTTGTGTACCCTACGCCTAGACTCGAGACGGTCCTAGCGATACACTATCCTCCAAAATCCCCGCAACTTCCAGAAACAAACCAACGTACCTTGAGCCAACCTTCTGTTTTGGTACCAAACCACACAACCTTCACATAACACACATAACTTTTGTTCCATGTCTCAATAAATCTCTTCACCTTAATAATGAGTACCTCCTTGAACCAGGGACACACAACAGAACCCTCTCTAAACAAACTCTTTTGCAAACAGAACCCAACTGAAAATAAAGGATTCTTATCGTAACCATGCATTACCAACTCCCCACAAAAAGAGTCAAATCCAAATGTAATACCCCGATAATGTGAAAAGCATTAGAATCAGGAGAGATTAATTTAATCGGTAGAGATTAATTAATCGGGGGAAAGTTTAATTCAGAAAATCACCAAATCTGGAAATGAGAGGGGGTTTTCCGCATTTAGTGGGCAACTTGGGCTTGGGCCTAGGCCCATGTGGGTCAAGGCCATAGGGGAGGCGCCACCCTCCCCAAACCCTAGCCGCCCCCCCATCTTTCCTCCCCCTCCACCCCTTGTCCGCCACTTCCTCTTCCCCCTTGCGCCTCCTCCCTGTCCAGCACCTCCCCCTTGCTTCCCTTGCTGTCCATCTCCAACCATGGGTGGTCTCCCCTCCATTGATGCCAGGCAAAGGAAGGAGGGACAAGAGGAAGAAGGGAAGAAGAAGAGGGATGGGATCATCATCATCTTCGTGGGGCAAGATCTTCAACTTCCTGGTTGCTAAGAGGGTAACGAGTGCCGATCCCCATCGTTTGATTAGTGGTAGATGTGTTTTGGTTCAATTTTGATTAGATCGTATTGCTGCGAGTAGAAGGTCCATTCTGTCCAGAATGTTGCGGGGTCTGTTTTGTGGCTTTAAACGCCGAATTAGGAGTTTTGATCTTCTAGAGTTGTGTAGATAATGTTCTTAGCTTTCAGTGGCCGCCAAGAACACCCAAATCCGATTAACGGTTAGAAAGTTATGAATTGTTTAGTGCCGCTGTCTGGTTAATCTGTCAACATCCTGACAGTCTGTAGAAAACTGAGTTAATCTATCAGTTAAAGACGAAATCAGAGGATCTCAATATAACGAAAATTGTAGGTAATTTCCATACCTTTTCAGAGAGATAAAGAACGCAAGATTTGGACTTTCATAGAAAACGTTATGGTGGTTTTAGTGTGCTGTCCAGAGAGACCGACGTGAAAATTATTGTTCTGTAGTTGGCTTGGTAGGGGCAGTAGATGGCTTAATCAAAAGGGCTCCCCAAATAGGTTTATTTAGGTAATTTAATTACCTTTCCAGAAAGTCTGAGAACACCTCATTTGGACTCCTGAGCACAAAGTTATGTATTTTAGAAGTTGACTGTCCGCAGTGAGCACCAAAGCGATCGCTAGGAATTGGAAGATTGGAAAACGCTTGGGAGTTTAGCGAGTTCGTTTGTGTTGTTATTTATGCTTTTGGTCTAGTATGTTGGTCTTAGATTGGGTTATCTTTATGATCAGGTGGGAGCGTGATCCCAGGGGCAGCGCGCTCTTCGCGTCCACCGTTCTCGCACGGTTAAGGCAAGTATCCGGGTTATTGTATATTTATGCTCGTATGCTGTGACTGTTTGTGTTTGGCTCATAATAGCTATGCATGGGTGTTATTGTGATGAGTTTCAATTTATCTTGGTGAATGCAAGTACTCTATTTGAGTGGATATTTATGAATGTTTGATAGAGAATGCTAGTACTTTGATGCGTAATAACCATGCAAGGGTGATAGTGCGAGATGTATGATTAAGTATGGTGAATACCTGAGTTATGATTAATTGTTATTCATGAAGGATGGTTCATGTTTGCTAGTATTATGAATATATGTGCTATTCTTGGATGCTAGAATGCTATGAATGTTAATGATGAGGAATGCTAGAAGTATGAATAAGAAGTATGAATAAGGTTATTCATGTGTGACTTTGTTGTGAATACATTGGTATGATAGCTTAAAGATTTATTTATGTGCATCGTGCTATCAAATTGGAGGCTTGGTCAAGTGGTGACTATGCATTTTTTAGGTCCCCGTCATGTAGATGACGGGCTTGAGGTCCCCACATTCATGGAATGTGGGCTATGAGTAAAGAGGTCCCCATCATTAAGATGATGGGCAAAGGTCCCTATACATGTGGTGTATAGGCTCTTGGTCCCTGTGCCAGAGGGCACAGGCAAGGGTACACATCGACGGATGTATACCCCGCATTACCGGTAAAATACGAAAAGATATAAAGTTCAAAAGGTGCATTGCATTGATCGCATTCCATGAGTATGAAAGCTATGATTAGTGTAACGTTATTGTGGATCATTGATGCTATGCTTGTGTTCTTGTTTATAGCCTTGTTGATACTTGCTGAGTCTTTGGGCTCACCCTTGCTTTGATATGTTTTAGGTACAACTGGCAGGAACGACATGCATGGGAGGGAGTAGATGTTGGATGCACTCACTACCTCACGACCTTAAGGCGTTTGCCATTTAAATTCATATCAGGATTAAGTAAACTGTTTGAGAATCACTCATAGATGGTGTAACACCCTGGCTATTCGGAAGCCAAAATGCTACCTAAAGACATAACATAATATCATACAGTGGAATAACTTTGACAATAGTTCATCAACTAAGATAAACAGATCAACATCAGTTGGAACATAACAGGAATGTAATAATGGATCCACTAAGATAAACCTATCAACGAATGATCAATGAACAACGAAGGATCAATGAACATAAACAATTATTTAAACAAACTCCTCGAAAGGAAGTTACCATCCATGTCTAAGTTTAGTTATTACAATACAACAATTAACGATTGAAAGACAATAACAATTCTGTTATTGAATCTAGTGTAGAGTGAAATATATTTGAGTAGTGCGTGTCTACTCCCTCCCAAGAGAAACTTCATCAACGGTCACCTAAAAACAAATAAACAAAGCAAGAGTGAGTCCAAGACTCAGCAAGTACATTGAATATAAGAACAGACCTCCAATATGAACAAGATCACCTCTTCACAGTTTCTGAACATACAGCACATGAATATTTATGAATGCAAGAGATGAATGAAAGTAATCGAAGGAAGGACTGCACACGTTCTTATACCGGTATAGCTAGTGACACACCGTCGGTGTTCACTTAAGCCCGCACCTTAACAAAAGTGCGGGATCCAAGTCCCGTATGAAGAACGTTTCATACAGTGTCCAAATCTGCCCATACTGGAATTGATGGTTCTTACATGCCCATACCGAATTGATGGGTCTTTCTATCCACTCCGTGGACGGGACATGACAATGTCCAAATCGCCCACATTGGAATGGTGGGACTTACAATCCACTCCCGTGGAGGAAACATGAGTTATGGATGCATGGAATGAAATTTGAACAATGAAAGACATCATCTCGAAACATGGAATCAACACATATGAACGAACATAGACTTTTCACCTTCTCATGTATCATAAGATACCACAACATGAACATTTAAGCATTCATCAATCACAAGCATTAATATTAGCAAAGTACTTGCCTTCCGCGATGCGACGCGTTAGCAGGCAACGATGATGCTCCCAAACCCGTAGCCTCGCTGCCTAAACAATTAAGTAATTGAAATAAGAACACATTGCACACGACACTTCTCGACACCGTTCTACAACGCTTCCCCGGTGACTCAATATTCAACTAGAAACTCTAATCTGAAAATTGACTACTCAGGCACAAACCGAAACTGGACAGCAGTATGGTAAACATCATATCTATTGATCTGGAACTCGGAATGAGGTGAGACCAGTTTCTATGGATTCTTAACTGACATATCTACAATACTCTAGTTGACAAGGTAACCCAATTCGGCCAATTTAATTTGCTAATTGATAGATGAAATTATAGAACAGAAACTGCCTAGATGAAAAAGACAGCAGCACTAAAAAGATCATAACTTTTATTCTACAACTCCGATTAGAGTGTTCTTTAACGATATTGAAAGGTTATAAAATTACCTACAATAACCTAGTTGGCATGACATTCATATTTTGCCTTTAACAAAAAGTGGCACACAGGTCAAAACTAATTATAGAAACTGACATACAATCTGGACAGTCATATTGAAATATAAATAACTTTTGTTCTACAAATCCAAATAGGGCGTTCTTTATCAATCCTGAAAGCTAATGAGATCACGTACAAAAGTCGTTATGGGCAAGTCTTCTTAATCATCTTCTATCTAAGTCATAATTTAACAATTACAGTGACTGCTAATTCTCGTCAGAATTCTGGACAGCAGAAACTAAAATAATCATAACTTTTGATCCGTACGTCGGAATCAGGTGTTCTTGGTGGCCACCGAAAGCTAAGAACAATATCTAAATAACTCTAGCAGATCAAATGTCCTAATTCTGCCTTTAAGCACACGAAACAGGCCGCGCAAAACACTGGACAGAACTGAATCTTGAGCAGACAGAACTTGATCCGATCAATCCTAATCAAGTTCACCTCTACGATTAATCCAACAACATAAACGACGATCGTTACCCTTGGAGACCACAAGAACGACGCTGGAACTCCTCATGAAGATCACCCCCACCTTTCTTCTTCTTCCCTTCCCTTCTCCTCTCTTCTTCCCGATGGCCGGCAGTAGGGAGGATAGCGCCAAGGAGAGGAGGAGCAGCAGGAGGCGGAGCATGGTAGCGTGCCGCTACTGTAGCACGGCTACTATAGCGCGGTGGATACTGTAGCAAGGGTGGCTAGGGTTTGGTCCCCTCCCCTCCCTTGCCTTCTAATGGGCTGCCAGACCACTCATGGGCTTTGGGCCACTAAGGCCGGCTCCTCTCCTCTCGAATATGGGTTGGCGGCCCATTCCTCTCCTAAAATTCTGAATTTTGAACTTAATTCCATCTCTAAACTTTGTTACAATCGATATTGAATAAATTTCCCTCTCCCGAATAATATTTTCTCCAATTGATATTTGGGGTATTACAGATGGTTTTGAGTATTTATGTTAATGGTGATAAAGAGAATAGCAAGTCTGGATTATGTTTATTCGATCATCTTGCATGCTTGTGTAACCTTGATTATGAAGATATTGATAAATGCCATGATTAATTGTTGGAACCTCGGTATTGTTGAATATACAAAGGAGGTTTTGCCAAAAATTTGTAATTGGTCTTAGTTTAGTTTAATTTGATTTAATTTTAGTAGCATTCCAGGCTCAATGTTGAGCTGGGGTGTTACACCAAAATCATAGATTCATCACAAAAATATTTTCACTTTCCAAGTAGGAAGTTTGCAAATAAACATCACGCAAGTTAAAAGAGAAGTCACTCGAATACCCAAATCAATTATTTCCTTTATTTTTTTATTTTTTTCTTTCTGAACCGGAAATAACCACACATGCCAACATAAAGCCAACTGAAATTGCAAATGACCTATGTCATAAACACACAGCTCAAACAAGAATCAAGAGAGCATTTCACTACCCGAGAAAACGTTCTTTTCTCAACTTTCTCTCAAGAATAAACTTTCCATCAAGTCATCACATAACACACTAACTCATTACTTTTAAATTGACAACTTTAATGCTATGCTCAAACCAAATAAATCACCAACACCTTTGTAGCGAGACACTACTGATCCTACAATAACATACTCTAGCTAACTCCTCTACCAATGGAATTACTTTGTCAAATGATTCCCAACACCTCAATAAAGATTTTCACCCACAATCACATCACCTCAATCCTTTAAGGATAATCAACTTGAAATTCTCAACGCACACACTCATATACTACACCTAAAGGATTTTATCAGTGATCATCATACTATTCGGAATCCACTTTTATTATACTACTTCTACATATAGTCATTGGCAACCAAGGTTCTAGCATAAACCTCAATCCCAATTTCAACCTCCAAAACTCCTACAGTGAACTTCTGGTATAAATGATTGGAATATCCTCATATTCGATGACTAAATTCCCATAATCCAAACAATATCCTCAGTCATTAATATCAACAATCCTCACTAATCAATTCACTACCCAAAACGATTAACTTCACCAATCTTAGACCCTCACTAAACCGCACCATTCAGTTTCACCTACACAACCTCAATATACTCATTCGTAATACCCTAACTAATTGACCAAGATTCAAACTTTTGATAATTCCAATATTCCACCAACATGAACAAAGATTCTTAAATTACAATTTACTATAGGTTCTACTAGTTGTAACAATATTCAGTCTTGCCCCCAACGACCATCATTCCTTTTAGACCCTATCATCTACAAGATTTATATCACGAAATCAATTCATCCTCTAATACTCCTCAACTAACTTGCAATCCAAGGTTTTTCAACATCATATACTTGACCATTACTAACCAGTTGCCACTATACACTCTATAAGGTTTTGTAAAACAAATCGTTTATTCCTTTATCAAAAGACGAGGCAAATAAAAATAATTTTTAGCGCACAGAAAAATATTTGTCACTCACAGTAAACACATGGCCAAGGAAAATAGTCAAATAGCAATAATCTTGGAAAAGAAAAGGAGGAGAGCACAGTTGAGGGCACAAGTCCCACAAGAAGAGAATATCAAACCTCAATCAATAAGAATAAAGTATTACTTTTGAAACTCGAGAAACTCTTAAGCACCAACGGCGGAAAAGTTAAACGAACTTCAATAAGTTACAAGTTGCAAAGTTTAACTCCAACCTCAAATACTTCTACTACACTTTTTCCTTTAACAAAGAAAATAATTTTCTTTGATTACAACATCACTTTGCTGTAATACCCCGAATATCAAATAGAGAGAACATATTATTCGGAAGAGAAATTTATTCAAATTTGAATGCACTAAAGTTTAGAGCAAAATTAAAAGAAAATTCAAGATTTGAGGGAGGATTGGACCTTGGGCTTTCGGCCCAAGGCGTCCTAGCCAAGTGGGCCGGCCTTGTAGTGGAGTCAAGAAGGGGGGTGCCCTTCCCCAAAACCCTAACCTCTGCTACAGTACCACACCGCACTGTAGCACACGGTACTGTAGCAGCCCCCCCTCCCTGCTGCTCTACCAAGATGAGGAAGAAGCTCTGAGGTGCCGCTGGCCATGGTGGAAGGAGAAGAAGGGAGAAGAAGAAGATCCTCTTCGTGGGTTTTTGTTCAGCGTTTCACGCGTCTCCAACGGTATCAATTTGTTTCCCCGCTATTTTGATGTTGTTTACATGCGAAACCGATTAGAATCGTTTGGATCAAAGTTAGTCTGCAGTAGAATCGAATCTGTCCAGTATGTTGCGCGGGCTGTTTCGACATCTTAGGGCCGAATCAGAAGTTTTGATCTCCTAGAGTTATTTAGATAATGTTCTTAGCTTTCGGTGGCCGCCAAGAACACCTGATTCCGACGTACTGATCAAAAGTTATGGTCGTTTTAGTTTGAGCTGTCCAGAATTCTGACGAGATTGATCTGTTAATTTATCTTTTAATTTATGTTCATGTTAGAGGCAAATTAAGGGTTTTCACCCAACTAGGTTATTGTAGAGAATTTGATAACATTTCCAGATTGTTAAAGAAAAATCAATTCGGAGTTACAGATTAAAAGTTATGATCAATTTAGTACTACTGTTTGTTCATTTAGGCAGTTTCTGTTCTGAAAGTTCAACTATCTGTTAGCATACTAAATTGGCCGAATTGGATAATCTTGGAAACTAGAGTATTGTAGATTTGTCAGTTAAGAATCCATAGAAACTGGGCTCACCTCTTTCCGAGTTCCAGATCTTGAGATATGTTATTTACCGTGCTGCTGTCCAGAGGCGGTTTATGGCTGAATGTGTTGGTTTTCAGTTTAGGGTTTCTAGTAAAATCTTGAATTGCCGGAGAAGCGTTGTAGAATGATGGTAAGTAGTGTCATGTTCATTGTATTCTTATCTCAATTATCCAATTGTTTAGGAGGTAAAGTTTCGGGTTTAGGAGCACCACCTTTGCCTGCTATCGCGTCGCATCGCGGAAGGCAAGTACCCTGCTAATCTTAATGTTTGTGAATGATGATTGCTTAATGATTGTGTTGTGATATCTTATGATACAATAGATGGTGTTATGTCTATGTTGGTTCATATGTGATGAATCCATGAGAAGAGATGAGGTTATTATTTATTCAGTAAATCATTTCATACATCCATAATTCATGTTTCATCCACGGGAGTGGATTGTAAGTCCCACCATTCCAATTGTAACATCCTGATTTTCAGAATCAGGATGTTAATATTTAATTTGGCGATCTATTAAATTTTTGACAGTGTTTTAAAAAATTTCTGGTGTTTAATTAAATTGTTCCTTCTAAAATCAAATCAAATTGTTCGAAAGACTGCATTTAAAAATTTAAATTATTTCGACTTCTTGTTTTAGCGTGTATTTCAAAACTCATGACATGTCATTCATTTAGATCATTGTTGTCACTTTCAGTTCGACCGACCGCAGGCGAGACGCTCGTGTGTCCTTTCTTTTCCCTAACTTCTCTCCTCGCAATCCCAACCGAGAATCAAGGATCCGACGATGCATGTTATACCGTTGTGATCATCGTCTCAAGATCATTCCATTTTAGTGACTAGTCTGCACATGCGAGGTCATTTGGATGAGTTCGAGAAACGGAGGAAGAACTGCACTGCTATTTATCTCCTCCCCAAAATAACACAACCAACAAAAACTAGTACTTAAAATAATTATAGAGAAAAATGCCGAACAATAAAAACCCTGAAAAATTCTACATTGTGCATTACTGTGTCAGGAATCTTCTATAAAATTTTTGTGATTTTTGGAGCTAGGCAACTATGTCTAAAAAAATTACCGAACTCCACACTACTAATTATTTTTCTCCCCATCCGAACCAAACCACCAACACTCTGCCCATTCTTTATTCCCAACCTAATGCTCTCTTTGCTGCAGCCTTTCACTACCTTTTTTCTACCATTTCGATTCTCAAGAGAGCACTCCTCACTGCCTAGTTATTCTAAGCATGTCCAGCACCATCCACTGCCATCTTTTTTGCCACAGCTGAACCTCATCCATCCCATTTCTTTAATCCCCAAGCAAAGCAGCTCACTGCCAACTTTACCCATCTTGCAAAGCACCTCCCACTGCCCAAGGCATTTCCCAACTAAGCACTCCTTGCCATTTCCTTTATGCCCAGCCGAACACCACCCCTCAACTACATTGCCATTCCCTGCCATTTCGTTTCCACCCACTGCCATTCTTCTTTCTCCCCAACAGAACACCTTCTAGTTTCTTTCTCCAACACAAGCACATTTCTAAACCTTCTCTCTTTCCAATCCCATCCAAGAACCAGAAATCAAGCTTTGCATGTTATATCGCTGAGTTCTCCATCACGCAAGCAACCCATTCATCCAATTCGTTTTCGCATGCGAGTTCGTTTGAAAGTTTTGCAAGATGGGAGGAAGAAGAGAGACACTATGCTGTTGGAAGGAGCAGCAGTGTGTGCAGCCGGTTCATTGCATGCATGTGGCTATCCACGCATGCAGTGATAGGAGGGGGAGCTAACGGCTGGAGAAGGCAACAGCTCCATGCGTCGTTGTTGGTGAAGGAGCGACGGTCGGAGGTGGCCAAGCAGCGGAGCTAGCTGCAGCCGAGCAAGCATGTAGCCAGCTTGCAGCAGCGTGCAACAAACATGCAGCGCAGCAGCAGCGGCAGGGAGGTGGCCGAGGGAGTCGAGGCGCTGCACTGCAGCGGCGCGACCCAGCCCGAGCGGCACTTGTCGAGGTGAGCCGAGGGGTTGGGGCGCTACAGCAGCAGCCCGGCACCAAGACGAAGGATGGCGCGGCACGGCGCCGAGAACACAGCCGACCGGGAGCAGCGGCAGCGGCCAGCGGCGTCAGCACGGCGGTGGTCGGGCTGAGGCACTGGGACGGCTCCGAGGTGCGACATTGAGGCCAGCAACCATGCATGCGGCAGCGCGGCATGGCGTGGTATCTCGGTGAGGCGCACCAGAGCACGGCGCGACGGCGTCGAGGGCGAGCGAGGCGAGGCGGTGTCGATGCGACAGCGTGGTGCATGCGGCGGCACTAGGATGACAGACACGGACGAGTTCAGCGACAACTACGGTGGGCGCGGACAAGAGGCCGAGCGGACGCGGGATCGGCGACAATTAAGGCGGACGTGGAGCCGAGAAGACGATGTCCGGTGACGTTACGCATGCCTAGTGCCGTGGTAAAATCATTAATGTTATTTTTGTTACCGCATTACCATGTTAGTCATGCATGTTGCATACTAGTCATGAGCATGACATCTTTTCATGCATGTTTAATTGTAAAAATTGTTTGATAGCTTAGACTGGTGCGACTCTCTAGTTAAGTCTTATTTATGCGTTGGCATGATCATGTATTGATATTTTGGTGAATGCGGATAATTAGATTAAATGCGTGCATTATTGATTGGTAGATGCTACATTAAATTTATGAGTTGATTACTTGATCGGGTGATATTATTTTGAAGTTGCATGGATGTTAGTGGTAATCTTTGGATAATACTTTAATTGTAGATTTTTCCTCATGTTGGATTAGTAATTTTAGGAGATAGGGTGCATAAGGATTTTTCGGATTTATTACTTGATGGATAGTTCTTGTGATGATATTGAATGAGATATGGAGGTTGACTCGAATATTGTATTTAATCATGAGTAAATTGATGGGATGTCTTAAGTAATAGTCATGTGAGTCAATAGTGCTTGAATTTGGAGAAGGTAGCAATTGATCATTTGGTTGCGAATAAATATTTGGGTTTGCCATGTACTTAGTAGGTAAGTCCCATGTGCCGAGTCGGTAGAATTGTTCTATCTATTGGATTAGTGGATAAATGATTATTAGTCGATCGTAGAGGCACATATGTGATTGGATTAGTAGTTGTCGTACACGACTAGTCCGGTGAAATGGATGTAAGTTGATTTATTAGTGAGCTTTTAAATGTTGAATGTGTTCTTAAATTGTAAAGTTCATTAGGTATCGGTTTGTCAATTAAACCTTGATCGGTGGAAAATTGAGTGTATGCGATTGTGATTTGCCGAGGCGAGACTAGTAGAGCTAGATAGTTAGCATTAGCTTAAATAGTATATCAGAGAACGATCGATGGATTCAATTATGGTCTTATGCCCATGAGTCGGTGGATTTCGTTTAATTATCGGATAGGTTGTATTTTGGAAGATCGTGAGTTCGGGCATCACTCGATGGATTGACTACCTTGATAATGTCTTAATGGAGGTTAGTACGGAATTTAGATCAAGATATGAGAATATGATTGGAGAGTGTTATGTATGTGATTGGATTCGACACTGGAGAATCGGTTAAGTATATGATTATGAGAAGATTATATTTGTCGGTAGATGTTTTCCTTTTGGAAATATATGAAAAAGAAAAGAAAATATGTAGGCCCCACTTTTCATGGTAGAGGCTAGGTCAGCCTACGTATACAAACTATTTATTGCGATAGAAATTTTAGAAAAGGATCATTTTTACACTAGAAATTCATTTAACTTCAAAAATTCATAGAAAATTCAATCGAACTCCAAATGGGATGAATCCAATTGGGTTGTCCATAAAATATTATTCTATATCTAACCATGTAGTTTTTATCTCCACTAGAATTCTGCAAATTTTCACAACATAATTAAATTCGGGTGAGCAAGAAATGTGAAACACCATTTTCAGCATTTTCTAGAAATCTGATTTTCAAACTACTATAACTTTCACATATAAACTCCAAATGGAATAATTTTTTGTACCTAAATTCATCTAAAATCATAATATAGCTACTGTATAAATTTCATGCATTTTGGAGCAACTTGAGTTTTTGGCTATTTCTCGGTGTTTATTCGATATCGCCTTTCTTTAGATTCCGAGTTGCCGGAAGTATGAGAGCAAGTAACCGAGAGTGAGCAAGTGAACTACCAGCAAGGCAAGCATCATTTGAACTTTCTTTTGCATCATATTTGATCCCAGTTTTGGTTAAGTTAGTGCAATGATAATTGCTTGCATGCTATTTTGATTATGTCAATATTTTTGTGATGTGTAGTTTAGTTATGTCCTATGCTTGAGGTTAATCTTGAATTATGCCAACTCCTATATGCTTAAGATAGGATGTGTGAATTATGGGTTATAGAATTGCTTAGCCATGCAAGTCTAGACACGGTAGTTCGATCGTCGGGAATAACCCGGCGGTTTTGGGACAAACACAACTCTCATTTTATGATTTATACTTCAGATCTTTGTAGCTATTCTATGAGTTAAATTTTGTCATTTTAAATGAGCTTTTGGTCTGGACAAGTGTTGGTTAGTGATGGTGCTTTGTGCACGAGCATTGGGTAAGTGGAAGGACTTGTCTGGACAATTGAGGACCGAACTTTGGTAACGTCGTTAATTCAAGTATACTCGTGCTGCCACACGCGGTATATGGGTGTCGTATGGTTAAGTAGGGGGAGGGTTTTGTTGTGTTGAGTCCCACGGTGGTGAAATTGTAAGGGCATAGGACCGTGAAATCCTATGTTCCTTTTGGGGCCGATAGGGCATAAAGGTCGTAACGTCTTATGTTCCTAGGAGCCCTGGGTTGAGGGACTTAGCCAATAGAATCGTCTTGCTAAAAATGATCATATCTTGATTTACCCGGCCGGCATACCATAGGAAGTATGCTATATTCGGAGGCATCTGGAGGCTTACGGGCTAATCAAGTCGTGTGGGTAAAGTAGTACACCCCTGCAGGGTATCAATCTATTCGAATAGCCGTGTCCACGGTTATGGACAACCGCTTGAGTTCGGGAGTTACTATTGTTAGACTTTTAATTAAAATTGTGGTTGAACTTGGTATTCGTCATGAACGGGATGTTCATGTGTTTAGTACATCAAAGTGGGCTGCCACTTTGGTCCTTGTATGATTAAATTGTTTATTACTGAAATACTTTACCATATGCTTTACTTCTACTTCAAATCTGATTTTTAAATGGGCACATGAAAAACTAGTATGTGTAGGATGTTATTTGTTGCGTCTCTTTCGCAAAACTAAACCAATATGAGCCATCCTTTGAATGACCCTTATGCATAACTAATTTTATTTGTGTAAGACTTGCGAGTACACTTGTACTAAGCCAGATGTTTGCTGGCCTTTTCAGGTGAGGAAGATTATGAGTCTGACGATCTTGTTAGTGTTGACTTGGGTGACACTAACGAGTAGTGTGCTATCATTTAACTCCCAGTCGGTTGCCGATGGGTGATGGGCATACCACTACTGGTCTTTTGCTTTACTTATTTGCTTCCGCTGCTACTTGATACTTTACTTTGAATTTGGCCGGTCGGCCGTATGTAATAGGTTGTAGACTTTGACTATTATGTAGTATGTCTTATGATCTCTTGTTGTATGCGTTGTATGGATGTAACCAACGTTGGATGAGGGTATGAGTATATTGGTTATTGATCTTGGGAGCCAATATAAGTCATACTCGTTGTTGATGAATCCCCATTTAACTCACTAAGTGTAGTGCTTCGAATCGAAAGAGAATCGACAATCATGTAGCGCTCGCAAAGGAGCAGCGCGTATGATCGTTGAGGCTCTAGTATTCGGCTAAGCCTCTCACTTGGATAGAGTTAAGTTGGAATTCATTTACCGGAGACCCGTGATTATGTCCCTAAGACCTTGTCTAATCTCGGTTTTATGGAGATAATTACCGGGGTCCCCACACCAATGTGGGCAGATTTGGACATTGTCATGTCCCGTCCACGGGAGTGGATAGAAAGACCCATCAAGTCCAGTATGGGCACGTAAGACCCATCAATTCCAGTATGGGCAGATTTGGACACCTGTATGAAACGTTCTTCATACGGGATTTGGATCCCTGTATTTTTGTTAAGATGTGGGCTTGAGTGAACACCGACGGGTGTGTCACTGGCTATACCGGTATAAGCACGTGTGTAGTCTATTCCTTTGATTATTTACATTCATCTCATTCATTCATAAATATTCAGTTGTTGTATGTTCAGAACCTTTGAGGAGGTTGTCTTGTTCATGTTGATTGTCTGTTCTTATATTCATTGTACTTGCTGAGTCTTGGACTCACACTTGTTTGTTTATTTATTTTTAGGTGATCGGTGATGAAGTTCTATTGGGAGGGAGTAGACATGCACTACTCAAATAATACACTCTACATTAGGTTCAAAATAAGGATGATTTATGTTTTTCATTCCTTAACTGTTGGATTGTAATAATTAAAGCTAGACATGGATGATACGTTTCTATTCGTTGAGTTTTGATTAATTAACTGCGGAAGTTCATGGATTAATCGTTGATAGGATTATCTTAGCGGATCCAATATTATATTCTTATTTATGTTCCATTTGTTGATGAGCTGTTTAGCTTAGTTGATGAATTCTTGTTGATGTTTTTCGTTGTATGGTTAAATGTTAGATCTTTGGGTAGCATTTTGGCTTCCGAATAGCCAGGGTGTTACAGTTGGTATCAAAGCGGGCTTTAGGTCCGTGGTTAATAGAAGAATATTAAAATGACACACTGTGCGCAGTAGGTGGGGTTGGGAAATCCATTGTTTCCGCATTTCTTTTGTTATGTTTCATTTGTTGAGCAATTGTTGAATTGCTTCTGTACTATCTTTCTTGTTGTTAATCTATGATATGTTATGATATTCTATATCTATGAATCTATTCTATGATTATCATGAGATGATCATGTATATTCATAATTGATTTTATTGTTTATGGGTGTCGATAACAGATGTTAAGCAGTGGAGGCCGTGGTTGTGGCCCTGGACTTTGTCCGGTTACACCACCGTTCGTGGTAGACGAATAGAGTAGTTACCCCGAATACCATAGTTGCAGGTGTTGAGCGTGAACAGCTTTAGAAAGTTGTTTTCTTCCTTGATCTCTGAACTTGGCAAATTCTTGTTCCGTGGTGGATGATGAATTTCTCTTGGGTTCGTGGTTCTTGGTAGTTGCTGAGTTTCAATGGGTCTCTAATGGTTCTCTGAAATAATTATTGTTTTCCGACTGTTGAGTTGCTTTTACTACCTGTGATCCTCGTCAATTGGCAATATTGATATTGCCATGGTTGTTCATCCTTTCTCATTGGAAAAGAATGACTCATGTATTCGTTTGATAGTTTGGGTAATGAGAGTTTTATGTTACAAGTATGTTAACATGAGAAAGTTTTGGCTCTATGTATTTCTTTTGGATTATTCTGAGGGTTGAAGTTTAATACATCTCTTTTCTGATGGAAATTGTTAAAAATCTTTTGTGATAACCTGTTATGGTATGGGTATCAGGTCGAGTCTTTGGTGTGGTGCATCATTAATATTAATTAGTAACCTTGGAAGTGAAATTGATTAAGTTGATGTTGTCTTCAACTAGTTCTTGATGAACTGTATATATGAGTAGTGACTGAGAGTATGTCCATACCTATTTGGAGTCAAAAGAGATATTAAGAAGTATGGAACATTGATGAATTAGAATGGTCATTAAAATTATTTAGGTTGCTAAACTTGTTAGGTTCTTTGGTTCCAATGAATTAATTTAAATGTGTGGAAAGAGAAACTAGAGGAAATGCTAGATTTCCATATTCCTTAGTATGATTAATTATTGGAATTGTGTACAACCGGTTGAAGGGATTGAATACTGGTGGATCTAGAATTTATGGGGGGAGTTCTATATAGTTCTTCTATATAGAATGATGCGATGATTTGGTTGTAGTGTTGTTGAGACTTTTGATCGATAGAAGATTTCGATTTTTGAAGTTTTAGTGTATTTTTGCCAAAATCCAAATATGAGGAGGAGCAGTTGAATATGTGTTTGTAAATATCCATGTGGTTTGGGAAGAAAAGTAGGTAGCAACTAGATTTCATAATTAAGCCAGTTGATAACAACAATGGTTGGAGTATAATTGTTGCGTGTTGAAGTTTGATGTTGAGCATCACTAAAAGTTGAACTGATATGATATAATAGGGGGCTTATGCCCACATGATTGTGAAATCATCGGATGATAATGTGTTCTTGATGAAAGGAGTTTTGGTAGGACTTTTTAGTTGTGTAGTAGACCCCTTCTAAACTTAGGAGGTTGATGTAGTGAGGTTGTATGGTTTTGGTATACTCTCGTTTTGAAGATGGGATGAAAAGGTAGTATGAAACAATTTGGTGAGACTTTGGGAGCTTTCTAATGGCATAGTTGATGATAAAGATTCATGTTCAGAGTGTATTATTCTTGATGTTAGTAAGGTTATTCTACAAGAGATTGTGACTTATGTGTGTGGTGATGATTCTTTTAGAAACAAAGTAATTTGATCGTCTTTCGTAATTTTGATTTAGTAAAAGTGTTTCGAGTTTTGCGTTTGTGATCATTTGGACCTCTTGAGCTATGTGGTGATTGAGTTTGTTTCGAGCAAAGTGACATGTTGAAAGATTTGATTGGTTCTTAAGGGGTTCCCGTGATTTGGGTTTTAAGAGCTTATCTGGTTTAAGCTGGCAAAGTGATGTAGTAATCACAACAAATAACTTTCCTTGTTAAAGGAAGGAGTGAAATATAAGTATTTGAGATTTAAGTCGTTTCGCAACTTGCAGTTTATTTGAGTGTGCTTAAACCTAGAGGTGACTAACCCAATAGCCACCACAACATAGCACGAATCCCCGATTCGTACCACCCATCAAGTTTTAATTAAAAGTTGTAGTCTAACTCTTGAAAAGCTTACCCAAGCGTGTCCATAACCTAGGACGAGGCTATTCGAATAGTTTTAATCCTGCAGGGGTGTACCAATGTACCCACACTTTAGACCGCCTTTAAACCACAATAAGCACACTTCCGAAGGTATGCCGGCACGGCTAAGTCCTACGAGACATTTCCAATATTGTGCATTAACTACGAGCCGCTCGTATGGATAGAAACCCATACGCCTACATGGTAAAGCCGAAAGACAACTACCACCCGGGGTAAAGCTTCCGGACAACTACCATGCTCCCAAACACCATCCCTCCTGCGACCCCCCTGCGACTCGGAGCTAACACACGCCAAAGTACTAAGTCAAGAGAGGTCACATACCCTCTAGTGTGGTTAGCACGCACAAATTGCCTAGATAACGGAGACTCACAAGATGTTCGGTCCTTAATTGACCCAGGCACCATTCCAGTCACACCCAAAAACACACCATCTTACCATTGTGCCCAAGTCGAAATTATTTTGTTTTCAGTTTTTAGTTTTTGCAAGTAAACATAGCGCAAAGGCTAAATCATAAAGACCATAATAAGTTTGTGTGATCAAGGTTATCGACAAGTCGATAGCCGCCCATTACTACCGGTAGCTCGACTACCGACCACAATCAACAACACACAATAAGTTTCAAGAACCAATATCAACTCATACATCAATAGTACAACATATCGAAAGTGTAAAAGCAATACTCATCCCATACGAACACCCCTTCACCAACACATATATGCGTTGGTAAAAGTCCAAATAAGTGTTGTTACGGTCTATACCAACACATTTATTATGCGTTGCCATTGAGGCCGTTGCGAGAGTCTATTACAACAGATAAACAAGAATTGGGAATATATATGAAAAGGCGTTGCGAAGTAACAACGGATATAGTCAGGTTGTAACTACACTTGTATGTGTTGGTACTTACCATACATGGATGATTTTTCCTATTTTGACAATGGATATAATTATAGTCACAATGCATAGAAGCGTTGGTACTTGCCATACAGATGACTTTTGCTATTTTGGCAACAGATATAATTAGGTTGTTGCAACGATTATAAGTGTGTAGAAGTCAAAGTAAAAAAAAAAAAATCATTATCGGTCGTAGCATGGTTAAAAAGAATACTTATATATCAAAAATAAATTGTTGCATTATATAGAGAACCATCCACATAAGACATGATATAAATATTTTAGTTGAACATCATTTCCTAACATAATAAAATCTAAACGTAATGAAGATCATCTACCTATGTTATCATTCTCCCTCTTGCATTCATCATGTCATCCATAGCATTATCCATTTATCTTATCAACCTACAATGAAAAAATTGAGTCCATTAATGCACCATTAGGAAGAAACAAAATCAAAATATTAAAGTAACAAAACTAAAAGGAGCACCGTACATAAGTTGATGGCCACGCAATATTAGCTCCTACTGCATGACCAATCAATTTGTAGCCTTTGTATGGCCGTATCAATTCTTCACATTTCGCAATTGCAAGATCGACATGCACCATCCAAAATTCATTTCCTAACTGAACGCCATCAAGTTTATCTTTTGGATCACAACTTATGACTGTAGCAAGAGCCACATCCTTATTTGCATTTTTCCAGCTCTTCAAGAATACTTTAGTGCCAACCTAGTCCACACATATAAGTACATGATCAAATACTTTACAAATGATGCAGTTAAATATTTTTAAATATTTTTAAAGAATCACATATCAAATAAACATAAAGATTGTCGTACCGCTATTGAATTGGTAGCCAACCAATTAAATATACTGCGATGTTGTTTCTACAAAAGATATTATGTGGAACATTAGTCTGTAATTTAAATAAATTATTAGCAAAATAGATATAGAGGAGACAAAAATTTAGAAGGTGTATGTTATACATCAGGAAGCATGGTTGCACTAGCTCATTTTGCGGTTTTTTTGTTCTGGACGTCATGCTAATAACAAGAGGTCAAATAATCATAAATAAGCATTGAACTACTGAAAACTGAACTGAACAGAAATATGAAGGCTCTTGTCATAGTTAACAGAATAGAAATACGAAGGCGCTTGCCTAAGCCTGGACAAACTCATTTCAGAAATCAAAGTTATGACCAAGTTCACTTGTCTAGTCACCGAAGAACGCTATGACTTTTTTGGATACTAACATTTGAAAAGGACATGTCAACTGATTGTAGTGATTGTCTAATGGTTTCCATGGAACAAGATGATATTTATATTTCCATGTGTTTTTTAGCCATAGATATGAAGGACAGAAATTCTGTATAGGTATTAATTGTTGTTTGACAGACATTGATTTCCAGAGAAAGTTGCGAGTAGCATAGTAGAATGATTATGTAGATGCAATTGGGAAGTCAGGTTCTTGTCACTAACATAGCTTTAGTTAGCTGATATATTTTCCCCAAAAGAACCAGGGTGGGGTGACCATGTAAACTTTTACGATTTCATACACACAGAAAGACTTGATTTTGTTGTAAACAATGTTTTATTTCGGTAGTAGCTTACTTTAGAAGCAAGTAGCAGTTCAGCGAAATAACACCACACAATCAAGTTTAATTATGTATTGTTCGTACAAAAGTTGCATTGCTTCACGAGATGATGTTACATTTATGAATCTCAGATTACTTTAGTTACTTGGATGCAAGTTTTTAAAGTGTTGCTGCTGCAACAAGTTTTTAAAGTGGTGTTGCATTGACTGCAATGTTGGCAACAAAAAAATGCCATTGACTATTGTGGCTGTGAGGATCCAAACATCTCTGAGTTTTCAGCTGAGCACTAAAATAAAGGTAGCTGGAAGGTTTGTGAACTTAACATGCCATCAATGTAAGCCAAACCTTTTTTTCAAGGGAAATGTAAATGCGCTTGTCATAGTTAACAGAACAGAAATATGAACTGAACTGAACAGTGTGTCCATCGTTAATATGAAAACAGAAAAATGTTCTGTTAAGAACAGAAAACTGAAATATGTAACCAGCAAAACTGAAAACTGAGCAGGATTGAAAACTGAAAACTGAACCTTCATAGCATTAGTGTGGTTGTTTAGGGCCAGCCTGGTGTCATCGTGGACATGACTTTCTTTGGTCTGCCATATAACCATAATAAGTAGTGAATTCATGCAAACTATAATAAGACAAAAATGTATTTGTATACAAGATGAATCGAATAATTAACCTTGTGTGCAGCAGAAACTTTATATGCTTGTATTGTGCTGTTATCTTGGCTATAAATTTCCTTGTCCTATAGTGAAAGACAACAATTCATTACAATGGCTCAATTTACTTTCAGAAATAATAGTTTTTCCAAACCTTAGCATCATATTATTTTGATGCTCGACCATGTTCATAAGTTCCAAACAGTAGAGAAGTGAACTAACCTTGTATGCAGCAAACTTTTTCTTTCCTTGTTGCACATTGTCATTCTGGACCAAAGTTTTTTTTGTTTTATAATGAAAGACATGTCAGAAGATTGGCCAACCAATAGTAAACATCGATAATTGCAAACAGTACCAATATAATGTATTCCTACTCAACCACAGTGAGTTCCGAACATTATATAAATGAGCAAACCTTGTCTAAAGATGAGTGTTTGCTTGGTGGCTGCAAATCGTCATCCTGGATTTTATTTTGCTTGCTCTGCAGTGAAAGAGAAGAAATACATACTAATTATAATGTTATGGTATGTAAAGATGTTTTCCTTTAGAAAATTTTCCATCTTCAGTCGTAGTCTTTCTTGGTGTAGAAGCCAAATCAATTATTTTGCAAAGCATGAGTCATAGTTATAGACCAATAAGCACCACATGTAGTAGTACAGCATGCATGTGAAATTAAGTAGGCAGCATTGAAAGCGTTCCAAGACATTGTCTGTCATGACCGTGACAGCAGATTCTGAACTCTTATTTCCCTTCGTCAAGTGAACCAACATTCCAGACTAATTAAAAACAATGGTCGTTTCCTAGTTATGTATGGAGTAATATATGTAGAGTACAAGACATACTTGTAGGTCTATATCCCACATTGGCACTGATTCAATCAAAGGTATGCTCCGATGGTTAATGATCAGTTTCGACAACAAGCCAATGAATGGCATATATATATATATATATATATATATATATATATATATATATATATATATATATATATATATATATTGCCTTGGAAGCTACTATATGCTGTATTAGTAACCCTAGCTTCTTAGAGAAACCCCAAAAGCATTTGTAGTAGAAATAAAGTGATGAAGTTTGTTGATGGAAAAAGGAGCAATTGATCGATGAGATTTACAGTGCGTTTGTCCTTTGGCCCTTATCCCTAAACATGCAACCATTGTCTCTGGCATCTACAAGTATCACTAACTAATTACAACTGCTCTCTTTACTGAGGGGAATTTAGCACAGTGACAAATCATCACCCATCTATTCCCTTCCATTTCAACACACGATGTACTAACACTGCACGATAGGATAGTGCATTATATATTTGTGCATTTCTAGGGGATAACATTGGTCATTGGGTACATGATTAGTTAAATTAACCACAGAAGTATTAGTTTGGAGCCACCAAATTAATAAAACTCCAAATTGCACCCAGCAATAGGACTGCATTAACAAAAGCTACATCAGTTACAAATTTTAAAAAGAACTCAACTCCATAGGCTCTAGCAAAATTGTTAATTCCAAGGAGTACGTAAGGTAGTTCAATTGCACAAAATTGGAGGTATGTCTGTACGTGAGATATGCCTTCCAAATTAGTGTAGGTACAAGGTGGACATTCCATTCCAATGACTTAACATGGTAATTCTCTCTCCTAAGAATTTCCAGAAACCGAAAAACATTTAAAATTGTAAGTCAAGATCCCATACAATAGCCAGAGCAATGGCAAACGATGTATGCAATGCAGCGTACTCTTCCAACACCTCTGCAACTACACAGCAAATCACCCAGAAGAAAATAAAGTAACAAACTGAAAGAAAGGCACAGCAATAAGATGATCCCTAAGAATCTACAATATATATAAGTTGAGGGAAACTGCTAAAACAAGATGCTTAATGCCATAAAGTACAATATGAACATATATTCAGACTCACTACCCAATATGTAACATAAACAGCTTTTGCATGATTATCAATATCATTCAACAATCCTGCTGGTCCAAAAACAAAAAGATTTGGTAGTCTATTGATACGTGCTACAGATTATCCATCACAAAAAAAGGTGCTATAGATTAATTACATCCCAGATCTTAACAAATAGTTCCAGTTTCCAGCAACAATTTGCAGAGCCTTGGTGTATGTTACCAATCCATCAGCAAGGAATTTCACATGCTTGTTCTCAGGGTGGCTTTGCCCATGCCAGGATGTGACAGTGGTTGTTGCTTTGCCGTCTACCGGATCAGCAGTGACATCCAGAACCAACTCCAGGAAGCACGAGGAGCTGGATTGCCATGCTTGTTCTCAGGGTGGCTTTGCCCATGCCTTCATGACAAAAGGATTGTTAGCTGCAAATCATAGCATATTGAATTAGTAAAGTGGTTTTCTGGCCCAGCTTCTTTAGGTCAAGATTATATGCAAAATGAAGATAGTGTATCTATCAATATTCAGTATAGGAGGACGGAAGGATAACAAAAACATTACATTGTTGCATAACAGACAAAAAAGAACTTAGAGCTTCCTGGGGGTAAGTGCTGAATGCTGAGTGAAGGAAGCAAGACAGTACAGACCAAGAAATGGAAATATGAGAGCTGACTTCAACAAAAAAAAAAGTGTCATGCAAATATGTTGCATACAATTTGATATTTTCTAGAAATGACAAACATCAAAATTAGTTTCAGGTTATAACAATTTCACCTTGGTGCTTACATATAAGGCTGTAAGGCTGCATTCAAAATTGACAAATATGGCAGTAAGGCTTATCTTTATATACAAATTCAAGAAATCCATTTACGCCAGCTAACTGCTGTTTAGATCCATTAGGATAACGCAAAAGTAACTTGATGGCTTCTATATCCATTCCGACACTGTATAAAAAGTTCAGTTATTAATACTGCTGTAAATTAATAATAATCGTAAGGTTTTGCCATATAATTTTTTCAATTTTCAGTTTTTATTTATTTATCTTCCAACTTTCACTTCTGGCAAGAACACAATTATCGTTATATGAATGTCTTCGGTTATCACAAGTAATTAATATGCCAAAGGCAGTGCACATTAAAGAGTCTAACTTGACAATTACATCAAGCTAAATAGTACTATTAAGTTCTACAGGAAGGTTTCCTTGTACTACAGCACTGGAAAAAAAATCAGAACGCATAACATGGAATGTAACAGCAGCTAAGCAATCGGAGGTACAAGATTAATGACAGAAATAAACTAGGAACTAGCTAGCTGCTACAAACAGACGAGTAAAGATAGAAAGCAGTGCCACTTTTCTCAAGACTGAAAAGATCTCCTTGTTACCATCAACATAACCAAAAGCTAACTGTTATACTCTACCAAACACAAACAACTTCATCAAGTTCTATACAGACATATGTTAATGAACTCTACCAAGACTTCGACTATTGAAGATGCTGTCAAACTTGAATTTTTTGACAATCCGACATTGCTACTTTTATGCATACAAATTCAGTATGGTGCTCTGAACTTTACGATGCGACATGCAATCGGAAACAATCTGATTTGCTGCACATGTCCATGTTCACACAGTTGTTCTGAAATTTACAGTTTCCCACTATCAACTTGCATTATATATCGCGGCTCTCTGATCTTAACTACCTGGCTGATTGAACTGACTGAATTGAAAGATTAAAACATAAAACCAATGCAAAGTGTATCCTACAAGAGCAGGAAAATGGTGCCACATTGCCGGTGTCGGAGGAGACAGAGACTCACTGGGGGAGGTGGCGTCAGACGAGGAAGGGCCGGCGTCGGGGTCTTCGGGAGGAGGCGGCGGCGTCGGGCAGGGGGGCGACGGCGTTGGGGGAGGGGAGGCGGCGGTTTTCGGGAGGGAGCTGCGGCATTGGGGAGGGGAGGAGGCGGCGGCGTGGGGGGGGGAGCGGAGGAGGCGGCGGCGTGGGTGGGAGGAGGCGACGGCTTTGGGGAGGAGATGCGGCGTTGGGGAGGAGGAGGCGGCGGCGTTGGGGAGGGTAGCGGCGGCGTGGGGAGGTAGCGGCGGCGTTGGGGTAGGGGAGCGGCGGCGTGGGGGGAGAGTAGCGGCGGCGTGGGGGGAGGGGAGGGGAGGCGGCGGCGTGGGGGGAGGGGAGAGGAGGCGGCGGCGTGGGGGGAGGGGAGCGGACGGGAGGCGGCGGCGTGGGTGGGGAAATACGAAGTGAAGTGGAATCGGGGAAGAGCACGCGCGATATGGAACAGAAAAAAAAAATTGCATTTACATATAATAGCATTTTGTAGGTAATTTCGGTGAACTTAGTGCCAAACGATTATTTTATTCCGTAAAATTTTTAGCAAAAATAAAAATAAAAAACTAGGCATTTTAAATGTTTGCAACGCATAAGGTTGCAACGCATGTTATCTGTAGCCATCAACATGATTTACGACGAATATATTTTGCAACACATATTATGCGTAGCTATAGTATTACTTCACAACGCATGCATAGAGCGTTGCAATGTATGCGTTGGTAAAGGGGTATTTATGTTGTAGTAATCGTACTGTGCACTAGTGTGTAGCAAATTTTAGTTGATTTTACTAGTCCAAAAATAATTTTAGCAATTTTAAATTACCTAAGTTGTTAATCTATTCACCATGAACTTAAAGCCTACTCTGATACCGACTGTAGCACCTCAGCCCAACCCTGAGCCCGAAATACCACTAAACTACCCTAACAATTAATTTTACATCAATTAACAAAAAAAGATCAGCAAGTAATTCAGTATTAAAACCCGTCAAAGGGTCACAATAACATATAAAAAACGACATGACAAGCACAAATAACTAAACTCTGGATAGTAAGACAGAATAATAGTTCAAGAATCAAGCAATACTAATCAAACGAAGGCTATTGAATGAATAAACGAGTTCCAACCAATCGTCTAGAATTATTCAATGTCTATCACGTCCTAAAGGAATAAACCATCACGCTAAGGTAAAGTTTTCTCATAGCAATTGATTGAGTATATGTCGTGTTCCAAGTGCTATCCCTTCTCAAGTGAAGCATCGTCAACGATCACCTAAAAACAACAGTAGAGTAAAGGTGAGTCCACGACTCAGCAAGTACAGTAATAAACAATGAACATTGCTTAAACAATAGTACACAATATCATCATTAACATCAATTGTTCAATTTTTTTTATTCTCACGCTCAATCATTCAATTTTCTTTCTTTATTCACATACACAATCATCATCTACCTTTCATTCATGCATCTCTATACTACATGTCCGCATACACTTCTTTTGCGTATACCGGTATAGCATGAGTGTTCACCCGTCGATGATACACTCTCAAGCTCATCCTCCTTAAGGATCGGGGACCTCCTCCACTCCTGTGGAGTTGTGATCAACATGATCACCTTCTCGTATGCAATGATGTTTATGAACACACAAATATTCATAGTCTCATCCACATTATCATTGTCCAACAATATCATGTCCAACCATAAGGAATAAATAATGACCATTAACATTACTTGTAATTAAATAAGTAAAAGCACAACAATATAATGGTAATAAATGGTAAAGCATACACTGATCAACAGATGACCATTGTCTACCATGCATTTGCCTTCTTATCCTTGTGACGCCGGAAAGCGATGCGGCGACAATGCACGAGAGGCCAAGTTCCTTGGACAACAATTCAAAATACATCTAAAAAAATCATCCATTACAGCACCGACACTTTATTCTAATCGTGATCGCACGTCTACGCCAAACCAACCCTTTTAACCCAAAACTACCGAACATACTACCCGCTGCCACAGTAGAAAAACAGCTCTATCTTACTCATCTGAACTCGAAATTCGGCCATCCAAGACTTTCTGAAATTCTCACGAAACAACCTACAATTTCCTAGTTATAATGAAACTCTAATTCTACCGTTTTCTATTATGTTCCTTTACCCGAAGACCGTTCCAGATTCTGTCAGAACTGCTCGTTTCATAATTTTATATCTTTAATTCTACAACTTGAACATATATGAATAATATGAGTTCTGAAAATTATACAAGATTTCCTATAATATTCAAGTTGACACAAATATTTATTTTTACCAATTTCTACCCAAAATTGACCCAACTTCACAAAGTTTGCCTCCTATCTTCTGAATTTGGACATCTACCTTCCAGAGGTTGTATCTTTTCGCTCGCTATTCCGTTTTTAACGATCCATACATTCCTGGAAAGCTAACGCGATAACCTAACTTTTCTATAATTACACTGAACTCTAATTCCGAGTCTAAATACCCCTAATCACCCTTGTAACATTCTGCCCTATGCCTGACGAATCTGGATAGAATATAAATCCATTTTCCCCTTGACCAAATGTTCTAGAAATGGAATAAAGATTAACCTAGCATAAATCTAATGGGTTCAGATCATTACCCTCAGAGACATGAAGCCAAAGCACGATTTTTTCTCTCTTTCCCTTTCTCTTCTCTTCCCTCTTCCTTCTTCCTCTTCCTCCTTCTGGCCAGCAATAGCGGAGGCTAGCGCCAGCAGGGAGAGGGGTGGCGCAAGGGCTGCAAGGTTACGTGGTGCTACAGTACATGGTGGTATAGTAGCTGGGGTGGCTAGGGTTTGGTTTCCCCCACCCTCTTAAGCCGGTTCCCCACTTGGGCCAAAGAGCTATGGACCGAAGGCCCAAGTTCTAATACTCCTCCTAAATTCTTAATTTTTCCTTTCTAATTTGGTTTAATTTTAGTATTAATCACTTATTTTTTTTATTTTTAAACGGAATATTACAAAATGCATCTTACTGGTCAGATCTTTTTTCATGCATATTTGCTCTAGTTTCAACCATAATTCAACAGCAGTCTTCTTCTTCAAAACCTCCTGCAGAATATTATTTGTTAGATGAAGAAGAATCAGAGATAAGGCCTTACGATATTTTCTTTGTTTCTCCTCAAAAGACCGCCTAGCGGGTATTTTGTCGATCCCTAATATAGCGTCATCAAAATCGAGTTATGTAAGAACAACTCACATCTTGACTTGCCATAGAAAAAACTTTGTGTCTTGATCCAACAGCAGAAGATAATACTTCAAGGTCATCATGCGGAAGAAATCCCAAATTTACTAGTGTAATTCCGTGTATACCTAGCAAAGAACTCTCAGAATCTTGGCTACACTTCTGTGTGTACGAAGCAATGAAAACCAGAGTTGCTGGTACACTTGCTCATGTGTGCTTAGCAAATCGCTTGGTATGTGTACGTAGCAATTTTCACTGCGATGAATTGAAGAACTGAAGTCAGTTGACGAAATCTCTATGTGGACGTATTTTCATTGCAATCAAAGCTTTTGTGCTGCGTATTCTCTTTCTAGCAATCAATGTTGTTGTTGCTTTGCTCACCTAGTGATCTGCCTACTACCCTTCCTTCTTTATTCCTGTCATGTGCGGTAGTTTAGGAGAAGCAACCGACCCTAGCGGCAGTTTAGGAATCCTCAAATTAGGAAGTTGTAATTAGGCAAGTTTACTATAGGAAAGTCTCATTAGGGAAGTTTGCATTAAAAAGGATAATACCTTCCAAGTTAGTCTGTATTGCATTAGGAAGGATAAACCTTCCAAGTTCGTTTGTATTCCTTTATATACGCAGCATATGCATCAATGAAAATCAGTAAAGGATTGGGTTATTCCCCAATCTCCCTTGCGCCAAAACCCACTGCTCCCTATTGTTTTCGTGTGCACTGTTCATCCGAGCACTGTTCATCCGAGTACTGTTCAACCGCATCCTCCTCCTCCCCTACTTCCAACCGGCGACTAGGGTTCCTCCTGGCCACCGTCCACCACGGCGTCCCAACGCAATTCCCATCCACCTGAACTAATCCTTCCCTTCTGCCTTCGCTCCCAGCGCTCATCACCTGACAATTCTGCATGGAGAAACAGCTGATCCTTGTCTTCGACGTGAAGATGGCCTTGAATTCGACGTTGATTCGGATTGCAACTCGAGAGATGCGAGAAGAATCGTTCCGATGATTTTTTTTTCTTTCTCGATCGAATCTTCTGTGCACTGATACCACTTGTTGTAAATAATACATAGAAAAATAGGAATGAGAGATATGAATTTTATGTGGAAAACCCTTTCAGGAAAAAACTACGGGCGGATGAAGGCAATATCACTATACGAGGAGTTGTTTACAATGAAGTTCTTTTTCTTCACTATGGACTACAGGGATATATATATATATATATTTATATTAGTACATGAAAGACTCTATGTAGGAGTAGAACTATAAGTTGAGTAGGAAATGAAATTCGTATCACACTTAAACTCAATTTGTATCATACTTAAACTCAACAGAAGTGGATGAAAAAAAGACACCAAGGAGGAACTAGATATTTTTCCATTAAGAAAAAAATAGGCACCCAAATTTGCGTCGAAAAGATCTTGAATCCCACCAATTGAGCTAAGCTCAGTTCTTGAAGTGGTTGAAAAGAAATGAAAATATTTTAAAAATGTTTCTATGAGAAAAAGTTTCTAAGAACATAGATGTTCCATATCATTATTGCTGATGAATAGCAAAACATTTTAGAAGGCAATCGTATTATAGCTAAGTAGCAAGGAAGCTCTCACCACTTGAAATGTCTTGCCTTTCGCTGTCCTTCAGCACATCCACCACTGCAGCCTGGTTCCATTTGCCCTCTGAAACCCATCCTTCTTTCTTCCCTATAAATACTTGGCCAATTCCTCCGGAGGATCACAGTGATACTTGTACTTGACTACCTAACACCCAACAAGTAGTGTTTATCCACACGACATAAATCTAACGCACTCTTGAGGCACACAAGTTCGATGATGATCGGTGAAATGGATGTTGATAGGATTGTAGGATACTTCAGGGGCAAGAACATCCTCATCACTGGTTCAACTGGGTTCCTAGGAAAAGGTATGTGTTAATCAATACATTCAGTACTCGAGCACTACTCTTCTCACTGTGCAGTGTGTGTGTGCGCGCGCGCACCATAGCTGGATAATCTCAGTGGGTTATATGCTGGTGTTTGATCTCTGTGTAGTGCTTGTGGAGAAGATACTAAGGGCTCAGCCTGATGTCAAGCAGCTCTTCCTCCTGGTTCGAGCCACCGATGTCAAATCCGCAAAGCATCGGATTCAAACTGAGGTAAAATATTTTTAGACTTTCTTTCACTGCAATCTTGTAGTTCTATATATCCAGTCTGAAGTTTCTTACCTGATGCAAATGTGTTCTTGACAATCTATTAGTTCTTGTTTTTTGAATTTCACCCACCATGAAACAATAGATGGAACAAGTATAAATATCCAGCACAATGCAAATTTGTCGCCGTCTATCCATCACTCACTCTCTCTCTCTCTCTCGTGCATATATGATTGCCATATTTCATATTGCTGGCAACTCATGTACCACGCACGCATGCAATCTCTTAAGTTTTTCTCACACAAGATTAATGGGAGTTCAGAAGGGACACCTAAAAGTTACTGTGTGTTGGATTTAATCTTGTTTTGCTTTGCCGAGTCAAAATTGTTTGGCCGTGTGCTTGTGTGAGTCGAACTTGTTGCGTGTGTATAAAACAAGCTCAGGGTCATGTAAAGAGTTGAGTTGAGAAGCGAAGAAATAATAATAATAATAAAAGGAGCATTGCTCCCGAAACAAATCTTTGTTAGAAATTGGCCCATATGAGTGAGGCCCATTTTCTATAATTCCAAAGCATTTATGGGTTAGTACCATATTGCTAAGGCAAGGTGGAAGTGACCAACATATAAGGTGGAGTCCTTGCCACTCCTTGAAACATGTAACACATGGATGGATGAGGATGGCATGAGGAGGGCTCGCTAAACACACACGCACGCGCGCGCCGTATGCTGTCACAGATTTTCGCGTGAAAAATCGCGTGACTTGTGACTTGTGACTTGCGACGCGCGACCGTGCCGTGACGTGGCACGCCATTTGGCAGACCAAGTCCACCTTATTTTTGCTGAACCATGCATCTCTCTCTCTCTCTGTTTGAATGAGATTCAAATGTTTAAATTTCGGGCTTTATTGAGTGATGATGACAGCGCTACGGTGGGTAAATGATCGTTAAGTGTAACGATTACGATGGGTAAAAGGTGGTTAAGTGACGATTACGATGGGTAAATGGTCGTTATGTGTCGATTACGTGGGTAAATGGTCATTTAATCTGTCGATTACGACCGCATCTATATATGTCCGAGACGTCCGATTGCATAGTGAGTACAAGAATAGCCTCCATTTCTTCTTCCTTCTAATCGTGTCTGCATCGCGCTGCTCGAACTCGCCGACTCTTCTTCTCGGCTGCACCGTGAAGAAGGGAAGCGGTATCTCGAACCGTTGTTGCCGTGGAGACTTGCACGAGGCGGCAATAAGGTTTCTGGCAGCGATCTGCGCGACCGCTTGTCGCCGCTGCGACATCTACGTTTCGCACCGCATCAACTCGCGCTGCTTCTCGCTCTTCATCGGACCCATCCGTAAGTCTCTGTGTGATTGATAGACTTGTTTACATCCCGGTTTTCATATATTGTGAAGTACAATGAGTTGTCTCGCTAGCGATCGTTTTATGCATCATTAGTCTTTTGCAATATTTGCCTTCTAATAAAATTTGGAATTAAAATATTGCCCTCATTTTTAACATTCCGAAACCTTATTGCAAACTTTGTTGCAACACAACTATGGTCGAGCTTCGATGCTATGAAACACGAGAGGTTTTCTCGTCGAATTTCAGTAGATGGCGTACTAGAGCCAAGTTCGCTCATGTCTTTGGGGCGTGGTGGGTAATCCACCCACGAGATCCGTTCTGATTGACCAAGATATGCGATTCGATAATGCGAACAACATCGCTCTTGGTCGCCTTCGACCATTCCGCGGATCGGCTCTATGATGTGTACATGGACTATAAGTCCGCCACGAGTTGTGGGATGCACTAGAGCACAAATATGCAGAGGCAGAGGCGTGTCGTTGGCTCTATATGTGTGAGCAATTCTTCGACTTTACCATGGATGAGGCTAAGTCCATAGTTGGACAAGCTCATGATCTCCACTATTGGTTGGTGAGATTGCGATCCGGGCCGTGTGTTGCCTCCTAAGTTTGTGGTCGGGCATTGTCGCCAAACTTCCTGTTTCTTGGCGGGATTTTGCCACTAGCTTGAAACACAAGAGGGAAGAGATTTCGTTGAAGATCTCATTGCCGCCTCGATGTGGAAGAAAAGGCAAGAGCAAAAGATGCACCCAGATTTCCGGTCGAACAATGCAAATTTTATAGAGAAAAGATCATTGCAAAGAAGTACAAATCCAACAAAACGAACAAGACAACTAGCTTTAAGAAGAAAACGAGAAAAGGATATGAAGAACATCACCGCTTTGTGTGTGGGAAAACGGTCATATGGCGAAGACTGTCATTTCAAAGCAGAGATGGTGAACAGCCAAAGAAGAAGGCTATCAACGTGATCATAGGCGAGGCCTCGACTTCAGGAGGGTATAGTAATTCTCCTGTTGTTTTTTCAGCATGTCAATCCACTGATTGGTGGGTTGATACTGGTGCTAATGTTCACGTATGTTCTGATATTTCCTTGTTTTCTTCTTACCAGGCAGCAGGGGCTTCCTCCGTCATAATGGGAAACGGATCGCATGCTTCTGTTCTTGGTGTTGGTACGGTAGAAGCTGAAGCTTACTTCAGGAAGACCGCCCACTTGAAGAACGTAAAGATGCTCCTACAATAAACAAGAACCTCGTTAGTGGTTCTGTTCTATGTAGGGACGGTTATAAGCTAGTCTTTGAGTCAAATAAAATTGTAATGTCTAAGTTCGGGAATTTTGTTGGTAAAGGCTATGAGAGCGGAGGCTTGTTCCGCCTAAGTACTTTAGAGTCTTGTTATAATCTAAATGTTGCAACTGGTTTAAATAAATGTGAGGCAAATATTTGGTATTCTCATTTCTGTCATATTGGTTTTGATAGTATTGCTAGAATGTCCAGATTAGATTTAATTCCAAAATGTGAAATTGTCAAAGGATCAAAGTGTCAGTCATGTGTGCAAGCAAAAGCAACCTCGCAAACCCTTTAAGGGATTAGAGGACGAAAAGAACTTGGCACCATTAGATCTTGTTCATTCAGATTTGTGTGAAATGAATGGATTGTTGACAAAAGGAGGCAAAAGATATTTTTAACTTTTATTGATGATGCAACACGCCATCGCTATGTGTATTTGCTAAAAACTAAGGATGAAGCTTTATACTACTTTAAGACTTATAAGGCCGAGGTTGAGAACCAACTAGAGAAGAAAATAAAAGACTAAGGTCTAATCGTGGAGGAGAGTACATCTCTCATGAATTTTCTCAATTGCTCGAGCATGGAATAGTCCATGAATTTACACCACCATATTCACCCCAATCAAATGGGGTAGTGAGAGGAAAAACCGCACACTAACGGACTTGGTTAATGCCATGTTAGAGAGTCTTTGGTATGCCTAAGACATGGTGGGGAAGCTATATTGACAAAGAACTTTGTCCTAAACAGAGTAATCACTAAAAGAGTGATATTACTCCATATGAGGGATGGAAGGAGAAAACCCAATGTCAATTTTCTGCGAACTTGGGGTGTTTGGCCAAGGTCAATATACCATTGCAGGAAAAGAGAAAGCTTGGACCTAAAACAATCGATTGTATTTTTCTAGGATATGCTCATAATAGCACGGCCTATAGATTTTTAGTAGTTAAATCAGAAATTCCTGAGATTATTGCTAACACAATAATGGAGTCTAGAGATGCTTCATTCTTTGAGGATTATTTTCCTATGAGAATAGCAGCAGTACTTCACAAACCGAGAATGTTCAAATTGAAAATAATCAAACTTCTGAACTTCCCACCATCTCTGAACCAATATGTGATATCCCTGAGGAGGATAACAATCTAGTCACAGAAGCTCTTCGTAGGAGCAAGAGACAAAGGGTTGAGAAAACCTTTGGTGATGACTTTATTGTATACCTCGTGGATGATGTGCCAAAGACCCTTTCAGAGGTTTATGCATCTTCTGATGTTGAGTATTGGAAAGAAGCAAATCCAGAGCGAGATGGACTCTATCATGGCTAATGGGACTTGGGAGATCACCGATCGTCCTATCGGTGCAAACTCAGAGGATGTAAGTGGATCTTTAAAAGAAACTAAGACCGATGGTACTATTGAGAAGTACAAGGCAAGACTTGTGGCCAAGGGTTACACCAGAAAGAGGAGAAGATTTCTTTGATACCTATTCTCCTGTCGCGGACTAACCACCATCGAGTGCTCCTTGCGTTAGCATCCTCTTATGGTCTACATGTCCATCAAATGGATGTAAAGACGACTTTTCTTAATGGAGAGTTGGAGGAAGAAATCTATATGGATCAACCCGATGGTTTTGTGATTTTCGGACAGAAAATAAGGTATGTAGATTATTGAAATCCTTATATGGTCTAAAGCAAGCACCTAAACAATGGCACGAGAAATTTGATAAAACTTTAACATCTCACTGGCTTTGTTGTGAATGAAGTCGATAAATGTGTATACTATCGTTATGGTGGGGTCAAGGAGTGATCTTGTGCCTATATGTAGATGACATACTTATATTTGGAACAAACATCGCCAGTAATTGACGAGGTCAAATCTTTTTATCTCGATGCTTTGATATGAAAGACTTAGGAGAGGCGGATGTTATTCAATATTAAATTAATCAAGAACGAGGATGGGATCACTTTGAGTCAATCCCATTATCTTGAGAAAATCTTAAGCCGTTTTGGCTATGAGAATTGTAAAATTTCTCCAACTCCCTATGATGCAAGCATTAAGCTTCAAAGAATCAAGGGTTAGGAAAAGATCAATTAAGATTTTCACAAATTATTGGATCACTTATGTATCTATCTGGTGCCACAAGACTGACATATCATTTGTTGTGAGCAAATTAAGTCGGTTTACTTCTAACCCGTGAGATGATCACCGGGAGGCACTTGAGAGAGTGTTGCGCTATTTGAGAGGCACAACCTCATACGAATTCACTATCTGGGCATCCTTCGTATTAGAAGGATATAGTGATTCAAATTGGATCTCGATGAGATGAGATCAAAGCTACAAGTGGTTATGTCTTTACACTAGCAGAGTGCAGTTTCATGGAGGTCGTGTAAATGACTATATTGACGAGGTCAACTATGGAAGCGTAACTTGTAGCACTAGACACACTCATCGTTGAGGCCGAATGGCTTAGAGAGCTTCGTTGGACTTGCCACCGGTTGCGAAACCAATACCGGCAATCCTAATGTACCGTGATAATCAAACAGTGTTGATTAAGGTTACAAGTACTAAGGATAACATGAAGTCCTCCGCATGTGAAGCGTAGGCTTAAATCGTCGAAAATTGAGGAACTCCGAGTGATTATCGTGAATTATATACGCATCGAGAAAATCGCGCACTTTCACAAAGGGGCTAGCACGGAAGGCGATTTCCGTTGCGTCTATGGACATGGGAATGAGGCCCATTGGAGTTACAACTCAACAAGAACCCATACCTTTTTGATCGGAGATCCCGTGACTTAGGCAATGGGAAAAACAAGTTCATGTTGTAACAAGAGAGTATATATTCTTTGAATCCATGTCCTAATAGACAAATTACTCGATTGTATGGAAGGATGGCATAAAGTCTTAATATATTCTGTTGTCCAAATGAGGAAAAGGTATTAGCTGCAGGATACCTAGAAAGAATATACCTACTTGAGCCCAAGCGTGAGGTCGCAGATTCACGAGAATAGGGCATTCTCTAGAAAGCTCATGAGCAGATAAGGAGCATGACCAAATAACGCTCCGTTTAGGCGCGGTTCTTTGACGACCTAGTATCGCTTGAGATTTCAAGTGAAATCTAATCACAAAAAAGTGTGAATTCAAGGCATGGTCCATTCATCACCGTGAGAAGATGAATCTTGTCATTCTAGGTGCAAGTTCAACCTGCACGGACTTACACTAAAAGACCGGTATATTAACAAGATTTCAAAGACAATATCTTTGATATCCTTTTTGCTTCTTGCTTTGGAATTGGTGGGGATTGTTAGAAATTGGCCCATATGAGTGAGGCCCATTTTCTATAATTCCAAAGCATTTATGGGTTAGTACCATATTGCTAAGGCAAGGTGGAAGTGACCAACATATAAGGTGGAGTCCTTGCCACTCCTTGAAACATGTAACACATGGATGGATGAGGATGGCATGAGGAGGGCTCGGCTAAACACACGCACGCACGCACGCTGCGCTGTCGCAGATTTTCGCGTGAAAATCGCGTGACTTGTGACTTGCGACGCGATCGCGCCGTGACGTGGCACGCCATTTGGCGAACCAAGTCCACCTTATTTTTGCTGAACCATGCATCTCTCTCTCTGCTTGAATGAGATTCAAATGTTTAAATTTCGAGCTTTATTGAGTGATGATGATGAGCGATTACGGTGGGTAAATGATCGTTAAGTGTGACGATTACGATGGGTAAAAGGTCGTTAGTGTGACGATTACGATGGGTAAATGGTGGTTATGTGTCGATTACGATGGGTAAATGGTCATTTAATCTGTCGATTACGACCGCATCTATATATGTCCGAGACGCCCGGTGCATAGTGAGTACAAGAATAGCCTCCATTTCTTCTTCCTTCTAATCGTGCCTTTGCAGATCGCGCTGCGTCGAACCTCGCCGACTCTTCTTCTCGGCGTGCACCGTGAAGAAGGGAAGCGGTATCTCGAACCGTTGCCGCCGTGGAGACTTGCACGAGGCGGCAATAAGGTTTCGGCAGCGATTCGCGCGACCGCTTGTCGCGATCGCGACATCTACGTTTTCGCATCGCATCAACTCTGCGCCGCTTCTCGCTCTTCATCGGACCCATCCGTAAGTCTCTCGTGTGATTGATAGACTTGTTTACATCCCGGTTTTCATATATTGTGAAGTACAATGAGTTGTCGCTAGCGATCGCTTTATGCATCATTAGTCTTTTGCAATATTTGCCTTCTAATAAAATTTGGAATTAAAATATTGCCCTCATTTTTAACAATCTTTGTGTTCTCGGTTGTTCTGCTTTGTATCGTGTTTTGCCCTCAGCAGAAAGTAACACTAGGCAAGAGAAGGCATAGCAGAGCAAAGACCAGCAGAGGCGCTGCTACTAGCTTGGTGAAGAAAGTAGAGTAGAGGCCAGGAGGGCTGTGCTGCGGGTCACGCCACAGGAACCAGCCGGTCTCTCGGCGCTCCAGGCAAGTCTAGTCAAGGGCGCAGGGACAGTGGATCCCACGGAGACGCGTCGCGTCGGAACTCGGAAGGCAAGGGGTCAGTGCGACAGTGCGAGGGAAGCAAATTCTCGGCCCTGGGGTGGATGTACGGTAGATGTACGGGGTATTAGGGTTTCTCTGAGGTTTGGTTCCATTGAATTTATTTTTCAGTACGAGCGAACTGAGCAGAGCTATTTATTTTCAAGACAAAGCAGTACACAGCGAAGAATCAAGAAAATTCCAACACTGTGCACTGGTTTTAAATTGCATAAAAATTAAATCCTTCACCTAAGAGAAAAATAAGACTGTTAAACGGTTTTTCTAACATTTATTCAGTATCACAGATCATTTGTTCGTTAGCTATATCTAGCAATTCAATTTACTCGTATCACGCATTCACCAAAATTTTCCTCTGTATACACATTAGGATTCTACCGTACTGTTACTTCAAAATATTTTTTTGCCTCTAATTTCACATAAATGTGGCCTGTTCTCCACCAAGAGAAGTAATTATGTAGTTATACAGAGTAGTGATCATGAATCACACGATGACAAAGACTTTACGGTTCATGAGATGTTTCTGTTGAGCAAATCTGCAGTGGAAGCTGCAGGGATCTTTTGAATAGATACAGACAGTGACACGTAGGAAGCATGGGCAATTACCGAAAATACTTATGGGAAATGAATAGTAGTAGAGGACAAATAAGGGAGTAAGAGATGTTAGATAGATGTCCACGTAGCACTCTTCCAAATAGTAGCTGAGGTGCATCTAATGCTATTGACAAGTAAGCTGAAAAAAAAAAAAGAATGGGAACTTGCACTGTGCCAACTCTGCAGGTTTTCGGAATTCAGTAAGTCTTCTATTGGATTAGCAGCATCCATTCTGACAAATACTTCCTTCTAAGAACTTAATTTACAAATTAATATTTCATAGTATAATAATAGTAACATGTATTAAAGTGATGTGTAACAGTTCAACAAGCAAAGCATACATGGAACAGTTTATATCGCTCTAATAGGATCCCTCTTGTGGTAATCTTTCCCTGCAAACACTGTTTCGGTATTTTCAGGTGACAGGGAGGGAGATCTTTCAAGTTCTGAAAGAAAAGCATGGCAGGGGGTTTGAAAATTTCATCGAAGAAAAGGTCTGTCCTTTGGCAGGAGACATCATATATGAGAACTTGGGATTAGACATTGCCAAGCTAAGAGAATTGTCGAAGGACGTGGACATCATCGTCAATGGAGCTGCCACCACAAATTTCTATGAAAGGTTTGAGGAGTTTTCTGGTCACAGGTTACTGAGATAACACGCATGCTGTCTGTAACACACCGGCATAACACTGAGTTTAAAATATCATCTAAATTATTCTCAATAACAATTTAAATCATAATTCTAGCAAACAACGCATTGAATAAAACTACACAATGGGTCACCGAACAACAAACATAACAATATAAATACATACATGATTAAGTTTCACAGCTTAGTCGCCACACGCCCCAAGAACGCTATGGTCACATGTGCCTGACAAACGCTTAAGTCACGCGCGCTCAAGAGCGCTCGGGATACCCGCACCTGAGAAACGCCGAAACCATGCTCCCAGTATATAGGATGACAACAAGTAATAATAAGCAAATTAATAATAAATCAAATGAAATTGAACTATTATTAAATCAACTAAGGTTCCAACCACCAAACTACTATTAACCAAGTCTATGGAAATAAAGGGAATTATGATGGCACTAGATTTAATAAAAACACTAATATAAATAATGTATGTGAAATGTTTGAATGTGATGCACATATGCTACTTCATCCTATACATGATGCCGTTAATGTCTACCTAAAAGTAACAACAAAACAAGAATGAGTCCACTACTCAACAAGTACATAAGAAAACCATAATCAAATAATTTATCAGCCATAATCAATAATACCATAATTAGTCATGTGTCCAAATTATGTCATCATTGTTCCATTATTGCAATTCATCTCTACTCTACACGCTCATGTGCTCATTTCATCGCTCATACTAGTATAGTATGGGTGAACACCCGTGAAAATGTTCACTATTTCTCGAGCCTGTCCAACAAGGAACAGAGTGTTTCTCCACTCCCGTAGAGTCTCTACCGTCAAGGTAGATATCATATGATCACCATAAGTGTTCTCCATTATGCAATGATTGTACATATGATCCAAGAATGTAAGTTGTTCCAATAGTAATTTGGTTAGAAATTGGGCAGTCTCGACTTGGTCAATTAAGGACTTAACTTTATACGCCATTGAACTAAGCCATAAATGTACGACCACATGCCTAGTATGGGGCAGGTCTAATTTAGTAAATTATAGAATCTCAACATTCACTACTTAGGCAGTAGGTTAGACTGTGTGCTAGGGTGGAAGTGTGTACTACTATGTTTGGTTCACATTTATAAGCGATTTCCCGTCTCTAGGTCAAATGGTGTACGTCGAACCAACGAAAAAGGTTGGGTTGACAGTATGCAAATTGGGAGGATCAACTATCGAGATGAAATTTCGGAAAGATTTTATTATGATTGGTGTAAGCCACACTAATTATATCTTGTAGGTAAAGTATACAAACCTCTACAGAGTGTTAACAATCTATTTGAATAGTCGTGTCCGCGGTCATGGATATGCTTGGGGGTTTCACATAAGAGGTAGATTTTTATAAAACAATTGGGAGGGATAGCTGTGTAATTTAACTCATGTGGTTGTGTGATTTAACTTATGTTTTCAATCTATTATTCATATTCAACAGCAACTATTACTTTTATGCAAAAGAGCGATATATATCATATCCTTTGGAATAAGCCAATATCTATAATTGCATTATGTGGTGCAACTTGCTAAGTACTCTATGTACTCATTCTTGTTATAAACAATGTTGTTCAATTGATGAAGACTACATCAGTTCATCGTTGGCCAACAAGGTCTACTTTAAGGATCATGGAGAACTAGGTCGGGCTACCCTGGTCGATTGCCTGTGGACATATGGATGGGACTTTACTGAAGTTATTTTGTTTCCTTCCGTTGTAGCTTATTTGAGTTATTCGTCTTCTGAGACATTAATTGTAAGGTTTGACATTAAGGTCGTTACTCTGATAATTATTGTTAATTGCCTATTTCTTAGTTATCTTTGCACATATAATGATATTTCATCAATGTTGCCGCTATGTGCACTAGCGTGATCCTAGACTAGAGCAGTATACACAAAGGGTCTCGATTTGCATGTTTGGGGTCCCGATAGAGGTGGTATTAGAGCTATATTGATTGTAGGTCACGACCTTAGTTAGAATGGCCGTTGTTTTAGGCAAGACTTCAAAAATTATTTTACAAATGGAAAAATCTTAATGATATGCTATTCTCACCTTGTCTAGCTTTAATACTCTTTCGTTCTATTCCTTTCTCTTCTACTTTCTTCCTCACCATTTTGAGTATTAAATTGGACTATCTCTCCTCACAACATCTATAGTTGGTTGATATATGTGCCAAATGTCTTGATGCATACCCAGAAGTCTTTCAAGCAACTCTTTGAGGACCATGCAACCAACAATGACGCATCGATATTTTTCCATGCGTTCAAGACAACTTCGTTGCAAGAATTGAACACAACGAAGAAGTTGTACATTGCCCCTGTTCTCCCACAAGGATCATCAGCAAGGATCGCAACTAGTCAACGTTTTGACGAAGGCCGTGGCTAGTCAGTGTGTTCTTCAGACCAGCCATACAGGACAGATCAGTTGGGGGCTCATCTTGTGTGTTGAGCCAAATCACCAAGTTAAGTTTGGAGCTTTATCGAGTAGACGATTAGGATTTCATTTTCCTTCTTTGATGTATAGTTTGGTTATGAGTTTTATGCTTTTTAATAGCTTTCCAGCTATTTGTACGCCCTTGTGTTTCTTGGGTTTAACCTGCTCCCCTAAATAGATTTTCTTCCCTTACTTTATGTTCTCCCCTCTCATCTATTAAACCGATGAAGAATCGTCGTAGATGGTTAACACTCACAACTCAGCAGGTCGCACTCAACCAGATAATGCCAATGCCAATATCAATTCCAGTGGACAGTGGACAGTTACCAGTACCTGGAGTAGCAGATCAAGGCGTGAGAAAATTTTTGGCAGCTCTGACTCAGTTCATGAACATGATGATGCAGAACATGAACAACATGATAACGCAACAGAATCAACCACCGCTATCTTAGTCAATTTGTTGAATCAGAATAATCAAGCCATCGCCGTGCCACCACCAGTTCATCAACATTCTAAGTTATCAGAGTACATGAGGACCTGTCCACCTACTTTCTCTCATTCCTGAGAACCCTTGGAAGCAGGAAATTGGCTTCGATCTGTGGAGAAAAAGCTTGCTAGAAAATTGACGGGGCGCAGCAGGTGTGAAGGCAGAGGGGAACGACCGGCGAGGAGGAGGACAGCGCGGAGGAGACCGGGCGCTGTGGCTGGCCAGCTACGTGTGGCGTTTTATTCCAACCTGACCGAGCCAAACAGTAGCTGGCACGACCTGAGGTGCCGGTGTGTCGTGTCCAAGTCAGCACCCCGACCCGCGAGCCAGCATAGCACGGCCTGATTAGCTCTTGGGCCTTATCGAGTCGTGCCGCCCGTTTGGCCACCTCTAGGAGAGAGAGATGCGATAGGAAATAGGGAGGGAGCGAGAAACGACCATTATTCAATATGTACAAAGATACGTATTAATTCCACTCTCCAAAAGCTTGCTGGAATCTTTGGACACTTCAACGGTGGGATATTAGCATGCACGTCCATGCATATGTGAAAAAACCACTATCAAAGAAAGATAGAAAAATAGTAAATTTTATTTTGAACTATGTAATCTTAATCTTGCTATAGTTTCACTTTGCACTATGTCTTCTTACCATATGTTGCACTTTGCACCAGAGTAAGAATTTGCTCACCTTCTTTGGTGCTCGCCAATGGTGAATATTGGCACGAGAAGCGACGGCGAGGCACGAGATGAAGAGAGTGGAGGTAGATGGATTGAAAACTGGGAAGAATAGCAGGAGCATCGCCGGCGGCAGCCATAGCAACGGCGATAATAGCAAAACGACTCTTTATCTCTATTTTCGGGTTGCCACTACCTTACTAGCCGTGCCTCACTGTCGGCAAGCTCTATAAACTCCTCCCATATTTCTCTCCTGTCAAGTTTCCTGGTGCAAAGTGAACCAAAAAAAAAATAGTACAAAGTAAAAAGATTTGCTGAAAGTAATGCAAAGTGAAATTATGATAAAATTACTTAATAAAAAATTACTCTTAGAAAAAAAAGAGAAGCAAATAAAATATGCTTCGAGGATTCATCGGCTCCTCGCATAGTCGCATCCATCCATACTAGGGATGGCAATCGGGCGCGGCGGGCACGGGTAGTGCTCACTCATACCCATGCCCGCGATCCCAATTTTCCCCCACGGGCATGCCCGCGAAACATGACGGGCGAAAAACCTCGCCATACCGCCGCTCGCGGCATGCCGTTACCGCGAAACCAACCAGTGGTACACATCGCCCGCGAGCATACTCATCATATAAACAATGCACACATTAAGTTCATCACAATTCACACATCAATAGTACATCACACATTCAACAAGATAGGCCTCTTGCACTTTACTTAGCAGAACATTTTGTGAATGTTCCATAATCTATAACAAATACCTAAAGCTGTTAGTATAGAACAAGATTCACCGCCACATGTCGGTGTGGGGTTGGCGGAATAACAGTGTGGCGGGCGCTGCAGAGCTCACCCATGCCCGCGCCCGTTTACCCGATGGGTAGAGTATTGCCCCCATTTCTATACCCATGGGCGAAGAAAACCCCCCATACCCAACTCCATTAGGGTATTTACTCACGGGCACGCGGGTAAACGGGCACAATTGCCATCCCTAGTCCATACCACCATGCAGAACGTGGGGACCGGTGTGCCGTAGCAGATCAAGGGGTTGCGACGATTGGAGGTGGGCATGTCCACGACTGCGGGCCCCCTTGTGACCACAAATCTCCATATAACCATTGTCATTAACCATGATCAGGTTCAGAGGGTAAATAACAGGTGGTGTTGCAGCAACGCTGAAAATAATAAATTCCCTCGTTACCATCTTGAAAACCCTCACGGCCTCACCCAACCCTCCCCATCCAATCGATGCTGCGCCGCAAACCCACCCGCATCGAGCTCCGCACCTCCGACCGCGAGGAGCTCGAAGACCACCTCCGCTCCGCCGCAGCAGCAGCCACCACCCCGCCCGCCTCCTCCACTCCGGCGCCGACCCCGCAGCCCTCCAACCCCCTCCTCCACATCCTCCACCCGCCGCCCGACGCCGCGCCCTCCAAACACCACCGCATCGGCCTCCCCACCCCGAACCCCAAACCCTAGCCAGCCCCCATCCAGCCCCACCGCCATGGAGGTCGAGATCAAGCTCCGCCTCCCCGACGCCGCCGCCCATCGCCGCCTCTCCTCCTTCCTCGCGCCCCGCCTCCTCCGCACCGACGCCCAGCGCAACCTCTTCTTCGACGCCGCCGCGCGCCCTCGCCGCCGCCACCGCTGCCCTCCGTGTCCGCTTTTACGGCCCTGACTCCCGCGCCCCCTCCCGCGCCGTCCTCGCGCTCAAGCGCCACCCTCGCATCGACGCCGGCGTCAGCCGCGTCGAGGAGGTCGAGGAGCCCCTCGACCCCACCCTTGCTCTCGCCTGCGCCGAGCACCCCACCCGCCTCGGCGGGGTCGACTCCTCGATCATCCGGCTCGTCGCCGACGAGTACGGCGTTGGCGGGGACGCCGTGCCGTTCGTTTGCCTCGGCGGGTTCCGGAACACCCGCGCCGTGTACGAGCTTGAGGAGGGCGAGGAGCTCGGGCTCGTGGTGGAGCTCGACGAGACGCAGTTCGACTTCGGCACGAACTACGAGCTGGAGTGCGAGACGGCGGAGCCCGACCGGGCCAAGGAAGTCCTGGAGCGGCTGCTCACGGTGGCCGGCGTGCCGTACGAGTACTCCCGGAGCAATAAGTTCGCGTGCTTCATGGCCGGGAAGCTGCTTCCATGACTAGTTTTGTGATCGTCGCATGTCCTTGGTATGATTAAACCGTGATTGGTAAGAAACTTGTGTGGGAATAATACTTTGGTTAAGAAAACAAGTATGGTTTCTTGCAACTGCAATTTGGTTTTGTGGCATGTGATTTCAATCCTGACCAAGACCAAGATCAGAGTCTATTATGTCGAATTGTGGTATTTGAGAACTTATTCTAACAATACTAACTTAGGTAGCATTGCAACAGAAGTTGCATCCCTGATTAACAAACCAACTCTGCGTTCTTGCTATTATTCATGTGAAACTAGTTGCGCATGACATGTCAAGTTGTCAACTGTGAACAGTACTTTAGTCTGTGGTGAAGCTGGCCGTTATAGATGAAAATAAAATGCTAGTTAACCAGTTATGGAAATCTGATATCCAAATTCAACCTGCCATGATTTTGTATGTCATTCCATCTACCTGATGGTGCTCTCTGCTGCTACTACACTCTGTGGTGTGTTGAAGTTAATCCAGCGGCTCACCGTTTCTGCTTCAATTAATGGTTGCCGTTTCTTTGTTTAACTGCGGTTAGCACTAATCGTGGCAGTCCTGACCTGACCGTGGGTCATGGGCATTAGTGTTTCAGTTTCTTCTTTGTTTGCATTAGCATCATTAGTGCCTTTCATTGCTGCCGTTTCTTGCATGTGCTAGAAACGTGCAGCACTAGTGTGTGTTTATTGCTTTGCATGAAACCGTTTGTAGTCTTTTGATCAGAATAAAAGGAGAAGGAAAACAGTGAAAAGCTACGGCAGTTTAGTAGCACCAAAAAATCAATTGTGTGTTCTGTTTGCTGTCCACGCTAGCGTGTGTTCTCGTGTCCAGGCGTTCGAGCGTTCGCGGTGGCGAAAGATTGCCGGTGATCCACGACAATTGGTATCAGAGCTTGGACGCTCCCGGGATCGTCATGTCTGTCCAACCGGCTTTCGTTGGCGGTGGTGATCGTTCGCCATCGCCCTCCTCGACGTCGGTCTCGCGCTCGCTGCGCGCGCGAGGCGCCATCGCGGCGGTGAAGTCGCCATCGAGCGCGTCGCCGAGGCGAGGCGGCTCGGTCAAGATACCCATGCTCACGCGCACCATTACCAAGAATGGTCTTTGTTGATGCGTGTGAATCGCAGCCCCCGGGCGTGGCAGCCGTCGAACCGAGGAGGGCGAGGTCGCCGAGTACCGCAAGGACCGCTTTGCGCTGGCGCCATTCTCGCGCTCCGTGCGCTCGAGATGCTAGGGTCGCTGGCGCGCGCAAGCGCGACGCGCGCTCGCCGGGAGGCGGTTAAGACCGTCGCGTCGGCGTGCGCGCCGCGTCCGTGATGCCAACGCGCAACACTCAGCGATTCGGGAGATCGCGTTCAGGAGGAGTCGGTTGACGATTTCACTCCGGTTAGCGAGCCTCGCCAACAACATCCGCGTCCTCGGCGGCGACGCCACCGATGGAGAGATCGTGAAGAAAATGCTGTGTCGCCCCCGAGCACCTCGGCGGTCGCGTACTCCATCGAGACTCTCTCGACGTGAACCGGCCTCCGTCGAGAGGTCATCGCCGTCTGCGCGCCATCGAAAGCGGAAGAAAAGCGCACCGTCGCGCTCGTCTACGCGGCAAGAAGGCCGTCTTCTTTCGGCCGAGGAGGATCAAGAAGCGGATGAAGCTGCGCGACACCGGCGGCTCTAGCAACGGCAACAGCAAGAAGCGTGGCAAAACACGTCGTGGCCGCGGCGGTGGTGGCGGCGTGCGTGAAGGCAAGGGCAGCTCATCTTCAAACGGGCCGGCCCAGAGAACACGGCGGACCGGTGCGTGAATCGCGGAAAGTTGGCCATTGGGCGAGATCGCCGCAGCAAGTCCAAGAAAATCGCACAAGCCCACGCCGCGGAAGAAGAAGAGGGCGAGCCCACTTTGCCGCGGCGCACGCAATTCTTTCTTCTCCATCCGCTCGATTCCGCTTGCGCCGCACGAATCGCGCCTGCTCGCACCGTAAATCTTGCCGCCGAGATCCACGAGGCCAAGGTTTTCGCCCAGCTCGGATCGCGGGAGGACCATGACGATCGACGATGGGTGCTCGACACCGGCGCCACCAACCACATGACGGGCGCGCGCGACCGCTTTCTCCGATCTCGACAGGGAGTTTATGATTGTCGCTTTCGCGATTTAACCGTGGTGGAGATTGAAGGACGCAGACGATCATCTTCAATTGCAAGAACGCGAGCACCGCCGCGTTGGTGAGGTGTATTACATTCCCGCTTGATGGCCGAATATCATCGGTCTTGGTCACCGAGGAGGCGAATGTCGGATCGAGATCTACTCGCGTTCTGCGCGATTCACGATCGCGAACGCGACCTTCTTGCTCGGGTGCGCTGCTCGCATCGCGCTCTACATCTGGAGCTCAGATCGGCGGCGGTGTGCTGTCGTACGCGCGGCTCGAGAGCGGCGACCGACGGCATGCGAGTGCACGCACATCGCCTTCAAGTCGCCGCGCGCGCCGCCAACGGGAGATGGTACGTGGGTTGCCGCTTGATCAGTCGATCGGTGTCGCGGCAGTACCGCCGCGGCAAGCAAAGACGCGCGTCGTTCCTCGACAAGGCGCCACGGCGAGCGAGCACATCCTCGACCTAGTCCACGGTGACTTACGCGGGCCCATCGAACCTACGACACCAAGCGGTAACAAATATTTTCATCGCTTGTTGATGATGCGAGCCGGCATGTGGCTCCATCATCGTCGAACAAAGATCGCACCGCGCGATCAAGAACTTCAGCGGCGGTGGAGGTCGAGTCGGGCAGACGGCTCAGGTCCTCCGCACCGATCGTGGGGGAGTTCACCTCCGTGGAGTTTGGCGAGCATCGCCGAACGTGGTGTCAATGGCACCACCGCCCCTATTCACCACAACAGAAGCGGGGTGGTGGGCGTCGCAACCGAGCATCGCCGGATGGCGTGATGCATGCTCAAGGCGAAGGACTCCGGCTATTTTTGGCGAGGTCGTGAACACCGCCAGACACGCCCTCAATCGCACTCGACACGCGCGCCGCGGCAAGACTCCCTTCGAGGCTCGGCACGGGAGCGCCCGCCCATTACTCGGACATTGGTGCGTCGCGCGCGTTAAGTCCACACCACGACTCAAGAAGCTTGATGATCGCGGCCGCCAACCATCTTCGTTGGCTACGAACACGCTCCAAAGCCTACGGCGCGCACGACCCTTCAAGCAGCGCATGATTGTGTCGCGCGACGTTGTGTTCGACAAACGGCGAAGTGGAGCTGGGCGGCGACGGAATACCGATGATCCGGGACAATGGCGAGCCATTCGTCGTCAAGTACACCTCGAGTACATCTTGGCGACACCGCGGACGACGCGAGACACCGCCGCACCCAACTCCTTCCCTACGCGCGCGCGACTCCAGACCCACCACGCCGCCGGTGAGCCGGTCGAGTTCGTCTCGCCATCGCCGATCATGAGGAAGATCCGACGCGAACCACGACGACGCTCCACTTCGTTCCGCGCCATCGACGCCGTCATCGGACGGCCTCACCGCTCGACTTGTGCCCGTGTGCTCGACGAGGAGTTGCATTCACCACGGCGACGAGCTCGTCTCCTTCAGGCAGGCGAGCGCGAGGCTAGCCGGGCGCCAGCGATGCACGAGGAGATGAAGTCGATCGTGGACAACAACACGTGGGAGCTCGTCGCGCCCCACCGGGCACCCGGCGATCGGTCTCAAGTGGGTCTTCAGTGAAGCGCGATGAACACGGCAATGTCATCCGGCACAAGGCGCGTTTGGTTGCCAAAGGCTACGTTGTAGCGAGAATCGACCGACGAGGTCTTCGCCCGGCCGCGCGAATGGAGTCCGTGAGGGCACCGCCGCTCGGCGCCCACGGCGTGGGAAGTCCATCACATGGACGTGAAGAGCGCCTTCCTCAACGGCGACCTCAAGGAGGAAGTGCACGTGAGCCACCACGTTTTGTCGTCAACGGCGGCAATGAGCACAAAGTATCGCGCCGCAAGGCGCCAGACGGTCTCCGACAGCACCGAGGGCCTGGAATGCCAAGCTTGATGCGCCCATGATGTCACTTGGTTTCAGAGGAGCAGCTCCGAGCACCCGCATGTACACGCGAGCCGAGGGTCATCGCGCCGGTAGTCGGGGTCACGCCGACGACTTGATCATCACCAAGACCGCAGCGGCGAGATCGTGGCGTTCAAGCTCGAGAAGCGCGTCTTCCTCATGGCGACCTCGGCCGTTGTCGTACTACCTCGACATCGAGGTAAACCAAGGTCCAGCGGCATTTCGCTATGCCAATCGCCTATGGGGAAGCCGCTGAGCGCAGCGGCATGAGCACCGCAACTCTAGTCCGCGCCGATGGAACCAAAACTCAAGTTGAGCAAAGAGCAATGCTCCACTTGTGGACGCCATCGAAAGTACAGCGTCATCGGCGGGCTGCGCATTTGTGCACACCGCCGCACCTTGCCTCACGCGGTAGGCTATCCGAGCGGTTCATGGAGAAACCACACGAGGACCACCTCAACGCGTGAAGCGCGTGCTACGATGCGTGGCGGGAACGCGTGATTACGGTCTTCACTACGCCGGGAGGAGGATGACCAAGCTCGACCGGTCGGCTCTGGCCGACGCCGACATGGCGGGCGACGCCGACACGCCGCAAGAGTACCGGTGGCGCCATCTTCTTCCTCGCGCAACCCCATTACCGCGTCCTCAGCGTAAGGTGGTGGCTCGCCTCATGCGAGGCGAGTACATTGCGGCGGCTAAAGCAGCTCGCCAAGGCGTTTATTAGCTCGGCTCGTGTCTGACATGGTCGACACGGAGTCTGGAGTGCCAGAGCTCAAGGTGGACAATCAATGCGCTATCGCCCTCAGCAAGAACCCCGTCTTCCACGACCGAAGCAAACATATCGACACTCGTTACCACTACATTCGGGAGTGCATCGACGGGAACAAGATCATCCTTCGGCATATTTCGACGGAAAACCAGCTGGCGGACGTTCTGACCAAGGCGCTTGGACGCGTGCAGTTCCAGCAACTGCGTGCGTTGATCGGCGTCATCAAGATCGGTGAGCACAGCAAGGACTAGGGGGAGAATGTTGAAGTTAATCCAGCGGCTCACCGTTTCTGCTTCAATTAATGGTTGCTGTTTCTTTATTTAACTGCGGTTAGCACTAATCGTGGTAGTCCTGACCTGACCGTGGGTCATGGGCATTAGTGTTTCAGTTTCTTCTTTGTTTGCATTAGCATCATTAGTGCCTTTCATTGCTGCCGTTTCTTGCATGTGCTAGAACGTGCAGCACTAGTGTGTGTTTATTGCTTTGCATGAAACCGTTTGTAGTCTTTTGATCAGAATAAAAGGAGAAGGAAAACAGTGAAAAGCTACGGCAGTTTAGTAGCACCAAAAAATCAATTGTGTGTTCTGTTTGCTGTCCACGCTAGCGTGTGTTCTCGTGTCCAGGCGTTCGAGCGTTCGCCGGTGGCGAAAGATTGCCGGTGATCCACGACATGGTGCTTGACTAGGACAACTGGTGCTCAAGTGTGGGATAACATTGTTCTTGGTGGTGTTGTCCTGACCCTCACTTCGGTGGCTAGTGCTATCAGTTTATAATTTCTGTGGTAGTCCCTGACTTGCAGTTGGTTCAAATCTGTTAAATTATTGTTCTATCCCCTCAATCCAAAAATTTCCGTACTCATTATACTGGGGTTACCTGCCTTGGTACTCTTGGCGTTGAATAGTTTTAGCCGGGAGGGTATGCTACACACCTTCCTGAGTGGTTATGCAAAATGCGAGCTGCATATGATTTGAAGAGAGCTTGTTTGATCTTGTGCGTTAGCAAACACACGTTTCAAGCTTGGGTGCTAGCTGAGGTGGTACTAGAGTGTGAGAACAATGTGCCCAAAAGGGTACATTCACTCAGAAGCTTCTAATGATTGCAGGAATTGTCATGCTTCCTGTGTACTCTGGAGCAACATGTTCACCCACATAGCTGGGAGCTTACTCCTATGAATCAGTTATTTTTCTTGCCATATTTGCAGGAATGCTCCCTTGGAAAAATTACAAGTTGAGAAATGTTTTTCGTAATTTAGGATCTATAAAGGATGGTAACTTCTGATACGGATGTCATATTTTCGTTGTGCTGTTTAATTTAGATTGGAGTTTTGATTGCAAAGAAGGCCACATCTGGTGGTTTGGCCGTTAGTATTTACTGCCCGTACTGTACATGCATCGTTATCTTACCAAACCGGATTGCGATTAAATATACTAATGTTTCTGAATATGGTGTTTTCATTTACATATATGTGTTCATGCTGTCGATCATCAAGATCTCCTGATTGTGAACAAAATAATTCAATGTCGAATTGTCAATGTATCTTGATCAATATGTATATATCAATCAATTAATGTGTGCATTTGTAGAAATTATTATGCATGCATTCAGTTCTGGATCACGAGTTTCTCAAGTCCTCTGATTAAACGTCTGACGTTGCAGGTATGTTATTCTCTTTTAGGTTGATTAACTGCATATTAACTGATATCTAGTAGATTTCTTTTTCCCCCTCTTTTTTCCTTTTCTTGATTCAGGTTTGCGTAGTTTGCTATGCTATATCGTGTGCATCTGCTGCTTGTCTAGGCTTTGTTCTGAATCTGAGCTCTCGTATGTTGGGTATGTAGTATCAATTTTTTTTTTGCATGGATAACGGGGGTAATTCCCCAGGCTTCGTTTGAACAGAATAAACAATTTAAACGGAAACGATGCAGAAGAGAAGTTTTAGTACCCTCTACAAAGCTTCTGTATATATGCATTTCCCATGCTCAACTTAAGAGTAATTAGAGGTACATCTCAAAAAAGTGTTTACAAGTAGTTCCTTCACCATGTTGGAGATGGGAAAGTCTAAAACCTCATAGTTAGATGCTTAGATAAGATGATATGCTTGCATTGGATCTTATGAGTTTGTGTGATGCATGAGAGTTGGATACATGAATAAATTTAAGCTATTTGAGGTAGATCTATGTAGGAGCCTTTTTTAGGACTATGTTTGACTGCTTTCAAGAAGGGGTAAGCTACCTGTGTAGAGGTGACTAAATGGGCCATGTCTACCAGGCCAGCTGAGGCATGATACTATTGGCCCGTCCCCTACCTCATATGTCTGGCTTGTAGAGGAGATGAGCGCCTGGCCAGTATATATGTTTATGAGATTTTTTTATTTTATCCTCAATTATATCATTGTCCGGTTTTTTTCCTTTGCTCTGCGGATGTTCCACCCACAGATCCCCTCCAATGATACACACATTCCCCACCATGCTCTATTGCCACCAACAAAGACTTCCCCATCATGTAGCCCTCAGCCCCTCACCATTTCTTTGTGACTAACTATTCCCCTCCATGGCATATTCCTTCTCCTCCCAAGCATACAAGCCAGAAGATCCCATGAATATATCAGTATCACGCACATCTTTTACGCACGCTTTATTTCTGCATAAATAATGTTGTGGCAAAATAGCTCATTCAGACCGTCGGTTCCTGTAAGAACTGACTAAATCTGGACTTGAAAACTATGTCATATATGTATGGCGGTTCACCCTGGATAAAAAGGGTAATATACCACAAATATTACCATCTTCCCGTTTGCACAATTGTGATTTGCTTAATTGGGCTGTTTGGTTTCATGCCCATTTTACCCTCTGGTATTTTGTATTCATCTTTGATATTTCGATACTAAATGATGTAGCACTCACCATTTTTTTAGTAGTCCGAAAGGAAAACTTGTTGCTTTTGTTAACAAGCAGAACACAAGTATTTTCCCAATTCACCTAAAAAATCCTTTTTACAAGAGGAATTTACCGACAAACTCTTGATATTTCTATTTTATACTTGGTATAAGGAATATTTGGACATTTGGCCGAAATGGAAATAAATGTGTCATCATTCCATGATCGGAAAATCCAATGCAAAGATTAAAAAACAAATCTTATTCATCTCACTGTGTGACCACTGATGTTATCCCCTTGTTTTATGTCAGTCATTTTCAGCAGCGACAAGCATATCCAAAATGTAATCTGCTCCATTTGCCGCATCACTGAGAACTATTTAAGCGGGTAATTTTTGTTATTTTTGTACGGCGCTCAAAAGGTTCATCATTAAATTTGCAATGACGGTAATGATGCAAATGGATCGGTTCAAAACCTTAATGATTTTTAACACCCATTAGGTTAATTGAACTAAGAGGGAACAATTTGAGCTGACGACCTTGTCAACAACAACAAATCTCAGACAATGTGCTGTTATGATCCTTGTGAGAACCCGGAAAATCAAATTAAGCTAAGCAACGTTAAATAGTATTGCACAGTAAAATAAACTAATGAACACAGTAATTACCAACAAATTGGACACCGAGCAAACTCAAATTTCATTGTCATTGCAAGCTCAGATTTATGAACCCAAAAATTTCGATTGAACTAAAGCAACGCTAATCAATAATTAGCAATAAATAAAATTCACCTAAATAAAAACAAAACATAAGCTCACGTGATATCGATCGCATGGCTAAACAATTTCATATAACAATATATTATTAATAATTTATCTCCAAAAATTGCAATGTGAATTCATTCCAAAAGAACATACCACATTAATACTATCTCTAAATTAATTAAATAATCTGTTTCAAGCGAAGGTAAAAGATTATTACAACAATATTACAACATCAATACAACTTAAAGCCTTCTACAAGAACCCATGCTAGCCATTTTCTAGAGAACCGAAACAACACCGAAACCATCCACCATGCTACCAAAACCCTAACCAGTCAAGGCACCCCAAAGCCACAAGCTCGGGATTAAAATACCATAATCCATTACATCAAAACAACCTACAAGAATAAATTACAAGCGAGAGTAGAGTATTCTTGCACACTCAAAATTAACTTACAAGAATTATTTACCACAGACATTTAATTAAATTACAATTAAAATTACAATTAAAATTATTTAATTAAATTACAATTAAAATTATTTAATTAAATTACAATTAAAATATAAAGCACATCATTTAATTAAATTACAATTAAAATTATTGCATGCATGCCGTCGAAACCCTCCTTGTATCCTCATCCATTGATCACCAGTCTATCGAACCGTCCCTCGATCCATTTCCATCGCTCGCCAAGAAATGCAGAAAACAATTAGCAAGCCAAATTGAGAGCAATAAATAGAAGTTAGAGAAGAGAGATTGTCGTCAGATCCTTTGCGAAGGTTAGTGAGGCTTCCCGACCACCCTTGGGTAGTGGCACCATCTCATCTTTTATGGGCCTCATCACTCGGCAATATTAGAACTGATACCCACATTTTACTGACCTACCTTAGCCAAATATCCAAAAACCGACCAAAAGCCCACTTTTGGACCCAAGGTCCATAAGCCAACAACAGTAGAAGCATCCTTTGGACAGGAGGTCCATCGGCATATCACAAATCAGCAGTAGCGCACAGGACCAAGAGGATAAGGACCAAGCTAGCTGAAGTATCAAGCACAGAAGAGTGCCATTTGAAGGCAGCCAATGCCACCCCACAGGCAACCACCAAAAGTTCATTTCCCCAGTCAAAGCCAACATAATGCCTCATTTCCACCCACAGCCGAATGGAAGGAGGAGCAAAGCCAAAAGCTCCCCAATCCCTCACTGCTTCCCACAAAACCACAAGGAGCCACCGGAGGAGATAAGAGCAAACCCCCTGAAAATATCACGCACAGGGCAAGGATAAGCCCCAGCCGAACCATCCCCCCTTGCATAAGACCTTCATTCCACTCACAAAGCCATTCCCCCTCCCATTTCCTTTCAACTGAAGGCAAGAAAAGCCACTGCCATCTCCAAGAACAAGCCACAACAACCAAGCCTCCCATGTCCTTCTCACAGCCAAGAGAGTAAAGCACTAGCCAAGACTCACCACCATCCATCACCCATTGCCCTCCAGGAGCAAGCACAAGCCAGCATCACCACCACCCCTACTACCCACAAAGAAAACCACCGGAGAAGAGGAGCATAGGTGAAGGGGAAGACCGGCGGAGCCAGGACGACCGGAGGCGATCCACAACCAACAACGACCACTGGAGATCAAGCCGAACCGACAAGCAACAACCAAGAACCAGTGTCGACCACCAGAACGAACGCCAAGACAATGACGAGGACCAGAGCGACCAGCAAGAACAGAGAGGGAAAGCACCACGACTACCACTACCACTGTCATCCTCAACCCAGCCAAACCAGGTAAACCCACAATATTTCCCCACTGTCATTTTACCTAAACTGAACCACCAAGTATGAACTCAACCTTGCACAAGGAACTTGCAACTTTAATCATAGAGCCTTCCCCACAACCATCACAGAACATCACATGTTCATCCCAAGGAGCACATACCACCATCCAACACATCACAAGAACACTAACAGTGGAGATTCCATTCATCCATGAAATCACAAAGAAGGGGAGGGATCAGGGAGTAGAGAGGAAGGGGGGTTGTACCTCAGTGCGAGCCACGGCCGAACCTCCACCACCACAGCAGGAACCCACCTCCACCACCCTACACATGCATACCTGAAAACCATTAGCATCACGGCAATGAATCGACCACGCAGCTTTCTTCACAACGTAATTGAATCAAGTTAGATCTTAAAACCAAAATCATAAAAGGAAATCCGAGAATACAAGCGTAAAAGGGAAATTAAGGGGTTAATCCGGCTGGTCAAGGTGGCGTGAGGCGAGCGTCGAGGCGGCGAGCCACGCGGGTGCAGGCCAATAGGAGGTTGGGTCGGGGAGGCGCGACCGAGAGGGAGCAGTCAAGGGGGAGCGCGAGCGCGCCGAAGGCCGGAGGCGGCGTCGGGTCGGAGGGGAGCGAGGAGGAACCGAGCCGGAGTAGGAGAGGAGAGCCGAGACAAGGGAGCTGGGGCGGCGCTAGGAGCCGGTGGAGTCGCGGGCGCGGGGAGGCACGAGCACCACAGTGGCCGGAGGTGCAGCGGCGTAGGGGCTCGGAGCGGCGGCGCAGGAGACGTAGTGAGCTAGCGGTCGGGGAGGCACTGGGCCGGCCGGAGGAGCCATGGGGCGGCGTCATGGGAGAAGTAGGAGTGAATTTCAGGGAGGAGGAGAAAGAGAATGGGGAGAGGGGGATGTGGATGTGTCGGCCGGTTTAGGTGAGGGAGAGAGAAGTAATTAAGTGGGGTTAGGGATAAAGGTGATAAGGTGCGGTGAGGTTAGGAGTAAGTGTAGAAAATAGAATTAAGGTAGAAGTATATAGATAAACTCCAGTAAGAATTAATTAATAGCAGTAGAAAAGTGAGCTATATTAATAGGAAGTATTGGTTTTGAGTAAGTTTTAGAACCAAATAAAAGTATTAGTTTTGTAAGGTTGAATATTAGTAGAGCGACCGCAGTGGGGAGTGCTAACTTAACGAAGGATCCAAAATATGTTATTAAAATAAAATCCCCTAACAAATTGAAATCCACTAACTTATGTACGCTTATTAACACCAAAAAGTCACTAAGTATTTATTTACGTATTATTCGTGTCTGCCATATAGATTGCAGAGGACACACCAACGCAAACAGGGGTAACCGATACCGAATTCATCGATGACAATCCTTTCTACAAATCCGAAGGCAAGCTATTCTTTTGAACATAAATATAGCTATATTAAATGTAAACTGTATATTGTTGTCTCATATATATTTATATATTGCATCAAAACTATGTCTGAAAACCAAATCGAATAAATGAGATGAAGATGAAATGTAAAAAAGATGAGAAAAAAGTTAATATTGTGGCTGGTAAAGGGGGCCCAGGGTAGGGGAGGAGATGCGAAAAAGATGATGATGTGGTAAGAGGTGGGACCCTTTTACATAGGGTTAGTATATAAGGACCAACAAAACTCTCACCTGGATCAGAAGCCATATTTAAGTGCCAACCATTTTCCCGTTTCGGCGGGCAAAAAATGCTACCTTGTTACGTGATTTATCCTCTCCACATCGGGTAAGTAATATTGCATGGGTTAAGTAGGGATGAGGATCTCAGGGGCCGGTAGGAAAAGTCCGAAACTGGGGGAGTCCAAGGCGTTATAGTAGTGCAACGGTGGAGTGTTGGGGCATAGGAGAGATGGACGCGCCAACCAACATTATTGGAACTCGGTGGAGGACTGGGTGCGCTCAGGACACCGACGAAAAATAATGGGTGGAGACTTAATCACGTAACCTGTATCAAAGGAAATGCTGGGGACCTGGTTCAATTAGAGCTCAGAATAGCTATGGGTAAGGTGGTACAAGCCTGCGCAGTACTATATCAAATCATGAATTCATGCCAGTCTCCTGGATTAGAGTATACGGGAACCATCAGAGGTCTATCTTCTATTCGAGTGACAAGTAGTCTCTTTAGAATTAAAATTACAACATAAGTTTTGATGGCTATGTTCAGAACAAGAGAAGAGGTAGGAATATGATAAGGACATGAGGTAGTCATCAGGTGCATTTTGTTATTACATGCTTGCTGAGTACACTAGTACTCACCCTTGCTATCTCCCCCCTTTGCTTAGATCCTAATCCGATCGGAAGTTATCCCGAGTGGGATGAGGGATTTGCAGGTACTGAGGAGGCCGCTGGTGATAAGGGCGTTGATTGCGAGGCGCAGGGCGAGGTGGACGCCCTATCCAACCCGTGGGACGAGTAGACTGCCGATTGGACCTAGCAGGCAAGCGCGGGGATAATATTACCCCTTTATAATTAAGTAATTGTATTTAGAACCTTAGCCTTGTGTGGCTACTGTTGTAATAAAGAATAGTTTCTAGCTTATTGTTCTGATGTGCTAACTCTGGTAAAGACTTACTATTCGTTGGAGCAGTGTTCTACTGGGCAAACGAATAGTAATCCGTATGCCTAAGTGTGATTACCCCTAGGGTAATGACACGGGGCACCGCAATACTATTGCTTTGTTATTTCGTTATTCGTATACAGGTCCTCCCTTGGGTGTATTTGCAAATTCTATATTCCTTTGTACAAGTGTGCAACAAAAAAAACATAAATTCATTTGTTTCCATCAACTTATTTAGGTCTTATGATCTTTTTACTTTTTTGCGAGAACTTTTAACTTTTCCTCACTTGATATTCTTTTTGGGTAAATAGAATAGTTTGCTTGCTTGTAAAATTGGGTGCAAATTTTGTTTTTTTTTTAATGTATCTTGGTTTTTAATGTTTGTGGAAGTATGGGGATGCAACTTTCTTGCATTATATTTGTAGCATATGTACTTCAAAAATCGACTTTAATTCTGGTGGCTTTTGCTCCCTTGATTTCTCTTGTCAATCTATTTTTGAAATGTTCTCCCTACATTTATTTTTATTGATTTTTCAGGTCTCTAAAGAGACTTCGATAACTTTGTATTAATATAAATCAATAAATAATTATTATATTACAAAAATATTTTTAACACCAATCTAGTGATATAGCTATAATTTAGCGAATCTAGAGTTTTGAACAATTGTTATTAAAAAACCCTTCTATCAATAATATTTTAAAAAAACCCGCTCTAACTTATTTAATAAAAAATATTCAATAGTTATAAACACTTCGATAATTAAATTATATGAAAATTGGGCCGCCTAAATTCTGAAATATGAAGTAAAAATACCGAAGCAGCGACATTTCTCCAGGAGTGAGTAACCTTTCTCGTCAATCTGGGAGTACCAAGCAATACCAATCAGCACGAGAAAGTATTTCGCTTTCATCGTCCCCACGAGGCAGCACGCTGGGGAAGATTCGCATTTCTCAGGCGGTGGGAATCTCCCATTCCCCGTGAGGGAATCTTCCATCGACCGATGCGCATCAAACGGCCAACCCCTCCTCTGCATTTCTAGTCATATGTTGCGTTCATACTGAGGTAGTAATGTGTGAGATAAGACTGTCTCAAAAAGGAAAAAGGTATAAGAGATAAGACAAACCGAAGCCAAATGTGAAATGGATGGCTAATCTTTTGATGGTCACACCACAGAAAAAGGATCACAGCGAGGGCCAGATTCAAGCGTGAGTGAAAAATTCCGATCACGTTTATCCAACGAACAAGCATGAGGAAGTGAGTTTGCTCACTTGGCTAGCTGTGGTGCTGTTCAAGCAGCTCACCCAGATTCAAGTTCTAGACTTGACAGAGTGTCTCACATAAAGGTAGAGAAGCCTCTACCATTCTACTAAAAAAACAAACAAACATGTAAAAATGAGGTCGTCTTCAGAATGCAATGCAGGGAAAATGGACAAATTTCCGGTTATTCAAATCGCACGTGAAAATTTTCGACAAGGCGTCGCGATTATGGAGCTGGCTTTTCCATAGTAATTCAGGCTCCATTAGGAGCACAAGAATTTAACTTGAAACAATGTAATTTCTACTAAAATCGTAAAACATTTCCACGTTACAAAGGAGTCCTTAGGAAGAAAGTAGATATGAGGCCCAAACTTGTACTCCATTTCCTTTTGTCTTAAATTCTGGTGTATCATTAAAACTTCGATGCGTTTCAAAGTTATAAATCCAATAGGATTCTAAGCAACGTGATACTCCATTTTTATATCTTTTTTCTTCCTTTGTACTCCCTCCTCGATCCCACCCTTCGGTGCCAGTAACCATCCACCGTCCAGTTAGTCCTTGTAGTTCTAATTTCAATCTCACATACGACGTAACATTTTGTGAGAGAGAATGCGAGAGAGAGTTATGTGTTAATTTGGGAGAATGACATGTGAAAGTTTATATGTCAATTTTCATTACGAAAATGACATCTCTATATCTAAATTTGATTATTGGAGGATGAATGTCTGAATAGGAGGACAATATGATTAAGAAACTATGGTGAGTCGAATTGAGAGAATGAATTTGCTTCATTTGTCTATTTAATTTCAGGATTGATTTTAGTCTAAAACTACTGTGATTGTGAACTTCACATACATGATGCATAAATCGACTTATATACGATGAATTAGCCATATTCAGGCTTGTCCTTAATAAAACTTTGTCCTGCATTCATCATTGCCGGCAGGTACGGATCGTTTCTACGCGATGTTGACGGTGCAAGTGTAGGCGGTGACAACATCGACCATGCACATATCGATCTACTGAGTTGACACACGTAGTTGTTGGGTAAACTTTGACCTATGAGTCACTCCTCCATTTTTATCTTAGCTTTGCCACCAAGTAAAGCATGTAGCTGAATAGAGTTTGGCTCCGTTTGAAACACGACTTTGTTTTTCAATTTCGATATGTATGAATTAAATAGTTCTTTGTGAAATTCTTGCGTTAGTGCGTTACAAACGGACCTTAATCAGGACTCCAAAGCAGAGAGCAGTTGACAGAAGGCGGCAGCATTAAGCGTGGGCGTGGCATAATTCGAGCATCTCTCACGGAATCATCCCCTCCGCCCGCTCAGCACGCGGGCACTTTCCCCACACGCTGTCTCACGGATAAACCTCATCCCGCCACGTACACCGGGAGGTTCGAGCTGTCGCGCGGGGCTTTTGCGCTGCCCCTAGAGTCTAGCTGCCCCGTAGGGCCGTAGCCGAGCTGCTTGTCCGTTTGTAAAGACTAAAGACCTGGGATCAGGATCTTCTGCATTGAAAGAGAAAATACAAAAAATTATAGTGCATTACGTTAGGATATGAATATAAAATCAAGGAAAAATTGGTTCCATAGCATCAAAAGGTACACATTTTAAAAAATACCATCAAAAAATTTCTGTTTAGTTTTTTACCACAGAAAGTTTGCTCCGTTTTGTTTTTTACCATTCCGTCCATTCTGATGTTAGTAGTGCGGGTAAAATGACGAAAATACCCCACCCTCAGTGTATTGCATCCCCTTTGAGGGTGAGGGCATTTTCGCCATTTTACCCACGCTACTAACACCCGAATAGACGGAATGGTAAAAAACCAAACGGAGCAAACTTCAGTGGTAAAAAACTAAACAAAATATTTTGATGGTATTTTTCTAAAACATGTACCATTTGATGCTATGGAACCAATTATTTCTAAAATCAAAGCTCTAGATCAATGACATATCATTTTTTACTACAGCGATTTTTGCAACAGTAAAATCGCTGAGTGAACACTGGACCGTTTCTACATTATTGCTTCAGCGCTACATCATGACACTGTTCACTCTCTTAAAAAATCACTGTTCATACAGCGTCATGTCATGGAACTGTTATCCGCTCTCTTAAAAAACACTGTTCATATGGTCATCATAGGTAATATTACAGCAGAGGATCCGGGTCGAGAGACCTTGGCACCAAGTAACTCAACTTCCTCAAATACACACCTACACATTCGTATAACTGCGAACTTTTTTTTTTATTTAATCTTTTTTTAATTTATTTTTAAAGTTAACATCTCGCAAACTTTATTTTCAATTCTGACCCCTTTGGTCACGCCACCACCCGTGGCGTGACCAAACAACACTGTCACGCCACATGATAAGTCCCCAAAATTGCACTTTTTGTCACGCCACTGGTGGTGGCGTGACCAAACAATACTGTCACGCCACCACCAGTGGCGTGACAAGACTTTGACAAGAAATGGGCTGGCGTGACAGTGTTGTTTGGTCACGTCACAGGTGGTGGCGTGACCAAAGGGGTCAGAATTGGAAATAAAGTTTGCGAGGGGTTAACTTTAAAATTAAATTAAAAAAGATTAAATAATAAAAAAATTCTATAACTGCAGACGACTCCTCAATTGCCAACGGTGTTTACAAAAATTGAAAGAGCGATATGCACACGAACAATGAACAGCCAACCGTCCGCTATCGATCCAAAAGGGTGCAGAGTAAAAGTAGCAAAGTCCATTTTAGACCAACACATTTTGCTCTTAACTACCAAAGGCAAAAAGAAGTTCCGTTTTCTTACAAGCGAAGTCAAGTTAAAGCAAAGCTTCCAACATTCTCCGTAGAATGTGTTGAGAGAACCGTCATTTGGTGAGTCGATCGGCGATTACCTCGTAACAAGCACGGAATCGTAAGAACAATGCATGAACAACAAGAAGAATAAGAGATAGAACACGAGAGATGTAGGGGACTTCTTGCTTCTCTTTATTCCTTCATCCATCGATCAATCAATTACAATGAATAGCACCCTATATATGAGCTACGACCCTTCTAGGGTTTGGGATGAGAGCCCGCCTCGGGCGGGACTCCGGTCACGGGCCGGTTTCTTAACACTCCCCTTGGGCACTCATCCTTCATGTCCATGTCTCATCAAAACTCCATAAAACCCGGTGGGAAAAATTTGGAGAAAGAGTACATGAATCATGTTCTGCTATGCTGCACAATTTCCTCATTAAAACCTTAGCAGAAACTTCAAGAAAACTCGCTTGAGGAAAAGAGTACAATCCACCCAATTTCATTTAATCTCCGGGATTTATTCTTTGGGTACTCGATCTTAATGATCAAGCTTTAATAATGAGTTCGTGAAGGTTCTCCCCCTGAATTCTGCACTTCTCTAAGTCTCATCATTCCAATTCACATATGCATCTTTCAAAGTTAGATGCTGCAAGTGACTTAGTGAATAAATCTGCAAGATTCTCACATGACTTAGTATGCAGTACTTCAATTTCGTCCATCTTTTGCAATTCATGAGCATAGAAGGAATCAGGATTGATATGCTTTGTGAGAGGATTCTTCACGTAACCCATCTGTACTTGTGCAACACAAGCTGTATTTATCTTCATAGATAATAGTGGGGTTTAGTGCGGTATTCAATCCACACGACTGGATGTGGTGAATCATCTCTGATGCCAAGCACATTCTCGTGAGGCCTCATACAGTGCTATCATTTCCGAGTGGTTCGTCGAAGTCGGTACAAGACTCTGCTTAGACGATTTCTATGGAATTGCAGTTCCACCACATAGGAATACATAACATGTTCGCTATTTGGCTGTATGTGGGTCCTACAAGTACAGATTATTTGCATTGCCATTCATAGTTAGGTCTTGGTTCTTTCTGTAGAACAGACTAAATTCTTTGCTTCTTTGGAGGTATCGGAAGATGTCTTTTATTCCCTGCCAATGCCTTTGGTAGGTTCTGCACTATACCTTGCTAGTAGGATCACGGCAAATACAATGTCCGTTCTAGTACAGTTTGCTAAATACATTAGTGCTTCTATTGCACTTGGTGTGGAAATTCGGTCCAGGACTTCCTCCCTCTTCTTTAGGTGCATGCGGGTCTTTGTCTTGCACTGCAAGGTCTCCGACCATTGGCATTTTCAAAGGGTATGCCTTTTCAAAAATCAAACCTTTCTAACACATTACAGTGTAGGTTGGTGATGTACTAATATCCCTTGAGGCATGCCCAAGTGCAAGCCTAGGCAATATTTGGTTTTACCCAAACCTTTCATTTCGAACTCGACTCGGTAAGAGCTTGCTTTCTTAATATCCTTGAGGTTCGATGATATTGAGATCATCTTCATACTCTAATATTATACAAAAATCCATTACAGGATCGTCGTATAAATACACAGAGATTATGCTCATTGTTAGTGTAGCCTTTCTTGCATAGAAAGTCGCTCAGCGATTATACCACATTCAATCGATTGCTTATGTTCGTACAATGACTTTACGAGTTTCACACTTGTACATGTTTCTATTTGCTCTGTTTTGGTTGGAGACGGTGATACATTGGTATCTTCATATAAAAGTCCGAATCAATATTTCATAAAGGTATGCTAGTACCTCATCCATCAATTTCACTTCTAACTTCAAGTTCAACGCCATTGAGATAAATATTTAAAAGGAGTTCCGCCATGACCGGGAATAGGTTTCTTCATAATCATCTTACGGATGTTCGGTGAAACTTTGTTCAACGAGCCTTGCTTCTTTTCATTTCTCTTTCGAACAAATACCCACTTATGCCCTACGGGGTGTACAAGGGGCGTGCGGCTTATAGGCCCAAACACCTTTCTTTTATTCGGAGAGAATAATTCAATTTCTATTGCCTTCTTCCAATCTGATCTTTTCTTTTATTTATCAGCGATCTGAGCTCTGGATCAAGATTGATGAGTGTGGCAAATTTCTTTGCAAAGTAAGTGTCGACATTGGTGTTGTAATATTCAAAGGTTCTCGAGGTCATAAAGTTTATAACTATTTCTTCAGGGCGATTCTTTTAATATTCTACTTGCTCACCTTGCTTCCAATTGCGGGGCAAGTCCTTTAGTTTTGAGCTCCGATGTGTGCGCACACATCCATCTTGATGTCTCCCTTCATGGGGATGTTCAATTCTAGTATGCCTTTTACGAAGGTTCCATACCGATACAGTCTCAAGCGGCTCCCCTTTTGGTTACGAGGGCACCGGTGATGGTGTGTCAAGTCCTTCTTATCCTTTTTCACCAGCGTCCCGGTTGCCGGATTCGAGGGCGGAGTTCTCGTCCTTTCAGAGGCCTTAGGGCGGGATTAGGCATACCTTCATCGGTATTTCCACCCTCTCCGGTGCATTGTGTGCGAGCACATGCAACAGTCACGCTCTTCAAATCACTAAAGTGGTTAGGCAGTTGATTCGCTAATGCTTGCAAATCAATTATCTTCTGGACTTCAATTATCTTCCGGACTTCTCTATTTGCTTCACTAGTGCGCGGGTCATATGCATAGATTTCAATTATCTTCTGGATTTCAATTGTCTTCTAGACTTCAATTGTCTTCTAGACTTCAATTATTTCCCGACATTATTATCAAGGGTTGATTTCCTCCCCCTAATGACGGGAAACTAATCTCATCTAATGTACTATCAGCGAATCAGACATTATACAAATCTCCAGTCATATGGTCCAAATACTTGATTATGAATCTTTCTCATAACCAACGTATATCCGGACTTTCGGAGAAGACCCATTTCGATTTATTGCGGTGGTGGTATAGGTATATAACCCTTGCAACCAAAACCGCGAAGATGAGGAGTTTTCGATCGACCCTTGCGCTAGTTGCATAGTTGGATGGATGTTATAGGCGACGGTCTAAAATTGATGAGAGCTCACGAGTAGGATTGCGTGTCCCCAACATATAGTTGGTAAATTACAATTCTTCAAAGTTACGCTAATCCATTGCAGGTGTGGATATGCGATGCAGAATGCTCAACTTTTAATTCCCATTTCGTGCAATAATCATCAAATGCTTTCAAAGTAAATTTTCAGGCATTGTCCATTCGGTGGACTTCATATGATGATCGGGAAAATATTTCTAATTTAATTATCTGCGAGATTGGCTTTGCAAAGCATGGTTTCTCGTAGACAATAAACATCGTGCGACCATTCAGGAAGCATTGATGAGCACTATAAAATACCTAATTGACCCTTACGAGTGTATAGGACCGTGAAAGTCTCTCTGGATACGGTCCGAGAATGCAGAGGACTTTATCCTTCGCTTTGAGCAAAGGTCTAATAATTAATTTCGGTGGCAACTGCGGGGCACACAAAATCTTCAGTTCGGAAATTCTTTATATTCATATTATGTCCTGTGAATTGTTAATTATATCTCTCATCATCCTAAGACCTAGGCGGCACAATCTATCATGCCGAGAGATAGAAAAGTTGAGCTTCCAAATACGGTTTTCAAGCGTTATAGGTGCATGTGCCTTAATATTAGTGTAATATAGCCCGATTTCATATGAAGGAAGATATTCTAATGCTATTTTTCACTTTCTTCACGCTTTGTAATGGCAGGTATTACGTATCATACTCTTCATTAGTCTCTACGAAGCTGTTAGCGCAAATATCCTTGAGAGTTCTAGTCGATTAGGTACAACAAGTCTTCTTCAATGACCAAAGTTGTGCCGTTGGGAGTATAATTATGGCCCTTCCGAGCCTATTATACAAGTATCATTTGCTGTTGTCGTAAGACTACCGGCATTTTCTTTGATCGTGAAAAAATTTCTATTTCTCTCGGGATGGTATTCGTTGTGCGCTACATGCTAAGCACACTTCCCATAGGGCCACACAGCGTTCTAATATAATGTACTTTATTAATATGTAGCAGAAAGCAAGCAACATATAGATAAAATACTTCAAATATCGAACATAACTTGCTATTATAAAGGCGGAAGATGAGCCTTGCGGGACTCATAATAAGAATTTAATGCCTTGCTCTCCTAGAGCTTGCAACCATTATTCAATAATTCAAAGTGCCTTCAATTACAAGCGCAAGTTTCTATAAAGATGCGAGTGCAATGCGTGCCTTTGGATCTAATAAAGTATTCAAGAACTTCTCCTAAATCGGCTCCATGCGCGATCTTCTCCTCTTGGCGACTACGGTGTGGCATCGCGATGTCAAAGGAGGGATGATGGGGTATTCTTGGTGTTCACATCCATAAGTGCGGCTAATGGATGCGGACCCTCTATGCTGCAATGGCGAGGTGTGCCACATCTTCATTATTTGCCCTTCTTCTTAGACTAAAAGCATCAATAATGTGCGGCATGCGACTTTACCCTTCTTGCTCATTCTCATTCGTGAGAGGCTTCATCACCTTGTAGCTACTAGCGGTGGCTTCATAGCCAACATTGCTACTAGGTGGTGCGAGAGATATAGTTCTTTCTTAGAACATCATCTTGAGTTTACGCAACTTGCATGATGTCAATTAATTAGGCATCTTGCATGTAGCCATCTTGACGATAGTTGCGTGCGGATTGCACGCATTTAGGTGAAAGGTAGAGTATTCTCCATCTTACGCTCATCAGTGATTACATTACCACGAATTGAATACGATACAAATTTTATATAAAATCAGCCATCTTTGGTCGATTCTTGAACTCTTGGTTCGTGATGCGATCATATTCATATTCATGCAAAAGTTCAAAAGATTACGCTAGTAATCTGCATAAAATAGTTGCAAAATTCTCATAATATTTATCGAACTCTTGGTTAGTGATCCGTATTTTTACGCAATTTTCATGATTCTTTGCTATTTTCAATGATTAAAAGCAATATGAACAATCACAGATAATCAACACAGTAAATGCGGTAAATAAATTGCATAGAAATAATAATAACAAGAATAAACATGCTTCAAAATTCAAAATATGCAGAAATTTGGATTCCCGAGGCCCTTTTCTGCTGGAAAAAGACTTTTCAGCGAATACTGCAAGTTTCCGGGGTTAAGACGCGAAATTTCAGTTCTGAGAAGAATTTGCGTAATTCCAGAACAACCAGGGCCTTTATGCAAGAATCAGAGATTTCCTTTTCCCTTTTTTTTTCTTTTCGCGAGCCTCCTTTTTTTAGGTGATTTCTCGGCCGATGCCTCGGTCAATGCATTGACCTTTCTCGAACCCGCGATGCAACCCGCCCGGCCGTGGCCTCACCCGGCCTGCTCCGCTCCTCAAACGGGAGCTAGGTTTTCCCTAGCTCCAATGCTAGTGGCGGCGGCGCAACATGGGCGGCCGATGGTGGCGCCGCCTTGCGGGGGCGGCGGCCGGAGGTGGCGAGCTCGCCGCTGCGGCGACGAGGCGGCAGCGGCGCGGCGCCGTCTTTGCGGCGGCGAGCGGAGGTGGCGGATGCGGGACCCGGCGGCGGGCCAGTGGCGCCTTCAAAGCGGCAGCGGCGAGGCGCGGCGGCGGCTCCTTGCGGGCGCGCGGCGGCGTGGTGGTGCTTCCGGCGCCATGCGTGGAAGCGGCCGGCCGGCGAGCACATCTCTCTCCCCTTCTCTTTCTTTCTTTCTTGGCTGGCTGCGTGTGTGGCATTGGCCGTCTGAGGCGTGCGGTCGGCGCGATGGGCGCCGTCGAAGCGGCAGCTGCGTTTGCTGGCCGAGCTTCGGCGGGCGGTGCGGAGCAGCGGAAGGCATGGCGGCCGAGCCATGCGGCCGGGTCGCTCGAGCCATCGCGTGGCGGCTCGCCTGTGGCCTGTGCTGATGCGATCGTCCGAAGGCGCGCTTCTGAGCGCGAGTGGCGCCGGCGTTGCGTCCGTCTTGCCGGCGTAGTGCGCCACTGTGGTGACGCCCCTTTTTTTCTTTCTTTGCTTGTTTGGGTGGCGCGATGGCGGTGCGTGCGGCGCCGTGCGATACAATGGTGCGGTGGCGGGGCTTGGGCATGGTGCGGGAGGTGGTCGGCGAGGATGCGGCGCGCCCGCGACCTTCAAGCGGCGGCAGCGCCTACGGTAGCGAGAGTGGCGCCGGCGGCGGCGGCGGACTGCTCTCCATGGCGGCGATTTTTCTTGAATTACTGTTTATCCATGTATGTATGCAATGCAATGTGGTGTATCTGAGATTACAGCGGGCGCGGCTTCATGCCGACATGTGCATGCTTGCAGCGTCTTTGGCGGCGTGGCTCTGTCGTTGCCTCGTGACGATACGTGATGGCGGACTATGCCGACCGGTAACGTATCGCGGAGGTAGTGACGACCGCTTGCGGCGGTGCGTGCGTGGTGCCTTCCATGCGATTGCATATACTACCATACGGTACAATCATCATCTACTCTTTCATGCAATCCACCGTCGGCGGCGGCGACTTCAAGTCGGCTCGCGGTAGATTAAGCGGTTGCACCGTGAAACCAATCTAGAAAGCCAAATTTGCGGGTGAAAGCAATCTAGAAAACCGATTCAATCTCGGCGTCGTTCATCGACGGTTACCTTTTCGATCGCGGCGAGTCGATCGTCGCGATAACGTGTTGAGGAACCGTCATTGGCGAGTCGATCCGGCGATTACCTCGTGAACAAGCGCAGAATCGTAAGAACAATGCATGAACAACAAGAATGAATAAGAGATAGAACACGAGATGTAGGGGACTTCTTGCTTCTCTTTATTCCTTCATCCATCGATCAATCAATTACAATGAATAGCACCCCCTATATATAGGCTACGACCCTTCTAGGGTTTGGGATGAGGAGCCCACCTCGGGCCAGGACTCCCGGTCCTGGGCCCGGTTTCTTAACAGAATGTACACAAGAAATTCACCGTTGTTTTTTTTTTTCAGATAAATTCACCGTTGTTGTTACTTAGCTATCAATATCATATCGCAAAACATGCCGAGCTCTTGAATAGCTGTGCCGTATGCGCGCACGCATAGGGATTTTTTCGTGGATTTAGTTATTGACTTGCTCAATTATCTTGTGTGTCAAGCCAATCTGTGTTGGCGTGAGTACGTGTGCCGGGTATGTTACGGTCTGCTACTCAATTGAAATTACCTGTCTAATTGCAGAAGAATTTGAATCGTCTTTTGTTGGGTGGTGGAGTTATAGGTAGACCTGTTCAAATATCGGACAGGGTTAAGCCAGAAAAACCTGATCTCAAATGGACAAACTTGAGCCTGGCCCGAAAAATGATTTTTTCCATTTAAAAATAGTATTTTAATTATTTTTTGAAATAAAAAGTAATATTTAATTTATTTTAAGAATAAAAAATAGTTTTTAATTTTTTATTACAATTGGTGGACTCTCGATGCAAATGAAGTTCTAAGCTTTGTGTTGGGCTAGGTGGGCTAGGCTCGGATCAGTAGGGCCACCCATAAACATCTCTAGTTGTGGGTGTCGACTCCACTCACTAAAGTTTAAAGGGGTCAACTAAGTTACGGTTGCCTAAAGTTTTCTTAAAACCTAGTCACTTTCTTGATGCGTTAGATCACCATCCAATAGTTTACATTTTTATGTTGAAAATTTTTAAACTAAATAAAGTAAATCTAGGTGAACCTTACAAATATATATAAAAAAATCTAAACTAGACAAAAGTAAATCTAGATGGACCCTACAAATAAAAAAACAAAACAAAAAATCTAAACTAGACAAAATTAAATCTAGGTGAACCCCATAAATACAAAATATAAATAGAACTAAAAATTACAGTAAAACTGTGCTAAAATTGCATGTCACTTGCTAATATAATTTTAGGTTTAGTACTGTGCAATTGTAGGTGACTAGGTTTTAAGAAAATTTCAGGCAACTGAAAGTTAGCAAAAGCAAAATTTGAATCTTGGTGTCTACCTTTACACATACGTAAGTATATTTTCAGTAGGAATTAAGATCGTAAATTTATTCTCGAGCTCTATCTTTCTAGTCGTACGCTAAAGAGCGCACTTGCGTGTGGACAATTGCATTGTACCGTGTGTGTGCACATCTTTCTTATAATCGCCAAAAGTAAATTGCATAAAGAATATTACACGGTTGATTCCTGCAGGGCGAGGTTAAATCATCCAAAAACTGGGCACTGATAAAGAGCTCCTCCCCTTCCTCTCTTCCTCGCCACCTTCGCGTCCCCCCCCCCGCTCTCTCTCTCTCCCCTCACCGCAAAGCTTCGTGGGCGTGGTCCACGAGGAGCTCGTACATCCCCAGCGCCATGGTGATCTCGGTCACCACTCCCCGGCGCTCCATACGCGACACCGTGCTGGGCGGCGTGCTGGGTGGCGGCCGCCAGCTCTACCAGCCCCTCCGCTGCGCCTTCTACGACGGCGCAGGAGGAGGCTGCCTCCCCGGCGACGGCCTTGCCGCCGCGCTCTCCGAAGCCACCGAGAGCGTCTCCTTCTCCGGCATCTCCAGTGGCGGCGGCGGCAAGAAGGCGGCGAAGAACGTTCTCATCCTCATGAGCGACACCGGCGGCGGGCACCGCGCCTCCGCCGAGGCTCTCCGCGACGCCTTCTGCTTCGAGTTCGGCGACGCCTACCAGGTCCGTCCAAGGCCCATTTCTTGTCCTCCAAGTCTTAATCCTCTCCTCTCCGAAATTATAGTTTCAATGTGGCTCTCCAGTAAATCACTATACGATCCCCGACGTTTATTTTTATTTATTTTTAATTTTGTTTTGCTAAAATTATTTGCTGCTGATTCGCGCAGGTGTTCGTGAGGATTTGGGAAGGAGTACGGTGGCTGGCCGCTGAACGACATGGAGCGGTCGTACAAGTTCATGATCCGCCATGTCCGGCTCTGGAAGGTAGCCTTCCATGGCACCTCCCCGCGCTGGGTGCACGGCATGTACCTCGCCGCGCTCGCCTACTTCTACGCCAAGTACGAACTCCATCACACTCGATTGCTCGGGGTCAATTCGACAGCGACAATGCTCGATCAGATTGCGCTTCTTCTTGTTGTTGTCGATTTGTTTGGTCTACAAGAATTAACCCGGTTGAGTTGTTTGATCAATACAAACGTTTAATTTCAGTGAGGTTGTCGCCGGGATCATGAACTACAAGCCCGACATTATCATCAGCGTGCACCCGCTCATGCAGCACATCCCGCTGTGGGTGCTCAAGTGGCAGAGCCTGCAACCCAAAGTCCCTTCTACACCGTCATCACCGACCTAAACACCTGCCACCCGACATGGTAACCAACCGAGTTTTACCTCTCGGCATGACCCAAATTGGGATGTTCTTGTGTGGCCTTGATTGATTGGGAGTCTTTAACTTAGCAGGTTCCACCACGGCGTGGCAAGGTGCTACTGCCCCTCGACCGAGGTGGCCAAAAGGGCCCTGCTCCGGGGGATGGAGCCGTCCCAAATCCGTGTCTACGGATTGCCGATCAGGCCGTCCTTCTGCCGTGCCGTGCTCGACAAGGTCCTTCTGCGTCTTGAGCTTCACATTCTTGCAATGCCTGGGCAACAAGCTTAACTATGCTTGGTTGACAGGATGAATTGCGGGAAGAACTTGACATGGACCCCGAACTGCCTGCTGTTCTACTGATGGGGGGTGGCGAGGGGATGGGTCCAGTGGAGGAAACTGCGAGGGCACTCGGCGAAGAGCTTTACAATTACCGGAGAGGCCGGCCGGTTGGGCAGATTGTGGTCATATGCGGCAGGAATCAGGTTCTGCGGTCCACCCTCCAGTCCCTTCGCTGGAAGGTCCCTGTCAAGGTACCATGTATATGCCGAATCTAGAGGGTGATGCCTAGTTAGATGCGCATTTCAGATGGATGCCTCTGCAGTTACTGTTTGGTTGTGACTGACTTTTTGAGCTTTTTTCGTCTTCAGATTAGAGGGTTCGAAAAACAGATGGAGAAATGGATGGGCGCTTGCGATTGCATCATCACAAAGGTTTCTTTGTGTCTACTGTGCTTGTGCTATTCGAAGTTGATTGTTGATTACTGGAAATGTTACTGTTTTGCTGAGTGATATTTTTCTCGCGTTTACAGGCTGGTCCTGGTACAATTGCAGAAGCCTTGATAAGGGGTCTTCCTATTATCCTCAATGATTTCATCCCTGGACAGGTTTGTGCTTATGTCGCTATTCTAGAATTTTCTGAGTAACAAACTTGATTTTCTGATTATAATACCCAGTTCAAAATTTTACTTGAATTAGTCACTGGGTCACTCCTAAATTTTGTTACTAGCTCAACTAATTACTAGTATTGGTAATTTGTGGTATTAGGTAGGCCATCTGACAGTGACTGTTTGTTGCTAATTGCTATTGTCAATGACTACTCTATCAGAGATCTTACCGAAAATGTCTCTCGCCCTATCATTAGATCCCATTACTCCAAGAGTGACTTGTTCATTGGTACATGGAATTGAATGTCTGCCTCCTTTTGTTATCATGCAGGAAGTCGGGAATGTGCCTTACGTCGTGGACAACGGTGCCGGTGTGTTCTCCAAGGACCCAAGGGAAGCTGCAAAACAAGTTGCCCGCTGGTTTAGCACAGACACGGACGACCTCAAGGGATACTCCTGCAACGCGCTGAAGCTAGCGCAGCCAGAAGCGGTGTTCGACATCGTAAAGGATATCCACAAGCTCCAGCAGCAACCTGCCACAGTGACTCGGATCCCGTACTCCTTGACCTCATCATTCTCATACCATATATGAATTCAAGAAAACTGTTACAGAATATACTCTGCAAAGTGGATATGCCTTGGAACTTTGATCTGCTTGCTGAAGAACTTGTACATATAAGATTTGACATTCTTTGGCTCTGGAGTAGCTCTTTTGTCCATGTATGTCAATGTAATAAAATTGAAGATATTGAGTTGCCTAAGGTTTGTAAGCTGCTGACATCAGGGTCTTGTGGGAGAGAATTGATAGAAAAGGCGTTTGCGGCCTCTAGTGATTTCAGTGATCTTTGTACAAGTCCCATATAACTATGTAGCTAACTGGACCATTTATGTATGAAGGTCCTTGTGTAGTCTTTGCACTGGTATTGGTAATGTGTCAATGTAATCTTCTGGCTGGTGATTATTGTTTGAAAATATAATTTCTGGTTGTGCTCTGGAATGTAATCTTTCTGTCATTGTCACACGTCATTTGCCGACTCTGAATTTCTGACTAATATTACCTCCAATGCAACCTAAGAAAATGAATGCAATTATATATTTCCTGGCTAGTTTTCTCTCTTTTGACTGTATTTTAAACTTATTTTCTTCTCTAGATCTCTATAGTAGTTTAGTAATTTAAATCAATGCGTGCATTATAAATTTATTTTTCTGAGTTAGTCATTACTGTCTTGACAAGTAAAATGATTAGCATGATATTGGTCAAATCCTTTTATCTTGGTTCACAATTCTGCAGTCAATTTTTTTTGACGTAAATTCTGCAGTCAATTTTGTCAAGCAAAAAACAGGACAAAGACATTTCATTAGTAAAGGAAAATGACCCCTGTCAAATTAAGTTTTATCAAAAAAGTTAGAACTAAATTATATAATATAGATTTAAATGTTGAATAAACATATATGTTTTTTTTTTAATATTAGACAATACAAATGTCTTGGTACCTGTAGACAAGTCTGGCCCCTTGAGACCTATTTGGAAACCCTAGACATGTCTAGGGTACCCCAACGTGTCTGCCTATACTGAACACTTGAGTTCAATTAAGTTTTGATTTCCAAAGCTAAGATGCATGATTATGTCGAGTTTTGCGCGTGAGCGATGTCAATTTGCTTTTATGCTTTTGTACCGCTATTGCATGTTTTGATGTGAGTATTGGCTTTGTCCAGGGTATGTTGCTTCGGGTTCAGGGCCGCCTTCGGATCGTTTTATTTTCCATGGCTAAAAGGCAAATGCATAGTAGAGCAGTAGATATCGGTTTATGTGTCACTTATCTTTAATGATTAATTTGCCATGGTAACTTTGTGTTCTATTCATGCTTATTGCAATCTATATATGATGATGATACGATAATGATGATAATGATATGTAATAACCCAAATTTGAACTTCTGGAAATTTCCCTAAAATTCTTGGATTTTCAAAAACTTTTTATGCATTTTGTGAATTTCCAAAAACTTGGTTGCATTCCAAAAGTTAAATAAAAAAAATCAATACCCTAAATTAAATTATAGAAATCTACAAGTATAGTGGAATGCTAAAACTCCTTTGAATTTGAATTCAAATTCAAACTCGTTTATAAAATTCTCAAATTCAAATCCTTTATCTCTAAAACCAATTTCAAAATTCCTTTTTCCTTTTTTTCCTCTCCTTCTCGAGCCAAAACCCACTGTCGGCTCATTTCTCCCCTGCTCCCATTCTTCTCCTACGCGGCACAACTCTCCCGGCCCAACCGCGCGCCAGCCTCCCTCCTCTTCTTTCCCTCTCGCGCGGTCTGGCATCTCTTCCCCTCTCCCTGGCCCAGTCACGTGCCAACCCTCCTCCTCCTTGTCCCTCCTTGATGTAGCCCACCTGGCCCATGCAGCCATCCCCTGGCATCTCTCTCTGCTGCATGTGCTCTTCACTCTCTCTCTCCACAGGAGACAGCAAGCATGGCAGCCTTGAGCCTTGTGCCCCCTCTCCATGTGCTGCGAGGTAGTCACATAAAGGGCAAAATGTCGCTGAGTTGTGCTCTCGCTCGTGAAATCTCACACCTGAACACATCTCAGCTTCACCGCGCTCGTTCTCATTCTCCTCGCTATATAATCCTGCCCCGAGCGCGTCATCCCCTTCGCCTCCTCCACCTCTTCGTTTTCCCCTCGCTTCCCTTCCTTCTTGCCCACTAGCTCGGAACTCCGTGGAACAGTGCCCTCTTCCCCGGCGGCGATCCATTGCGCATGTCGCCTCGCTATTCGGCCGACTCAATAGGTTTCTTAGAACCGTTCGTGTCATAATGTGTTCCACATTCCATGCATCGCTTCCCCTCACGCCATTTTGGCTCCCATCTCGAGAACATGCGCGGTGTCATCTTTCCCAAAGCGGCCAAACCGGTGCCCGCTGCGCCATTCCTCACCAGGTGAGTTTCCCTCCAATTCCTCCTTACGGGCACCTACTCACCTCCGGCACTGTGTGACCTCGATTTTGGATTGCTAAACCCGCCATAACCGCCGGATGTGCGATTCTTGAAGCAAATAGTATCTCAAGCAAGCTTAGATTGCAACAAAACCATACTTTTATTAAACAAAGTTAAGGTTTAACAACTTTGTTTTGACCTGACACGGGCATCCAAGCCCAAAGTTAATATAATACAAAACAAAAGAACTTCAAACCACAGGTACGCTTGAGCGCAGTCGAGACCTAATAATGATGATAATTCGCCTATACAGAGTCCACCAAAATCTTGCTCACAAGGATCCTCTTACGTAGATGTTTTGCAAATTGCAAGAATGAGTACTACCAGTACTCAACAAGCCGCATGAAAATGCTAAATAATTACATGCAAAGAGTTCAATGGATGGTTAGGGTTTACCATACCTGGCATATGTGGATGCACTTTGCATTTAAAACAATTTATAAAACAGTAAAACAATAATAAGTAATAGCATCAGGGGTTTATCAACAACCTCAATCATCAACTTAACATCTCAAAAACTCTACTTATGCCTTTGTACTGGAATCACCCATTAACACAGCTTCATTAACCGGAAGCACGGCGTATTCGAATACCTTTGATTATTCACTCTGCAGAGTTGCCCAACTTTACCCACATGATATCTCAAGCTCGTACTGTCAAGCTATAAACACGCAACACGTTAGCGTACGACTGAGCTGAGATAACAAAGCCTTTTCACTGCTCAACCTTTCTAGTCTCTACACAGTAGGTCTTAATCCATACAGCTCGGGAGACCACCGGCCAATAGTGGAATCCGCACTCCGAGACTGACGGGCCCATACCGTTGTGTAGTTCAGCGAGTGCCCTAAACGGTCCACTCCTGACTCACCCCCACTCCGCGTCTGTCCTATCACACAAGCAACAGTTGACATCCTGTAGATATTCAATTGGATGAAGCGGTGTACTAAGCCGGGAGGAATGACCACGCATGTGGTTGGCGGTTTCAGTATGCATTGCTTGGCACAAGGTTCTTGTCCTTACACGTCATCCGGTGAGCGATGGCCCAACACCAACTCGTGGTGTCCACCTCGGATCTCACCGATGACTCACTTTTAAGCGAGTATATTGGGTTGTCAACTTCTGGACAATCCTCAACTCTCCACAAAACCTATTGGCTCAAAGCCAATACTTGCTTTTGATTGGTGAACACATTTTTGGTGATAAAGTTATTTATAGTATTCTATGTAAACTAAGCTTGTCAAGGTGAATATGGCCTACAAGAGTTGGGTGGGTTTGTTTGTGGGGTATTTAGGATTTATCTAATTGTCATGTTATTCAAAGTATTATTTCAATATTTAAAGTAATTGGCACAAATCTGATAATGAAAGTAATAAGTACATGTATGAAATGTAGGTTCAAAATGATCAAAGAATGCGACTTGCCTTCTTGCACAAAGTCCTGTGGGTACTGGTCTTGTCCAGCGTCTTTCGGGGTCTAGTCGTCAAAGTCGCGACCTAACGAGAAACAATACAATAAAACAATTCAAATAAAATCCGACTCGACAAGGAATGAACTGGGAACAACATGCAAGTAAATAAAACCAGAAAAGAGACACAAAGAAAGGTATATTGTGTGAGATGGTAGGGTTTTATCTCGTATTTGATTAGATTGATCGGGTGAGATTTGGATCTAAGTACAACAAAAATATTGTAAATGGGTATAGAATCATAAAAGAAGGTAGTGTGTGATGATATGTATTTATTTGGAGTTTCATATGGTGAGCAAGTGAGATTTGGACTTACGGGCTCGAGAGCAGTTAAATTTGACATATAATGTCAAATTAGGATTCGAACAAAAATGGTATCGGTCAATGTATAGTACTATTTTACTATTCATGTATGACAATGGATCGATGAATAATAGTGGAATCGGTGTTTTGGTTTGAAGTGAGCATAGATAGGGTTTCTTGTTTTTGGATGGAAATGATTACAAACCATTTTGGGTAATGAAGCGATAATGAGTTTCTTGTACAATGACCGTGTTTGGGCTGATTTAAAAGAATAGTCAGTGAATGGGTTTTCTAGGTTCGAGGCGGTCAACTTTGACATATAATGTCGAATTAGGGTTTTGGGTGAAAACAGGATTGGATAATGAATAGTACTCATTTTACTATCCATAAATAAAAACAAGAGGTGGTCGGTAATTGGAAATCATTGTTTTTAGCTGAGAAGAATAGCGGCAGACTATTTTTCACGAGATGAACAGTAACTAGGGTTTATTGTGCATTTTGGATTTTGGAGCAGTGTTTTCATTTTGAATGAGCAGTAACAAGATCCTTGTCGCGTGAAGCGATGCCATGTCGATTTTTAATTGAGCGATGTGGGTCTAACCCATTCTTTGTGCCACGACCACGGCGAAGGCCCAAATCGCGCGGCCTCAAAGGCCTTGAGGCGGCGCAAGGCCTAGCGCCCTTCCAGGCTTCTTGCTCGGGCGAGAGGCGGCGCGGCGCCGGCAGCGGCGCGCGGCGGCAGCGGCGGCCAGGGAAGAAGGAGGAGGAAGGAAGGCGGCGCGGGGAAGCTCCACCGGGTAAGTCTCCTTACCTTAGGGTTTTGCGAGCTGGGGTTATTTCGGGTGGGGGTGTGGCGGCTCTTGGCCGGCCTTGGGGAAGAAGGTGGGCGGGGAGAGGGAAAGGCTTGGTGCGGGTGTTGATGGTTGGGCGGGGGTGGCTTTTATAGGGCGAGAGGAGGCGGTTGCGGTAGGGTGGCCGCGGGAACAGGGAGGCGGTGGGAGCAGGGCGCGGCGGCGACGTGGCTGGCGGGGAGAGGTTGGATGGCGGGGTGAGGTGGAGGCGGGCAGGCGGCGCTGGTGGTAGAAGGCTCTGGAGGCAGTGCGTGGCACGATGGTCGTCGATTGCGGCGCCGCATAAGCAGTGGCGGTGGCGTGAGGAGGAAGGAGGGCGCCGGGAGAAGAAGCCGTTTGGGCAAAGAAAGCGGGAATGCCGAAAGGAAAGCGGGAATGGGAGGAAGATTTCAAAAGGAAAGAAAGTGAAAATCGGCAAAGATTTCAAAATTTTGAAATCTGAATTTTAGTTATTTCAGCACCTCCTCCAAGTCTTGATTTGGGCTCTCTCTTCTGGGAAAGCTTGCCCAGTGGAGCTACCATTCTTGCGCCCGGTCACGTGGTGAGCGAACTCGGCTCCCTTAGTCCTCTTCGTGCACGTGCTTGTAAGTTCCTAAACCTGTGAGACCCGTGACATGAGAGAATCCTTACGGTAGCCCTTGTTTAGCCGAGAGCGTCGGAGCTTGTGCTGCCTGCCGAGCCGTAGCCACGTTGCCGCCATAGGTCATCTTTGTCCACGTTGTTGCCACCGGTGGACTCATCGTCCCCGCTGCGACCCATTTTGGGTGTCACCGCGCGCCACCGTAGTTCATGTTGCCGACGCCAAGCTTGGCCAAGGCTAGCCATGGTAGCCTCCACTCTCCCTCTCTCTGTTTTGATTAAGAAAGGAGGAAGAAGTAGTGGGGCCCACGAGGTTAATTAGTGGTTAAGCGTGTAATTAGTTAGAGCTAAGCAAGGAGTTAATGAGTGTGTGGCACGTGTGCCCTGGGTCATTAGGAAATCTATTTAACTTGTAATTTAGCTTCTATGAGTATGACATGTGGGCTCTACCAATTAAAATCTATCGGGTGACCTAGTCAGTAGACCAAGGCGACATGTGCCCCCTTGGCCCCATGAACCAACAACCATGCTTTACCGCCATGTCAGAAATCATAACCACCATGCTTTACCAGCATGTCCCAACTCCCGGCGACCATGCTTAACCAGCATGTTGTTGTTCACAACGACCATGCTTGACCAGCACGTCACAAATCACAACCACCATGTTTTACCCAACATGTTTTAGTTCACAATTTTAATTTAATAAAACTAATCAATGTGACTTTCTTCACAATGCACATAACCGAGGCACGACTATTCAAATAGATTTAAACACTCTATAGAGGTTGTACAATTTTACCCACAAGATATGATCAATCTCATATACATGACATGCTTCCTTGGGCGTGCGACAGAGATGATCATAACAAGGATATTTCCAGTATCTAGTCCCGACACTAGACCTGCTCCGGCGGAGAAACCCCTCAACACTGGGATAGTGACCACTACGGGGCACCTCCCCAATGCCCTTAAACAAGGTTCATTTTCAATGAATGACCCTTCATTGTTAGGGAGTCACGTCCTTTCTCGATGCATAAGTAACCATGGGCGTAGGTTTTCATGCCGAAAGCTAAGTGAAGTAATTAGATAGTTCTATCCCATACTAGACTTATGGTTGTATAGCTTAGTAGTTTAGAATGCAATATTAAGCAAAACCAATCACATAAGTATATCGAATGAATAAACAAACTCCAATCAATCATACATAGTTATTCAATTCTTATTATGTCATAAAGGAAAATCCATCACACTATAATAAAGTTTTCTCATGATGAATGAATCAAGTAATGGTGGTTATGCATTGGTTCCAAGTGCGCTATCCCTTCCCAAGTGATATATCGTGAACGGTCACCTAAAGCACTAGTAGAGCAAGAGTGATTCTACAACTCAACAAGCACAATAATAAAACAATAAACAATGATTTATCAACCATAGTCAGTATCATCATCAACATCATCATCTTTATTCTCTTTATGCTCATACTCAAAAATCAAATTCATTTTTCATTAAATGCAAAGTATCTCTACACTAGATGCTCATATGCCCATTTCATCGCCTATACCGGTATAGCATGGATGAACACCCATGACAGCGTTCACCCTTTCATCAAGCCCATACTCAAAGGATTGAGAACCTCTCCACTCCTATGGTGTCCCTACCAACGAGGTAGATATGTGATCATCATGATCACCTTCTCTTTTATGCAATGATGCACATGATGCACAATTCAACTTAAGTTCATAAATTATTCCATTAACCACCATTAATGACTTCATCAACACGATTGATATCATAACAATTCACAAAACTTGTAATTAAACAAAGTAATGGCATAAACAGCACAATGGTAATGAATAATAATGAATACAATGATCAAACCACCGATCGCCTGTTCTACCATGCACTTACCTCTTTATCCTATTGGAGCCGGATAGCGTGATGGCAGTAAGGTACTAGAGGTCACACTCCCTAAACAAACAATTCAAAAATATTCTCAAAATCACATCATCACAGTACCAAAACATTACACTAATCGCTCTCGCAAGTCTACTCCAAAATGACACAATTAACTCGACTCTACTAGAGGCACTACCTGTTGTCCTAGTAGTAAAAGGGCTCTAACTCCCTTATATGAACCCCAAATCTAGCGAACCACATACCTTCTGGAATCCCCACAACATTGTCTACAATTTCCTAGTTATGATGAACTTCTGCATCCACCGTTTACTCCCTCGTTTCCTTCTCTGAAAACTGTCCTAGAATCTGTCAGAATAGACCACTTCACAATTTCATATCTTTATTTCTAAAACCTGAAAATTAGTGAATGATACCAGTTCTATAATATACTAAAAATTTCCTAGCTTATTCAAATTATCACCAAAATTAAATTATTTCATTTGATAGGCGTAAATAGCCCATCCTCATGATAGCTGCCAGCGACGTCCGTTTTCTGGATAACGACCTTCCCAAGGCCGTAATGTTTCGCTCATAACTCCAAATCTAGTATTCTAGACCTTTCGTGAAAGATAATGAAATTCTCAACAACTTTTGTAATTGAACAAAACCATGAATACGAGCCTACATACCTCTAATTGCCCCCTGCAAGGTTCTGTGTTGAAACTCGACGAACTAGGGCATACAGAAAACTGCTATTCCCTTGGACAAAGTGTTCTATGAATCGAACAACAACTAATCTATGATAATTCTAGGGAATATCAGACGACATACGTTACCCTTGAAGAACACGATGTCAATCACAAAATCCCTTGCAAAACCCTTCTCTTTCCCTCTTCTCCTCTTCTTCCCCTTTCCTCTTCCCTCCTCTTCTCCTTCGGCCAAACTCCCTTTGGACTTCTCTACTGGCCAACAACAAGGGCAGCATGGGGAGGCTCTCACCAACAGGGAGGAGGTGGTGGCTTGGAGGGGATAGGGGCGCGATAGGGAGATGGGGCAGAGATAGCAGCCTACAGGGGGAGGGGAGCCCAAGGGAGAGAGGAGGCGGCATAGGGTGTGGGGACGGCGGCTTGGGTTAGGGAGGACCGCCACCACCTTAGCTTCTCATAAGGGCCACCCAGCTCCCCCCTTTTGGGCCGAGGAGCACTCTGGGTAGTTGTAACGTCCTAAAATTTGGTTTTTCAAAAATCTTTTGAGTAGTTTAGGTCCCTGGAAAATTTCACCAATTTTATTTGAATTAATAAAGCTTAATTGGGAATTTTTCTAAATTAAAAATATTTAATTTGACTAATATAAACATTAATTAAATAAAAATTTGTGTTATTTGGCTTCCTTGTCCTTCAAGGAATTTTTGGGTATTTTCTGAGATTTTTCCGGATTTGTTGGCTATTTTATTTGGTCTCCTTGATTTTTGGGATTTCTTTTAATTCCGAAAATCAGTTTTTCTCTCTCCTGCCCACGTGCTACAGTAACGTGCGAAACACTGTTCATCGTGTTCCTCTGGCCGAACCGAACGCAGAGTCCAGAGCGTATCCGTTTCAAACTGAAATATTCAAACTTCCATATCTTCCTCTACGGTGCATATAAAAGCGGCGGTTTGCGCTCACGCGTCGTGTTGATCCTCTTCCAATCCCTGAATTGGTTTCCTCCAAACCGATCTATTTTCGCCGCAATCTCCGAAAACCGAGATCCAACCGAGGTTCTTCTCCGTGACTCGCGCCTTCATCCGAGCGTCCCCGGCCAACCGTCTGCGGCGTTGGCTTCGTCGTCGCCTCTCGTCATGGTTCCATCCACTTCGCTGAAGATCGCCGAGCACCGTCGGCCATTAAAGCCAAACCGTGTTCATTGCGTTGCTCGCTTCCTCGGTGAGTTTGTCCAAAATCCGACCGCGCCATCGCGTCCGGCTCGTCGTTTCCTTTCCGTTTGCCCTTCACCGCCGCTGCGTCGCTCCGCCGCCGCCACTCACAAGATTGTTCATGCATGTGCTTTGTTCATTCTTGAGTCGATGACGTGTGCATGTATATCTCGGTTGAGTTATTGTTCCTTGTTGGGCGCTCTGGTGGTCATTCTCTATGATTGTTTCTCCTCTGTTAATCCTTCTCTAATCCTTGCGATGCCAGCCGCCACCTCCTGCATCATAATTTGCATGTAACCGGTTCATGTTCTTGTCTAGCATCCGATGCGTGAATATATGGTTTGTTCTCTAGTCACCTTCTCTCTCTGTTAATTATTTCCTAATACATGCTTTGTCAATTCGATTGCAAAATCTTTGCTAAAACTTTGCCATACAATTGCACCTAAACCCAACGTCAGAGGTCATTCTCTGTTCGTTCATACATTATATTGGCATCTTCTTGCTTTCTCTTAGGTGTGTGGGCCTACAGGCTACATATCATCCAATCGATATATATATAGCGAACAAACTCTTTTCTAGCAACTTGGTCCCACTTGTCATCCACACCTTCCAATTCGCCCATATATCTATATCTCTTTCATCTAGACCCCACATGTCATGCAAGAAAATATAGTTCTTTCCACTTCCATGTTGACCCCACATGTCATCGTCCTAATTAAAATCCTAATTATTTATCTCTCTTACATGCGGGTCCCGTACGTCAGTCAAATCTTGGTCAACCCTTGTTCATGAGCTTGGTCCACCGTGGACTAGCATATCTCTGTGGACCTGGTCCATAGACCAGTGGCCCACATGTCAACCCCTAATTCTATTTTCGGGAATTAATTTAATTCTTGAAAATCCTTTTATCTTATTGGTCCCGCTTGTCACTTTCTCTATCTTATTTCTGGAATTATTTTAATTCTAGAAATTCACAAATATCAGTCGGTCCCACCTATCATACACTCATTCTGTTTTTAATATTTTCGGAATAGAATATTCTGGGAATATTCCGTAGAGCTTTTTCATCATTTCATGTGAATTCCAATCTTCCAAAAGCCATATCTTCTTCATCCGAATTCCGATTGAACTCATTCAAGTTTCTAAATTCATCTAAATTCAATATCCATCTTCCAGTACCATTCAATTTCAATTTCGAGTTTATTTGATTTGTCTTTTTGAATTTAGTTTGTTTTGCGCTTTCTTTCGTTAGGCAGAAGTCCGGAATCGTCCGAAGGAGCTGAAGATCAAGCAAGTAGAAGATTGAAGATAAAATAAGATCATCATTGCTATAGCAAGGAAAGTTATACCTTTGATCATATTGGATCCCAGTTTTCAAAATTACTTTGATTCAAATTATTGCATTTACTTTAAGTAATTATTTAAATGCTTTTGGTTTAGCTATTAATCCAATTTGTTATATCCACTTTGTCTATTGTATGTCATAATCTTTTGTCACCCTAGATTGGTTCATATTTAGTTGGTGCTATGGTATTACCAACGTGGGTTGGTTAGTACAGTAGATTGCTTAGCCATGCAACGAGTCATCATCATCACTGAGTTGCAATTATAAATTTGACTAAGTGACTATGGAACTTTGTGTAAGCTGTGTGCTATGTGTTATTACTTTGTGATGGCATGTGTTGCACTAAAACCAAGCCGGGTGGTAAAGGATTTGGGTGAGGCAAGTGGTGGAGACGTGTGATATGGTGGACTATGTGATGGGAAGGATAATCTTTGTGGCTTAGTTAGAATATGGAAGTCTTGCCTTGGTCAATTAAGGACTTAACTTTGTGCGCCATTGAACGAGCCTTCTTTGTGCGACCACATGCGGTATGGGACGGGCCTAACTTAGTAAGTTATGGATTCTCGGCATTGATGTTCAGGTGGTAGGTTAGGTTTTGTGATAGGGTGGAGGTGTGACTACTTGGTGGTTGCATCGCGGGAGGATTCGTCGTCCCTGTCCAACGGTGTGTGTTATGCATGGGCTTTGTGATATGTATAACGGTTTGTAAGCACACCGGGAGTGTCAATGTTTGAGATGAAGTTTCTGAACTGTTTTGTTATGATTAGTGCGGCCACACTGGTTATATCGTGTGGGTAAAGTGTACAACCTCTGCAGAGTGTTAAACAATCTATTCGAATAGCCGCGTCCGCGGTCATGGACATGCTCGGGGATTTCACACGAGGGGTAGATTTTCATAAAACAATTGGGAAGGGACAGCTGTGTGATTTAAGTCATATGGCTGTGTGAAAGAATTTGATTAGGCTATGTGTCTTTGTGAAAACAAATGTTAAAATAATATTGTCTATTTGTTTTGAATTATGCTTTCAATCTATTATTCATATTCAATTGCAAATGTTGCATTTCTGCAAAATAACCACAGAAGTCATTTCCTTTGGAATAAGCCTGCATCTATACATTGCATTCTGTGGTATGACTTGCGAGTATGGTTGTGTACTCACGCTTGTTGTAAAACTTGCGCCCAAACCTACAGAGTGAAAGAATCGTCGGTCAACAAGGTCTACTTCAAGGATCGAGAAGAACTAGGTCGCGCACCCCAGCCGATTGCCTGTGGGCATATGGATGGGCTTCACTGAAGTTACTCTGTTTCGTTCCGCTGCAGCTTCATTGAGCTATTCGCCTTCTAAGGCATTAATTGTAAGCTTTGACCTTAAGGTCTTTACTCTGATATTTATTGTTATTTGCCTATTTATTAGTCATCTTTGTATATGGAAATGATATTTCATCGATGTTGCCACTGTGTGCACTAGCGTGATCCTGGACTAGTGTAGTATACACAGAGGGTCCAGAATTGTATTTTTGGGTCCCGACAGTAGTCGGCCCAGGTTCTATTCCCTCTGAATATTCAGGATTTTGTAAATAATTCTATTTAATTTTCTCTCTTAATCCTTTAATTCTATAAAGTTCAAAGGGGGTATTACATTCTACCTCTCTTAAATAGAATTTGACCCTGAATTCTACTCACATCATTTGAATCAAAAGAACATCAAAACTGAAAACAACAATTATCAACACGTACCAGACGTGAACAACTTCGGATATGGCTCACACATGTGAGACTCCAGCTCCCACGTTACCTCCTCTCCAACTCTCTAGATACACGTACCAGACAGAACTAGAAGATAAGGTCTTACTTGTTGGCCAACGACTCTAACGAAACCTCAAAGTCCATATCTCTCACGTACTTTCTCAACCACGAGACGTGAAAGACATTGTAAACTCCGCGCATGGACTCGAGATAGTCCTAGCGACACGCCAACTTTCAAATCCCCACAACTATCGGAAATAATCCAATATACCTTGGGCCAACCTTCCCTTTGGTACCAAACCACACAACTTGCACAACACACGGAACTCTTGATCCAACTCTTAATCGATCACTTCATCTTAACAAGGAGCATCTCCTTTAACCAGGGACGCGCAAAAGAATTTGCCTTAAACTAACTCTCTTACAAAAGAACCCAAGCGAAAGCGGGATTCACAATGCAACTAACTCATTAACAACTCCCTTCAAAAAGCGGTCAATCCAAAATCGAGGATTCACCATAAAACCTTTCCTCTTTCGATGTAGGCAGTTTGCAAATAAACACCCCATAAGCCAAAAGCGAAAACACTCGAATATCCAAATTAGCCATTTTCTTTCTTTTTCTGAATCAGAAAGAACCACGCATACCAACAAGAACCAACTCAATTTATAATTGACATCCGTTATAAACACATAGCTCAAACAAGAACCAAAAGAATATTTCACTACCCGAGAACACACCCTTTTTCTCAATCTTTCGTTTCAGAATTAACTTCTTTCTTAAATCATGGGATTTCAAATCATCACACCTTACACTAACTTATTTCTCTTAAATTGGCGACCTCAACACTATGCTCAAACCAAAAACAACATCCACACCCATCTAGAGGACTCTACTAAGCTGCAAAAAGATACTTTAGTCCACTCCTCTACTAAAGGAATTACTTTGATAAATAATTCCCAATACACCTCAATATAGATTTCACCCACAATCACATCACCTCAATCCTTAAGGATAATCAACTTAAAATTCACAACACACACTCTTTACTTCATCCAAAGGATTCTATCAATGATCATCATACTATTCAGAATCCACTTTATTGTATTACTTCTACACATAATCATTGGGCAACCAAGGTTATAGTATAAAACACAAGCCTAATTTCAACCTCCAAGATTCTTACAATGAACTTCTAGTATAATTGATAGGGAAATCCTCAAATTCGATGACTAAAATTCCCAGAATCCAAACAATATCCTCAGTTATTAATATCAATAATCCTCATTAATTAATTAACTATCCAAAACGATTAAATTACTTCACCAATCTTGGACCCTCACTAAACCACATCATTCTATTTCACCTACATAACCTTTCAAATTACTCAATCGTAATACTCTAACTATTTGACCAACATTCATTTTTTTTTTAAAAAAAAAATCCAATAATCCACCAACACGAACAAAAGATCTTGTATCACAATTCACTATAGGTTCTCTTGGTTGTAACAATAATCAATTTTATTTCAATGAGAATCATTCCATTTAAATCAAATTCTCTCCAGAACTATAGCACAAAATTAATTCACCCTCTATTGCATATCAAATAACTTGGTACCTAAAGCTTCACAAAATCACCTACTTGGCTACTACTATCCAGTTGCCACTATACACTAAAAGATTTCGTAAAACAAATTGATTATTTTTTTCTCAAAATAAGAGGCAAATAAAACAAATTTCAACACATAGAAAAAAGTTAACCAATTACAGTAAGAATCAATCCAAGAGAAAACAATTAAATAGCAATGATCGGCAGGAGACGAAACCACGGTTAAGGACTCATGTCCGACAAGAAGAGAATATCAAACCTCAACTAATAAGAATAAGCATTGCTATTGAAACTCGAGAAACTCTTATGCGGCAAAAACAGAAAGGTTAAGCACACTTCAATAAGTTGCAAGTTACAAGGCTTGACTCCAACCTCAAATACTTCTACTACACTCTTTCTTTTAACAAAAAAAAATAATTTTCTTTAATTACAACATTACTTTGCCAACTCAAACAAAAAGAGCTTTTAAAACCAAATCACATGAATCACTTAAGAACTAAGGGGACTTTCCAACATGTCACTTTATTAGGCCAATTTTTTTAGTAACCACATAAATCATGAACTTTGAAAGATCATAAATCTGAAACTCAAAACATTTTTATTTAATCAATATCACAAAGAAATATCAAATTCTTTTCTTCCTAAAAGATTTAACACTACCATCACAATCCCTTACTGACAACCACACTAACAACAAAATAATACACACTTAGCAAGAATCACTATTGCCTACTATCCCATCATAAAACTTTCCAAAAGAAACACAATATATTGCTTCATATTATCTTTGATTATGTCAATAAAATTACAATAATCAACTTGTTCTAGAGACAATCTAGTGCACAAACCACAATATTGAAGCAAAACTCGTTTAACAGGGACATACTATCATATGACAATTTCGCAAGGCACACCATTACAAATCACTTATTAAATTCATCCATTTAACCATTAGCGATGCTTCACACCAATTTTAACGTACATTAATTGCACTATAGAGATTCTCTTTAACAATCAGCAATTATACTAATCATGGAAGCATTTATTGTCATACCCCTATCTACAATCACACAAGCATACATAAACATAGATTCAACATTTCGCCTTATGCTTAGAAAACTAGAGAAAAATATTATTATATATTTAATAACATATTCTCTATAAAACCAGGTTTCACAACAAGTTACATCAACATTCATGTAGTCTTTTATACATGTTTCAACTATTTTAGCATAGCAAGAATTAAGTAAATCTAGTATTTATAAAAGATCATCAAGTAGTTGAATAGCAGATAAATTCCATTTTAATATCTACTAAGGAAATAGCCTAACACCTCTTTAACTTAACCATCCCGAATAGTGAGGTTAAACCAAAGAGACTAATTAATCAAATTTATCTCACAAGTTTATAAAATTAAGCAATCCTAATGATTAATCTGGTACATCAATGATCCACACTTCCCAATAACCCTGTTGATTCTAATTGGCAATAGATATACTCTTAATCACAATTCATCATGCAACTATTACAAGGCAGCAACAAATTAATCAACTACACTTCCAAAGATGTTTGTTAAAATTAATGATGCACAACGCTAATAACCCAACTTGATAACACATACCATATCAATTATTACAACCTCTCACTTAACTATAACAAGACATCACAAAAGGGTTTTGATACTTCCTTTCATAAAAGAGTGGCATTGAACTTCAACACTTGAATTAATCCCAAAGAAATACGTAAGATCAAAGTTTTCACATGATAAAGAACTTGCAAAAAAAACTTTCATTATCCAAAATACCAAGTGAACAAATGAGTCATGTTTCCCATCATGAAAGGCTGAACTCTCGTGAAAAGACCAATCTTGTCAATTAACAACACTCACAAGTAGCAAAAATCAACTCAATAGTCGGGAGAACAAATAATTGCTTTATGGAACCAACACAGACCAATGAAAACCCATCAACTACATTGTAACCACTATCCAAAGAAAGTTCATCAACCGCAAGAGACTGTAACTAGAATATCTAAATAAAATCTCAAGGAAAAACAACAACCTTTCTGAGGAAATCCTTCCTCAACGCTTGTAACTAAGCTATCCAAGGTATAAAAAAAAACTTTACTATTCCCATACCATAAATGGTGGTACAACCTGGCCATGCCCATGGCCATAACCACGATCTCTACTTGGCTCCTCATAAGGGCTGGCCGGATCCACCCTTTTGGGACAAGGAGCACCTTGGGCCTTCAGCCCAGGTTCTATTCCCTCTCAAAATTCAAGATTTCCCCAAATAATTATATTTAATTTCCTCTCTCAATCCTTTCATTCTATAAAGTCCAAATGGGGTATTAAACCTAGGGTCTTATTTATAGTCCCAAGGGGCATAGGAGGGTCGTGCTCCCATGCCCATTTATGAGTGGTTCGCCGTGTCCAGGTCCAACGGTGTGTGACGGGCCAACAACCTGTGTGGGGGTTTGGTGTCGTCAGTATGCACAATAGGAGGATCAATTGTTAAGATTAAGTTTTGGAAAGGTTTTGTGATGATTGGTGCTAGCTACACTGGTTATATCTTGTAGGTAAAGTGTACAATCTTTGCAGAGTGTTAATCAATCTATTTGAATAGCCGCGTCTGCGGTCATGGATATGTTTGGGGATTTCACACGAGGGGTAGATTTTTATAAAAATACTTGGGAAAGGACAACTGTGTGGTTAAACTCATATGGCTGTGTGAAAGAATTTGAATAGGCTTTGTGTTCTTTGTGAAAATAATTGTTAAACTACTACTATTTATTTGTTTTAAATTATGTTTTTAATCTATTATTTGTATTCAATTGCACATATCGTTTTTTGCAAAATAACCATAGAAGTCATGTCATTTGGAATAAGCCATCATCTATAATTGTATTCTATGGTACAACCCGTTGAGTACTCCGAGAACTTATTTTTGTTGCAATTATTCAACTGAAGTGGAGGAGTCTTCGCCTATTTTCGAGGAGAAGTTTTACGAGGATGGTGATTGCTAGGTTTTGATTCCAGTCGGTTGCATGTGGCAAGTCGATGGGTTCCCGCTGGAGTTGTTTCCGTTCTGCTGCCATCTCTTTATTTAGTATCAACCCTGCATGGCTTAATAAGTGTAAACCCGACCATAAGGTCACAACCGTTATTTATTAATCAAATTAGTCGTTTATTCTTATTTTTTGCCTTGTGTGAAATGATATTTATCTATGTTGACACTGTTTGCATTAGCATAATCTTGAACTAATGCATTATATACAGAGGGTCTAGATTTGCATATTTGTATCCCGACGCCTTCTTCCTTCACCTTTCCTTACCCAATCCTTATATTGTGAGGTGGCTCCACCTGATGGTGGCACATCTCATTGGCCCTGTCTATTATATGTCATATTCCAATTTTTGGAGCCAAAGAAAGCAATTGTCATGTGGATGCTTCACAAAAGAGTCTTATTACCTATGTGCAGTTAATTCCATACATTGTACATAGGACTCATCAAATAGATCTCTTGGTATGTCAGTTCCCTTTTTTTACTAGCATTAACTATTGGAGGACTCATCAAATAGATCTCTTGGTATGTCAGTTCCGTTTTTTTACTAGCATTAACTATTGGTCCATCCATTTATCACCATGAGTATCAATTCTAGAAAATAGCAATGCTAAAATTTGGTTGAATACCAGGCTAACATTAAATGTGAATTCTTAGTAACATTAAATGTGCCCTATATTAATTGCTTCCAAACATATCAACATGGTATCCAGCTAAAACTCAACAATAACATGCATTCACATCAATACAAATCCAACTTCCTATTACATCCCCATATAGATATATATAAATGCTTGTATACCATTCCATCACAGCATATCGTCTCCATCTACATAAATAGTCAAGAAACCACACACTATCAACAAGGTGATTGTGAAGGGTAAGCCAACCATGGGCAGGCAAAACGTCGAGATCATGCCCATTCAGGACGAGAAGGCATGCCAGGTATGCTTCTCCAAGCTCCGCCAAGGCCTGTTCAACAAGGCTGGTGAGCTATCCGTGCTATGCGGTGCGGAGGTTGCTTCTGTAGTCTTCTCCCCTGGAGGAAAATTATTCTCCTTTGGCCATCCCTCTCTTGAGGCCATTGCCGATCGCTTCCTCACTATGGGCTCTCCCAACGACCTTGCCATAATTGGTGGGAGCCACGGTAGTGGTGAGGTGACAGGCAGTGTGCATGAGATGAATCTGCAGTATGCGAAGTTGAAACAGTTGATGGCGGCTGAGAAGAAGAGAAAGAAGCTGCTGCAGGAGACAATGGAGCGGGAGAGCGGGGGACGTGTGATGCCATGGCTGAATACCGAGGTAAATGCATTGGGGTTAGGTGAATTGGAGGAGTTGCGCAAGGAGCTGGCAGCACTACAAGGCATTGTCAGAGGGAAGGTCTCTGAGGTGCTGTCAGATGCTAGGCGAACGGATAGGCCACTGCCACAACCACGTATGGACGTGACATCAGCCTCATTGTTCCCGTCTGGTGGGCAGAGTACGACACCAATTTCTGCCACTCTTCTTTGTTCCAGCTGTGGAATGCCTGAGGAGCTTGATGTCAACTCCTTGCTTGGTGATGTCCCAGGGGTTGGTAACTAGGGAATTTCTTCAGTGAGAAATTTGGCGGGTGCTGGCTATGAGTATGTCGGAAATAAATAATGATCGATCATATATGCAGGCATCGATTATTCATAATATATCAAAACCAATCGTAAAATAATAGTTTACGTTTCATATGCTGGATATATGTAATCCAGATACATCTATGACTTGTTGCAATATATATGAACCTTTTTTATCTTACATCTAGGTGCTGCGCTGTAGCGGCGGAGCTGCCCGCATTGTGATATTGTTACCTCTGCTGTAATTTATGGTTATTTGTTGTTAAAATTGATAGTTAGTGTAGTTGAGAGGCATTCCAGTGTGTTACACAAACTTCTTAAGAGCTAGGATTATTGCTGTCTCAACCACAGCCAAAAGAAAAATTCGCACAACTGATATGTAACAAGGTCAACAAGTAACAACATAACTAGACATTCCAATTAACACACACAGTTACAGTATTTCATTATTACGGTTGTTCCCTTCAGCCATGGTCACATAAACCATCGAAAAGCATGACAGGTAGCTAACATTGACTTATGCAAAATCACCCCCAAATATGAAACAGCTATGTGGTTTTCTGGTTTTCTTCGTTTCCTGCATCCACGAAGGTCACAGGACGCACTGGCATACACATAGGGTGTTAGTTTGAGAATCGGGGCGGTGAATGGGTCATCTGACCCTAACTCCAAACCTAATGCACTGATTTGGTTTAAGGTATAAAATAGGTTGGTCTATCACCATTGCATCCCTCATAAAAAATGACTAGTACAAAATAAGGGATTAGGTCATCCCACCTTATCGAACCAACCCATCCTTGGATGAGATGATCCGAGAAGATCCCTCAAACCAAACAGCCCAAAATTTCATGAAATTGTTGCCAAAACCTTCACATAAGGCTCGACGACGTCACGTGCAATAAGTGTGCTACAGTCATAATTCATTGCAAATCTGTGCTTTCCAAATATGAACTTGATTTTTCTCGTACTTTAACAACTCCAAGTCACCATCATGCTATCATCCATGTTTCTGTATCAAGACGGCATTGCAATTCCATTACAAGAATAAGGTACGGATAATTTATCCTTTTATTCTGTTGCATCGTGTGGCTACAAGACATGCTGATTCGTATACAGAAATGCTAATGTACAAGCATCGTAGGGGAAGAAGCAATTTATCTGCTTGTCGTGAAGTATCTATACAGGTTTTCACTGGTCCCGGTCACGATCACGGTAAATTGGCTGCGGCGTCCACTTGAAGTGCAAGTTCAGCTTTCCAGATTTAGCACCTTGCAACACAAATGTATCTTGGAACTCACCTTCAAGTATTACTTTTGTAAATGTCAAGATGCATCTCCCTATGTAATCCTGCGATTTGAATAGATAAAGTTAGTGTAACAAAAGCAGAATCACAGAACCAGACACCAGGTTTGAGCTTATAGGATCTATTAAAGCATACTAGATTTTCTGTCAAAGAAACTATACTAGTTAGGTTATAATTTTCACATTAGAATGCTGATTGGACAAAAATTACCAGAAAAGTTCCATCAATAAATCCACTGCTAGCATAATCGGTCACTAAGCATGGGCCCGGTAATTGTTGCATATTTACAAAGAATATTTCCACAGTTCAGACTAAGATAACAAGGGAGGAGAGTTACACATTATATGAAGTAGCCTATCCAACAGTTTTTGAACTCTTTTATATCACATGACAAAATGCAATTTTGTCAAATGATCAACATGAAAAATCAGTTCTACAACAGGTACTATGGCGATGCGCATGATGTGTATCAATGCATATTACACAAAAAGACCTATCTGATCTAGACCATCAAAATCTAACTCTTTAACTGTTGTGGTCGTTGATTGGATATGGGTCCGAGGACCGAGGGTAAGGCGCTCGGCCTCATCTAACCGCCGGTAGGGCTCTTCTCTGTCGAGATAGCGAGGCTCTGAGGCTTAGTTGAACTTTTGATTTCTTATTGCTTGATTGATAATGGATACATGCTATCCTTTTTATAGGGACAGTCCGACTTGACGCCTAAAAAATAATCTATAAAGAAACCTATCAATCCAATCTAATCTTTCCAACTATTAAAAGTAACATTCCTAATAATTAAGATCCTATTCCTAACAACAATTAGATAAATAAGGAATCCCAAATAATCTACCTAACCAGCTATTCTTTATTCTAGGAAACAAATCAACGCGTATGGAAAACAATGTGCTACAGTACCAACAGGTACTGTTCACACGCCACTACAGTACCCACAATACTGTTCACACGTCTCCCACGGCTCCTTGCGTCTTTCTCCATAACATTACACCCCTCGTGGCAAGGCAGTTCGTCCTCGAGCTGCGGTGGTGGCCACGGTTGAAGTCCTTGGTGGCCCCATGTTGACAAGAGTCTCCGATACCGGCGTCGGTTCGCTTGAGAGCAGATCAGCGACACTCCGACATATGGCGCCCAAGAAAGAAACATCTTATCATAATGTGGCATCGAGGAAGAGGCCGGCGACATGGGCAACCGGTATGGGGAAGCAGTGATGCCCGTACTGGCACGGAGCATGATGATGGTAGGGAGGACGCGACGGTGTTGTTGGCCCCTCAGCCGTTGCGCTCCGCATCGCCTAGGGCACGGTGTCAGCCGGTCACGCGAAAAAAATCGCCACTGGATAGTGACATCCTTCCTCCTCGGCGAATGCACCAGGGGTGCAGCCAAAGGCAGCACTGCCCATTGGAGTGGCGTTGATGGCGACGACAGGAGTGACATTGTTGGCAGTGCTGCTTCTGGAGGTGATGAAAGTGGCGGCGCAGCTATGTTGGTGACGACAGGCGTCACCTCCTTCTGCTCCTCCATCTTGGCCAAGGTCACAGCCGGTGAGGTTGCCGTCAAGGCCAGCGGATTGGTCGAACATTCCTTGTTCCTGGTGTGGCTTCTCTCCTCCAGAACACCAAGCATCTTTTCAAGCATCTCAATCATGCGACCCAGCATGTCGCTGATTGTCTTGGAATTGCAACCCTCGCTGCCCGACATGGTGGATGGGGCAATGATTGGCTCTGATACCAAATATTGTGGTCGTTGATTGGATACGGGTCCGAGGACCGAGGGTAGGGCGCTCGCCCTCATCTAACCGTCGGTAGGACTCTTCCCTGTCGAAATAGCGAGGCTCTGAGGCTTAGTTGAACTTTTGATTTCTTATTGCTTGATTGATAATGGATACATGCTATCCTTTTTATAGGGACAGTCCGACTTGACGCCTAAGAAATAATCTATAAAGAAACCTATCAATCCAATATAATCTTTCCAACTATTAAAAGTAACCTTTCTAATAATTAAGATCCTATTCCTAACAACAATTAGATAAATAAGGAATCCCAAATAATCTATCTAACCAACTATTCTTTATTCTAGGAAACAAATCAGTGCGTATGGAAACAATGTGCTACAGTACCACCAGGTACTGTTCGTGTGCCACTACAGTACCCATGGTACTGTTCACACATCTCCCGCGGCTCTTTGCGTCTTTCTCCGTAACATTAACATTATAATGGTTAATGCTGAAATAGACATGAACACAGTGGTAACATGAGTAGAACAATCTCAAAGCCAAAAACAGTCAAAACAGGTAGTAAAGAAACAGTGTGCAAAAGATTAAAAAAAGCACCTTTCCAAATGTATCATGGTCCCATACTTCCACCATGAGCAAATCATGTAGCGCATCTTCTACAACAAAATCAAATGTTTGATTCCATATTGGATTCAGTGTCTCAGTCACAACCTGCAAATGTATTGAATCATGAGTGTGGAAAATAATATAGTGAAACAGAACTCCAGATGGAGACAGAGAGTAACCCTTGTCTTCTTTTTGGTTTCTCCCTTCTTCAGGTACAGGACGACAAAGGGTCAGCCTTCCCATCACATCCATTGGTGGCAAGTCCTCTGCTGATATAACAGTAACTGACAGGACACCTCTCATAATAATATTTTTCCTCTGGGTTACATCAAATCCATTAGACTCGGTCTTCAGGACCTTCTCCAAAGAAGTTAACTGGATCTGATTAGCAAAAGGATTGGAGATCCCTTCATGTTTACCAAAAGGGTAGTACAAGAGCTCCAGGTGGACCTGAGGAGCGAACAAATTATTAGTGTCTCTACTTGATATTGATGAGCACTAGTGCCACGGTACCCTAAGTGATTTCCCATCTCAGTTGTATTCAATGATTGATGAATCATAGACAAAAGGAACAACATCTATTAACAGAAATTTTCCATAATCATATAATCACAGAATAAAGAGATTAAATGGTCCACTCTCTAACACCACAGTTTAGGGGTTCATCCCCCAGCATGGAGAAATGCATCTGCAAGCTCAATAGCAACTGCCTGGTACTATGAGGTCAGCATTGATTGGCTAAGAGAAGTAAAGCCAAAGATGCATAATTATTATTTGATTGTGGTTATTAACTTATCGTATGAGAATAATGCTCTCAAAATTACAAGACTCATGAGAAGTAGCTGGGCTGCTTTATTCACTGGAATACTAATGGTATTGAGTTAAAAGAAACTAACAATACACAATTTTAGCCAAAAAAAATGTTAGGAATAATTAAGCTCTTATAAGTTATAACCATTCCTACTTTAAGAATCACTCTAATTTTGTAGGAAATTTTCTTTGGACAAAAATATGATGGCAAAACTGGCTCTGTATTATTAAGAAAGAACAACTTGCACTTAACATTACAGATGCTCATTTTACTAAGTACCATTCCTGCCAGTTTAGGCATTAAACAAGCAATATTTTAAAATTTTGAGGAGCGGACATCCTCAAAATGGCCAAACAACCCGTAGCATGACGGAACCAGTCAAAACCTGCTCAAATTGGTTATCCTCAAAATCTGCTCCACCTCCTCTCATTCAACAGAAGGTCTTCCATGGAACCAGTCAGAGAGGGACAAGGGGCAATGCTGGGTCAAGGGAGTCAAGGATAAGATTGGTGGTAGCATGGTGACGAAGAGGGAAATGCAAGGATTGAGGTATAGTTAGAAGGTGACAATGTCAACAAGGTGGCTCCACATGCTTTGGGTTTTCTAACCAAGCAAGGTGACGGCACACATTGACAGTTGGCTGACAGTGCACAGTGGGGGTTGGCTGGCAAAGAGGAAGAAAATATCTTCCTGGCAGCAAAGTTTGAATCGAACCAAGGGCGGAGAGACAATAGATCATGTTGAAGGTGGCACCCAGTGCTCCGGGCGTTGTAGAGCAGTAGGTCTGGATAGGAGGAAGAAAAGATTTGCCAGGTGGCGGGGTCTGCTTTGAGAGGAAGCCAGAGGAGAAGGTGAGACAGCGGACCAAGATGACCAGGTGTTACCGATGTCGGCCATGACATGACCAGAGGCCACAGTGCTCATACAGCTAGCTGTCGAGTAAGAGGAGGCACCAGAGGTTGCCAGGGGTAACATAGAAAGAGGCTAGCCAAAAACTGGCTCAACGCCTTCACTAGACTTGGTTATTATTAACTTCTCACATAAAATCTCCCACTAATTTTTTCAAAAAAAAAAAATTGCAAAAGTGGCAGTAATGTTACTTAGCAAATCTTACACACAGAATGATAATGGTTCTCAGCATACTCATAAATTAATAGCAAATGCCATAAAACCATAATGGTACAGACTACAGAGCCAATTTTATGGTTCACATGTACTAATAACCTGTATCTGGTATCTGGAGAATAAAAGCTATGCTCACAAGTGCACCAACTGACCTGACCACGAGGTTTCTTATCCCGCTGAATTTCCAGGTCTTTCACAAGGTCCAACCAAACATCTTTTACCTTCCCAGGCTGAAGGTCTGCTAAGTATACTCGAGCACAACCAATAATCTCTGATGGCTGGAGCCCTTCATCATCATAAATTTTCACAGTCAGATGCTGGGTAGATGTGTCCTCGACCACAAATTCGTAGTGCTCATTCCAGATGGGGTTCAAATCATTATTCTGCAGCAGAATAAATGTAAGGACAGTTTAACTGACTTGATCAGATGAATGCATCTCACTTACTATTGTTTTGCTTTTCTTTGTTTTCTCACGCAATGGCGTATGTATAGAACAGCGAAAGGGTCAGACTTTCCGACAAGATCCTTGTTCATTAAGTCCCTAGCTTCCACAAGTTTCACTTCTAATAATCCAACAGGTTTCAGCTCCAAGTCGCTAAAAGAGAAGGCACACTGTCACTACTGCCAAGGCAGAGACATACAATTATACTCGCAAATCATGAAAGATATGAATTACCTATAATCTCCTGGCACAATGGGGACAATGATGCGATTAGGCCACGTCAGTGTATCCTCAATGGTATCACGTATTGTTCCCTGAATTGTTTTTAAAATGTAATTTGTGCAGAAGTACATATATTAAAGTGTTAGCTGATAATGTAGGGATTACCGAACCTCAATTGCATCAGAAATTCCAGGAATTGCTGTCATTTCGCCACCAACAACCTTGAGGGTAAAATCCACCTTGCTCTACAGTTAAATTAATGACGATCATGCAATCTACTATGATCATTTCCAAGTGTTATGAATAATGTGTGTATATGAGGCCCAATAAGCAATATATATAGGGAATACAAGGAGGATATGCCATATATAGATAAAAAAATACAAAAGACATATAAAGAAATATAAAAGGATTCATAATCTAACAGCACTCCCTCAAACTCATGGTGGATCACACACAATGAGTTTGAAGAGAAAATACAAATATTGTACCCTAGTCTGTAGCTTCGTGAAGAAATCAACAATTTGTAACTCTGAGGGCACAAACTGCAAAACAAATACTCCCTCCTGTACCTGTGAGCGGGTGTATGAAGCATCCACACAATGTGCTTGGTGAGCTCATGCTTCACTGGGTCACGAGCAATACTGATACCACATGTACTATCACTCAAAACAGACGTAGGTCCCATCACAGGCACTCCAAAATCTGCAAGTAGCTACCTCAACCAAGAAACCTCTGTTGTCACTGCTATCATAGCTCTCAACTTAGCCTCTGCACTCGAATGGAAAACTGCAGTCTGCTTCTTTGTCTTCCAGACAATCATGGAGTCGTCAAGAAAAACACAGTAAGCAGAAAGGGAACAACGATCAGACGGATCACTAGCCCAGGTCGTATCGGAGTATGCCTGAAGCTGTAGTGAGGTTGAGTTAGGAAAAAACAAACAACAAGAGATAGTCCCACACAAGTAGCGAAGAACACGAAGAAGGTGACTATAGTGAAGATGAGTAGGACGAGCCATGAACTGACTCAAAATATGAACAACATAAGCAATATCAAGACGAGTACTCACAAGATACACCAAACTCCCACAAGATGGCGATATCGAGTAGGATCAAGAAGATCACCATCAGTGGCATAAAGCTGTAGGGAGAGCTCCATGGGAGTCTCAGCGGTGCGAGTGTCAGTCAAACCAGACCGATCAAGAAGATCCTAGACATAGTTCTAATAGGAGAGGTAGTAGCTCTCAGGCATGGAAGAGGCCTCAATCCCAAGGAAATACGTAAGAGAACTAAGATCAGTCATCAAAAACTGCTCACTGACAGGCTTCTTCACATACGTGATGAATGAGGAATCATCACCAGTGATGAGCATGTCATCAACATACATAAGAAGCAGTGTCTTACCCTGATATGAGATATGGATAAAAAGAGCAAGATCGTGGGAACTGACAGTGAAACCGACAGCAGTAATCACTGAGGTAAAACGCGCAAACCAGGCACGAGGAGCCTGTTTGAGTCCATAAAGAGAACGACGAAAATGACAGATGTGCACATTGGGAACAAAATACCCAGGTGGTGGCTGCATGTAGACCTCATGCAAAACACCATTAAGAAAGGCATTCTTAGCGTCCAGCTGAGAGATAGACCACCAGCGAACAGAACCAACCACAACAGGAGTGTGAACAGTGGTCATATGGGCAACAGGGACATAAGTCTCATTGTAGTTACGACCGTACTCCTGCTGAATGCCGTGAGCTACAAGACGAGCCTTGTAGCGCTCGATAGTACCATCAGACCGGGTCTTAATCTCGTACACCCACTTGCACGTGATAGGACGAGCATACACAGGTGTCGGTACAATATCCCAAGTCTCCATACGTCGAAGAGCATCAAACTCTTCTGCCATAGCAAGCTGTCACTCAGAATGAGGAGCATGAGCTATCGAAGCAAATCCAAGACGATCAGGAGGTCGAAGGGATGTCCGGTCACGAAAGATGTAACGGGGAGCATCATCAGGAGGATCAGATGTGGGTGTCGACAAGATACCAGGAGAGGAGACTGGTGAAGGACAACCTCAGCCCAGAACTGTTGTGGAACATGAGGCAAGGAGAAGAGTGCGGGCAGTCTCAATCAGATGACGATGTTTGCGCTCAGTAACCCCATTCTGAGCATGGGCACTAGGACAAGAAGATTGGTAAAGTACCTGCTAAAGAAAGCGCCCAAAAGCGTCGAGCGATTGCCGCCGGCGAGAATCACAATGAAAATGCGGATGGAAGAATAAAACTGAGTACGAACCATCGTTGCAAAGCTACGATAGATCACAAGAAACTGACCACGATTAGACATAAGGAAAATCCATGTAAAACGGGAACAATCATCAATGAAGATCACATAAAACTTATGCACGCCTTTAGAGATAATAGTCGCAGATCCCCATACATCAGAATGAACTAAGTCAAAAGGACGAGAAGACAAAGACTCACTAAAATGATAAGGAAGTTGTAGCTTCTTGCCCAGCTTACAACCCTGGCAAAACATGACCGTGTCAACAGTAACACCTTGACGAACTAATGAAGAAAGGCGAGACCCACACAAGTGACCTAGACGACGATGCCATTGCGCAAAACCTCAAGAGATGGTGGCAGCAGTGGTGGTGGAGGTAGACATAGACGTGATAGGAGCAACCGAAGTGGACAAAAAGTGACGGCGGTCAAGGATGTAGAGACCACGGCGATCCCTACGCGGCGGCGGTCCCAAGTACCGTCCCTATCTGTCGATCCTGGACAAAACAGGAGAGAGTCAAAACCAGCCCTACAGCCGAGATCGGTAAGTTGAACCACCGAGAGAAGTTGCATGGTAAGCTAGGGAACATGGGAAACAGCTGGAACATAAAAATCAGTGGACAAAGAGTGCCACTGACGGTGTGACACACGGGAGTACCATCGGTTTACCGTCAAGCAGAGATAGGAAAAACAGGAGGTCCTACTGAAGTGAGAGATGTGGAGTCCGGTGTCATGTGGAAAGAGGCGCCAGAATCCAGAACCCAAGAAGTACTTGAAGGAGACGTCTGAGCTAGACTAGCAGAACCTGATGAGTTGTGAGAGAGCTGATGAAGTAGAGTCTAGCAGAACTGTTGAACAGAGTCACCTCGCTGAGAAGGTCCTGACGTGCTGGTTTGTCCTCCCATCGAGGAAGGGCCTCCCTGCCCCCCCCTTGGATCGTCCACTCCCACACGCCTTGTTCCGCTTTTTTCACACCGCACAAATCTGGTAGTCGTGTCCAAAGTTATTGCAATAATTGCACTGAACCCAGTTGGTGCAAAACCAGGAGTGGAAACAGACACCTGAGGAGAGACTGTAATCGAAGCAGAAGCCGTCGGTGTAGTCAAAGAAGATAGGGTAGCAATAATGGCCGGAATAAAGCGTCCGCTAACCTCGTAAGCTCCTCAAAGACGAAGCGTCAAAGAGCCTCGATGGTTGTTGGTCGTGGTGGCGGCTCAAAGAATTGAACACGACAAGCTCAAACTCTGGGCGAAGACGACAAATGAGGTTATAAAGCGGCGATTCACGATCGACCTTTCGAACCTTATGACACTCCTGCAGAAGAGCAGAAGTTACTCGTCGGCTAAGCGCTAGAGGCGCTGGGGCTCGGAAGAAATCGTCGACAGAGGAGTCCTCCTGGCGAAGCGTCTCCAACTTACACTGAATCGAAAAAAACTGAGCATTGCTGCTCTGCTGGTATCGCTCGCGCAAGTACTCCCAGATCTGACGAGTGGCATGCAGACCAACAATGTCTGGCTGGATAGAGTCATCGACACTAACAACCAGGATGGCTTGAACACGGGCCTCTCTCTATTTTTCTTTTTTCTTCTTTTTTTAGAAACCTACTGTTTTAAAAGGAACCGATTGTTTTAGAAAGGAAACGACGATCCAGTCGTGAGGAGCGGCGAGGGCGGTGGTGAGTGTGGCGGCGGCGGGCATCGCGGTGTCTTGATGGCCGGCAAGGCGCTGCCGCGATCGCAGCGGCGAGCCAATAGGCCCACCCGGTGTCACAGGACACCGGGTCCAAAAAAATATTTTAGTGAAGATTAACTCTTTAGTATCATGTGTGCACCCCCAAGCAAAACAATTGTGCACCTGGGACTTCCCACGCCAGTGACCTCCACGCGCGGACGCCTGCGGCTCCATGCGGCCCACACGGCCAGTCGTTGATTGCACATGCAGCGCACACTGCAGACGCGCTAGCCGACCTAGCAAGCCCAGCCGCACAAGCCTCCGCCAGTCGCATGCCACAGCAGCGAAGCGCAGCCTGTGGCCCGGTCGCTCGTCGCTCGATGCCTCGATGGCATTGGCCGATGCTGCGGTGCTGCCTGCTGTTGGCTGCTGCGTGTGTGTAGAGCCGAGACAGAGAGGCGAGAACAGAACACGAAAAGCCACCGCCCGCCTCTCTGTCTCGCCTCATACGGTCAGACCTCAGTCTCCTGTAGCCCTGGTCCCCTGGACGCCGTCGGCAGCACCTGCCCGCCCGACCGGAGACCTTGCTGGCCACCGGAGCTTCTTCTGGTAATCTCGTGGCTTCTTCCTATTGTAGCTCCATCCAATCATGTATATATGGTGTATGCACTACCATTAGTAGTTAGTATGCAAAGATTACATGGTACTATACAAGAACTGAGCGTACTACCATTAGTTGTGCAGATATATACGCACGCGAGATTAGTTGTGGAGAGGCAACGAAACACCGGTCACCAACCAAAGAATTGGAATTTGGAAAGATGAGTTAGGTATTAATTCTTGTCCTAATTTCCCCCCATTCTTCCAATTTCTTTCGAGAAATGGGGATTTTCAACTCAATGAATGATGATTGTTGTTTTCTTCATCAAATGTTAGGGTTATAACTTATAAACTTGAAATGTAGGAGAAAGAATAAATGAAGAAAGTTACCAATGACGCCGTGGTTTATTGTTTCATGAACTTGAAAGAACGTAAATACTAAAAGGTAATGTATTTACTTTCATTTGATCATTCTACTTTTTTACTTTATAATTTTAATTCATTTTGTTCTTTTTTTATAGGTCATTTAGGTCGGATGATGTATTTTGCCAATGCCGACTATCTTTTGTTCATGATTTTACCCTTAGTTGCTTCACTTTTCTACAATTAACAAATATTACAAGTGAGTTTCTTTATCTTGGTAAGCATTTTGATCGCTACTCCTTTATCATTGTACATGTCATTGGTTATGTTGAATTAATGATGCTAAAAGTTACCGGATACATTACTATTTAGTACCATATTGATTGAAAATTATATATGTTGTTATATGTATAGTGAAGTGGTGAACTCCAGCCATTTTCATTCTAGTTCGCCCAGCTACGAGGACTTTAGCTGGTGAGGTAAAGGCCGCATGATGGATCGGCGGCAGCTCGGCGGCGGTGGCTTCAACGGCGGGCGTCGCGGCTTGAGCGGCCGGCGAGCATGACGGCGGCGGTCGGCGGCGGGCGGCGAAGCGCGGCGCAGCGGCGGCGGCGGGCGGCGGCGGCCTCACGGTGATGCGTCCTCAAGGATAGGCGGTCCTCGCGGCGACGTGTCCTCGAGCTGGCGGCGGCCGGAGGCAACGACGCGGCGGCGCGGCGTCCTCGCGGCGCAACGTCGGTCGAAGTGGCGACGGAGGGTGACGACGTCCTCAAGCAGCGGACACAAGCTGTGAGCAACGGCGTCGGGCGGCGGCATCGTACGTGATGGCAGCGGAAGAAGCTAGGTTAGTGCCCTAACTCTGATACCATGTTATGAATAATGTGTGTATATTTATGAAGTCCAATGGGCAATATATATAAGGAGTACAAGGAGGATATGTCATATACATAAAAGGAAATACAAAAGACATATAAGGAAATAGAAAAGGATTTATATTCTAACACCAAGGTCATAAGATTAAAAGAAAGCGTGGTACCTTCTCTCTCAAAGAGCAACAAACAGCTCCAAGCGGGAATTCAGAGACCAGAGGCTTAAAGACTAGCTGAAGTACCCTGTGAATCAATATTTTCACCTAAAGATGGAAAAGATTAGAAAACAATACTTATTGCTTTATATAAGGTTACACAATGATCTAAAAAATTAATTATATGACAAGATTAGTATAGCATAACACAATAGTGAATAAAGCCTCGATTATGCAGCTCAGCCAATTGGGACAATGTTTTTCCTTAAATTCTACAACAACAACAACAAAGCCTTTGGTCCCAAACAAGTTGGGGTAGGCTAGGAATGAAACCTCCTTCAATTCTAATTATAAGAAAATTGAATTTCATCAAATTGCATTTGCTAGACACAAGTATAACTGTTATATGTTTTTTGTTGACAGAAAATAAGTATACTCCACGGTAAGCCATTTAGCATTATATTTTATGCTGCAGTTTTTCATATACCCGTGTTTGTTTTAATTCACAATGCAACAATTGTGAATTACCTGTACAGGAAGTGAAATTCCAAGTGTTGTTTCGATGTCAAGGACTATGTTGGGATTACCATCCCACTGCAAGTCAAGCTCCATAGTGATACCCGAACTGTCACTATCCATGATCGAAACTCCTGAAAAGTTCATTTGTTAAAATAATCAACAAATAAAAAGGATGATTCATTGTATGGAAACTCCAAACAATCGTAACATATTTTGATAGAGAGGAAATCATCAACAGAAAAAAAAATGTGTTCCTTGTTCATTATAATGATTTGGGACAAGCACATACTTCAGTTCTGGCCTGGTCATGATGCAACAGCAGACACGGTTTTCTGGCCTGGTCATGTGTAAAAGCTGAGTACAGAGCTTTGGTTCAGGGTGCATGTAAATCTCACCAGCTATTATTGAATGATGTTTATTGCAGGATCTTATCATGCTTTTTTTTAAGAAAAGAAAAACACTCAACAATGCTAATAGCCTTATGCAACATGACAAGACTGAGCACATTAAAATTGGTTCAGTGTTACACAAACTATTGACTGAGTCACCTAATTGTTTTTTTAATTCATAATCATAATTGGAGACACCATCGCGTCCTCAAGACATCACTCCACATATCTCACAGCAATGACAAGCCATCCCCTCTTGTTTCACCTCCAGCCCCTTCTCCTTCTACTCTGTATAAGGTATTCCACCATTCTACTTATTCCTTCCTCTTCCAACATTTGTCCAACAGCAACCCCATCCACTCCCTAAGGATAGCACCCTAGTGAACGTGATACACACGATGGTATGCTTGACACAGATACCCAGACAACTTCTTTTACTGGACATGCGTGTCCTTGTGACACACTTCAACTGTCAAGGGCCTGGGCACCTAGAGTTGGCGGTCCCTGACTTCTCAGCTCATAACTTGAACCAGGTAATGGAGATGCCAGGGTTTTTGCCTGACTACCTCAGCAGGAGGTGAGATTAAGAGTAGCAGCGAGAGAGGAAGGTTAGGGAATAATTTCTTTTTTCCTTTCTTCAACGAGTACAGGGGTACAAATAGGAGCTCTGCTCCATTGCTACTTGCGCCAGCCATTAACTGCTAGCTGGCTAATTAATTCCATAATCTCTTCAACTTCTACTTAATTGACTTAGGGACTGCAGCCCTTCCAGCCGCCTAAACCTCCTTGGGTTCTTCTAGGCCATGCGCCCCTTGGGACTGCCCGCTGCACCTCGTGTTCGAGGCGGCGGCATCTTGTCGGCCCACATGACATCTCCCCCTCGATGAGCAGCTCGTCCTCGGTGGAAGCTTGGGTAGCGCAGTGGCTGCCAATGTCCTCCCGGTGCGAGGCCGGGGCTCGCCTTGCCAATGGATCGGAGACTTGGCGGGCGCCTCGGGCGGCTGGATCGTGGCGCGTTCGGGAACCGGTGTGTGGCGCCATGATGCATAGGAGCGAGTCGGGGTTGGCGGGGAGTACCACAAACTTCTTCGAGGCCAGCGTGGAAGACATCATGCGTAGCGGGAGGAGGAGCTCGAGGCGGTGGCGGCGTCGTTGATGATGGCGAGATGCGATGCGGCCCATAGTAGCGGGGTCGCAGCTTCCCTGTGGTGACGTTGTGGAGGGAGGCGGAGTGCGATGGCGGAGGCGAAGCGGACCCAATCACCACGGCGTAGTGAACAGCGGTGATGCTTGTCGTAGAACCGCTTGTAGGCGTCTGAGCTTGCTCGGTAGGGCCGGGCATCAACCGACATTTCATCGCGTTGACCATTGTCTTGGCCACCGCAGCCACCTGGTTTCGCCGAGCTCATGGAGCGGATGGAGGGTGGCTCGCGGCGTGACTAGCTGGAGCAGCGTGGTCTTGGCCTTGGTGGCGGTGTTGTAGATGTATTCCGCCCATGGCGACCAGCGCGACCGCGCGAAGCGTCGCGATCGAGCGGCGCAAATACATGATGATCGCCTTGTTGGTCGCCTCTCGCCGCCATCGGCTGCGGTGGAATCTTCGTCGTCATGTGTAGCTTGACTCGCGAGGCGCGGCAACTCTTTCCGGAAGATGGATGTGAATACGGGGTCCTATGCGAGACAATGGATGCGGATACCGTCGGCGCCGCGATGTCGAGAGAAAACTGCGCCACGGACTCGCCAAGTAAGGATGGGCGTGGAATAAAGTGGCGATATTCTTTGAGCCGATCAACAATGGTGAGATGAGCGATTTGCCGCCCACGCAGCAAAGCTTCGATGAAGTCCATCCGATGTCCGCCCAAAGCTGCTTTGTTGATGCGGCGAAGAAGAAGGCTGCGGTGCAGTGCTCGGACTTATGGCGTTGGCAAGTGCGCGCTCGTGTACATAGTCTGGATCACGGCGACGCGAGTTGGCGAGTGGAAATCACGGCGGGCCTTGGCTGAGTGTCTGTGCGCTCGCCGTGGCCGTCATCGTGGATGGCGGCGAGTTCTGGAGGCGCGCGGGCGGAATGTAGAGGCGCCCCTGGAACGCGACGAGCCCGTCAATGAGGACCGAGGGCAGCGTGGCTGGAGGAGGCGATCTCTCCTTGATGGCGACGGTAGCGGTCTGAGTAGTAGCTTGTCGCAGGCGCTCGATGAAGTCAAAGCGCGGTCCTGAGATTGCCAAGATTGCTGCCTCCGCCGTGTCACGGCGAGACAGGGCGTCGGCTACCGTATTGGTGCTGCCCGCCTTGTATTCCACGGAAAAATCGAAGCCCAACAACTTGCCCACCCAATGGTGTTGGGGAATGGTGGCCAACCGCTGATCCAAGAGGAATTTGAGGCTGAAATGGTCGACGCGATACGAGCGGCGTCCCAGTATGGCCTCGATGGCGGATGGCTAGCACCAATCAATCGATTCCTCTCATATGCGACCCAGATTGATGTCGAGGCGCAGGCGGTGAAAAAAGCGATAAGTCTTGGTCTTGGAGGAGAACAGCCCCAAAACCATGTGTCGAAGCGTCGCACTCCACGATGAAGGGCTGCTCGAAGTCGGGCAGGGCTAGAACCGGTGCTGTGGTGATGGCTGTCTTGAGGTGTGAAGGTGCGGTGCGCCTCATCCCAGAAAACCCTCCTTCTTGATGGGAAGGCGTCGAAGTGCTGCTATGGCGCCAAAATCCTTGACGAACTTGCGGTAGTACCACAAGCCAAGAAACCTCGGCCGCGCGTGCGATCGGTATGTGTCAATCGACGGCTGGACTTTATCAGGATCCATGGCCACCCCTTGTGCTGAAATGATGTGCCCCAGATACGCTATGGAATCAACGCCGAAGGCACACTTGGATCTTTTGACGAACAGCCGGTGTTGATGCAGCACGGTGAGGACAGCGCGCACATGGCGAATGTGTTGACCAGGAGTCTTTGTAGATTAGTATGTCGTCGAAGAAGGCGAGGGCAAGCAGCGAGAAAGGCGGAGAACATCGTTCATCAATGCTTGGAATATTCTTTGGGCGTTGCATAGCCGAGCGGCATGGCGAGGAACTCATAGAGCCCATCGTGTGTTCTGAACGCCGTCTTCTCCACGTCGGCGGGGTTCATGCGAACCTGATGATAGCCGGAGCGGAGGTCTAACTTGGTGAAGAACCGAGCGCCATTCAACTCATCCAAGAGCTCGTCGACCACTGGGATGGGGTATGCATCCTTGACTGTAATTGCGTTGAGGGCCCGGTAGTCGACGCAGAAACGCCACGTTCCATCGGCCTTCTTGACCAGCAAGACGGGGGAGGAGAATGCCGACGTGCTGCGCTGAATAAGCCCCTGTTCCAGCATCGTGGTGCATTGGCGCTCCAGCTCGTCTTTGTGGGAAGCGGGGTAGCGGTAGGGCCGGACCGCCACCGGCGAGGACCCCGGGATAAGGTTGATGCAGTGATCCCGGGATCGAGGCGGAGGCATGCCGGTCGGCTCTGTGAAGACCGCGGCGAACTCGTCCAGTAGGGCTGGTAAAAGATCAGCCGCGCTGCACGCTCGAAGAGAAGGCCCGGTGCCCCCGGCGATGCCTGTCCAGCACACCCTATGATCTCGGTGCCAAAAGGACATGGTGAGTGCGCCGAAATCCCAGAGGATCGGGCCAAGGAGCGGCCGCCGGTCGCAGGGCGGCGTCGTAACCAGCCAGCGGTAGTGCGAAGAAGGCGGTGGAGAATGGTTCGCCGTCGATGGAGAAGGGAACAGCACGGTAGACGCCGGGGCACGGCACCCGTTCCCCATTTGCCACCGTGACCTTCATGTTGCCGCGGGGTTGGAGCTTGGGGAGTGCGTCGCCGCTTCCTCGAACACACGGTTGTGGGTGGAGCCGAGTCAGCGGGCGATGGGGCGCCCGCCGGTGGATGCGGACCTGCATGGTCTCGCTGGAACGGACGCCTGCCATGGCGAGAAGTGAGATGATCGGGTTGTCAACCGTAGCGTCGGTCTGCTCAGGGTCGTCGTCTTCATCGGCCTCGGCTAGATCGAGGAGGAAGATGTGCTTACAGACGCGGTTGTGACCCCTGCCAAATTTCTCATTGCAATTGAAACAGAGACCCAATCGGCGCCGCTCCTCCAGCTCTGACTGGGACAGCCGCTTCACCTGGCGGCCCTCGATGGTGAGGGAAGGGGCGGCAGCACGGGGTGGTGGGTGGCGGGGCGGTGTGGTGGTGCCCGTCGAGAGGCGCGTGTGGCTGCCAGTAGTGCGGCGGTGAAGCAGCGGCGATGTAATCTTGCTCGTGCAACTCCAGCTTGCGCGCGAGGCTCATGGCGATGACGAGGGACTGCGGGTTGTGGACTTCGCGTTAAAAGTGGCGGCGGCTGCCCTGCTGTGAAACGCTTTGCGCGCTATTTGAGCCTCCGTGAGCGTCTTGCGCGCGGAAGCAACGCCTCGAGCGGTTCGTAATCGTCTCGAAGCTCGTCCGTTTGCACGCCATCAGCTCACCAAGGGGATTGGAGCGGATCGGCGGCCCAAAGCGGAGGTTGAGGAGCTCGGAGAAACGGCGCCAAGACGGCGTACCCTCGTCGTGCTGCACTTGGATGAACCACATCTGGGCGCCGTCTTCCAGGTTGTATGACGCCATCCAAACTTGCTCCTCGGCTGCAATCCGCTGTTGATGGAAATACGACTCACATCGGTTAAGGAAGGCCAGCGGATCAGACTTCCCATTGAATTTGGGAAGTCCGGCCAGGCAAGGTGGGCGGTCCCGTGGTAGTCACCGTGGCTCGGCCGTGCGATCTGGCCGGAGAACGCGCTGTGTTGCGCTGCTGCAGAGCGGCGACCTGCTGTTGAAGGTCGCTGATGGAGGCGTTCATGGTGGTGGTGAGGGCCTGGATCATCCTGGCCAGGTCGGTGGTGGACGGCTCAGTCATTGGCAGGGATGTGGAGGCTGCTGAGGTGGTGGGTGAAGGGTTGGAGTGCGGGGCGGATGTGGAAGAAGATCGCCGGCGAGCTGATACCAAGTTGTCAAGGGCCTGGGCACCTAGAGTTGGCGGTCCCTGACTTCTCAGCTCATAACTTGAACCAGGTAATGGAGATGCCAGGGTTTTTGCCTGACTACCTCAGCAGGAGGTGAGATTAAGAGTAGCAAGAGAGGAAGGTTAGGGAATAATTTCTTTTTCCTTTCTTCAACGATACAGGGTACAAATAGGAGCTCTGCTCCATTGCTACTGCGCCGACCATTAAGCGCTAGTGGCTAATTAATTCCATAATCTCTTCAACTTCTACTTAATTGACTTAGGATGCGACCCTTCCGGTACGCCTAAACCTCCTTGGGTTCTTCTAGGCCATGCGCCCCTTGAGGCCGCCATTGCACCTCGTGTTCGAGGTGGCCGGTACATCTTTGTCGGCCCACATGACATCAACATTGCAAGCAGAAGGACCTCTTCATAGCTAGTATGTGATATAAATGCAAGTATTAGCTAAAAGAGGAAAAGAGCTCTCTGATAGCTGTTCACCCTGACAGAAATTCAACCAACCCGATGAGGACATCCCTACCACCGTTACAACTCCCAACCCTCCTACCAGCACCAATGTTCCAAATGGTCCTATTACTCAGGCTAGGGCTAAACTTCTTGACCAATAGGTGAATCTACTTCTTCTTTTTTTTTTTCTCGAATACACAGGATGAATCTACTTCTAACTGAGTTTCCTTTTGAGTTTTATGAGAATTGGCTACAACCTAATGCATTTACTCTGTGTACTTAGGTTTGATAGCAAGGAGACATGGCCTAGCCGAGAAGGAGAAAGGAGAGGGCGAATGGAGGATTTGAATGCATCAAGTCAACAGGACCATTGGGCACTTTTGGGTTTAGTAGAAAGGAGAAGCAAGGAGGCAAGTGGGAACACCAAATTTTCAACCAAAATTAAAGAAGGAAGGAAGGAGCAAACCAAATCCAATTCGTGTCGGAGAAATCAGCATTGCATGCTGATTTGTGAAATCCAAAATGGATAAGGATTTTGAATCCGAATTAGATTAGGAATTTATTTCTTGCAATTAGATTAGTTTTATTTCTGAATTTAGATAGGAATAGGAAAGAGAGTCAATTTCGTCCACTTGGGCTTTTCCTTTGGTAGAATCAGAAAGGAGAAGGTCACCATGGCGAATCCCACTTGAGTAGGCCTTCTTGTCCGGCTGGACAAGGAGGAAGCTTCCTTGGTGGCCAAGGGGTGGAGAGAGCCCTATATATTCGGGAGACCCATTGTAACCTAAGACCACGATTAAAGATAATAAATTGCTTTTGCATCTAATTCCGTTCAACGCATGTTTTTCCATTTAGTTTGGTGAAGGCTAACTACTTGAGGGGGAATTGAGCGTTATTCTTCCAAAGATTGTTATATCTTGCCGACCGGAATTGAGAGATCAATAAAACTCCACTTAGTGGTCGAGTGGAGCACATGTGAGATTGGGTGAATTAAAGAGTTGCAGGATTATGCATTGGCATTGGGTGAGCAACTACGATTGATCAAGTCAAGCGTGTAAGTTATCTTCAATACTACGTCAAGAAGATCAGGCACCTAGTATCTTGATATCAGAGCTTTGTTGACTCGGTAGGATCTTTATTTAGCTATTTAAATTTTGTTTTTTATTCCTGTACACAAAAAAGCCAAAAATAATTTAGCCGTAGTATTTAATTTGATATTTTAGTGAGTTATGTTAAGTTTTTGTTTATTAGAATTTGTATTTAGGTTGTTGATCGTGAATTTCTTTTCGTTGTTTTCACTTTGAGCGAGTTTGATCTCTAATTAGGTTTTGTATTGTTTTATTTCTTGATTTAGAAAAATCTTTGAAGTGGAACATCACTTATATGATATCCTTTGTGAGCCTTTCATCCTTTGTGGAAACTTTGAACATATTAAGACTAGCTAATTCGTTGCTTAGGGATGCATATCCATATTTGTGTTCTTGCAATTGTTCAAAAATAATAATAATAATAATAAAGTGGGCAAGAAGGCTTGCTCATTTAGTTGTGAACATAAATGTTCGGCCAAAGTTTAAAAAAAGAGAGAGAGAAAAAGAAAAAAAGAAAGAAATAGGCCGAACCATATTATTGAGCACAATTCCCCACTTACTATTGATTCAAGTGTTAGAATACTAATATTTTGTGCAATATTGTACCTAATTTTATTAAATTACAACTAGCTAGTGTCTTTCCATAACTTGTGCAACACGAGCTAAGTTGTTCTTCACTTATATCTTGAATAGTTCACTCCTTGATTGCATTAAGTTCAATTATCATTGTGTGTTGCTTTGTTATTCACTTATGTCTTTGTGATCAACAACTAGGCATTGAGTTCTAGCTTGGACAATTAGGCCTTGTTTGGATCTCATGTTTTATTAAAACCAGTTTTAGCTAAACACGTTTAAGAGCATAACCACCTAAAACTGTGTTTGGTAGAAGAAGATAAAACCAACATAACAAAAGTTGGTTTTAGCTAAAACTCAAAACACGAGTTTTACGGAAAACTACTAAATTACTATTTTTCACAAAACTAGGATAGTTTATCCTCGTTTTTCAGTAGTGTATTGCACGCCCGTTTTGCCGCATAACAAAGTTAGGCTTGATGCCTTGCGATTTCTACGACATGATAAAAGGGTTTGTAACCCGATCGCAATTCCCACCGACCCATGCATGCTCCCATCTAATGTGTGTTATGAGCAAGTATGCGGTACGCTGCGTCGATCGTCGGCTGCCGTCGCGTTCATGGTATTCATCGGCTCGTCGCTGAGCGGATGTGCTCGACGCTGTTGCAAGTCGGCGGAGCCCATGGACATGCATCGCTGACCATGCATCCCAATATATATTTTTCTAAAGTTTTTGTTTGATGTCAGAACATCATGTCATGCACAGCCATGTCTAGTAAAGTTCTTCCTTTCCTTAATTATGTTCTTTCTTGAATTTTAGTACAACTTGATAGAGCATGAAGACAAATAGATATCAAATCCTAGCCATTTCTTTTGTATTTTTAACTTTGTTTTGCCATGGCTTACGGTTTAGATGATTAAGTGACATCAACCAAACAAGACATTAATAAAACACATTTTAGGTTTATGTGATCCAAACAACGTAATCTATAAACCAATCCTAATAGAATAAGAACTTAAAATTAGTTTTCCTAAAATTCGTAATAAAACATGTTTTCGGAAAACTAATTCCTAATCCTTGGGATCCAAACAACCACTTATATAGCTTTACAATATCTAGAATTTCATATTATTTAGGTAAACACTTTCCACACTGTGCTTTGACTCACTCTTGAATTCACTTAATCATCACATTGTTGACACCGATACTATCAAATGTGAGTTTTAACACCAATTCACTTCGGAAAGGTAAGAACGTGATTTGGTAAGAAGAGTGAGTTTGAGAGATACACATACATACATACATACATACATTTGCTATTCTTGTGTTCTTGCATCATTAAGAATGTCAGGTGGAGGACAAAATGATGTTGATCCTAAAGCTCCAGTCACACATTTTCAATATACGGTCCTAGGTGATCATCTTAGGCGTGAGATGCATAACGAGATGAACCAACTTCATGAGAAGCATGACATTTTTGCCGACTCAATGAGCAAGGAATTACAATGATTGGATTTACAAGTCGGAGATAGCACACAACAATTACGAGAAGACATTGCAGCCCTCACTAAACCTATACAAGGCCGCAATGGAGGAGATGAAGCAAGTGTGCACCAACCCATTCTTGATAAGATGGACGCTGAGTCAGCTGCCCGAGTACAACAAGACTGACGTATCCGAGCCGCTGCAAATGCTATTCGTCCACTGTGAGGACATGTTGGAGCTATTGGAGGCAATGGAGGTCATATACGTGGTCAAGTTGATGATCGTGGCAATGGTACTGCACTACCTCAAGATCTTGGAGCTAATTTTCATGTACATCGAGACGATAGCAATCGTCGTCCAAATCGCTATGAAGATGACGGTTTGGGGAAGCTCAAGTTTTCTATACCCAAATTTGTCGGTGGTACTGATCCCGAGGAATATCTTACTTGGGAATTGAAGATCGATAAGATTTTGGCATGCATAACTATTACGAAGAAAAGAAGATACTCATGGCATCGGTTGAGTTTGATGAGTTCGTTTTGCATTGGTGGGAACAAGTGATCAATCAACGAGCAGAGAATGGCGAAGTACCTGTTAATACTTGGCAAGAGATGAAGCATGACATGAGAGCACATTTTGTGCCTATGCATTATAAACGTTATCTTTTTTGACAAATTACATACTATGCAACAAGGAGCGTGATCCGTGGAGGATTACTACAAAGAGATGTTACAAGCCATGATCTGATCCCGTATTTAAGATTAAGAACAAACCATGGCGTGGTTTCTCTCATGTTTGAATCATAATATCAAGCGCATTGTCAATTTTCTGCCTTATAACATCTATGAGTTAGTACATCAGGCTACAAAGGCGGAGCGCCAAATTAAAGAAGATGCTAAGTTTGCGAGAGATATATTCTTTTGTTGCCCGTACACCATCCAATGGAGGTAAATTCGTGCCTAAGATTCAATCAAGCAATAGAACAACTTCCAGTGGTGGTTCTAGTTTCCGTCCTTCAACAAGCAAGAAAGAACAGACTCATGCAAGAAAGAGTGCTACTCCAGCCGCTAGTGTTACATCTTCGGTGGGTTCTACGACAAAGAGTAGTATCATAAAATGCTTGAAGTGTCTTGGTCGTGGTCACATGCAAAGGGATTGCCCAAATAACAAGGTTATGCTGATATCAGAAACGGGAGAATATGATTCTACGAGCGAAGATGAAGAGTGCTTTTTTTGATTTGGAGAAGTTCGAAGATGTACATGATGGAAACGAGGACAATAATCATACACCAATCATATGTGAACCAGGTACTGGTCCCTATCTCATTTGTACTCCACGTGTGCTTAGTGTGCATCCAAGACAATTGCATGAACAACGTTGCAATCTATTCCAAACAAGAGCCAAAGTTGGCAATGAAGGTAAAATGTGCAAGGTGACCATTGATAGAGGAAGTTACCACAGCTTGGCTAGTAAGGAGGTATGTGTTAAGCTTGGATTGAGATATAAGAAGTATCCACATCCATATCAGGTTTAGTGGTAGGATGAGAACGATGCAATGAATGTTTCTTATACAGTGGAGGTTACTTTTCAGCTTGGTACCTATCAAGATACAGTGGAATTTGATGTTGTTCCAATGGCAGTCTGTCACTTGCTGCTAGGAAGGCCTTGGTAATATGACCGTAAAGTTATTCATGATGGACATACCAATCAATATACACTCAAGTGGAAGAATAGAAATATCATAATGAAGCCTTTTATCTCCCACTCAGGTTCTCAATGATTCTATGCAAAAGAAGGAAGCGAGTGTCATTCCACAAACGGAGAGTGAGAGCCACAAGCCTAAACTGTGTGGGAAAAGGAGGGAATAAGTTAGTCATGCTAGCCAACAAATTTGAGTTAGAGAGATGCGAGATGATCCCAACTTAATGCACTTTGTACTTCTATACAAAGATGCATTACTTTCTATTAACGGCTTAACATATCTTCCTATTGTAGTTTCTGATGTTTTGCAGGTTTTCACGAACGTGTTTCCGAAGGAGACACCCGCTGGACTACCTCTAATTTGCGGAATTGAACATCAAATCGACTTGATCCCAGGAGCATCTCTTCCAAATCGTCCACCAGAGCGTACCAATCTGGAGGAAACAAAGGAAATTCAATGACATGTACAAGCACTTCTCAAAAACGGGTATATACATGAAAGCCTTTGCCCTTGTACTGTTCCTATTATTTTTGTTTAAGAAAGATGGTATTTGGCGAATGTGCGTAGACTGTAGACCTATTAACAATATAACCATTAGATATCGTCGCGAATGTGCATAGACTGTAGACCTATTAACAATATAACCATTAGATATCGTCATCCTATTCCTAAGTTAGATGATATACTAGATGAATTGAATGGCTCTACTATCTTCTTTAAAATTGATTTACGTAGTGGATATCATCAAATCAGGATGAATCACAGCGATGAATGGAAAATAGCTTTTAAAACTAAGTTTAGCTAATATGAATGGGTAGTGATGTTTTTTGGTTTAACCAATACTCCTAGTACTTTCATGTGCTTAATGAATCATGTTTTACAGACTTTTATTGGCAAATTCGTTGTAGTCTAATTTGATGATATTATGATCTATAGCCGTGCTTTACATGAACATATAGAACACATTAAACAAGTGCTAGAAATGTTTCCAACCGAAAAGTTATATACTAATCTTGAGGAGTGTACTTTTTACACTAGTAAAGTGTTCTTGGGCTATGTGGTTTCGGCTAATAGGATTGAAGTAGATGAATCTAAGGTAGATGCTATAAGGAATTAGCCTACTCCCATTAACATAAGTCAAATTTGAAGCTTTCATGGTCTTGCTGGATTTTCTAGATGTTTTGTGAAAGATTTTAGTACAATTGTTGGTCCTTCAAATGAATTAACTACGGGTGTTGACTTTGTGTGGGGGTAGCACAAGACCAAGCTTTTGCTAAATTGAGGAAACGTTTAACTGGAGCATCTTTGCTTGTTTTGCCTAGTTTCGATAAACCTTTTGCAATTGAATGTGATGCTAGCAAAATAGACATTGGAGGTGTTTTGATGCAAGACGGCAAACCTGTCGCTTTCTTTAGCAAAATACTAGGTGGTGCTTAATTGAATTATTCTATCTACGATAAAGAATTGTATGCTTTAGTTCATGTGCTTAAAGTTTGGCAACACTACCTTTGGCCTAAAGAGTTTGTTATACATTCTAATCATCAATCTTTAAAGTATCTCAAAGGCCAAGCTAATTGAATCGTCGACATGCTAAATGTGTAGAATTTATTGAATCTTTTCCATATGTTGTCAAATATAAGAAGAGCAAAGATAATGTGGTTGCTGATGCTTTATCTCGTAAGAATGTGCTTTTGACTCAATTGGGAGTAAAAGTACCAGGTTTAGAGAGCTTAAAAGATTTGTATGCTTCCGATGGTGAGTTTTCAAGACCATATGCTAAATGTAAAGATGGGAAAGGATTAGATAAGTTCCATACTCATGATGGGCTCTTATTTCATGCTAACAAGCTATGTGTTCCAGATTCGTCCATATTTCATGCTAACAAGCTATGCTAGGAATCACATGTAGCAGGATTGATAAGACAATTTGGGAGAGAGAAGACCTTCATGATATTGGTTGATCACTTCTATTGGCCAAATATGCGACGTGACGTTGAAAAGTACGTACAACGTTGTATCACATGCTATAAAGCTAAGTCTAAACTTAATCCATATGGTTTATATACTTCACTTTTTGTTCCTAATGCACCTTGGGAGGGCATTAGTATAGATTTTGTGTTAAGATTGCCTAGGACTAAGAAGGAGAGAGATTCCGCATTTGTAGTTGTGGATAGGTTTTCTAAGATGCATATTTTATCCATTGTCATAAGAGCGACGATGTGTCGCATTCAACTGCCTTGCTTTTCAGGGAGATTGTGCGATTGCATGGGATGCCCAAGACTATCGTTTCAGATCACGACGTCAAGTTCATGAGCTACTTTTGGAAGACTTTGTGGGCCAAGTTTGGGACAAAGTTGTTATTCTCGACAACTTGTCACCCACAAAAGGATGGACAAACGGAGGTGGTGAATCGCACACTATCCATGTTGCTGCGAATAACAATCAAGAAAAATCTCAAGGAATGGGAAGATTGTTTACTGCATGTGGAGTTTGCATACAATAGGGTGGTACATTTGACTACTCAATTGTGTCCGTTCGAGGTGGTGTATGGATTCAAACCACTTATGCCGCTGGAATTATTACTGTTACCTCTCCAAGAACGTGCTAATATTGATGCATTCAAACGTGCTGATTTTGAAAAGAAACTACATAAGAAGACAAAAGAGGTGATTGAAAAAAAGACACGCTACTACGCTGCAAAGGCAAACAAGAAGCGAAAGATGTTATTCGAATTGGGTGACTTGGTTTGGGTACATTACGCAAGGATCGTTTTCTGGAGAAGCGTAAGTGCAAGCTCATGCCTCGTGGTGAGGGTCCATTCAAAGTTCTCGCAAAGATCAACAACAAAGCTTACAAGATAGAACAACTGGGAGAAGACCACGACATGAGTACTACTTTCAATGTTGCTGGCTTATCACCATTCTTTGGACCAAAAGACATAATACAGAATTGAGGACGACTCCTTTTCAAGAGGGAGGATGATGATATCCCTACCACCATTACAACTCCTAACCCTTGTACTAGCACCAATGTTCCAAATGGTCCTATTACTCGGGCTATGGATAAAATTCTTGACCAACATGTGAATCTACTCCTAACCGAGTTTCCTTTTGAGTTTCATGAGAATTGACCACTACCTAATGCATTTACTCTTTGTGTACATAGGATTGACAACAAGGAGACATGGCTTAGCCGAGAAGGAGAAAGGAGAGGGTGCATGGAGGATTTGGGAATGCATCAAGTGAATAGGACCATTGGGCACTGTCGGCCGAAAGGAGAGAAGCAAGGAGACAAGTGGGAACAGCAAATTTTCAGCCAAAATTCAAGAAGGAAGAAAGGAGCAAACTGAATCCAATTCGGATTGGAGAAATTAGCATTGCGTGCTGATTTCTAAAATCCGAAATGGATAAGGATTTTGAATCTGAATTAGATTAGGAATTTATTTCTTGCAAATAGATTAGTTTTATTTTTGAATTTAAATAGGAATAGGAAAGAGGGGAGTCAATTTCGGCCACTTGGGCTTTTCCCTTTGGGCCGAATCCGAAATGGAGAAGGTCACCCATGGTCGAATCCCACTTGGAGTAGGCCTTCTTGTCCGAATTTTGACAAGGAGGAGGCATCCTTGGCCGGCCAAGGGGTGGGGGAGCCCCTATATATTCAGGGGTAGACCCCCATTGTAACCTGAGACCACAATTAAAGATAATATATTGTTTTTGCATCTAATTGCATTCAACGCTTGTTCTTTCAAGAAGTTTGGTGAAGGCCGACTACTTGAAGGGGAATTGGGCGTTATTCTTCCAAAGATCGTTCTCTTGCCAACGGGAATTGAGAGATCGATAAAACTCCGGTTGGTGGTCGGGTGGAGTACATATGAGATTGGACGAATTAAAGAGTTGCAAAATCATGCATTGGCATCATGTGAGCAACTACAATTGGTCAAGTGAAGCGTGCAGGTTATCTTCGATCCTACATCGAGAAGATCGGGCACCCTGTATCAGAACCGGCTACACCAAGAAAATACATCAAGTAGAAACACAAGTTCCTATTGAAGAGGAAATTATTTAAAGTAACAATCTGTCTTGTGCCTGAGTATAGGAGAGTAGATTACATGTTTACAACTATAAGGAGCAAGCAACTGCCCGCACCCTTCATGCAAGATGCTCCTCGTCCCGCCATGCTGGCTTGGCCAGCCTAAACCCTAAGATGAGGGGGAAGACTAATAACTTTATTTGTTGCTTACATTCATGGGTCTTTGTTGCTTACATTCATGGGTCCAAAGGAGACTTTAATAGCCATGCTTGCTAACTTATTGTTACTAACTTATCATCTCAACAACTTAACCATATCGAACTAACTGTTTGTCTCTGATACAACAAACAAAATAATTGCTAGCTGCTTAACTGGTTGTTGATATTCTGATTGAGCATTCTTGCTGCCGGCCCAGCTGTAGCTATGGACCCCAAATGCATCATAACACTACTCAAGTCTGAAATCCAATGAAACCCATGGAAAAGGCCCAAAGAAAAAACTTAAGTTTTACACATGAACTTTTCTCTAAATATAAGTTGTTCTACAAGGTATATTTTATGCCTTCCTATTATACCCTTGTTTAAAAAATGTCATTATAAGTGTTGCAATTAATATTTACATGGTGACAGGGGAATGTGCAAGAAAATTAATTATGTTTTTGGGAGAAAAGACTAGTATGATTGGGAATGATTGAAAACTAATTATGTTTTTAGAGAAAAGACTAGTCTGATTGGGAATGATTGAAGGACAGAAGAGTCATCTCATGTACTCCTTGATTCTTGTGCACAAAGCTAAAATGACTTATATTTGCAAAGTATATCAGTATGTACCACAGATACCATATGAGTGTAATAAGAAAAGCCATTGATCAAGCAACAAATCTGTCAAAACATCTGGATGTCTGCAAAGAGGTCCTACCTGTAAACTGAGGGGCAACAGTACCAAGTGTCAACTTTGAGAAATGGAGGGAAGCCAAAATAAATGACTTATACTGTTCAAAAACAGGCTCCACAGAAGTTCTTATCAGCTCTGATGCAGCCTACAACAACCACACTTGTCTTCCTAAGTAACTTCAACAATCCATAACTAATTCGTTCAATAAGTGTAGTAAGAGAACTCAGTATCTAGGATCAAAAAGATGGAATACTAAAATGATGCAGGAAATAGTAGCACCTGACTGACAAATGGCCAGATTTTTACCAATTCGTGATTCAGCCATTTAAGCTGTACAAATTAAAGAGAGTAAAGTATCAGTATAAACAATATTGGACAACACCAAGGTCAAAGTGTAAGAAAATATTAAGGGGAAAAACTCAACTTTTGCTTTTGTGTGAAAGAAACCCATGATGGATAGAACTCAGGAGGAATAAGTTTCCTCAAATCTTGTAGTGTCAACTTTGAGAAGGATGAAACTGTAGCAGCCTGCAGACACAGGTTAAGTTAGGCATAAGAAACATAGAACAAATCACAAAATATAAGTGGTAAGAAAGGAAATACTCCATCCGTCCCTAAATTAGTGTTGTTCTAGGAAGATATTCTTGTCAAACAAATAACTGTTATTCCAGGATCTCAAGATAAATTTGCCCAATTTACCATAATTTAATTAAGTAGGACTGTAGGAGGAACAAACTAAGAGTTGCAAGGTAATCAATCAACCAGAACATTAATTGCTTCAAACAAATATATAAACTATAAAGGTACAACCTAAGAATTAACTAGACCCGATTAGAATAAAGCACATTTGTCAACCTTGTCAGTGGTTAGAAAATTTGAATCAAGCATGAAGCCCATACAAAAAAGAGGTCTGAAGCTTTAACTTGGGAATTACAGTCATCCTATGACAACTCTACAAAAAAAATTCAGATGATTTAATTGCCTAACTTTTCTATATGTACGAATTTCCATAGGTTGATTTTAGCATTCTAGAATCTAGATGCTTGAAATGGATCATTCCAAGAATGCACAATTGAATTTCAGTTGGTAAGTGCGCCTTTGTTAGCTATATATTCTATTCCTACTCCTACAGGGAAACTGATTGTGCTATTCAGAATCCATGAGCAGTAAATAATTGGCATGCATACTGTCCAATTGCAGCAATTCATATGATCAATAAATTTCTAGCCAACCCTAATGTCCCAGTGAGGATACATTTATCATAGAAGCATTTTCTTAGGCCAGTGCACACAACCTCGAGAAGCAGTATTAACGATGAACTTCCAGATGTAAATTGCTCAATTTCAATTTACACATAGGCCAAAAAAACCGCAATAGAACAGCATAATTTGTTCTATGTATACTAACATGTCAAGCTGGTAAAACAGCATTTAGTTTGGACTATGTATAGGCAACACTGTCCACCAAAACCAACTTGCTAAAACAGCATTTAGTTTGGACTGGAGGTTGTAACCCTTTCTCACTTGTCATTTTTGACATGTGGGGCCACAACACGCCCTATACATAGATATCATGTGAACAACTTTTGCAGTCAAGAAGCTACTGCAGTACATCCTAAAAAGCTAAAGAGGCAAGTTTGTATATGCTGCTGCCAAGTTTTCATATTTTGGAATATGGCAGTGGCGTATACAATAGTTTCTTAAAACTAAACAAATTGTCCTTTCTTCACTCAAATAATCCAAACTCAAACCAAAATCACATCACATCCAGCGCGCTCTCATTCTTATCGACGTGCCAACCCTCCCTATTCGCCGAACCAGTGAACCCGACCAATCAACATCTTACAACCAATCATTAGCCAACTCCGCCAAACAAGAGCCTAAGAAGGACCACTCTACCCCCAAAGAGCAGCCGATTCCACCATGTCCGCAAATTCCATAAAAAAACATCCCAATTGGGAACGACAAGCAAGATTAGGATTGTAGCCTAGCAATTTCGGCGCATATAAATGCAGCACACGGACTTCCACAGCACTCAACACCAACACCTCCTCATATCCAATCCACACTTCACTCCACTCCAGAATCAAAAGGGCACTAAAATCTAAAACCTAACAGCCCCTGATTTCGACCACCTCCACGGTCCACAGACGCGACACCGCATCACCCGCAGACACCCAACCAGCGGCCCGATAGAATCGGACCGGATCAAATCAATGCGCACCAGGATGAATTGGAAACGAAGGGAGGGGTGACGGAACCGTCGGTTTCGAGGCACGTACCAGCTCGCGGCGCTGCTCGGCGCGGGAGTTCTCGAGGCGCGCGAACGCCATGACGACGGCGACGCCAAGCACCAGCCCCAGGATGGCGCCGAACAGGAACGCCATGCCGCGTCGCCCTCCTCCTCCTCCTCCGCCGCCTCGCGAGGACGAGTTGCGCGCGCGCGCGCGTGCGTACGGTACGGTACGGAGACGGCGGTGGTTGGGATTGATTGCCTGATGCGGAGGAGGTGCGCGAAGGGAGGCGAGCCGAGTGGTGGCCTTCTTTTCTCCTCCTGGCCTTTTTACTAATATTTGTTCTATGTGCTTCGCGTAAGGGTGGGGTGTCGGTGACGCTTGGGCCCGCGTGTCATTGGGCGCAAGGGGATAGAATCGCGTGCTTGGGAGGTGGTGAGGTATGGGGATTTGCCTTCAATATTCTCGTTGGTTCGTTGCTTGCAGGGTAAGGGGATGGGGATTGGGATCTCATGGGAGCCAAAGGGTGAGCCCATCTTGGCTCGTATCACTTGCAAGGGGGGCCACGTGTAGGCGGGGACAGGTGTCAGTGACGTTGTTTGCGGTTGCTTTCACGGGGGGTTGTACCGGTTGGAACTGGGGGCGGGGGGCGATGCAGAGGTCTAGATGGATAACTGAGTATTATATTATAACGAGTAGACAATCATGTAAGGATATTCATACTTTGCACTAATAATTTATATGCAATGTGTATTAATATATCATAGATATACTATTTACTTGAATATGCAATCTGTTCAAATCATTTACTCGAAGTATACATTGTTCCTTATTACTAAGGCTCCATATGTTAAATAAGGTTTGAGAGCATTGGAAGCGAACAATATCACAAAAAGCTCTTTTCGCATTTGAAAAAAAAAACTTTTCTTGCATTGATATGTATATCATTGTGTCATCATCAAAGATGACAGCACCCAACAAATATAACCAGTGAGAGCAATCATACATCAAATTATGCAAGTACACAAGAAACAATTGATACAATATGTGGTATGTAGGACTTAAACTTACATCATCAGAATAAAAAAACTAATCAGTATAGCATCAGTATATTAGGTGGGGGAATGTGTACATATTGCACACACAACAAAACCAACACTGGCAACTACTGTGATATTGATTCAAGATTATCATTCAGATGCCCCAAAGAGGCAAAGACACATGCTAACTGCGAAGAACTTCTTGAGATGGACATTCTACTTTGATATGTTTTGGAGTAAAACACGCTAATAGTCATGATTAAATAAAATTCACAAGAACAAAAAAACACTTGTACAAGTGATTAGGTACTATCACCTAGTTCTTAAGACCAATTCTTCCTATCTAACAAATCAGTGAATAAATGCATATCCGAGAAGCCTACCAGACCAGCTAATACTCATTAATTCACTGATATTTACAAAATAGATACATACTCTCCATTTTTGTCGAATAATCCTTCTTGAAGTAATTGTGATCCAATCTCTTATCTACTTTCTTCCAATGTCTTTGCATTTTATGCATCTTAAAATAAGAAGAAATACCCCCTATGAATATAGAAAGATGTCATTCCCAACAAACTTCCACAACAGATAGATGTTTCAACTATCTAGTAATCCATTCTCTAGAAGCAACAGGAGTATACCACATCTGCTTTATCAAAACCAGCCACAAGAACGCAAGTGTGAAAAATGAACGTCTAATGCCCTGCGATCTAAGATAATGAATGCAGTTATGAAAGGAACAACAAAACGTAGTATTCATGAAGTGGCATGCCCTGGTGTGGCTAATGGTTGAAATTGGCCCTTCCGAGCAGAAATGGTTGGGCCTTTTTTGTTTATTTCTTAGGTAATGTAAAGATATTTGGGAGGCTAATTATATGGCAGTCATCAGCACTGAGAACCAATTCTTAATAGTGCATATAAGCTTTTATATGTGAATGAGCTGCTTTTTTAGGTATGATATGAGCACTCCCGATAATATGAATATATGATGCAAAGCAGTACCTGCAATTTTCCGCATGCGCATACTTCGTAGTAAAGGGGATGCGATAGAAGTAACTAATGACTAAAAAACAACTGTATAAATGTATATGCAGACCATTTCTCAGCCATGCATAGCAGTAAGTATGCTTGCCAATTGATAAGGATTTAAAGCATACAAACACAGAAAAGGGAAAGCAATCAAAATATCCGAAGAAGTTTCATAGGAACCCAAATAAATTCAGTCATTGTACCTATAGACGTCGAGGTAATGGTTTAACTAGATGCAGGTGCAGACGTGCAGTTGCAGGTAATGTATGCGCATGGTGCATATCTTTTGTTGGCTTCCTCGTATTGGAACATCATCTTAAGTGAACTGCACGGTAAGAGGGATCTTTTACTCTGTTCGCCTGAAGAGGAAATTCAAAGAGAAACTGAGAAAGGAGAATAAAAAATATATATATCCGAAAAGACTATGTAATAAACATCATTAAAGCGAAAGAAGAATCGACAAAAAATTCTAGACCTCGGTAGTACGGGTAGTTAACAGGGGTTTTTCAACATCTGAAACTTGAGTACTTCATATGCTGATTGTCGTGTTAACCATGTTCAGCATAGATTTGGCTCTTCAATCAACTACAAATGGAAGTAGGCAAGTAGCTGGAACTCCCAGCAAAATAAAATAAAATGTAATGAAGACATCAATGCATACAATTGTACATAAATAAATTGCAGTAACTAGCGATTTGGAAAAATTGTTTGGCACACTCTGCCCTTATTTCTTAGCTTATTCAAGCAATGTCAAAGCTATCTTACTCTTCTCTTAGGGCTTATTTGGGAACTCAAATCCCAGCCGAAATCCCAGCCAATTCCCGGGGATGAAACCCATAGAACAAGTTTCATCGGGTCAACCGGAAGACCCGTTTGGATGCCCACGAGACCGGGATTTTGCACCCCGATCCACGCCATTTCCACCGGGAAACAAACCTCGACTGCCCACATCGGGAAAAGTCTCCCCGTCGCGTCGCCTCTCCTTGCGCGCACCCCCATCTCCGCCTTGCTCACTCGCTCGCTGCTCACTCGCGCGCGATCGCCTCCACCTCTACCTCTGCCGAGCTCGAGTGGGAGGAGGCCCGGGAGCTGCTCCACGCCGACATCGACACGGCCAAGACCTGCGACGTCGGCTGGGGATGGCCTTCGCGCGTGCCGTGCTCCTGAGGCTGGAGGCCCCCGGCGTCAGGGTCGGGGTCGGGGTCGGGCTCGTGCCGTGCGCCGTCGGCGGCATGGCCATCCGGGAGTGGGCCCGCGGGGAGCGCCTCTACGACCAGATGGTGCGGCAGGCGAGCGCCACGGCTGAGTGCGGCGAGATCGAGGTCGTGCTGTGGTACCAGGGGGAGAGTGACGGCGAGATCTCTCAACCATTTGACAGCTGATTTCAACATTTACCTTTTGGGACTGAAGAGTTTGCTTTGTCAATTCAAGACATGAGAATGTGCTTCATATTTTGTAGACATGAGGCGGGCTGGCGGCGTGAGTCCGTGACGGCGTAGTGGGCTTGTCATGGCAGTGATGCTGCGGAGAGGGAGAGCACGAGTGAGTGGTAGGGGAGGACTTTGGAGGGTGATGGGGTGCTCCATGCCAGTGGAATTGACTGGAGACTCACCAGGTACGTAGGAGAAGGAATGGCGATGGCCTCACCGGCTGGCTGGAACGACGAGGTTTGTGTTGAATGCTCTAACCTTTCCATTTCCCTTCTAGCACCGTTAAGTTTCAAAATTAGCTGACATTTGTTAATTTTATGGACTGTTTGATAACTTGATATGTTGTTGTCAGTGGTTACGACTTACCACAAACTAAGCTGAGCTGCCTAATGATATCGTGTTGTGGAATTCTAACATGAGCTTTGTTTCCCTCACCAGGGGAAGGTTGCAGATAAGATTCATGAGGTCAAATTGCATACTGAAGACAGAGAGGATTCCATCCATGGCTGAGTTTGGACTTCCAATTGCTGATGATATGATCAAGGACATAAATAAATCTCTACAGATAATGTCAAAGACCCAACCTAAAAGAGGGTACATCTTATACCAATCTTTATAACATTCTTTTGTTTTCCTCGCATTGTCTTAAAAAAATCACATGGTTCTCGTTTGTCTGATATGATGGTGTAGTCTCTTAGTATACTCAAAATTTTCCATTCATGTTATTTATATGGTTATAGAAGTTTGGCCATTTTTCCTTATTCGTTTAGGAATAGTCATACTTGATATGTTATATTTGTAGCCTGAACTTGAGTAAGCTCCACTGGTTTTAATTGAGTTTTTAGCTCCACTGGTTTTACTTGAGTTTTCCAATAACATTGAAACTCAAATGTTGCTGTGTGGCTTCTGCTGTTCTGCACCAATCAACAAGTCTAGAACACCAACTTGATCAACCCTTAGTCCATTACTGTATCATATTATTTCTATGCATAAAGATAATCTTTTATAGTTGTTTTGAGAAGAGAATCATTGCATTCAGGTTAATCCAGAACCCCAGTTGGTGGTTCCAATCAGGGAAAAGCTCGGGGAACATGGGATGATTTGGGCACACCCAACGGAGGAAGCAGCGGGAACTAGTTCTCTTTTATGTTCAACACTGCAAAGCAAAAGGCATCCACTCTGAGATGGTCACAACCTGATTTTACAACCAAAGAAGATAGTAGCGAGAAGTTAGCGTCCTCTGCAGCTCTAGAATCATCGCAAGTTGGTGGACAAGGTGCATCAACACCTTCAGATGCAGAAAGGGATGAGCTTCCCCTTTCAAGCCGGTTGCTAGAAAATACATCTACTATGAGGCAGAGCTTGTCTGCTACTGATATCCCCCAACATGGTGGAGACTTACAATAAGTTCAAAGAAGAACAAGAACTCAAACTGCAAGAGTGGCTTGGAGCGTCTGAAGAAGTTGAAGATAATGAAGAGTGAGATGGTTCTAAGTTCTAACTGCTTCAGCTTTGTGCCTTTATTAGAGCGCACTGGAGGATGGGGTATAACGGACTTCATACATTTCTAACTCTTTACATGGTTCCTGTTTATGAAGCAGAAGATGTGTTAGGTGAGGAAACTCATCATGTCAGATTCTCTATGCCATTATTTTATTGATCGATAAGGCAGAGAGATCATCAGTGTACTGTAAAACAATCTGAACAATATGTTGAAAATGAGGGCAATATTTTAATTCTAAATTTTATTAGAAGACAAATATTACAAAATACTAATGATACATAAAACAGTACTGATAGCAGACAACTCATTGTACTTCACAATATATGAAAAACAGGATGTAAACAAGTCAATCAATCACACAGTAGACTTACATATGGGTCTGATGAAGAACAGGAAGCAGCGCAGACTTGATGCGATCGCGTAAACGTAGATGTCGTGGTGCAAGAAGCGGTCGCGCAGATGCGCTGCCGAAACCTTATTGCGCCCGTGCGGTCTTCACGGCAAAGAACGATTCGGAGATACCACTTCCCTTCTTCACGGTGCACGCCGAGAAGAAGAGTCGGCAAGGTTCAGACGGCGCAGTACAACAGCACAGATTAGAAGGAAGAAGGAATGGAGGCTATTCTTCTAAGCTCTATGCACTGGACGTCTCCAAGCATATATATAGATGCATCAGTAATCGATGACAAATGACCATTTACCCACCGTAATCGACACACTTGACCGACCATTTACCCACGGTAATCGTCACACTTAACGACTATTTACCCATCGATAAGCGTCGTCATCATCACCCAATAAAGCCTCAAATTCAAACATTTGAATCTCATTCAAACAGAGATAGAGAGATGAATGGTTCAGCAAAATTAAAGTGGACTTGGTCTGCCAAATGGTGCGTCACGTCACGGCACGGTGATTTTTCACGCGAAAATACGCGAACGCGCGCGCGCGTGCGTGTGTATTTAGCCAAAGCCCTCCTCCTGCCACCCTCATCCATGTGTCATATGTTTCAAGGAGTGGCAAGTACTCCACCTTATATGTTGGTCACCTCCACCTTGCCTTAGCAATATGGTACTAAACCATAAATGCTTTGGAATTATAGAAAATGGGCCTCACTCATATGGGCCAATTTCTAACACAATAAAGCATGTTTCTTTACACCTATTATCGGTACTCAATAATAGAAGAAGATGCATATCCATAAGCATGTTTCTTTATACCAATCATCAATGTTTACCGAGGTGTTATTACCCAATGCCCATGTTTGAATATGAATGGAATGTGACTTCTCGGGGGAGCATTTTCTAGTCGTGATGGACTGATTCAATCTTTTCCTCTTTTTTTTAGTTGTATTCGAATTTTCTAGTTCTCCCCACATAGTTCTGATTTTTTTTCTTGATTTTTCTGATTTTTTTAATGGTGGGATTTTTTTAGCTCTCTCCTCTCTCAAACAATGGCTAGATTTACTTCCTCCAGAATTTACCCCACTGATGGAGGGGATTGTTTGTGCCCATAAAATCCCCTCTGGGGTGTTGCCCCCCGGGAATTTACCCCCACCTCCCAAACAAGGCCTTAGTGAGTTCTACCCGATCAACAACCCACATAATAGGAAGTGAACCAACAAAGCTAGCTGCAGATCCACAAACCAAAATTTCGCTTGGCGGCCCATCAATAACTACTCATTGTTAGCTGCTGAAGCAGCTAACCTGAAAGACAGAAACATTAAATCAGATCATGGTGACATTATGATCAGCCACGTAACCATATAGGAAGCGCTACAACAAAACTGATTTGTAGAAGAGTTAATCGAGTATGCAAGTTATTTGACCTCGGTTAAACAAGTCTGCAATGGTTAGGTTATCATAACCGAGGCAACTCTTTTATCATGTCTTCGATCATAGGAGTCATTATTTTACCGAGCCTTCAAGAGTATTAATACGATCAAGTAGTGTTATTTATTAATCTGAAAAAAAGTAGTGTTACTTTCTTCTAAAACAAAATTGTTTACCTGTGGTGCAAAAAATTCATATTTAGAGGCAATGGTGTTCAATGTGCAGGTCGTGGCATGTTCATCAAGGTGCCAGAGGCATGTTTCTTGTGTTGGAAATTGGCCTATATGAGTGAGGCTCATTTTCTACAATTCTAAAGCATGTGTGGTTTAGTACCATATCGTTAAGACAAAGTGGAGATGACTAATATATAAAGTGGAGTCTATGTCACTCTTTGAAACATGTGACACATGGATGAGGGTGGCACGAGGAGGGCTTTGGCTAAACACACACGTGCGTGCGTATTCGCATATTTTTGCGTGGAAAATCACGTGACTTGTAACTTGTGACCGTGCCGTGCCGTGGCGCGCCACTTGCCAGACCAAGTCCACCTTATTTTTACTGAACCATCTCTCTCTCTCTGTTTGAACGAGATTCAAATATTTGAATTTAAGGCTTTATTGGGTGTTGATGTGCGATTATCGATGGGTAAATGGTTGGTTAAATGTGCGATTACTGGTGAGTAAATGATTATTTAATCAGTGCATTCACGATCTGCATATCTATATATATGCCTAGAGACGTCTAGAGCATGGAGCGAAGAACCACCGCCTTCATTTCTTCTTTTTCTCCCTTCAGAAACTCGTATATCAGTGTTGTCTTTGTGTGAACCTCGTCAACTCTTCTTCTCGGCACCGTGAAGAAGGAGTAGTATCTCAGTATTCTTCTGCCGTGAAGACTCGCATGGGGCAGCAATAAGGTTTCGGCAGCGCACATCTGTATGACCGCTCGTTTATTGATTCATCTACGTTTCGCACTACATTGAGTCTACGTCTCACGTTTGCTTCGTTCTTCATTGGATCCATCTGTAAGTCTTTCGTATGAGTGATTGACTTGTTTATATTCTATTTTTACATATATTACAAAGTACAATGAGTTACCTGCCGTTAGTACTGATTTATGCATCATTAGTCATTTACGATATTTACCTTCTATTAAAATCTGAAATTAAAATATTACTCTTATTTTCAACATCTTGAACTATAGGAAGAACGACCAACCGAACATTTACTCAACCATATATATCATAAATGAGAAGTTAATGAGCATGAATAGAGTGTATGAGAAAAATTTCTGTTTCATCGGATGTTTGAGACTTACACATGAACACTACCTCCCCAACAACTCTTGTTAGTCAGAGTCGACACTGTCCAAAAGTGCACATAGGATTGTTCCATTGACTTCTTGGTCTTATGCCAAAAGATGACAATCATCTATGTCACTGTTACTAATAGATACATCTATATATTAGTGAATGCAACGGAGATTTGTTTTCAACAGAAAACGTACATATCTTGAACTCCATGGTGCACTGCCTCGATCTTCTTCTCTCTCTCTCTCTCTTTTGCAGCATGATAATGGTTTTCAACAATTACTTTCAAGAAAAATCCTTATCTAAATCAGGGGGACAAAAAGAAGGAAGAACCCTAGATCTAGTCGGCCGATGCCGTCACGTGGCCTCCCATCCTCGCCGCTGGCTGCGTCGGCCCGCCACGATGCCATATGGGTGTGCCGGCCATGGGAGCTACACCGCTTTGCGGCTCAATCTCGAGGTCGATTCGAGCCTCCGGATCTTGACAGAGGGAGCAGATCCACCGCCGTGGATGGGGTTGTTGGCAAAGGAGGGAGAGGCGGAGGAGGGGGGTGGCCGGGTAGAGCTCGTGGGTTGCGGTGGGTATCCGTCAGCCGAACGAAGCTCACGCGAGAACGAGAGCGTGTTGGGGGAAGGGATGGGAGAGTGCGGGTTGTTGGGCTGTGAAAAAACATTTTATACCCTAGTATGTGCGGGTATTTCTTTGATGTTTAGTGGCAAAGGGTTATTCCTTCCCGTAAAAAAAAAAGCACCCCCACAGCTTTTAGGATGGCTTAGGCTTTTCCCAAAGCTTGGTCAAAACGCTACCACTTTGTTTGGGCTTCAGCTTTTTTGTTTTTAAGCCAAAGTTTAAACCCAAACAAATAGGCTCTAATGGCACCACGTGAGCTTTTTACCCTGCCCTTTAGGCTCTAACTTCTTATTCCGTCCGGTAGCAAAATTAGTACTAAATTACGGTAGTAACTCAGTTCATCGAATGAAAACTAGGGTTCAGCCCTGCCAAGCAAACCAGCCAGAATTTGATATGGTGACCTCTAATGTATGCGCCTTTCATTTTCTTTCTAACTAGCTCAGGTTTGTGAGGATTCACTGATTCACCATTACCCAATCTAAATTGACGTCTCATTTAAGCAGTCCTAGAGACCGGATGTTTCATGACGGGAAGAAATTTAGTTGTTGGCCATTATGAAACATCTGAGAGCTGACGGTGAGTTTATGCCTAAGCTCAGTCTAAACAAGCGCATGACTTCACATGCTAGTTGTTACTCCTTTTATTTGCTTTTCATTTTAGCTCCATACAAAACATAACAAGGAAGAAGTTAATATTTTAGTTTTTTTTACTAGTTTGACCCTATTGTTGTTTCTACACCAATCTCTCTAGTATAGTTGTCCTCGAGTATACCCAAATCATAACCCGCCGCCACGTGACGACGCTGTTGGAGACGAGGAAGATGCCTATAAGAAAATTGTGAGTTCAACCTCCATTGCATTAGTTTTGGTGATTAAGAAAAACCTAATTATTGAGACTAACAGATTTATTGAGTTTAGGTTGGTTAGTCCAAATCGGTTGTGCTGGAAATTGGTTTCAGACTGTCCGAATTTCGGTAGAAAGAGTGTTTCCAGCTGGGCTTCGAGATAGTTCGGTGATCCTCTCGCGGTTAGTCGCGACATCCTTTATCCTGCACATTATCTCGGCGAGCTCCTCATGCCCATCTTGAATGCGGTGCATCTCACCTTCTTGCTCTTCTCCTCCATGTCGGTGATCATGGCGGAGTAAGTACTCTATCATTGCCATGGCGGCGAGCGCATTCGCATCTGTAACAAAGTAGTTTGTGGTACCGCGGAGAATTGCCTCCACAATACCAACCAAAGGGAGGCACGCGCGCGCGTACCGATTGTAGACCTTAGCTAGGTTGGTTGTCATGATACCATATCTAGCACCACCTCGTCATGTAGTAGCGACCACTTCTCCTTAGGCTCGTGCTCAATCGATCCGAGAAGCATTTGACTGTACTCTGTCTTCCTCGTGACACTAGGAGCGTGCGTGGGTAGATATGGCAATGCTTGGGGCTCAGTCGGTACAGGCGCCCTTCTCGCCTCCCTACGTGGGTTTGGGTCGGTCGTCCAAAATCTTCCAGTGTTTGAACTTACGGCTGGTTACGGTTGCCGGTAGCTGAATAGATTCATCAAGTCCTTGTTGCGGAAGCCTTATAGAGTTCGCACCGTGCCTCATGCCCACCTACTCGTAGATCCGGCCATGGAAGTGGTACGTTCTCTCCTCGTTGTGGCCGAGTTATTGCGCGCGAGCTGCGTCTTCGGTCATGTATGAGGCATACGTTGGGGCGGTCTGCACAATGAAATCCTCACATTCTTGAGAACCACATCCATTCTCCGTGTTCGCTTTCCAGAGCGAATGCCTGGAAGAACTTGATTGTTTCCGTCCTCGCTATTGCGATCGATCTCGCCTTGTACCTCCCAGTCGAGCGTGCATCGATGCACAAGATTGGGCGCAGTCGAATGCATTGATGCATGGACCAAAGGCGAAGAATGCTCGTTGTAGTACCCTCTTATTAGGCCACTTGGATGCGTGGCGTCTTGAATATCCACATGAGTGCGGGCTTCTGTCTTGTATGACTCGAGTTGCCGGGAGGTTGTGGTAGGAATCCTCGAACATGCGAGACCTTGATTCCAATGCCTTCTTTTGCCTTCCAAGCCTTGGCATAGCGATGATGTATCTTGAAACCTTGCCTCAATGGCGAATGATGGATCGTGGCTCAAAATCTAGGTTATCCACGATCTCACCGTACATGAGATTGGCGATGAAGCGATGATAGGTTCGGTGGGGTGCGACTCGTGACGGCGCATGTGTGAGGACCACGATGGAGCACTTCCGATGGGTGTCCGCCGGCTGAAATGCGTGCAGCGCCAGGGCATCCTCTATGCCGCACATCACGTCGTAGCATCTTGGGGTAGACTTGACGCGGTGAATGTCGCGCCTTCGACCTGCCCGAATTTGACCGCATCTGCCGACCTCCTTGCATTTGTCGTAGCTCCTAGTCGACCTCACTCGAGTCATACTCCCACGTACATGGAGCCTTCCTTGGCGCGAGTTCTCGAGCGGTATGTGTTCCACTCGGATGGAACCGCTCTTGTGCTGCATCATCATCGTCATGAACCTTCATCTTCGGACAATGCCATGTAGTCCGGTCTTGAGATCCATCATTTGCACGGTCTTCAAGTCCCCTCGTCAGCCAAGGCCACTAGCTTGTCTCACTGAATGAGGTAATTTGGCATAGCCTTCGTCGCGACATCGGCAACCTCTTTCCCTTGTGCCATTGTGTGCGCCGCTGAGTCACCTATTTCTTCCTCGGTGTCGCAACTCCTACTTGTTCGCGAGATCAGAGATGGGTTTTGCAAGCGCTGGACGAGGACCAATTTCCATCCCTCTCCTCGCCATGCATACATACGATCGCCATGAATTTGTTCCCTTTAGTTGCACTAACTCTCAATCGTGAAATTTGTCTCGCCGAGGCAAGGCAACTCAATGTCGGATCGTAGACATCACGATCCACTTGGAACATGTGGAACAACCACCGCATCAGCGCACGAATATCGTTGCTCGAGGTCTTGCTAGGGGCACGTCGCGATTGGAAATAACTCAAATCAATTCCCTCGGGACCCTCCATAATAGTCCCTCGGCGTAGTAAATTTTGAAATTGAGGGCGTCAAACATATTTGCGCTTCTGCACGAAGAACATTTACGATGAAGTACATATGTGCAACTAAATAGCCCACAAAAAGTATGTAAAGCGGACTTCACTACATAACAGTACATAAAAAATCATGTAATCCGTTCTGTAAAAATTACGAGAGGTCGGCAACTAGGCAGCGTGCGCTAGCTTTTCTCCTACTCTCTGTCTCTCCTTCTCTTTTCTTGAGTAAGTGAGTCTCGTGTGGAATTTCGAGAGTTCCAAGAGGGTTATATACAGTCGGGGCTTATCGCCGATTTAAGCAGCGATAGCTTCTCGTCGCATTCAGTGGCGATACATAGATGAACCGCGACAATGCGGTTCAACTGCGGCGGGATTCATTGCGGCGGGTTTTCTTGTTGTAAATATCTTTTTAAAATATATCGTGCATTGTTCCAAGATTTTTTGAGGCGATTGAGGATTAATGATTTGTAAGTCGAGTGATATTATAATGCGTCTGCAATTTGTAACATCCCAATTTTGAGCTTAAAAATCTTTTAATAGTTAGTAGGAGAAAATTCACCATTTGAAGTTTATTTGATTTTAATTCCAAAGCTTAATATTAGACTTTAGAATAAAAACATTTAATGTGCATAATCCCAACATGAACAATAGCCAAAACTATTTTATTTGGGTTCTATGTGCTCGATATATTTTCTAGATTTTTCTAGAATTTTTACGTTCATTTGCTATATTCTATTGCTTATTTGAATTTACGGTAATTTATGAAATAGAAAAACTATTAAAAATCTCGAAACTCTCTCGCGAATCTCCCGCCCAATCCTCCGCCTCCTCATGCGGCCGCTTCCGCCGGTCGCGCGCCTGTATCTCCCAGCCAGTTGGACCCCTCGTCGCCTCTCTGCTTCCTCTCTCCTCCGGAATGCCCTTCACCCTCGGTTGGATCAAGCATTAACGGTGGATGTGCGTGAGGTAAAGCGGAGGTTCCGATCGTTCTCTTGATTGTGGACCGTTCGATTAGATGCGGGCGGTCGGATCGAGTCCGTTCTCACCCGCGTCGTTCCACGCGATCACGCCAGCCGAGCCGCGTGCGCGGCCCACCGAGCACTGTTCATCGCTCTCGAGTCGGGGCAGTGCGGACTCGCGCCGCCCGCTTTCTCGCCGTCGTGCCTAGACCTCCTCGAGCCGCCCTATAAAGGAGCTAGCCCTCGGTCTCCGCGACTCCAACCAGCGCGGCCGCCGCTCAAAACCCTAACCTAGCCGCGCAAAGCTCGGGAAGCATCCGCGCGCGACTCCGCGAGCTTGTTCTCGCCGTCGGTGCCGCCCGCCTCTTAAATCGCACCTCGGCATCGCGCGGAGCTCCTCACCTCTGGTGGCCTTGGTCTCGCCGGAAGACCACGGAGCCGATCCCGACGAACCCGAGACTCGCGCGCTTCTACTCACCACCAGCCACCCGGTTGTCCCGGCACCGGTGAGCACACCGCGTGATCCTCGTGTCACCCTCTACCTCCCGGTACCACTCACCGCCGCGAATCGCCGTCGTTCGCCGTTGCGCGGATCCGAGCGCCACCGCCTCGCGTCGTCCCACGTCACCGCCACCGCGCAGCGCTCGGCCTTTCGCCCTCGTGTCGCCGCGTGGAGCCGATCGGCGCCCGTGCGTGCCACACGGCGATCCACCGGACCCGAGTCCGAGGCTCGGTGACCTAGTCTACCGTGAGCGTGTCCACGACATGTGGGTCCCATTGCGGATTTTTGTTTAATTCTTTTAATTCCGAAATTGTCTTGCGACATCAGCGTTGCGCAATATTCGATTTTCTTTAGAGAAATAATTCGGGAAAATCGAAAATCCAAATTAGGTTTCTCTTAGATTTCCAAACTTAGAGCTCATAACTTTTGCATCCTAACTCCGATTGAGCCCATTCAAATTTCTAAATTTGTCTAAATTCAAGCTCTATTTATCTGAGATTTTTATTTAATTTTTGGAGCTTATTTTGCCTCTGTTATTTATTTATTTTGTTTGTTTTTGTTTCGTTTTAGTAGCGTGATTATCGGGAATTTTGTGGAAGAAGGAGCACCCCAAGATCAAGACCAGTACATAGACCTTTTCAAGGCAAGTCATACCTTTGATCATCTTGAACCAGTTTTCAAATTACTTTGTGTTAAATTATTGCATTCTACTTTAATTATTTATTTAAATGCTTTGGGCATAGTTATTATCAAATTGTTATCACACCTTGGCCTTGTATGTCATAATTCCTTGTCACCCTAGATTGGTTATTAGTTGGTAATATTATAGCACCAACGTGGGTTGGTTAGATGCGAGTACAATTGCTTAGCCATGCTACGAGTCTCACATCTCATGAAAGTTGCAAATATGAACTATGACTAAGTGACTATGGAACTTCGTGTAAAATGCGTGTGCTATGTGTTATTACTTCGTGATGGCATGTGTTGCACTAAAACCAACGGGTGGTAAAGGATTTAGACCGAGGCAAGTGGTGGAGACGTGTGACATGGTGGTCTATGTGATGGGAATGATAATCTTTGTGACGTAGTTAGAAAATGGAAGTCTTGCCTTGGTCAATTAAGGACTTAACTTTGTGCGTCATTGAATTGAGCCTTCTTGCATCGACCACATGCACGTATGGGCGGGCCTAACTTAGTAAGTTATGGATTCTCGGCATTGATGTTCGGTGGATAGGTTAGGTCGTGTGACAGGTGGAGGTGCGACTACTTGGTGGTTGCATCGCGGGACGATTCGTCTTCCCTGTCCAGGGTGTGTTATACCAATTCTATGTGAGTGGTATAGCGGTTTGTACACCTGGGAATGTCAATGTTTGAGATGAAGTTTCCGAAGCTGTTGTTATTCGATTGGTGCTTGCTACACTAGTTGTATCTTGTGGGTAAAGTGTACAACCTCTGCAGAGTGTTAAACAATCTATTCGAATAGCGTCATGGTCATGGACATGCTCGGGATTTCACACGAGGGTAGTTTTCATAAAATGTGGGAATGGGAGCTGTGTGACCTTAATCATATGGCTATGTGAAATAATCGTTTAGTTGTGTGTCTTTGTGGAAACAATGTTAAATTAATATTGTTTATTTGTTTTGAATTATGTTTTCAATCTATTATTTGTATTCAATTGCAAATGTTGCTTTTATGCAAAAGAACCACGGCCTTTTCTTTGGAATAAGCCCATCTATATATTGTATTCGGGTATGATTTGAGTCGGTTGTGTACTCACTCTTGTTGTAAAACTTGCGCCCAAACCTCTAAGAAGAGGAGGAGCTAGCTTTCGGGGGGTTCCGGCGATCGTCAAGGTGATCCCACTGCCCGGTGAATTGGTGATCTACGTGGAGTTTTCCGTCCGGGCCGCTTTATTTTTTAGCCTCTGGCAATGTGAACCACCAAGGTCGAACCCTTATTTGTTATTCAAACTAATCGTTTACTTTATTTATCGCGGTGGATCGATATTTACCCGGTTAACCCTGGTACTAGCGTGATCCCGGACTAGTGCGATAATAGAGGGTTCCAATCGACCGGTCCCGCAGGTGGTATGAGCCATCCCGGTATGTCTTGACCTTAGTTAGATTGGCCGCTTTAGAGTGTCCAAATTATTTTCAAAGGAAAATTAACTTGCAATTGATTGCTTAACTTCTCATATCTCTCCGCCCAACTATTGCTATAACCTTTCTCCCCGTTTAAAGTTGCTCTTAGCTTCTTGGATGCCTCGCCTTGAGCTATGGGGGGAGGGTATGCCGAGGGAAGTTGTCCGTTCTGGAGGTTTTGATCGTCCCCGGCGTCGAAATGATAGTGAATGGACAAAACCGGAGTGATTTGTCGCCCGATCCGCCGAGGAACGAAAGGCAAGCCAACCTTCGCCGCCTTTTGTGAGGAAGATCACTTGGGAAGGTATCCGAGTCGCCGCTTGCCGCCGCGATCCGCAACATCTCGCGGAGCATCAGACACCGCCTTCCGACCACCCCGAGCCGCCGTGGACTTGCCGACGCTACCCGCCCACCGGGAGAGAACAACCCAAACAGGCACCCGCCGCTTTGTGGCCCGCAAGGAAGCCTGGGAGAACCATCACGAGTTGGATCATGTCTATGAAGCCTTGCAGGTAAAAAAGGTCGCCACTGCAAGAGATCCTCTACACCGTTTAAGAAAAGGAAGACCCGGGAGGATTCAAGAAGATCCAGGAAGGCCCCAGCGAGGATGATGCAGGGCCGAGGGCAACCGAGGCCCTGAGGGGCCGTTCCCGGCAATTCGGCATCGATCGGTTGCCAAGATGTCGCTCACTTCGAGCCCCGCCGAGCCGCCGGGTTGTGGAGGCTTTTTGAGTAGTTGTTTGCAAGCTAGCCGGTTTAGTGAGTCGCCTTTAGGCGTAGTTTTGTGTGCTTAGGTCGTTGTTTCGTGGCAGTATGAGCCGCAAGGGCCCTTAGGCATCCGGCCCATGCTAAGACCCTAAGTAATAAAGGTATTTCATTTGAGTTTCTTGGTTTGGTTTTTTGGGTTTCCCCTGCAGTTCTCAACTTATCTTGTGCCTACCTTATCTAAAGGGCTTCGCGATGGTTCAAACTGCGATCCCGCTAGTGGTTCCAGTCAAAGCCGAAGCAATGAGCAACTAGCGCGGCGCCCCACAAGCACCCCCAATTGACTTGAGAACTTTGGAGCTTTCACGGCCTAAACCGATGAATACTATGATGACTCGATGCAAGCTATGAACAACGGCCAACAAAATAACAACAACAAGATGGAGCCCAGCCTGGTCACCATGGACCATCCAAACTTGTGAATTTATGAGGACTCGCCCACCAACATTTTCCGACCGCCTCCGGGGATGATTGGCTGAAAGTTATCGAAAAGGAATTCGATCACCCCAGGCGATCGGAAAAGGTTTTGTATGCCACGCACGATGGAGGCACATCCGGAATGGTGGGAGAACTTTGTGCCCCATGAGCGCCACAGATATCACCCGGAGAATTTTCGCCTTTTCCGATCATGTACCGAAGGCATTATCGATCCGGAAGGATGAGTTCCACGCTCCCAAGGAGCTTGTCGTGTCCACTACCTCCAAGTTTTTTCCCCAGCTCGCTATGCAACGGAAGATGGCACGGGCTCGCCAAAGTCGCTAAGGGGTAACACGGATCCAAGTCCTTTGATCGCCCATACTTTTCCCGATTTCAAGAGTGGTCAACAAAGCCTTTGTTCTAGAGGACAAACGCAAGGGAGGATAAATAAAACGCGGATGGCTCGCAAGGAACCATCAAACGAGAGGCAAAAGGTGCGGCCAGTTTCACCCGATTTTCCGCTGAGCACCCCACCAACCGACCCGCCCTGCCGAACTTCGCAACCCCGCCTGCAACCCCAATCCAGAAGCAACCGGAACGCACCAAAGGTGCTTTGCGCCCCGATATTTGCCAACCGGTCCGCAAAGGGAACAATCACCGACGCTTCAACCTTGAGCCCGCCATCCAAACGCGACGGCATCAACCAAGGAGTTCGTTGCGGCCAAGCGGGAGCACCCCCGGATCGAGGCCGGTCAACCCGCCACCGAAGGAGCCATGAATCACCGGCCGAAGGTAAGTTTCGGTTAACTCGACTGCACCGTTTTGTTTGATTCGAGCCGCTTCGTTGTTTCGGAATATTTGCAACCAAGAATAAAAAGTTATGCAACAAATATTCGGGTCCATCCGGAGCAGAGCTAAGTACTAGAGGGGATGTTTAGGAGCAAGTTACTCATAGGAGTTGAGTTTCTAGCCAACCTAATTGTCCTAGATACCCAAACCTAGATGTCATTCTTGGCATGGATTGGTTATCCAAGCACAAAGCCGTTAGATTGTGGCAAGGCGTGCCGGGCGCCAAAGGAAACAAGGTAGAGCAGCCACCTGGCGGATGGACATGCAGGGCTTGAGGACCCTTTCCGAAGAAGGCAGCCGTGATTATCCCATGTGTTTCGGAGGAGTTACGAATGCCGATCGTGACATCGAGTTTGTCATCGACCTAGTGCCGGGTGCACCAATTTCAAAAGACCTTATCGATGCCGCGGATGAATTGGTAGAGATGAAGAAGGAAGAAGAACTTCTTGGAAAGGTTTCGGAGACCTAGTTCGCCGCCATGGGGAGCGCCTGTTGTTTGTCAAGAAGAAGGATGGAAGTATGAGGATGTGTATTGATTAGTTCTCAACGAGGTTACCATCAAGAACAAATACCCCTACCCCGGATTGATGATCGTTGATCGGATGAAAGGGCCGGACTATTCTCAAGATCGCGCGATCGTTACCACCACAAAGATTTGTCCAAGGATATACAAGACCGCTTTCAAGGATGGACATTATGAGTTCTTAGTCATGTCCTTTGGTCACTAATGCTCCGAATTCATGAACATGATGAATAAAGTATTCATGGAATATTTGGACAAGTTTGTAGTCGTGTTGAAGATCAGTACCCAAAAGGTAAATCACGGAGATTAAATGAAATTGGGTGGATTGTACTCTTTTTCCCTCGGCAGTTTTCTGAAGTTTCTCGGCTAAGGTTTTTAATGAGGCAATTAGTGCGACATAGCATAACATGATTCATGTACTCTTTCTCCAAATTTTTCCCTTTGGTTTTTATGGAGTTTTGACGAGACATAGACATGAAGGATGGGTGCCCAAGGGAGTGTTGGGAAACTATGGGCACGACCTGCGGTCGGCCCATTAGTGGGCGCCCCATCCCAAACCCTAGCAGGGTCGTAGCCTATAAATAGGGGGTGCTATTCATTGTAAAGGATTGATCAATGGATGAAGGAATAAAGAGAAACAAGAAGTCCCCTACATCTCGTGTTCTATCTCTTATTCGTTCTTGTGTTCATGCATTGTTCTTACGATTCTACGCTTATCTACGAGGTAATCGCTCTGATTTGGACTCACTTGGCGACGGTTCCTCAACGATTCGAACTCGAAAAATAGATTGTTCGGTAAGGGAGAAGCCGAGGCGTGCAGTACTCTGGTGGGGATTTTTAAAAAATAATATTATTTTAAAAGATATTTACAAAAATAAATAGTCGCCCAAAAATTACAAAAATATGTCATCTTTAAATCGGTTGAGTGGCGACGAGAACCTATCGCCGATTGAGCGGCAATATATACCTCAACCCTAGCCAATTTTTGATTTTGCCTATTCCACTTAGGCGCTTTGTGATTTTCATACATTTTAAACGATGCAAATCATTAGACTACGCAATAACATTTTATAAATGCCGTATGTTGTTCTACTACGATAATTTTTTGGAGAATTTAACAAGGACGTTTAAGGTATGAACGATTCGTAAAGAGGAAGGTAAGTGATATTGCGATTCGCTCGGGAATTCATACACACATATTACATAACTTGCAGCAGAACGTCATAACACTTAATTGAAATGATAATTCAGAACATTGATAATAATATTTTTGTCGCGGTCGCGATGTCGACGTCTCCCATGTAGGGATGGCAATCGGGCATAACGGGCACGGATAGTGCTTGCCCATACCCATGCCCGTGACCCCAATTTCCCCCCACGGGCATGCCCGCGAAGAACGACGGGCGAAGAATCTCGCCCATACCCGTCGCCCGTGGGTACCCGGCGCCCGCGGGCATGCCCGTTTAGCCGATAACAATACACCACTGCCCGTGGGTACCCATCACCCGCGGGCATGTGCTTCACATATTCACATATAAACAATGCACATATTAAGTTCATCACAGATCCACAATTCACAAATCAATAATACATCACACATTCAACAAACACAAACACATAGCTCTCGAACACAAACACAAAGACATAACTCTGGAGTAGCTCTGGAACACGAAGACATAGCTCTGGAACGTAGCAGTACAAAGACACAAAGACAAAGACCTGCTAAAAGTATGTACATAGCAATACATTCACAATCTCCTAGAACTGGAAGCAATACATTCACAAGAAGCTTCCTAGAAGCAATACATTCACAACATAGCAATAAGTTCAAATGATTGAGGAAGCCAGCGGGGGAGCTTCTCTGCGGGCGAGCTATTCGCCGCCACCGCCAATGGCTCCGCTCGTTCTCCATGACAATTAGTAGCACTAGCACCCACATCCGAATGCATCCTTCATGCATCAACCACTTGTCATCAAAAGTTCAAAACAAACATCAGTAAAGCCAAAGCATAACAAGAATTAATTAGAGAAAGAAAGGGAAGGGGGAACCAGGCCAGCGATGGGCGTGAGCCAGAAATGGGGGCCCCAGGGGCCAAGGCGGCGGCGGACGGAGGCCAAGCCACGGGGCCGTGCGAGCACAAGGGGGATAGGCAAAAGGAGAGGCCGTAGGGGTGCGGGCCGGCGGCGTCAGGACGCGAAGGAGCCGGAGGGGAGCAACCGGGCCGGGCTAGGCCGGCGACTCACGAGCGGCAGCAGAGAACCTGGCCGGGCGTCGGGCGCTGAGAATCGGAGGAAGCGGCCGGGCCGGGCAGCGACGGCCACAGAGGAGCCGGCGAGGAGAGATCTCGAGCGGGGAGCAGATCTGGAGCGGCGTGAGGAAGAGAGTTGGGCAGGAGGAGGACGAGGGAGAGCCGGCCAGGATGAGATTTGGAGCGGTGTGAGGAAGAGAGTTGGGCAGGAGGAGGATGGGGGAGAGCCGGCCAGGAGGAGATCTGGAGCCGGGAGGGGGAGAGGGGGGCGGGGAGCAGATCTGGAGCGGCGTGAGGAAGAGAGTTGGGCTGGCAGCTGGGAAGAAGTGGGAGGCTGGGAGTTGAGTTGTTAGGGTTTTAGAGAGTGAAGTGTCTCACGGTCCCACCTGTCAGTATAGGTTGCGGGTAATCGGGCGAAGCGGGTACGGGTGGAGTTTACCCATGTCCGCGCCCGTTTACCCGATGGGCAAGGAATTGTGCCCGTTTCTATGCCCGTGGGTAAAGAAAGACTCCCATACCCGCCTCTATCAGGGTATTCGCCCGCGGGCACGCGGGTAATCGGGCACAATTGCCATCCCTACTCCCATGTGGACTGCCTGTAGTCGGGGCACTGGATGAGGTCCCCGCGGCGACGTCCGGAATGCCGTTGTCTCCTTGGTCCTGAGTATTTCGCGTGGGGCATGTCTTGATGGTGTGCCCAGACTCCCTGCAAATGGAGCACTTCTTCGTGCGACGTCCGGCTTCTGCCTCGTCCATATCGTTCCTGATGCGCCGTACTTATCGTCGGCCAACCTTTCCCTTGAGCCTAGCAATGTCTGCGGCCCAGATTAGTTGCTTCCAAGTTGGATGGCGGTGCTGAATGGCCAGCAACGGCGTAGCCATACATCTCTCCACTCCATGTTTGCATCACCGCCTCATTGGTGAAATAGTGAGAGAGTAATCGCCGGGATGCCGCACCACCGTCGAGCAGCGGCTATGATATGGGAGCGGGGCCTATGCGAGAAGAAGGGCTTGTTACAAGTGCATACACAACTATCGCGCGTGGCGTGCACTCATGGGTGATCTCTCGCGGTTAGTCCCGCGGCGTCCTTTATCCTCGCACATTATCTCGGCGAAGCTCCTCGTGCCCATCTTGAATGCCGGTGCATCTCACCTTCTTGCTCTTCTCCTCCATGTATGCGGTGATCATGGCGGAGTAGAGTACTGTCATTGCCATGGCGGCGACGCATTCTTCGCATCGTTAACAAAGTAGTTTGTGGTACCGCGGAGAATTGCCTCCACAATACCAACCAAAGGAGGCACCTAGCGCCGCGCACACCCGTTGTAGACCTCGGCTAGGTTGGTTGTCATGATACCATATCGAGCACCACCCACGTCATGTAGTAGTGACCACTTCTCCTTAGGCTCGTGCTCAATCCGGTCGAAGCATTTGACCTGTGCTCTGTCTTCCTCGTGACACTAGGAGCGCCTGCGTGGGTAGATGTGGCAATGCTTGGGAGCTGCAGTCGGCGTTTAGGCGGCCCTCTTCGCGCCTCCCTTACGTGGGTTTGGGTCCGGTCGTCCGTAATCTTCGAGTGTTTGAACTTACGGCTGCTAGTTTTGGTTGCACAGCGCTTGAATAGATTCATCAAGTCCTTGTGGCGGAATCGCTTATAAGTTCGCACCCAAGTGCCTCATGCACCACCGCTCGTAGATCCGGTCATGGAAGTGGTGCGTTCTCCTCGTTGAAGGCGAGTTATTGCACGCAGCAGCCGCTGCCGGTCATGTATGAGGCATACGTTGGGACGGTCTGCAAAATAGAAATCTCACATTCTTGGGAACCACGACCGACTAACCATGTTCTCGCTTTCAAAAGCGAATGCCATGGGAAGAACTTGATTGTTTCGTCCCGTCGCTATTGCATCGAGATCCGCCCTTGTACCTCCCGTCGAGAGCGTGCCATCGATGCACAAGATTGGGCGACAGTCTTTGAATGCATTGATGCATGGACCAAAGGCGAAGAATGCTCGTTGTAGTACCCTCTTATTAGGCCACGCCGGATGCGTGGCGTCTTGAATATCCACATGAGTGCGGGATTCCTGTCTTGTATGACTCGAAGTTGCCCGGGGAGGTTGTGGTAGGAATCCTCGAACGTGCGAACCTTGATTCCAATGCCTTACGTTTTGCCCTCCAAGCCTTGACATAGCGTCATCATCTTGGAACCTTGCCTCAATGGCACGAATGATGGATCGTGGCTCAAAATCTAGGTTATCCACGATCTCACCGTACATGAGATTGGCGATGAAGCGATGATAGGTTCGGTGGGGTGCGACTTCGTGACGGCGCATGTGTGAGGGACTACTATGGAGCACTTCGGTTGGTGTCCGCCGGCTGAAATGCGTGCATGCGCCAAGGGCATCCTCTCATGCCGCACTTCACGTCGTAGCATCTTGGGGTAGACTTGGCGGCGGTGAATGTCGACGCACCAAGCGGTGCCGAATTTGACCGCATCTCGCACGGCCTCCTTGCATTTGTCGTAGCTCCTAGTCGACCTCGCTCTGGTCATACTCCCCACGGTACATAGGAGCCTTCCTTGACGGCGAGGTTCTCGGCGGTATGTGTTCCACTCGGATGGAACCGCTGCTAGTCTACATCATCGCCGTCATCGAACCTTCATCTTGGACAATGCCATGTAGTCCCGGTCTTGAGATCCATCATTTGCACGAGTCTTCAGCTCTCCCTCGTCGGCAAGGCCACTAGCTTGTCTCATTGAATGAGGTAATTTGGCATAGCCTAAATCGGCGACATCAACAACCTCTTGCCCTTGTGCCATTGTGTGCGCCTGGCTGGAGTCACCTATTTCTTCTTTGGTGTCGACCAACTCCTACTTGTTGCGACGCATGCAGGAGTGGGTTTACAAGCGCTGGACGGAAGGACCAATTTCCATCCTCTCCCTCGCCATGCGTACATCGACCGCCATGAATTTGTTCCTTTAGTTGCACTAACTCCCAATCGTGGGACTTGTCTTGCCCGGGCAAAGGCAACTCAATGTCGATCGTGAACATCACGATCCACTTGGAACATGTGGAACAACCACCGCATCACTGGCGCGAATGTCGTTGCTCGGTCTTGCTAGGGGCACGTCTGCGACTAGAAATAACTCAAATCAACTCCCGGGACCCTCCATAATAGTCCATCGGCCGTAGTAAATTTTGAAATTGAGGGCGTCGGACATATTTGGCGACCGCAAAGGTCTGAAGAACATTACGATGAAATGCGTATGTGCAACTAAATAGCCCACAAAAAGTATGTAAAGCGGACTTCACTACATAACGATACATAAAAATCATGTAATTCGTTACGTTAAAAAATTACCCGAGAGGTCAAGCTGGACGAGCGCTAGCTTCGCTAAGCTTTTCTCCTACTCTCTGTTCTCTTCTTCTTTTTCTTTGAGTAAGGCCGAGTCTGTGTGGAATTCGAGAGTTCCAAGAGGGTTATATCTGGTCGGGGCTTGTCGCGATTTAAACGGCGATAGCTTCTGTCGCTGATTCAATGGCGATACATAGATGAACGGCGACAAGCGGTTCAATGGCGCAGATTCATTGCGGCGGGTTTTCTTGTTGTAAATATCTTTTAAAATATGTCAAGCATTGTTCCAAGATTTTTTCGAGGACGATTGAGGGATTAATGATTTGTAAATACGAAGTGATATTATAATGCGTCTGGGAATTCCTGCACAACTCCGTTGGAGAACTTTGGAGAAATGACGCAACGATAACAATAAGACATTTCATCGGAATAAGGGGTTACATGGCACGCAGGACAACGAACCGAGGACGGTACACGCATGCCTTTAAGGAAATTGAAATACATGGGATTTGTGGAGGACTATGGTAGAACTACTGAGTGGAACGTGGCCATTTACCCTTGCGGCCCAGCTCGACGTTGTACTCCTCGCCTTGCGCCTTAGCTCTCGCCGTGATGGCCTTCTTCTGCTCCCTCTCGGCCTCCCGTCGCCTCACATGCTCACGCTCCTGCTCCTCACACTGCCTGTCCCGCCTACCTTGCTCGGCCTGCTCAGCTTTCAACTCTTTGAGGCGCCTTTTACGAGTCTCGATGTTCTCCTTAATGACTCTTAGTGTCGCCAAAGACCACATGTCGTGGGGTGGATCTTGTCGTCGATCCACCGCGGAAGTCGCATAGGGGTGGCGGAGACTGCGGTGGGTAAAGAGAGTTCGTTACGCCGTTACGCGAAGAAAAATAGCATTGTACCATGAAATATGTTTCATTACCGGATGCCTGTCGTTGCTGTCCACGGTGTAGTTTGGGCAGCACCAATAGCGCTGCCCAATGGTCCACTCATCGGTTGATTTGACGCACTTGGAGGCATCCCGACACCAGCATAGGGGTGGCGCCACCCCTATCGGGGGCCCTTCCGGAGGGTGTTCCGCGGGCATAGGTGGGGGGTCGCGGCTCGACCCAGAACCATTGGGCGTACTACGAGGCAGCTTCCTCAGATCCACCAGTTCTGGAAAAGTTTTGTGTGTGAAAGGTTCCTGACTAGCGGCATGATAGCGAGCGCTGGTCTCATGGGGAGACACCCAATCCTTCAAAAGCTTACGGATTTTCTCCCATTCCTTTTCCTTGTCCATGTTTTCTACTTGGTGGTGCTGTTGTGGACTTGTTGGACGAGTTGCGTTGTATTTATAGCTAGAGCGGACGGAGCCGTAGCCGGGGCTCTCGTCTTGGTAAAAGGTGCCTCGTCGGGTCTAATTGTCCTTAAAAGCTGGCTCGTATGGTCACATCGTCCTGAAAAGCTGGCTTGTATGGTCACATCGTCCTGAAAAGCTGGCTCGTCCGGTCACATCGTCGTGGAAAGCTGCCTCGTCTGGTCACATCGTCCTGAAAAGTTGCATCGTCTGGTCACATCTTGATGAAAAGCTGCCTCGTCTGGTCGCATCGTGCTGAAAAGCTGGCTCGTCTGGTCGCATCGTCCAGAAAAGCTGGCTCATCTGGTCACATCGTCCTGAAAACCTAGCTCGTGGGGTCAAATAGTCCTAAAAAGCTAGGTCGTCTGGTCACATCGTCCTAAAAGCTAGGTCGTTTGCTCACGTCGTTGTCAAAAGTTTCATAGTCCCATCACGTCGTTGTCAAAAGTTTGATAGTCGCATCATGTGATATTCAAAAGCTTTTGGTATCGAAACTGGAGACTGTTATAATAATAGTTGCAAACAGAATAAAATTTACATAGCTGCCATAATAATAGTTACAAACAGAAATCAATATCTAGTGCCGTCCCCTCTTAGGGGCCACCCCGCGTGTCGTCCCGGGCCTCGCCCGTCGCTGCTGCGAGTACATCAGAGGGTCGGGCTGCCTGACTACCCGACCCGCACGAGTAGCCCGCGGTGGTGTCGCGCAGGGTGCTCTGCATCCGTGGGTGCTGTTGGTGTTGATCTGCGTCGGTGGGACGAACTCGGCGTACCGTACAACTGAGAAGCCTCCAAAGAGAAATGCGTGTCACGCGGACCCCTGAAGAAGTCCTCGATGGGTGCCGATAGGTATACATTGTCTGGCGACAATGTATCATCCTCCCAAGCCGTTCCTGCAAATAATTACGTTACAAACATAACCATGGCGGAAAGGGCGCTACTCGATCAAGCGGAACTTACTGTTGGCGAAGATGTGCTGACGACGCCGACATAGTCTCGCCCGCGTCGGGTGGAGCGAGGACTGTAACGAAGATAGTCGTTACAAACTTCCGAGGTTGAAATGAAGAAGCGATGTGGCGTGTCGTACTCACCTCCGGCATGTCGAGGTGCTCGCCCACTCTACCACGACGACATGACCGCCCGGAGCGAGCAGAGGCGTGTCTCGCCACCTCGGTGACCCTGCGATCCGGGGTGGTCGGTCCACCGGTCCGCGGGTCGCCACCCGCGACCGTCGATGTGCACTCCGCGTACCGCCTGCCTCGACGATCCATTGCAGAGCCCTCTCGGTCTCCGCCAGCGTTGTCATGTCTTTGCGAGTCTACCAACTCGACAATCTCCCAGTGAAGATCCACCTGCACAGGTAATCAACAAGTTGTAGACCTAAGTATGTCAAATGAAATATGAAATAAGGACCGTTCAATACATACGTAGCGGTGGAAAGCGGAGTCCGGCTGAGTGGGGTACATGTCTGACGTCGTGGCCTCATGTCGAGGAGAGTCAGCCACGACCCGGATGCACTGAAGCCTCGTCCGAGTAGCGTACCACTCCATGTACTGGCCGTACGTCTCGGGGTCGTACTGATCTTGCCCACACTGGACGAGGTCCTCCTGCGCGGTACTCCAACCCTCGACCCAAGTGGCCATCCTGTCCGACCAGGACGTCGTGCCACGAACACCCTTCCTAGTGTACCTGTGGACGGCAAGAAAAATATTTGGTGCGAATGTAACACATATTGGACGAATGAAGTAAAGAGTGAACTTATGCGTGTACGTACGCCGGCACCCGCCTCCCCCAAGGGGCTAGGACCTCTTGTCGAAGACCGAAATGGTGCATGACACGCTGTATCTGGTACTCCTCCACGAAGATATCATGCACTAAGGCACTCCGCGTGTACCAGTACAGGTAGTCTCGCGTGCACAGCACCGACAGTCCATTGGGGGCGCGCGCGATCACCCTGGCGTCACTGTACGGTGTCCAGATGACGCGGTCATCGGTCAGTTGATCGAACATCGCAACGTACTCCGGGTAAGAGCCCTGCGAGGTGATCGGCGTGAAGGTGACCTGTGCAATAGAACACTACAAACTAAGCACATGAAATAGTGATTGCAATACGAAAACAATAAATGACATAAACTAACCCATCGGCGGCACCACACAATGCCCATGGTCGGCCGGTCCAGATCGTCCTACGGGACGTACAAGCTATCCTCGTACGCTCCCAAGTCCAGGTGTGGCCGTCCGATCTGGAAATGCTCCAACGACCACAGCTGCAGTAGAAGCGGGCATCCCGAGAGGATGGAGCCGTCATACGCACGCTGGCACGCGTCGTACAGTGCGCGGTACGTCGCGCACAACACGGCCGGACCCCACGCGTACTGCGGGATCCGGTCGACCGGTGACTCCGCCACCTCATGCGCGTACCGGATGTAGTGCTTGTCGACGCTGTCGCCGTGGGAGCCCAGGAACATGACCCACCCGAACAATCACAGCAGGTAGGCCTCGAAGTGCCTCCTAACAGCGACGTCCCCTGGGTTCTCCGCCATACGCTCGGGTTGCAAGAAGACACGTACATGTCAGCAAGGTTCACATACGAATTGTTGCGAGAGAACAATAGTTACAAACACTTACGTGAAGCGGCAAATCCGCCGGCGTGGGCGTGCGGCTTCTGAACTCCACGTACCCCTCCCGGTGGCGGCACATTCGGAACCTTGCTGGAGGTCCGTGCGCCACGTGGCGGGGCGTCGTGCGCCGCCATCGGGCGCTGCGCGCGGCAACCCGGTCGATAGCTCACGTCTGCGGCGTCGGCGTCATCTCCCGCGGGAGGTGGGCGTGTGGGTCTCGGCCTCGGCGGTCAACCGGCGCCGTCGGCGGGGCGATCGTATGGAAAACGCCTAGGCGCACGACCGGACGCGGCTGGTCTGATCGTCCTCCGCCGCCTCCACCATCCTCGCGAGTGGAAGGAGGCTGCCGCTCTCAACTGCGTCCAAGCGATTAAGCACAAGCGAGTCAGCGCAAAATAATCAGACCGCGATTGAGTGCATGAAGGATACAACTTCACGTACCTCGGAATCCAATCTCGGTGCAGCCTCCATACCCTGATGGGGGTGCGTAGCCGAAACACCCCAAGCTCTATCGGCGCCTCGCCCTCCGGGGGGAGCACGGTACTGATGCGGCTACGGTGACGCGTGTCAATCACTAGGTCAAGCAACTCGTACTGACTCGCGTCTGCCATACCTGAAAAGGAAGCCAAAAAAAAGTTCATATTTTTTTCATGCATCTTTACATAGCCTATGTAGCAACTACGAATTTTCTATACACATTTAATACATATCATTCGATTTTTCTAGTTTAAATGGTATTTTTCGCACCAACAAGATATTAATCGCGCACTAACACAATAATAACAGCGCGCTAACAAAATAATAACCGCGCACACTTATTCTCATTGCTCTTCCAACCTAATCAGCTACTTCGTGTTTATCTCACAATGAACCATACTCAATTCTAACTGGCTATTGTCACAATTCTATGTCGCTACACAACTCAAAATATGTACTACACAATTCGACTACATTTATCTAGCCTACTCAATTCTATCTTGCTATTGTCACAATTCTATGTCGCTACACAACTCAGAATATGTACTACACAGTTCGACTATATTTATCTAACCTACTCAATTCTATGTCGCTATTGTCACAATTCTGTGTCGCTACACATCTCAAAATATGTACTACACATTTCGACTACATTTATCTAACCTACTCAATTCTATGTCGCTATTTTTGTTTGCTAACCTACAAAGGTTTGGACATAACGCATACGATTTCGAAAAATTTACTCGCAATATGATCGCTCAAAGCGATGCTCTGTCATCTCTCTCTCCTCGATTTAACCAGCAGAGCCGCTACTATTTCTTCTCTCCTCTCGAACTCTCTCTTGTAATTTTACGAATTAAAATGAATTATGCACTAATTTTTAGGTTTTTATAGCGAGTCTTTGTCGCATGTGAATATGAGCGCGGCAGAACCTATCGCGATTGAGTAGCTATAGGAACTATCGCCGACTGTAGCCGTTTGAACTAGCTATCGCCAGTTGAAGTGGCGATAGGTTCTTGTCGCCAGTTTAACTGGCGACAGTGACATATTTTTGTAATTTATGGGGGCGACTATTTATTTTTGTAAATATCTTTTAAAATAATATTATTTTTAAAAATTCCTGCAGTGGGTGGGGCGTGGGGCTCATTGGCGGGCGAGTTAAGAGGCGAGCTTCACGTTTGAACAATTTTTATTATTTAACTTATTTTTAAATTTATTTATTTTACTAACTACTCATCGACTTTATTGCTAAATCTGATCACATGGAATAAGTCTAGGCACTTCTTGTCTCGGCACAGTCACGGATGGTGAATAATACTGTCATGTCACTGTTGGTAGAGTGATAGCATTTAGCTACGCCATAGTGACTGACGTGACAGTATTATTGACGATGAGTTAGTATTTAAAATAAATCAAAAATGATTTAAATAATAAAAATTGCTCTCACAATTCACAATGGCCTAGAAACGAAAAACACAAGACAAAATAGAAAAGGGTTAAGGAATGAAGAATGGGCAGAATTGGGCTAGGCCCATGCAAATTAGGCCGAGACGAGCCGGCAATACTTTGGGTTGAGTAGAGCAAACTACAAATGCCGTGTTTTGCATTCTAACCCCTAAGTGAATCTAATTTTGTGTAAACACTAAGTCTAAATCAATAGGAAAAACTTGCATATTGCACCCTCTATTTAGAAAAATTGTGCCTCATGCAAATTTCACAGCATCATTAGATTAGGGAAGGGCTTGCATATTAATTTCGATTATTGCGAGTAGCCCATGATAATGTAGGATGCTAAGATTTGTTTAAGTTGTTATGTGAGCCTGCTAGGAACTAAGATCCGGTGCAACTGTACCTGATCTTAATCCCTAGCTGGTAGTGCATAGCAACTGCTCCTCATCTTAGTCCCTAGCTAGTAGTAATGGATCATAAAGTGATGAAGTTAGCAGCAATGGAGATAAAGATGCAAACAAAAGATTGTTTCTGCGAGAAATTTGGAGTCTTGGGCTAAAATGGCACGTTTTTAAATGAAATAGTAAAACTAGCTTCCTCTTATGTGTCTGAAATGATAAAAATAACACCTCTACCACGCTAAATGCCACGGAAGCAACGTGCCCCAATCTCAGACCGTGGTAGGCGACGTGCCGCAATCCCAGACCGCGGCAGACGCCTTGCCGCACTGGCATGCCATCTTGCCGCTTACTGGGTGCACAACACGTGGCTTCCACGACAATTTAGCGTGTTAGGAATACCATTTTTGCCATTTTGAATACGGGAGGCTGGTTTTGCTCTTTCATTTCAAAAAGAAAACTAAGGGGCTATTTGGTTTGCAACCATGAAAAACCTTACCAAAATTTGATAATACCTACAAAATTTGGTTAGCATTTGATTTGATTCCAAAATTTGATGTTACCCTTAAAATTTTGGTAAAACCAATTATTTTCTTCCCTATTCTTTGGCAGAGCAAGGGCGGCCAAAATGCCCGCCCGTGAATTGGCGAGGCAGCAGACTCTGAGTTTGGCTTTGAGTTTGATACGTGGCAAGGTTTGGTTGGATGCTAATAGTGATATTAAATGTAAAGTTAGTTTAATTAATCAATTTCAAATGACCATATTTTCTAAACCGAGTATTCGATTTGCGATCCAATTGAACTGTTATATTCCTTGTTATTTAATCAACAAAACAAGACCACAGTTGGTATATTTTGCTGCAAAAATGAATATATGTCATACGGGCCCCACATGTCATACTCATATTTTTGACAATTTTTGACATAGTTATAATTTAAACACATCAATTTCGGCATTGCTCATAAATTGGTATGATTATGATCCAAACAATATTTTTTTTGCCCAGGTTTTGGCACTGCCTAGATTTTAGTATTATCAAAATTTTGGTATAGCTATCTAGGGTCGTAAACCAAACAAACCCTAAATGAGCCAAAAAAACATAGAAATTTGTTCCACAGTTGAGACTTCAAACAAGCGACGATATCACCTCGTTACCTAAAAAAAAAAAACTATGTAGGGCTTAAACGTATTAAGAATACAATCATTGTAGAAGGTAAGACCTGCATGTTAGTGGAATTTTCTTTTTAAAATGTTAAAAATATATTGGAGATAGAATATGAGATAGACAGGGAGACGGGATACCAGAGAAGGACATAAAAATAAAACAAAGCAGCAAGCATTGACATTATAGCTATACAAAATTCAATATTAATTTAATTAAAGAGGATGACAACGATAGATCCAGAAAATTCATTGGATTAAGAGAAACATGACTAGAGTTGCTAAGGTTTTCCTTTTCTTATCCACCGATGTAACAGCCCAAATTTGGACCAATTGAAATTTTGCATGAAATTCTTGAATTTCAAAAACTTTTGTTGCATTTCAAAATTTTCCAAAAGCTTTGTATTGCAATTTAAAAAGTTAAAAGAAAATCCTTGCATCAAATTTGGATTTGCAAAATCTACAAGGTTAATTGTGTGCTAAATCTCCACAACATTTGAATTCAAATTCAATTCACATCCTAAAAATTCAAACCAAAAAGTCAAATCAATTTCCTTCCCTTTCTCTTCCATGGGTTGCATCTCCCCTCTGGCCCAACCTCTCCCCTCTCCCCACGACCCGTCCCCACACACAACTAGCCGAGCACGCCGCCTTTCTCTCTCCTCTCCTTCTTTTCCCCCTTCCAGCAAGCGAATGACCCAGCAGTGGTAGTAGCCCAACTCGTCCGCTCTCTTTCTCACATCTGCTCTCGCTGATAGGTGGGCCCTAACCCCACTAGTCAGGTGCATGGGACAAGCACTGTGCTTCTTCCCCCGCACGCCAGCTCGCTCTCGCCCTCTCTCTTCGCGTGATCGCCCATGTGAAGGAGGCACTGTAACACTCCAGCCCAACATGAGCTTGGAATGCTACTGAAGAAACATTAAACAAATCTAAACTAGGACAATTTGTTAAATTCGGCAGAACCTCCTTTGTATAGGTAACTATACGGAGGTTTCGACAGATAAAAGAATATCATAACTAAATATTCCAACATCCAATACCATCACTAAGCATTAGAAACAGGCTAATCAGCTAGAACATATTCAAGGATATCCAAAATACGTTAATCCTCATTATTACAAATAACCCGATGCATGAGGCATAACCATAATCAATACTTAAGCAGTTTGCTTATTTACTAAAAGACATTCCAAAATTTAATCAAGTTTTAAGGGTGCGTAGCAGTGTGTGAATCCAACTCAAGTCTACTCCCTCCCATGCATGCTGATCTCGCAACAGGTATCTAAAAACACAACAAAAACAAGAGTGAGCCCAAAGACTCAGCAAGTACCAAAAAGAATCATTAACCTCACAATTACCGCAACAACATTCAAATCCAAAGCTTTACTCGGAAACATAGCTTATGATGTATGAATGCAAATATGCAATGCATCTTTTCTCTTCCACTCTTTTTCGTATTTCACCGTGTCACGAGATATGCGACCGTCGCCGCATACGATGCCTGTGCTCATAAGCACAGGACCAATTGCCCAATACTCCGCAAGTAAAGGAGACCTCAAGCCCACACTCCACAAGTGTGGGGACCTCAACCCATCACATACATGACGGGATCTCAACAAATGCTTGGTCACCACGTGACTAAGTCTTCATTTTGTCAACATGATGCATATGCACAAATCATGAATCATCATAATCATATCTCCTCAGCAACATCACTTATGAATTTAACTCATTCATACTTCTATCATTCATATCATAAGCATTTACCATCTTTAATCAACATATTACACTATCAACCAAGCATAGCTAATATGTATCGAAACATAGCACTCACTGTCAACCAATTCATAATTACTCTATCAAACAGAGTACTTGCCTTAACCGTGCAGGGACGAAAGACGCGAAGAGGGCGCTGCCCCTGGAACCAATCCCTCACCTGAATATAAATATAAAGCATGCTAAGACAACCATACTGAACCAAAACTTAGCCAAAAGCACAACCACACTTGCTACACTCTCAAACGCATTCCCAATTCCAACTCTTAAAGTTCGATTTGTCCCCTCTGTGGACAGCCATAATCTAAAATTCATATCTTTTTGTACAGGAGTCCAAATGAGGTGTTCTTGGACTTCAATGAAATCTTAACCATTTCCCCAACTAAACCTAGTTGGTGGGCCTTCCTGATTCGGCCATCTAATACCCCTATCATACCAATTAACAGAACATCGATTTCACGTTAGGTTCTCTGGACAGTACACTAAAACTATCATAACTTTCAGCTCGTTTGTCCAAATTTCATGTTCTTAGGATTCCCTGAAAGCTAAGATAATTATCTACAACTTTTGTTATACTGAGATCCTCTAATTGTTCCTTTAACGGATCGCTTAAATCAGATTACTAAACCCTGTCAGAATACCGATAGATTCACAGAACAGTCACACTAATAAATTCATAACTTCTGCTACAAAGGTCCAAATAATGCGATCTAGCACTTCATCGAAAGATATTGATGTCCTATACAATACTCTAGGAGATTCCCAGAACTGAATCCGCACTTAACTACATCAAAACGACTATCTAACGAAATCTGTCCTGAGCGGACCATAATTACTGATCTTGATTAACTATCCAAAAACGCATTAGATCAAAGGGGAATTGAGGTTACCCTTGAAGAATCATAGGGAGGCGACAAGCCACCCCTACGAAGAAGATCCTCTCCCTCTTCTTATTCTTCTTCTTGGTCGGCAGCACCCGAAGGAGACGGCGCAAGGAGGCGGGCGAATGCGATCACGAGTCTGTGAGCGGTGGCATTCTTGTAGCATGCCATGCTCTGATACCACCCCTAGGGTTTCCCCCTCCTTTTTGTGGTGGCTGGCCCCTCCTGGGCCTCCTGGGCCAAAGCCTGAGGCCCAGGTTGCCGAAAAATTACAGAAACCCCCTCTAATCCTCTGTTAATTCTTTTTTTTTTCTAGTTGGTCCTTCTATCTAATTCTTTCTTTTCACTTAAATAGACTTAGGGTATTACATTCTACCCCCCTTAAACAGAATTCAACCCCGAATTATTCTCACTGATCCACTTGAATGAGCACCGAAAGTGAACTTAACAAGCGTTAACACGTACACGGCGTGAACGACTCTGCATAAGGCTCGTGCATGCGAGAAGGTTCCGACAGAATTTAACAAATTGTCCTAGTTTAGATTTGTTTAATGTTCCTTCAGTAGCATTCCAAGCTCATGTTGGGCTGGAGTGTTACAGGCACTTTAGTGCCTGTAGAGACTGTCCTCTAGCCTTGTGCCGCTAAGAGGCCATCCCATCCGCACGTCAGTGCTCATTGCCCGCAGCTCCACTCGGTAACTTGCGTCGAGCCCGAGCCACGTTGACCGCCTCATCCTCTACTTTTCCGAGCATGTCAAAACCCTAGCCCACTCCCCCTCTTCATTTACCCCCACTTTGCCCTTCTTCTTTGCCTCGTGTAGAGAAGAAATCCACCTGTGAGCCTTCTTCTCCAACTCATTGTGTGCGCTTGCGTCGATTATGGTCATTGGGGTGAATCTTCGTCTTCATCTTCTTGCTCATTAGAATCGCTTTGAATTCCTCTTCCTCATGCTCTCCTTCCCTATGTTTGTTTCCTCACAGGAAGGACAGAACAACATCGCCATCCGCAGAGCTAGCCGGAGCACGTTGAGCCGTCGCCACCTCATCCTACTTCCCGGTGAGCCTCGACCTCGAAGCCTCTGTCTTTTATGTTTCCCTTGATCTCCGCTCTCTAATGTGTGCACACTTCTTCCTTGCCGTGTACCCGAGTGTAACATCCCAAAGTTGTGTTACCAAAAATAAAATTAATAAATTTATTATTTTATTGGATTTTTTGAAATTTAAAAGAGTTTTCTTGGTTTAAATAAAAATAAAAAATAAATTATTTAATTTCATAGTTTTTAAAGTCAAAAGGAAAAATTATTGAGTTTTTTGGTATTTTCTTGGATTTAAAGTTATCTTTTCTGTTTTACAAAAAAATCTTTTCTTTGTTGTAAAATTTAATTTAATTTAATTATTTTAAAGTGTTGGATTTCTTTTGGAGTTTCTGCAATTATTTAAATCGAAGTCCGAAATTCAAATCTCAGATCAATTCCAAAATCAAATCAATTATCGGCCAATTTTGAATTCATCTATCCTCATTTTCAAACCTTAGCTGAAATTCAAATTCAAAATTCTATTTGAATTTTCTCCAAAATGTGAATCTCACGATTTCATTTTATTTGTTTTTCCTTGGGTCGAAAACCTCTCTTTTCCTTTTCCTTTTCGTTTTTCCTTATTCCTCTTTCTTTCTCTTCTTTCTTTTTCCTTTACTCTGCTTTGTTTCGATCACTTGTCGTGTTTGCCACACCATGGATGCCCAAGTCGTGTCGGGTCCCACTGGAACCAATTGCCCATTAAGTTTCTGTTGCCATGGCATTCAATGGTTGTCATTTCATGCAAATTCCGAAAACGAGCTTTAACATCGTCGGCATTCACGCTCGTGTTCTCGTCGCTTCAAGTCATGCCTAAGCCTTTAAAAGGGGAGCAACATCACGATGAATTTGCCGCTCTCCCGTCACTGCCACCATACCTAATTCGCGTTCCCATCATTTTGGTGAGTTTCTTGATGTCCTAACCACGTCACATCGTGTTCTCAAGCCTAGTGATCATTTCCCCTCAATCAATTTTATGTTTGCTGCAGCACATAGCCGGAATTTTGCCATCATCTTCCTTTAGGCCGAAATCACCATCGTCGTTCGATCTCATTTTCTGGTGAGTTTTTCATCGGTTGAATCACGTTACCACGTGTTCCCAAACATCCTCTTCCTATTACCTCCCTCAATTCAGCCGAACCATCACCATGGAATGCCGCCATCGTGGCCACCTTCTTCCCGCCGCCGGCCGCTGTCGCGCCACCTCCTCGAAGCCCCTCTTGCTTCACTGAGAAACCCTGCACCTTCCCTCGGTGGTACCTCGCGGCGCACATCCCTGCCTCCCGCCGCACCGCCGCCACTATGCCCCTTCGGTGCCACTGCCGTCACCCGTGGGACCACCCTCCCCACTAGGTCCCATTTTTGTGGTTGCCACCCGCCTTCACGCCGCTGACCCCCAATGCCGTTGCACACCAGTGCCGCCCAGCACCTCCCCTATTTTACTTTCTCTGGCTCTCTCCCTCACTCAACAACATTTGGCTCCCACTAGTCATACTCATAATTCCTTTCTCTCTTTCTCTTTTTGTTTCTCTAGCGAGTGGGTCCAATATGTCATACCTTGTGTTGTGCTTTGAAAAATCAGAATATTCCCTCCTTTTCAATTCTATCATTTTATGTGAATTTGAATCTTCCAAGAGCCCGTTCTCCTTCGTTCAAGCTCCAATTCAAGTGATTAAAATTTATAAATTCATATAAATACAATATCTATCTTCTAGAACCTAAATTATTTAATTTAGAGTTTATTTGAATTTTATTTGAATTTGGTCTATTTTCGCGTATAGATTTCGACGTCGTTTCAAGAACAATTAATTGAGCAATGATTTGAAAAGCAAAATAAAAAGTGGTTTAGACTTGGGCGAAATGGATGTTTGGATGATGCAAGGTATGCATGGGATCGATTCATTTCTATGATCGAGACTAGAGTTTTATTGAAAGTTGCCCAAGTTGGTTAAGAACCGGTCTTCAAGCTGCATCTTGCAAAGCTCCACCATGCTACCACAAGTATGAAGTGGGACAAGCTAGGCTAAATAATTTGCAACATTCCACCATGGTTATACCATCTGGTTGTGTGGGTGTCAGAAAGATCTACTTTTATTTATTCCCACATGGCGCAAGAGGGGGCTTCCGGCGGATGGTTCAATCCAAAGGAAATGAAACCTTAGCAGGCATGACTTCTCTGGGATGGTGCATTGTAAAGGCCTTGTGATAATCACTTAGTCGCACACCTACGAAAGTGTGTGAAGCGAACATTATAAGTCAATTATCTCTTGTGGGTAAAGTTGTACAACTTCTGCAGAGTGCAAAACTATTCAAATAGCTATGTCCATGATTATGGACATGCTGAGCAAAGCAATTCAAAGTTAGAGTTTGGTTTTTATTTCAAAAGATTTTGACAAATGATTTAGGATAGTTTATCCAACTGGGGAAATATGGGCATAAAGCTTTCGTGTAAGGGGGTTAGCCCTTCACCAGAAGTGTATGGAGGTTTCTTCTGCACTAACTTGACATTTAAAATCAAATTCAATTTTAGATATAATTTAAACTGCTTTGAAACTTAGTAGATGTATTTAAAATATCAAATATTGCTTTTGCACAAATAACCATATAAGCCTTCCATTGCTATATCCCTGCATGCATTATAATTTGTTATTAGGTGTAACTTATGAAATATATTTTTGTACTCACCCTTGCTTAATAAAATATTGTTCAAAGGAGAAGGACTTCGCAACTGCTGAGGATCTCGATGACTAGGCCGCTACCCCAGTCGATTGTCTGTGGCAGATTAGCTGGGCTCTATTACTTCTTCGTCTTCCGCTGTGTTTTTTTATTATTGGCTCGTAAGCTTTTTTTTGGTAATAAACTCTGATATTTATTAATAAAATTGTACTATATGTGGTTGTTACCATATTTATTTACTGTGTACACTAGCTACTGTTCCAGGGACTAGTGTAGAATACACAAAGGATTTGGGGTGGTTACTCCGGGTCCGACAGAGCCACTAGAATGCCTTCGTCCCGTCGCCGCCCCGAGCATGTGGACCTCTCGCTACACTCGATCTCCTTCATCACTTGGTTTCCGTGTTAGTCCTACTGCTCAAAGAGGCTTCTTCATCTTGCCAACCCAGTAGGCTAGTCAATGAATCGCCTAGTTGGCCATAGCGTAGCCTCGCCGTAGCACCTCATCACATCGCCGTAGCAGTGTGGAGAGCATAGTGTGCTACTTCTCCTGGAGCATCGAGAGCGCCATTAGCTTCACATTAGCCCATAGATGCTAATTCAAGCTCCAATTTGTAATTTAAAGCCTCGTTATGTAGTCTCCCTTAGCACAGTACCACCGCTGTCCTCACCGTAACGCCGCTGCCTCGGTCCATCTCCCGTCTTGTCGAAGCAGCCGTTAGGGTCACCTTGGACCACGCAACCCATTTTGTCTGCTCCTTTATTCTACAAGGAAGAAGACGATGTAGAGCCACTGATGTGTGGGCCTAGGTGATTAGGCTAACTAGTAATTAGCTGCTAGTTAGGGGTAATATCTGTATGACATATGGGCCCTCAATAATTAGATAATCTAATTAAAACATAGGATAAAGTATGTGTGTATGACATACGGGGCCCACCACTTTAAATCCTCAGGTAGACTTGGTCTGTGGACCCAAAGCCGCTGACGTGTGTGCTCCCTATCTCAATGAACCGTCAGGTGGATCTATTCCATGTAGTGCGAGTCCCTTTGCTCGATCGCTCGGGTGGTTCTCGAATAAAAATAATCAGTAAAGAAAATAAAAACCAAGCTTGGCCCTACCCGTCGACCACAAAAGGTTTTCCTTAAGAAAAATAATTAAAAAAATTAAAACCCCGATTGGACCTCACCTATCAGCTATAGGGGATTTTCTTAATAAAAATAAAATAAAATGAAAATCCAACTGGAGCCACCTGTCAGAAATTTTAGAATTTCAGAAATTTCTTTCAAGTCAAATTTTGGAGAGCTCGTTCTTCCACGTTTTAAATCCAAATGATTTGATTTTTTTTTCTAAATTAATCTAAACTCAAGATCTTTCCATAAGTACCAAAATCATAATTTTTAGAGTCAATTTGAATTTATTTGAGTTCATGATGATTTATTCGAAGTCGTCACTTTATGCTTAAATAGATTCCAACGTCTTGAAGACTTGCCAGTGATCGAGGACAAGATCAAGACCAAGTAATATCTACAATTGAGCAAGGCAAGTCCTTACAATTGATCATGTTGAACCTACTTTTTCAAATGCAAACTATTTTGCCTTAAAGTATTACTTGCGTGCTTAATATTATTTGTGAAATACTATGTTAAATGTTGATACCTAGCTATGCCAAATGTTGATTATTACTATTCCCCTCCTTGATTGTTGATAGCCTTTTCACCTTGTCACCCTAGGTTAATTATTAAATTAATAAATTGCCTTGGTTAAACCATAATGACTAATGGTTGTGCTTAGACACTGCTTAGTGATTGAATTGAATATCACACAAACATTGCCATTACAAAACTTGGGATATAATGTAAATTGAAGTGTGGTAGCGTGGGTTACCATTGGAAACATGAAAAATAATAATTATAGGATGGTGAAGATTTGGCGAGTGGATCGTATGTGGTGGGTGCATTAATTGCACAATATATGGTTCTTTGGATTGTCTTGCTTGAGTCGATTAAGGTCCGAATTGTGTGCCGCATGTTCTGATCTGATAATCGTGCAACCACAAGTCTATTATTGGGTAGACTTGGCTAAATAATTTATCGAGTCGTTATGCTATTGCCATATTGTGGGCAGTCTAGGTTGGGTTGTTGGGCCTAGGTTGTAGGAGGGTGTCTCTGGGTACACACCCATTGATGGTTGTGGTGGTACCAAGTCAGGATACGTGTACTCCCCCAATGGTGGTTTATCTGGAGTTAATGTGTTCAAATAACCTAAGATCGACCCATTGGATGGGGTAGTATTATGGTGAATTGTTGTAAAGGCCTCGTTATGATTGTCTCCATTGCACACCTATGGTAGTGTGTCATAGCCGACATTATGAGTTGATTATATCTTGTGGATAAAGTTGTACAACCTCTCTAGTGTGCATAATCTATTCGAATAGTTGTGCCCCCGGTCATGGGCGTTGTCTAGTAAGCTACACTTGTATAGTAGATTAAAATTCTGGGATGGGAATATGTTAATGTAAATGTAGGTGGGTGGAACCTAATGAGTAAATGTAGGTGGATGGAACCTAATGAAAAAAATGTAGGATGGAATCTAATGAACAGGTCGAAAGCTACTAGTCATCTTCAACGCCGCTCCGCGACATAGGGTTCTTTTTCATTTCTCTTCGCATCTAATCATGTTCTAGGATCCTAGTAGCTTTTCCCTAACTTAATTTGGTTGTCCTCCGTAGGATCGGATTTGATTTCCTCTTCTTGATCGAAATTTGTTCCTTCGCCCCTAACTCGTAAGTCACCTCATTCTTCGATTTCTTACTCATGTATCACCTCTGAGTCTTCTGAAGCTTCCCGCATCGCTTGGTCCCTTTCTTTTTGCTTAGGCCACCATCTCCTCGTTGTCTTCCTTAGCGCTGATCGACTTCGTCATTGGAGCTCCTCCGACTAGCCGATCCTCATCTCTCCACTGATATGACCTTAGTGATCTCTAGTGGCTAGTGTGCATGCTAAATCACTAAGATCCTTACGAAGCATGGTTGTCGTATTTAACCGTGGCTTCACCTCCGCTCCACCTTGTCGCGCGCCGCGCAATTTCGCCTCCGGCGATGTTTTGGCCACCGCCGCATGCTCAATAGCCTATAGGTTCAATTTCAGTACTTGGTTGGCATCGCCATGGCCTCCCTCGCCGGTGGCACACCCTGCGAGCTCGTGGCTAAGAGCGTGCCCATTGTCGGATGCCGACACGCCCTGTAGAGTCATCATTAGATGTTAATCATTATCCTAAGCACGGGTTACTGTGTAGATCGAGTGTTAATTGTCGTTCGGTATCACTAACGTGTGGGCCCGCGAACATTTAGTGAAGTTGTTCAAAACCTGATATCTCTTTTTGTCGCCGACTTATGGGCTGGTTTACTCAGTAAACCTCGGTGGTCCGTGAACCCTTGTACTGTGTTGTGGGCTATCGGTTCACACACTATTCCCTTAGACCAAGAGAATGACAGGTGGGTCCCGCATGTAAGGATAGTTTTTCTTTAGGATTTTTATTTGAAAATGAAGAGGACTCGTGGGACCTTTCTGTCAGTGACTTTGGCTAGGTAGACCTCAGTAAGAAAAGTTTTAAACGCTTTTATAAATTTTGAAATGCTTTATTTGTGTACTGAAAATTGTTTAAACTTCAAAAATGCATAAGTAATTCTCTACAACTCCATTTTGAGTAAACTCAAGCTTGTTAGAATCCTCTGTTAGTATACTTTATTATAGTATAGGTTTTGAGTATATTACTGTCACTGAAAAACTTGTTTATCAAATTATTTGTGCACTAATTTTTAACTCCAAATGAAGTGAATCAATTTTTGTTGTTCTTAGGATGTCATGCTTTGTCTATCATTAAATTTTCATGTTCACCAACTCTCTAGAAATTTTCATGAACAAGAATCAAAGTGATTTCTTTGATTTTCTTTCGATAAAATTGTTTTGGTTATAACTTTTGCATACAATATCCAAATCGATTGATTTTGTTGCTAAATTCATTTAAAATCATGCCCTAAATTTCATGATTTTTGGATGACTTTGAATTTTTAAGTATTTTGGTGTTATTCGTTCTTATTGTTTTTCTCGATTCTTTCGATAGGTTTTGACGATTCTATTGAATACAGAGTGATCCTCTGCAGCAAGAAAGTCATCTCTAGCAAGGCAAGTAGTTTGATGAGGACATCAACCCTCCGGATACAAGCGCTTCTCCATGCCATGGTACAAGGAAGGTTCCATGTCACTTTGTGTTCAAGCCAAGCAAGAGTTCAAGTTGGACACGTTCTGGAATCCAGTTCGGCCTCCGGAGATAGCCTTGACTTCAAACAGGTATAACTTTCGCATACGAACTCCGTTTGAGGTCCACGAGTACTTGATTGAAAGCTTATCTCGTCCTCATTCAAACGGATCGGCTTTACCTCCAAATTCCTTCATGCGCATGCAATCATTGAAAGAAGGTGTTGTATCACTTGTTTAGGCCAAATTGGGCCTTCTAACCTATTTGGGTCGGTCACCTCCTTGGCCACCCCCACTTGGGCCGTACTATTTACGGTCGTACTGTTCATATGAACAGTACCCATGATAGTACCGCCCCCTTAGCCTTTGGATATGTGCGGCTCCTCCTCCCCTATATAAGGAGGCCACATCCCTCTAGTTTTGGTTGGGTTTCGTTTATGTTTAGTTTGCCTTCGTTGCAACTTGTATCTTCTGCGTGTGTCGATTAGACCACCCAGTCAAGATCCTTATTCGGAATACTAACTTAAATCAAAATTTTCAATCTTATTTGCAATTTCATATTGCTATTTATCTTGTTCTTGCGTGCTTCTTCGATGTATGCAGGAATCGACCTTCGTGGTCAGGTCAACCGGGTATTCATGCACTGTTGATAATGACATGTCTAGCAGTTCAGCGATTGCATGGTTTCAGGCCTTGTGAGTTCGTAGCTAAGATCGTGAGAGTTGAGCGACTACTACCGAACTTTTCTTCTCATCGAAAGATCGGGCCAAATCAGGACCTCCGTGGGTCATCAAGTGGTATCAGAGTTTCAGTTGATCGGTGAGAGTTTCCAGTTTTCTTGTGTTAGATTCATTTTTCATACCTAGAGTCCAAAAAATTGCCAAAAAAAATTTATTGCATCTATCATCCGTACCGAACCCTTTGAGCCATTGCAATTTTCTTTTCGGTATTTTGCTTGTTGAATCATTGGTTGCATCATTATGTCTAGTTGCTGATCTTTAGTTCTAGTTATTGTCTAATTGATCGTTGTCTAGATTGCTTCTTGTGTTTTTCTTCGCGTCGCTTGATCGTTCTTTTAGGGTTCTTAGTTTTTGCATCTAAAACAGAAAATTTGTGGGTTAGAACTCCTCTGATCCGCACCAAAAATAGAAAATTCGTGTTGTTGTTAATCCAAAAAAAGAAGAGAATTGCTGTGATCATTTGAGAGAGTTGATGTTATTTGCTACTTGCGCAAACCGTAGGACCGACTGAGATAGTAGAAGGAGAAAGAGGCAACCGCAAGAACAAAAGCCGTGGTAGAGAAAAAAAGAAGAAAAAGGAAAAGAAAAGAAAAGCATATAAAAATTAGTAGAGACCTTCTACATATAGCCACAAGCTTCTATAAAACAATTCAACAAGTTTGGCCCACGGAAACAAAAGATATAGCAGTTTCAAATTTGAATCCGAGATGGTTTCGAGTCTGAGTAGGATTCTATTTTTGAGACACCTTCGGTAAAACGGGCATAAATTTTGTATACAGTGTCCGTTTTCGATGTTCGTGTGCTCATTTTGAAGCTAACGACGAGGCGCATTTGTAATATCCCGTTTAGTTACAGAGAAAATAAGGAGATTGAGAGATTCCTTATTTGCCTCGCAAAGAAACGGACAGAATCGTAATCATCTTGCAGCGTGATTTTCGCGACTGGAACGGTTTCGATTGGAAAACCTTATAACTACAAAGTTGTAGATCGTTTCTCATAGTACAATTTAGAGTCCTCATTGACCTAATTTGGAGTTCTGAGGTTTGAGATATGGGGCCCGCAAGGCAGGCTGTACAGAGAATCAAGGTCCGCAACTGAGTCAACTTTCAAGGCAAATTTCATAATGAAGACTGAATTTTCAGAACAACTCCACAACTAGGAAGTTGAAGTACTATAAGTTAGCTAAATTTTAAGACAAGAATCACTCCATTCCGAGTTTTGGAGAGAACGTTATGACCTCCGAGGTATTCGCTGCACAGAAAAACGTTCGAACTTGGGCCTCGGCCTTTAACCTTGGAGGCCCATGTGGGTGCGGCTGAAAACCCTAGAACTCATCCCTCCTTGTGCCTCCTCCCCTAGAGCCTCCACTCTCATTTCCCCATGCGCCACCCTCCTCTCCTCCCATCTTCTCCACCTCCTCCTCCCCATTGGTGCTGTCCAAGCGTTGGCCGAAGCAAGGAAGAAGGGAGAGCCCTGAGTTTTGCCGTCGGCTAAGGAAGAAGAAAAGGGGAAGTGGGGGAGAGGAGAACCTCGCAAGGATTCAGTGGTCTCATACGAGTCTTCAAGGGTAACAAAGAGCGTTCTTCGCTGCTATGTTCTTATTATATGCGGTCGAATAGATTGATTGGATCGAATTGTTTCTGCTGTTAGTTTGGTTCTGTCCAGTATGTTGCGTGCTCTGTTTCGTGATCTTAGAGGTCGAATTTGAGTTGTCCATCTCCTAGAGTTATGTAGGTATTGTTCTTAGCTTTCGGTGGCCGCCAAGAACACTTGATTCCGACGTACGAATCAAAAGTTATGATCGTTTTAGTTTCTGCTGTCCAGATTTCTGACGAGAATTACCTTTAAGTTGTCTTCTAAAATATGTATATGTTAATAGACGAATCAGGGTTTACTCTCAACTAGGTTATTGTAGATAATTTTATAAAATTTTTAGATTGATAAAGAACGCCCAATTCGGAGTTGTAGACTAAAAGTTATGGTCGTTTTAATTCTGATGTCTTAGCTGTTCGAACATGATTCGTTCTGTTGTTTCATTTAGTGTTAGCAAATTAATTTGGCCGATTTGGGTTATCTCGTCCAACTGGAATGTTGTAGATATGTTTGTTAAATTTATGTAGGATCTGGGCTCACCTCGTTTCGGCCCCAGGTTATTAGTTATGAGTGTTTTCGCTGCTGTCTAGAACTAGTTCATTGTTGATGTAATCTGTTTTAGATTAGAACAAGCTAGATATTGTGGGTCGTCGGAAGGCGTTGTATAACATTATTGAAAGCGCCTGTTATATGTTGTTCTTATTTCAAGTATACTGTGTAGGCAGAGAGGCTTGAGTTTAGGAGCACCGCCGTTGACTCCTAACGCGTCGCATCGCGGAAGGCAAGTATATTGACTTTTGTGTGATTTGTAAATACTGGATGCTCGATGATTAGTATTGTGTTTTGTTTGATATGAGAGAAGCTTCAATATTCATGTTCCGTCCACGGGAGTGGAATATCCACGTGAGTGGAGATTAAAGAATACAAGAGGTTCCAATGATTATGTTCCTTGCGTATGTTCTTTCATATGTGTGCAAATGATGTTAGTCATAATACTTACATTCATTAATGCATCCATGTTCATGTTCCGTCCACGGGAGTGGAGCTCCACGGGAGTGGAGTCTAAAGTCCCATCAATTCCAGTATGGGCATGTGAAGTCCCACCATTCCAATGTGGGCAGTTTTGGACACCCGTATGAAACGTTCTTCATACGGTATTTTGGATCCCCGTATTTCGATAAATACGGGCTTAAGTGAACACCGACGGGTGTGTCACTAGCTATACCGGTATAAGCATTGTGTGCAGTCCATTCCTTTCATTAAATCCATACATTCCATTATTCCATTTATACTCCTTCTGCATATGTTTCGCTTTCTTTAATAATGAGTATTCGTTCGTATTTGTGGTATGTTTAATTATTTACTGTACTTGCTGAGTCCCGGACTCATTCTTGTTGTTTGTTGTTTAGTTTAGGTGATCATTGATGCTGGCCAACTGGGAGGGAGTAGACACGCACTCATTATACGTTTCACCACATTCCAGTTCAACTTTATGATTTAGTCTCTACCGTTCTTTCATTATTGACGAATTGTAATAAATAACTCTAAATGGAGAAGGAAGGATACCTTCTCCGTGATACAGTTCAATCATTGTTACTTTTGAACATTCATTATTGATGAACATTAAACAAAATAAGTTAAATGGTGAAGGAAGGATACCTTCACCACATCTTGTTGATTTAATATTGCCATTAGATGTTTATCTTTATTCATATTCTTCCGCATTGTGTTGAATGTTAGAGTAAATAGGTGGCATCTTGGCTTAGAATAGCTGTGGTGTTCAAACATCCTTTTCACCTAAGCCACTTGTTGCCATCCAGTGCCCCAAAATCAGCCATCTTCGGCCTGAATTAGCGTCACAAGTTTTCGATTTGCTTTTGGCAATTCTTTCGATCTTTCCTTCAGAATTTGGGGTTCGTCTCAACCGCAAAGTTGTAGATATCATCAAAACCTTTCAAAAGAGTATATATAAGCCATATAAAACTTTGTTTTTTTCATCTCTTGAGACTAGTTTGTTGTTACCGCTTAAACTAGAGGGCTGTTTACATTGCACGTTATTTTGTATTTGTAATCTACATCGTGAACAATCTTGTGCCTCTACACAAGAAGTTTGAGTAGTTGGCTAGCGTCTCTCCTAGAACTTGGTGTGAGACTTTCCTTTGCTTGCATCGAGTCACATTAATCTTTTGCGTGTGCGTGCATACACTTATCTCAATAGGCTTTGATTAGCTAGCTTTGATTAGGCTAGGATCAGCAACATTGACTAGTACTTTAAACAATTTTTCAACTAGCATTACTGATTTGATTGTTGCTAATCATTGCTACCATATTGAAGCCTTCCAAGCTCCACTTCCTACTAACTTAGTAGTTGTCGTTTCTCGCAATCGTTGGACTATTCAAGGTGAGAGTATCATGAACCAGCCACCGGTTGTACCACTTCCTTGCTACATTGGTAAGAGCTTGTAAGAAATTGGTAAAAACTTGAGTGTGAGCAACTGTTGAAAACTCCAGAACCTAGTAGTTCATAGGGACATATACATTGCGATTTGTTCCCTTGTTTTCTACTAACTATGATAGGTTCACGGGATGATTACAAGATAGATCCACATCTTCTTCGAGCCATTGAACGGGAGTGCAAGAAAGTCAACAAAGAAGATGCATGCTGGAGACAAGCTTCTCCACCACAGGAGGTATATGATCGTGATAGTACGTCTAATGAAACTAAACTTACTGCGCCTTCTTTTGCTGGGAATTATGATCCTGATGCTTATCTCACATGGGAATTAGCTGTACAACAATTATTTGCATGCCATGAATTTCCTAATCATCTAAAAGTTAGGGCTGTTAGTTGTGCGTTTTATGATTTTGCATCTATTTGGTGGAGTGAATAGTGTTGTACTAATCAGAACATACCTAGAACTTGGAATGCTTTGAAGAGAGCTATGAGAGTTAGATTTGTGTCTTCATATTATTCTCGTGATTTACTAAATAAATTGCAATGTTTACGCCAAGGTAGTAACACTGTAGAAGATTACTATCAATAATTACAAACCGATTGGTCTCGTTGTGCTTAGAAGAAATCGAAGATGCTAAAATAACTCGATTTTTAGGAGGATTAAACCGTCAAATTCAGGATAAACTTGTTTATAAACCTCCAACTGTCACTCGCTTGTTTCGTCTTGCTTGTATTGTTGAAAAGGAAGTACAGGGACGACAATCCAAGACTAGTCGTGCACTTTCGTCGACTTTCGCTACACCTTCACCTGTACAAGAAACAAACAAGCGCATGGTATACACCTCCACATCAAGATCATCTTTGGTTACTTCTTCTACTACTGCACCTACTATGATTGCCGCCCCTACTGTTGTGAGCGATACTATGTCTCACTGTCGTGCATCATTGGCTCATTCATTGGCAATTGAGCTAGAGCAAGAAGAAGAAGGGAAAGCTTATGACAATTCACCGCCTCCAGTACTGACATCATCTGAGTCGTGCCTACAAGGTAATACCAAATGTACTGATTTGAACAATCAACCTGAGATTAATACCCATGATTTGAACATTCAATCTGATATTATTAATAATTTGCATGAATCCTGTGATAATTTGATTGAATTATCTGCTGATTTGAGTGCACCATGTGATAACCTTGTTGATTTACCTGCTGACTTGAGTGCACCATGTGATGAAATAATTGAATTGCCTACTGTTGTCAGTACTTCATGTGATGGATTAAAAGCATACAATGTTCTTGTGGAATTGGTTAGACATAAAGAAGTTTTGACTAGAATATCTCCTACTGACTCTTTATGTTACATTATGCTGGATCCACCGATGAAATTGTCACATGCTATGGAGAAAGTTTCTGTAATTGCATGTTCGAAATCCTTGTTTAGTGCCTACACCCCTGGATATAAGTTTCATTTGATTGGAGACTATGGTGTAGACAATCAATTTCTTGTATATTGAATATGCATAACTTGTGATCACATGGATGATTTGCAGCTTGCTGTTTGGGACAATAATTCTGTGTTGAATCCTGTTCAATATGAGAGAAAAATAAAATTTAATACTCATCCAATGCCTATGTGTTTACCTTTTATTGCTCCATCTAGTATAGACAAACTGAATAAAGGTGTTGAATTATGGAAGAACTTACAAATCTTTTCACCCTTGCTAGAAAAATTTGTTATTGCTCAATTGAAATATGATTATATGAATGACTTGTGCTCTTTGAATTCAATTACTGTACTGCCATTTCACAGGGCAATGAATAACACCACTATATACTTCACTTATACTTGCAAATTGAGTTGCAAACTGACTGCTATGAAAAAAATATATCTTGCTGATTTGATGCATGCACAATCACCTGTAATCACATGCACATGCACAAAATATATCCAAAGCTTTCTCTATTTCTTTGTCACTTGCTATTGCTAACATTTTGCAGCAAGATGAGCATGCATTGCGACAAGTTTTGAAGCTTTTCTTGGAATTGGAGGATGAGCTTGAGTCAAGAACGACTCAAATGCAAGAAGAGGAGGATGATGAGGACATCAACCCTTCGGATACAAGCGCTACTCCACACCATGGTACAAGGAAGGTTTCCATGTCACTTTGTGTCCAAGCCAAGTAAGAGTTCAAGTTGGACACGCCATGTAATCCAGTTTGGCCTCCGGAGATAGCCCTGACTTCAAACAGGCATAACTTTCGCATACAAACTCTGTTTGAGGTCCACGAGTACTTGATTGAAAGCTTATCTCATCCTCTTTCAAACGGATCTAGCCTCACCTCCAAATTCCTTTGTACACGCCGCAATCATCGAAAGAAGGTGCTTCCTCACCTGTTTGGGCCAAATTGGGCCTTGTAACCTATTTGGGTCGGCCACCTCCTTGGCCACCCCACTTGGGCTGCACTATTCATGGCTGTACTGTTCACATGAACAGTGCCCGTGATAGTACCGCCCCCTTAGCTCTTGGATATGTGCGACTCTTCCTCCCCTATATAAGGAGGCCGCACCCCTCTAGTTTTGGTTGGATTTCATTTATGTTTAGTTTTCCTTTGTTGCAACTTGTATCTTCTGCGTGTGTCGACTAGACCACCCAATCAACATACTTATTCAGAATCCTAACTTAAATCAAAATTTTCAATCTTATTTGCAATTTCAGATTGCTATTTATCTTGTTCTTGCGTGCTTCTTCGGTGTATGCAGGAATCGACCTTCGTGGTCAGGTCAACCGGGTATTCGTGCATGGTTGATAACGACATGTCGAGCAGTTCAGCGATTGTGTGGTTTTGGGCCTTGCGAGTTCGTAGCCAGGATCGTGAGAGTTAAGCGACTACTACCGAACTTATCTTCTCATCAAAAGATCGGGCCAAATCAGGACCTCTGTGGGTCATCATAGTTCTCCTTTGATGCAGGTTGATCCTATTATGTTTGCATGCTAATATTTTAATTTCAAATGTACGTACGCATGCTATGTTGACAAATATTTTCTCGATAGTGAGCCAAATAGATACGTCATCCGTAGGTAAACATTCATCCTCTACTACCGAGCCTAGGTTTATATCCGTTGTGATTTTGAGCTCGATGGATGGGCTCTAGTCACTTTATATTAGTATGCGAGTTGATGTTGCTTAGCAATGCTCGAGCGGTAGTATGGGGATCATCGCCTTGGTGATGGTTAGTATATCATCACTCTAAATATTTGAGTCGGTACTCATGTATGCAATCATATTTGGAGAAACTAAAACGAAAACAAAATATGATTTAGACTTGGGCACATTGGTTGGATGATGTCTTTGTTGGGTGTGTGCTTGGTGCCGAGTCAACAAAGACCGAATTACTTGTGCCGTGATCCAAGCGTTATGCGTGCATTCCACATGAGGACATATGGGAACCCTCTTGACTTAGTACTTTGGCGTGTGTTAGCTCAGTCGCAGGAGGTTGTGTGTGTGTTGTGTTAAAAGGAAATGTGCTGATTATTGTGGGGTGTGCGGGTGGGTTCCTATCAAGGTTCTCCACATCGAGGAGCATCGGTCCTTTTCAAAGGTCGATGACTTTGACACAACGTATGGGGGTATCCATCTCCATACAGGCGACTCGTAGTTAATGCATTATATTGGAAACGTCTAGTAGGACTTAGCCTTGCTGGTATACCTAAGGAAGTGTGCTCTATTGCATGGCGAAAAGGCGGTTTGGCATGTGGGTACAGTTGTACACCCCTGTAGGGTATAAAATATTCGAATAGCTTCGTCCTAGTTTATAGACATGCTTGGTTAGGTCGTGCAAGAATTAGACTACAACATTTTCATTAAAACTTGAAAGCGGGTGGTACGAATGGGTAATTCGTGCTATGTTGTGGAGGCTATTGTGAAGTCACCTCTAAGACGTTAATTATTTTTATAATTGTTGTCTCGTTGTTATTTAAACAAATAAAAATAGATTCAGTAAATTGCCTTCAATCTATTACACTATTGCAAATAAAATATTGCTTTGTGCTGAAAATGAGGCATATAGCCTTCTCCTTTGATTTAGCTTGCATGTAGCTATGTATAGGTTTGTTATTTGTAAGTATTGCAAGTACAATTTTGTACTCAGTTGCATCGCTTAATTGTTGTAGAAGAGGTTGATCCCCAAGGGATCGACTTTTGTGAGACTGACTTCGTGCAGGACGACTAGCTTGGCGGCCCGATCGATTGCCTTGTGGGTAAGGGCAAACCGGTTGGCTTTGTTTATCGCCATCTTATGGCTTTGCTTCCATTGCTACTTTAGTTATTTACCTTGTCTTTTGGCGGTCGGTCCCTTTGTAATAACTCTATTATGTGTATGTCTTTTGGATATTATAAAACTTTGTTGTTATCGGTAATGAAATCTTGTATGGAATTGATACTATGTTTTGTGAGGATATGTGTACCACTATTTTGGGAGGTACATACTATCCCGAGAGTCTGATATTTGATTCGAGATGCTAGGACCAATTGGAAGGTTAAGCATTTCGAGTTAAATACCTCGGTCTCACAACATTCCCGAGAAGAAACTCGAGTGTGGTTATGTTGTAACTCCTGCCTCAATTGGAGAGACAAGTCACCACGATGCTAGTGTTGTGGCGGTTCATGATGATCTCGATGATAAAGACTATCTTTGAGGCGATGGAAGAATCGTCTCCAAAGAATCTACTCCATCTACTCCAAGGTCCCGACTACTACCCCTCCTCTGATGAGGATGGGATGTTCTCACCCTTTATTTGCTCCGAATTTCATGAATGTGCAGTCGTCAGTACCAGTGAAACCAATGAACAATGGGTGGCACGTGAATAACATGAGGCTAAGGAACAGGCCTAACGTATGGCGCAGGACCAACAAAATCAACTTCTCATCACCAAGTAGAAGGCAATGGAGGAGGCTTGTCGCCAGTACCATGACAGCATGCTAGGGACATCAAGGCGACCTACTATCAGTGCGAATGAACAACGTCCGCCAACCATGCCCTAGATGGCTCGGGGATGACAGAAGGAGATTTAAATGTTGTATCATCACCCTCACAGGAAGAAATTCCCGTTGACAGGGTGTGAATACTTTCAAGTGCAATTGTCAACTACTAGACAGGAGATAATGGTGAACAAGACCTTTTGGTCATTTGTTCACTAGCTATCGACCGTGAGAGGTCGGCCAAGTGCGAGCATTTCACGCTCATCAAGAGTTCAAAGTAGATCTAGATCGGACCGGTCGATTCTAGGCGTCGTCATCACAATGATAATTTTCTTCAAGAAGGCGCTCCGCTTCGACGAATGTATTTGATAGATTGGACCCAGGTGAGTGCTCTAACCGTGGTTGTAGGCTACCTCGCTCCCCTAATAATTATGATGAATGTCATAATGTACGACCATGATTGGGCCTTACACAGGGTGCAAGGCTTTCTCACCCGGGCTAAGCGATGTCAATTGGCCTTAGAAGTTCAAGCCAGGGCATCTCGAGAGCTTTGATGGGACACAAAATCTCACAGGATTCCTCCAATTTACACTACGACTGTCCAGGCTACGGACAATGATGAGAAGGTAATGGCTAACTACTTACCAACTATTTTAAAAGGATCTGCTCGGACTTGTTTATTTAACTAGCTAGAAAACTCCATATTGTGTTGGGAAAATCTTTCTTGTGGCATCATTTGCAACTTTAATAGTTGTTATACAAAATACGGAAAAGAATATGACTACACCGTCTTTGACAAACTTCGGAAAGAATTTACATTAGTTTGTTAAAAGATTTGTAGAAGTACAAAACACTATTCCTAATATAGCGATGATTCTATCATTCAAGAGTTCAAACAAGTGGTGCAGTGCAAAAGATTAATGGAAGATCTCAACATCAATCCGTAGAGCACCGTGTTAGAGTCATTCGTCATGGCCAATCACTACATGGATGCCAATGAAGAAGTGGAATGGAATCGTATGATCGACAAGGGCCATATGTTAACGCAACAAGGTATGGGAGGTTCTTACAAAAGAATTTAAGAAGCGACCGGACTGCGACCACAAGGACAAGACCAAGAAAAGAGCAAAATCGGGGATCGCAGGGAGGTAGTTGCTATAGATCGGCACCGACCTACAACAAAGACAAGGGTTCATGGAAAACCGATTGGTCATCAAATCGACCAGTCAGTACCCAAGGGATTTGGTGCCACCAGCGGAAATGGCCATTGGTTCCCACTTCACAATATGCCTGGTCTTGACTTGCGTAACTACCGTACATGGTAGAAGCGCATGGCTGATTTCTACTCAGGGAATGGTACAATGCCTACAATACTTGAAGGTGTTGTTCAAGGAAATACCAAAGATGTTGATGGTGATGAATTGGTGGCTTATCAAAAGCCTAACAATCATGTTAATGTCATCTTCAGAGGGTCTGCTGCCTATCCATCCAAATGACAGTTCAAATCTATATGGAGGGAGGTCAACAGTGTCAACACTTAACCAAAGAAACCAACTTATCCGAAGTGGTCGTATGTCATCCTCACCTTTAAGAAAGCAGATTGTCCAAAAGGGTACCTACAATTAAAGTGGATATTTATTCCAAAGCAACCAAGAAGGTTGTTGTTAAATTAAAGAGTAAACACGAGAGCCCTCCCGGTGTGGTTATGTTGGAACCTGCTATTGGAGAGACAAGCACAGATGCTAGGCTGCCATAACCTAATAAAGACAGGCGTGAAGAATCTCTCCAAAGAACTCCGCAAAGGTTGGAACTCCAAACCTCTTAATGGATGTTTCCACCCATTTGCCGAATTTCATGAAGAAAAATGAATGCGTGAAAATTTGCTTTTAATTTGAATAACGTACTAAGGAATTCCTTAACGAAGCCGAGCCAACAAAACAAATTTATTAAAGAGGGCAATAGCTTTTCGCAACCATACAACTGCAAGGGAAATAAGGGAAACTTCCTCAACCTCGCAACCATCCCTAATGGTTGGATGAGGAAAATTTAAATGTGTATCACACTTTCAAAAAATTCGCGTGACGGGTGGAATCTTTCAATGAAGTGGCTAACTACTTACCAACTATTTTAAAAGGATCTGCTCGGACTTGTTTATTTAACTAGCTAGAAAACTCCATATTGTGTTGGGAAAATCTTTACTGTGGCATCATTTGCAACTTTAATAGTTGTTATACAAAATACGGAAAAGAATATGACCTACACCGTCTTTGACAAACTTCTGGAAAGAATTTACATTAGTTTGTTAAAAGATTTGTAGAAGTACAAAACACTATTCCTAATATAACTGATGATTCTATCATTCAAGAGTTCAAACAGGTGGTGTAGTGCAAAAGATTAATGGAAGATCTCAACATCAATCCGCCGAGCACCGTGTTAGAGCTGTTCGTCATGGCCAATCACTACATGGATGCCAATGAAGAAGTGGAATGGAATCGTATGATCGACAAGGGCCATATGTTACCGCAACAAGGTATGAGAGGTTCTTACAAAAAGAATTTAAGAAGCCGACCAGACCTGACGACCACAAGGACAAGGCCAAGAAAAAGAGCAAAATCAGGACTGCACCGAGGGAGGTAGTTGCTATAGATCAGCACCCGACCTACAACAAAGACAAGGGTTCGTGGAGAAAACCGACTGGTCATCAAATCGACCAGTCAGTACCCAAGGGATTTGGTGCCACCAGCGGAAATGGCCATTGGTTCCCACTTCACAATATGCCTGGTCTTGACTTGCGTAACTACCGTACATGGTAGAAGCGCATGGCTGATTTCTACTCAGGGAATGGGACAATGCCTACAATACTTGAAGGTGTTGTTCAAGGAAACACCAAAGATGCTGATGGTGATGAATTGGTGGCTTATCAAAAGCCTAACAATCATGTTAATGTCATCTTCAGAGGGTCTGCTGCCTATCCATCCAAATGACAATTCAAATCTATATGGAGGGAGGTCAACAGCATCAACACTTAACCAAAGAAACCAACTTATCCGAAGTGGTCATATGTCATCCTCACCTTCAAGAAAGCAGATTGTCCAAAAGGTATGTCTACTCCCCATAAACTTCCACTAGGCATTTTTCCTATTATTAGTAATTGCAAAGTAGGAAGAGTACTATTGGATGGGCGTAGTTCATTAGATTTGCTTTTTATAAATGCTCTAGATGAGATGAAAATACCTCATTCTATAATGAAACCAGTCACAAATCCCTTCTTTGGGATAGTACCTGGTCCATCAATAACTCCAATTGGTCAGATAGTATTACCTATAACTTTTGGAGATTCTAATAACTTTCAAACAAAATTAATTACGTTCAAAGTTGTAAATTTTGAGTCAGCATACAATATCGTCCTTAGTAGACCTTCACTAATAAAGTTTATGGCAACAACTCACCGCGCCTACTAGAGTATAACAATTGCTGGTCCAAAAGGCGTCATTTCTATGCAAGGTAATCATTCTACTGCACTTAGTTGTGATCGAAAATCTTTAGAGATTATAGATCAATTACCATTAAGAGATTCTAATGATGTAGAAAGGCCAAACAAGGCTAAAAAGCCTACAAAGGCAGATCGGTTGAAAGCAATACCTCAACCAAATTAAAAAGTGAAGGAAATCCCATTTACCCAAAGCACTCACTAAACCATACCCAAAGTCATTATTAACCGTACCAAGAACGCGGTTGACCTGAACACGAGGTTCAATTCCTGCGAGCAATTAAAGATCAAGCAAGAGCAAGATGAAAAGCAATATGAAATTACGGATAATAGATGAATGCTTGAATTGATGAGGTTCTAAAATCACAGTTGTTGGTCTAGCCAACACATGAACAATGATGAGGGTTTCTCATGTAGGAGACAAAACAAATCTAAACAAAACCTAAGGAGAGAGAGAGAGAGGGTGCGGCTGGATATTTAGGAGAGAAAGAGATGGGGAGACGTGTGCCGACCCTGATTGGACTCTAACTCGACTAGTTTACATGGCCCATGGCCCTAGATAAATGTGGTGCAGCACATGTAGGTCCTTGAATCATATTAGGTCCACGTGGCCCAACTACATTCGGTTTCAACTTGGTGGTGAAGAAATGGGCCTTGTGCAGCTCCTCCTTCCTCCATGCCCAGATTCCTAAGTAAAAGAATATGACAAGCATTAGGTAGCAATCTATTCCCCAGTGAACAATTATGCATTCCTAGGAACGAGCTCATCTGATAATTTAATTGTCATGCTCGTGCCCTTGTAATTGATCCTTGTATGGACTCAGGTGGAGGATTGGTAGAAGTGGTGTTTGAATCCAAAGAAGTGATGTCCTCATCAGTAAGTTGTTAGTTTTAAAAATAATCTCACTTGGCTTATCATCTCTGTCTGTCTCTCTCTCTTTTTGGTGTATCTCTCACACCCTTAATTGGAATGCTCTCAACCTCGCAAATGGTAGAATCACATAACTCACTCTTTTCATCACTCTCACTCAATTTGGCTATGTGGCTCTCATCCTCGTATAGGTTTTGATACATCTTATCCTTGTAAGACCGTGGGCCAGCAATGACGTTATTACCGCCAACCACGACCTCCTCACATGTTGTGAGTTGTGACAGGGTAGCACTACACATCACCTCGGTCGAAGAAAAAATCCCATGCTTGACCTTCTTCTCAAGTGACACACTAGTGGATGAATAAGAACTAAAGAGTCGGTGCATATTTAATTGATGTGTTTGCATGTCTTTAAGTCTCTTTTCCGCCCTCATAGCATGTTTCACAAGATCTTGTAGACTACGAAAATATTCATCTCGAAGTGCAGCAACAATATTAAAATTCAAGCCTGCTTTGAAGTATTTCTTTTCTTGATATGCACTAGTGATATTGGTACAACGCATTGGATGATTGAGCTCAACATAGTAATCTTGGAAAACTTTGCATCCTTGTGTAATGCTCTCCACGTGGCGTAGTAGTTCCCGCTCATAATAGGATGGAACAAATTATTTTCTCATGGTCCTTTTTAAATAGACCCAAGATGTAATGAATCGTTTCCCACTGAGTTGTTGCCACCAACTAGAGGCATAGTCCATAAAAAACATAGTGGCCACTCTCACGTCCTTGGCTTCTGATTCGAACTTATGGGATTCAAGCTCAAACTCCATGTCTTGTACCCACTCAAGATACTCCTCTGGAACATTACTACCATAGAAGGGAAGATATGTATACTCGCGATCTGCCATTGTTAGTAGCAAAATAAAGAATACGTATGTAGGTGCATGTGTTTCTCTCAAATTCACTGTCTTACCAAATCATATTCTTACCTTTCCGAAGTGAATTGAGGTGACAAACTCACACTTGATAGTATAGGTGAGAACAATGTGATAACTGAGAGAATTCAAGAGCAAGTCAAAACACGACGATAGATGTTTTATATGAGCTTGGTATGGATATGTACCTACTTAATCTAAAAATTCTAGATATTTTTAAAGCTAAGTAAATATCCAAACTAGAATTCAATGCCTAGTTGCTGATCACAAAGATATGAGTGAAAATCAAAGCAACTCAAATGCAAAGATGTTGGAACTTAATGCAATCAAGGAATGAGCTATGCAAGATATAAGTTAAGAAAAAAAAAAGCTCGTATTGCACAAGTTATAGAAAGAAACTAGCTAGTTGCAAATAATGAAACTAGGGCACAAGATTGCACAAAATATCGATATTCTAACAATTGAATCAAGAATGAGTAGGGATTTTTGCTCAATTTTAGGGTTCAAGCTTGCACTTTCTTTTTCCTTTTTTCTCATCTTCTCTTCTCTTTTTTTGCTTTTCTGTTTTTTCCTTCCTCTTTTTTTTTTAAAAAAAACTATGGCCGAAACGGTTGTTTCAAATAAATGAGCAAAAAAAAATTCCCACCTTTTGATTTTTGAACAATTGCAAGAACACAAATATTAATATGCAGCCCTAAACAATGGTTTAGCTAGTCTTGCTAGGTTCAAAGTATTCACAAAGGATTGAAAGGTTCACAAATGATGAAACTAATTCTTTTTTTGGTTTTTTTTTGTAATAATCACTACTAGAAAACCTAAACAAAGATCAAACTTGACTCAAATAAAAAGCAACACAGAAGAATTCAAGATCAGCAAACTAAACTTGATTCTAATGGACAAAAATTTAACAAAACTCACTAGAATAACAAATTAAATACACGGTTAAAAGAAAAAATTTCGTATGGCTTTTTCGTGTATAGGGGAAAAAACAAAATTTAGATAACTGGATAAAGATCCTATCGAGTCAATGGAGCTCTGATACCAAGATGATACGGGGTGCTCGATATTCTCTAGGATCGAAGATAACTTGCATGCTTGACTTGACAAATCATAGTTGCTCACCCGATGCCAATGCATGAACTTGCAACTCTTTAATTAGCCCAATCTCACGTGTACTCCACCGGACCACCAAGTGGAGTTTTGCCGATCCTTCAATTCCCAACAGAAATATAGAACGGTCTTTGGAAGAAAACACTATATTCCTCTTCAAGTCGTTGGCCATCACTAAACTTCTTGGAAGAATCAAGCGTTGAACACTATTGATGCAAAAGCAATCAAGTATAATAATCGTGGTTTGAGGTTACAATAGGGCTCTACCCTTCAATATATAGTGCCCTTCTCCACCTCATGGCTGGCCAAGAGGCCCTACTCCTACTGTATTTCTGAATCAGAGCTCCTACTCCAATTTAGACACAATCTAAAACAAAAAGGAAACTATGATTTTACAACTATCATATTGTTTTAGACATATCATCTGACACAGGATGAATATGAGGCTGAGAGAGGATCTATTGCATCGATCTTGAAGTTATCTTTCCAACAAGCATAAGAACACCCAAATCAGACTCCGTTTGTGAAAGTTATAGCATTTTTAATCCAGACTGCACTGCTGATTCCGAATCTGAATTTGATGTTGATTCCAATTCCGAATTGAATCCAAACCTTCCTATCTTCAATTTCCTTTATTGAAATGACTTGAATTTGTATGAAACTTGAGAAAGGAACTCTTCTAAACCTTTGGAAAGTCATAGTATAGCTGTATATCTTCCCAAGATGTCGTACAAGCCACAGACTCTGTAACACACCAGCCTGACAAGGGCCTGGAATGCTACTAAACTAACACTATAATCATTTTAACATTGATACAATTCTCTAAAATCCGACAGAACCTCCTTTGTTTAGTTACTAAACCGGAGATCCCAACTTTTAAATGTAACATAGTTAAATAATCCAACATCCACATAATCAAGAGACCACCAAAACTATGCTAATCAACACTATATCATCCATAGCATGCTAAACAACTAAAAGCATAAATAAAAGGACATCCATAATCCTCTAATCAACTCTATTACAAGTTATTCCAAGCGAGAGGAGTAATCATAAAGAATTCTTTAAGCAAGTTTCTCATCTACTAAATTATCATTCTATCAATTCAAATGTGTGTAGTTAGTGCCATTGTGCAACCACTCTAAGTCTTACTCCCTCCCATGCATGCCGTTCTTGTAAAGTGGTACCTAAAAACACAACAACAAAGAAGAGTGAGCGCAAAGACTCAACAAGTGCAATAAATGACAATAATAACATAAACAATCAGTAATCATCAACATCCATCTACAATCTCTATTATAAACATGTCATATGCTCATGCTATGCAAGAAGCTCAAGTGCACTTTCTCTTTCTCTTTATCTTTTGCATTTCTGGTAATGCAAAGTATGCAACCGTCATTGCATACCCATGCGTGCTCGCAAGTGCGAGGACCAATTGTCCGATACTCCGCAAGTAAAGGGACCTCAAGCCCACACTCCACAAGTGTGGGGACCATAAGCCCATCGTTTTCATGATGGGGACCTCTTTCAATGCCCACATTGCACGAATGTGGGGACCTCAAGCCCTGTCATCCACATGACGGGGACCTCGAATATGCATAGTCATATGATAGCATGATGCACATGAACAAAACTTTAAACCATCATAAATTTGTATTCACAGCGTCATACATGAATAAACTTATTCATACTTCTAGCATTCATCATCGTTGACATTCATAGCATTCTAGCATCCATGAATAGCACATATATTCATAATACTAGCAAATATGAACAATCACTCATGAATAACAATTAATCATAGACTTCATAACTTTCAAACATCCATGAATAACACGTAACTCATATCACTAGAAACCATGAACATTACCAATCATACCACCATAACAATCATGACAACACAAATTCTATAAGTATTTATCAAAGAATGCCATTCAATAATTCCAATTATATCCATCATTATACTTGCCTTAACCGCGAGAGAACGAGGGATGTGCAGAAGGTACTGCCCCCGGGATCAATCCATCACCTGAATATATTTATAAGGCGCACTAAGACAATCATACTGGACCAAAAGCATAAATAATAGCATAACCGAACTCGCTATACTCTCAAGCGCATTTCCCAATTCCAACTCCTATAGATCGATATGTCCCCTCTGTGGACAGCCAACTTCTAAAATTCGTATCTTTTAGCACAGGAGTCCAAATGAGGTGTTCTTAGACTTCATTGAAAGGTTATCAATTTCCCTAACTAAACCTAGTTGGTGGACATCTCAAATTCTGTTTGTAAATGACTCTAATAGATCAATGAACAACATCTGTCCAGATCTGTCTAACACGTCTGGACAGCAGCACGGTAACGGACATAACTTTTGATTGGCTGAACTAAAATTAGTGTTCTTTAACAATCTGAAAATCTAAGAACAAAACCTACCAAAGTCTAGTTGGGCAAAATTTCAGATTTTGCCTCTAACAAAATTTGGCCCATGGCTCAAATCATTGGCGAACTAATGACAAAAATATTGGCTGAAATAAAATATCCATAACTTTTGTTCTACAACTCCAAATTGGACGTTCTTTATCAATCTCGAAAGCTTATAAAATTCTCTACAATAACCTAGTTGGCATGACATTTATATTTTTCCTTTAACAAAAAGTGGCACACGGGTCAAAACTAATGATAGAAACTTACATACAATCTGAACAGCCACATTGAAATGTACATAACTTTTGAACCATAACTTGGAATTAAGTGATCTTTACGCCCACTGAAAGCTAAGAATGAACCCCACATAACTCTAGGAGATGGGATCCTCTGATTCGGCTTCTAAGATCACGCATCTATTAAACCGACGAAAATCGATCTACCAAACGACATCAACCGCAACTACCACGCATCAACCAATGAAGAACACGCGACGTTACCCTTGTAGAATCGCAGAAAGATGAAGAAATCTCCGCGAAGACAATCTCCTCTCCTTTCTTCACTTGATCGGCGTGACGACAAGACCGACGGCGAGGAAGGAGGCACCAACGGAGGCGCTTGGGGGAGGGAGGTGATGCATCAGAGCACCGCGACATTGTAACGGGTTGGTATCTGTAGCGCTTTAGGGTTTCCCCCTTTGGGCCTTGGTGCTGTGGGCCAAAGCCCATAGCCTGAGTTTTGAAGAAATTGAAAAAACCCTTTAACTATTTTTGTTTTCTCTCTAACACGTTTGAGTAATACACCCTCTAAACTTCATTAAATCCATTTCCTAATTGGTTCTTCTCCTAAATTATTTCTTCTCACTTAAATAAATTTGGGGTATTACATTCTACCCCTTAAGCGAATTCGACCCAATTCTAAACACACTACGCCGATGTAATCACAGCTAAAACCTTATGATATTTTCACGCACTGCTGTAAATAATATCCGATATCGCACATGCGAGACTCTAATTCCCAAGAGGCCTCACACTCGATCGTTGAGACCACAACAAAATGACGACAACGACGTCTGTCATAACACTCAACCGGAAATTCGGGTACACTCATTAGAAGAGAATCGAAGGTAAGATCCTACTCGATGGTCCAAGACGTTAACAAATATTCAAACTTTGGATCTCCTAGGTACTCACTCGGCACTGAACAAACCAAAAGTTGTGTTCACCGCGTAGGGACCAAACGGTCTTAGCGATACACCCACTAGCTAAAACAACCCAATGAACCTTGGGCTAACCTCCTCATTGGTACCGAACCACACAACATGCACATAATACGTGGAACTTTTATTCCACCTCTCAATCGAACTCTTCACCGTAACAAGGATTACCTCCTTTAACCAGAGCACACAACAACACTCTCTGTAAACAACCTCTTTTACCGACAAAACCCATCCGAAAAATGAAGGATTCACATCGCAACCACAAAATGGAAACTTGACACCAAAGGGTCAAATTCAAAAGCAAAATTCATCATGAAATCCTTCCGCTTTCCAAGTAGGTAGTTTACAAATGAACACCACACAAGCGAAAGAGAAACCACTTAAATACCCAAATCAAATACTTCCTTTATTCTTTCCGAATCGATAAGAACCGCACATCAATCATAAAGTCAAACTTTAATTTGAAAGACATCCGTCATCAACACATAGTTCAAACATGAATCAAGAGAGCGTTTCACTACTCGAGAAACATTTTTTCTCAATTTCCTTTTAGAAATAAAATTTCTCTTGAATTATGGAATTTCATTTTATCCATATCACACTAACTTATTTCTCTTAAATTGACAACCTCAACGCCATGCTCAAACTGGATACATCATCTACAACTTTGTAGAGAGGCTCTCGACTCCATAACATACTCTAGCCAACTCTTGTCTTGTGGAATTACCTTGACAGATGACTCCCAATACATCTCAAAATAAATCTCACACACAATCATATCACCTCCATCATTTAAGAATAAACAACTCGGAATCCTCAGCACACACATTCATATACTTCATCAAAGGTTCTTTCAATGATCATCCCACTCTTCAGAATCCACCCTTATTCTGCTACCTCTACACACAATCATTGGGCGACCAACATTCTAGCATAAAAATGCAAAATCCAATTTTTTTAACCTCCAAGACCCCTACAACAAACGTCTCATATAGAAGATAGGGAAAACCTCATATTAAATCCCTAAAATTATCACAATCCAATCATATCAACGCAATAACATCAATATAGAAACATTTTCTCGACCCAATTATCTTTATAAAGAGTCTAACTTCCAGCAGGTTACTCATTGACGCCAAATCATACCTGACGATAATCCATCAAGCTCTACTATCTCCATAATCGCTTTAACGATTAGATTACTTCGCTAATCTCACTCTCATTACAACACACCATCATATTTCATCTGCACAACCGTGTAAGGTACACAATCGCGACGCCCTAATACATTGATCAAGATTTTCATACTTTGGATAATTCTATGTGTGAGGACCCCGATTTATTCGACTTGTAATGCTTAGCCTTCCATTGACCCTAGCATTACAATTCAAATAAACCAAGCCTCACGATATGTATACTTCCCAGAAATGCAGTATACACACCCCGTTACAAAATCATGTATCTATTCCATACACGAGAGGTTACAATATCAAAACTTCATAATATACAACAGATTGAAATTACAAGATAAATAACAAACTACAATGGAAGCAAAGCCATAAGATGGCGATAAATAAAGAGCCAATTAGTGTGCCTTTACCCACAAGGCAACCAACCGGGCCGCCAAGCTAGTCGTCAAACCCACAAAGACGACTCACAAAAGGAAAGCCCTTGGGGCTCACCTTCTTCCTCTGCAACAAAACATTAAGCAAAGCATCGAGTACAAAAATTATTTTTGTACTGCAAGACTGACGATGTAAGGGTATGAGAACTATAATTTAACTACATGCAAGCTTTATTTAAGTGGAGGGCTCTGGACTTACTTTTAGCGAAAGCAAGTTTTCTTTTGCAATAAGGTAATAGTTTAAAGCGGTTTAACAATTCAAATTTTATTTGCGAAATAAACGATACGAAGAAATAGTAACATAAAGACATCCTGGAGATGACCAACCCAATGGCGATCACAACAATAGTATGAACACCCGTTCATACCAACCCATCAAGTTTTAATTAAATGTTGTAGTCTAGTTCTTGGGGGGCGTATCCGAGCGTGTCCATAACCTAGGACGTGGCTATTCGAATAGTTTTAACCATGCAGGGGTGTACCAATGTACCCACACTTCAGACCGCCTTTAAGCCAAAGCACACTTCCGAAGGTATGCTGGCACGGCTAAGTCCTACGAGACGCTTTCCAATATTGTGTATTAACTACGAGCCGCTCGTATGGTAGAAATCCATACGCTTACATGGTAAAGCCGAAAAGACAACTACCCACTCAGGATAAAGCTTTTCGGACAACTACCATGCTCCCAACACCATCCCTCTTGCGACCTCCTGCGATCCGGAGCCAATACACGCCAAAGTACTAAGTCAAGAGAGGTCCCATATACTCTAGTGTGGTTAGCACGCAAAATGCTCAGTACGGTGGCGCAAGTAACTCGGTCCTTAATTGACTTGGGCACCTTTCCAGTCACACCCAAAAGCACACCATCTTACCATTATGCCCAAGTCCAAATCATTTTGTTTTCATTTTTAGTTTTCACAAATAAACATAGCACAAAGGCTGAAAATGTAAAGTTATAATAATTTTGTGTGATCAAGATTATCGACTAAGTCGATAACCGCTCAATTCTACCGGTATCTAAGCATGGCTAAGCATCATATCGTAAAGACAAATAAAAGGCCCTAAATCATTCACCGGACTCTAATTCACCAGTGAGGATAATATTCCTAAGGTAGTGGCAGGGGTGAACAATTTTCAGGGCAACAATGCAATGTGATTAACTACCTCTAATCGACAAAATTAATCATTGACACAAAAGCATGCATACGTACGAGTAAAACAAAGTATTAGATTTTAAAAGTAATGGGATTGAGTGGATATGATCAAACTGCTTGCCTTTGCTTGTTTGAGATATTCGACTTGCTGCAGAGGATCACTCTCGATATCAACGTCATTTAACGATAAAAACTGCCAAAGCGAAAAACAACGAATAAACACTAGAATGCCAAAAGTATCCAAAAATTAATAACACGGAAGATAGATTATAATTTTAAATAAATTTAGAGACATAAATTATTGGATTTGGAGATGAATTGAATTGGTTATGAAATTTTGAAGCTAAGATTTGGGCATAAGGTCTACTGTTATTTGACATGCATACAACCTAATTCTTGCCTTCTAAATAACTTTACTCCCTTAGACTAAGAATTAATGGCTAATCCATAAGGGGTTTACTAAGCTGATCTTTGATTCGGTGTATTACCTAATGAATTTCTTTAAGTGAAAGCTGATAATAGTTGGTACCCAATTTACTGTACTTATTTTGATTAACCTTCCAAACTACCTAGATCATATACTTTCGATTTGATCCTACAATATTGATAAGGAGATTACAAAAGCTAACTACTGAAGTGATGTTAGTTAAAAGTTCAATGGTTCTTAAAATTTCCAACTACAGGTTTAGACATGCCATTGGCCTAAAGAAAACTTTGATTAACTTCAGACTTCTTTCATTGCTTACTCAACCTACAAAAGCAAAACCTTCAGTTTTGATGGTTATTGACAGAAAATTTTAACTACTAAACTTGACTAACAACATGAGGTTTGAGATTTGAATGCTGCAGTAGTTGCTATTCCCACTCACTAATCCTTTGGTTTAGTATCTTAAGGACTGGCCTAATGACAAATCGGATTCATATGAAGCACCCTTTTTCTGTTCATCAACAGACAAAAGAAGATTCTGAGATGAAGTGATTGTGGACTAACTAGTTCAATTACTCATCTATTAAACAAGTTTCAGTGATCCAACAATCAGAAAAAAAAGGCTATTAGCACTTGCATTAGCAATGTCACTAGACCACTGATGATATCTCTAAACCTTCTCTGTTTAGCTAAGTTACAACAGACAACACAACCCATGTAAGAAAGGTAGTGCTCTATCAGGTGATTTGCAAGTATGAAACCCCATGTGGTGGTCAAACCTAGTTGCTAATATTTTGCCTTTGAACACCTAAGGGGTAGGCTTACTGCCATCTCCAAACATCCTTAGCTCAACTTCTCAGATCACTCAACTGACAATAGAACACAATTCATTGAAATGCTTATATCCAGATTTCTCTTAAAACATACACTTCGAATTTGTTATAGCATTTGAGTGATTGCTTAACTAATCACAATACTTAGCTAAAGTACTAATCATCTAACAGGGAAAAACTCTTATTGTCGGTGAATGCTCGGGATCATCGAGAGAAGGGCGCTACAGGGGAGGCTCGGCCGATTTGGAGCAGTGGTCGTCGCCGGCGACTGGAGTGGTGGTGCGGCAAAAGTGAACCCAAAATGGGTTACCCGAGTGAAAGGAAGCTAGGGGTGGCGGTGGTGTGGCTTGAGCGGCTGCGTGGCGCGGCGATGGCGAGCGGCGGCCGGCCGTGGAGGTGAAAGGGGCGATGGCGCCGGAGAGGAAGGGGGTGAAAAATAGTGCGCGCATGAGCACCAGTGATGTACCTGGAGCATGTCTGGGTGATCGGCGAAGACAGGGAGGCACCGGAGAGGGCTGTCCACGGTGACCTGGGGCGGCGCAGGGTGACCAACGGCGGCGGCAACCTAGGGAGGAGAAGAGAGTGAATGAGTGATGGGGTAGGGTAGAGGGAGGTCTAAGCTTACTCAAGAGCAGAGGAATTGGGCCGGTGATCGCCGGAGTTGAAGTGGCGGCGGTGGAGGCCGATTCGGCCGGTGCCGAAGAAGAAGAGGCACGTGCGGGCTCAAGTGGCTTCAATCCCCAAATTGACTTTGGGAGAATGCGTCCTGGTTGCGTGTGGCGCATCGTGACGCGGTTTAGGGCGGCTGAAGCTCACCGGAGTGGCTAGGGAGCTCGGAGGCGGCGCGACCGTGGCGAATGGCATCCGGAGCTTGATGGAGAAGAATGGCCAGAGGAGGGGAAAGAGAAAGTTAGGTAGGTGGGGCTCTCGGTGGCTTTGTAGGAGAGGCGAGGCGGCGAGGTGGAGGCGGTAGGCGGCGAGGTGACCGGCGGTTGGCGTGGCGCGCATGCGCGACAGTGGCGGCCGCCGCGTGCGCGCGAAGCGCGTGTGTGCTGCCGTGGAAGAGAAGGCCTGGCGAGCGGGGCCCACAGGTAAGTGAGAGGGGGAGGAGGTGGCTCGGCGAACTGGTGTGGTTGGAACCGGTTGACTCGGGTCCGGTCGGACCAGAGGAACAGTGAATGGGTTTTTAGATTTAGGGTTTTTAGTGTTGACCGAAAATAAGCAAGTTTGACCTAGCCTTTTGAAATTGAAATAAAATTCGAAAAATTCTGAAAATTTTTGTGGGCACTCTAAGGTTCACAAGGGACTTAGGAAAAATAATTTTAAACATTTTATATATTAAGATTTGTTAGAATTAAATTACTTTCAAGTCTGCAATTGGGATTTCATTTGAATTTTAATGAAGTCAAAAACACTTCTAAGAATTTGGTAAAAATAATTAAAATTCAATATAAATAATCTAGTATTTGAATAAATCATCTTCAGGAACTTTCATTCACATATTTTTCTGGAATTCAAATAGCAATGGAATTTAAGTTTAAAAGTTTGAAATTTCAACACAAACTTTAAAACATCAAAAGTTTAAAATTGTGCACAAGTTTTTAGAAAACCAAGAGCATGACCAAGAGATACAACAAAAGTTTTTAAATTTTCATATTTTTATACATTTGAAATACAAACCCTAATTTGGGGTTGTTACACTATGTTCCATTGAAATGAACAAAATAACTTGGACCACGCCTCGCTATATATTCTACTAGTTGTAACAATGCAATCAGTTTAACCTTCAAAGACAATCTTCTAATGAGATAAAATTCTCTCAAAGAAGTATATTACGAAATTATTTCATCCTCCAATACTCATCGAATAACTTCTAACCCAAAGTTTCACAACTACAATTATTAAACACATCAAAAGACTCCGGTGAAACGAATAGGTTGACTCTTTCTCAAAAGAAAGAGTGAAAGGAATCAATTTTCATCAACTAGGAAAACATGTGCCACCCGTAGTGATCACTGGACCAAGGAAATAGTCACTTAGGCAAAGTACTCGGAAAACATAAGGGAAAGTCAACAGTCGAGGGCTCAAGCCCTAAAGTGAATTCCAAACCACAAATGAGAAGAAGGTAATGCCCTTTGAAAATTGATAAACTCTTATGGAACAACTGCATAAGGTTTAAGCACACTCAAATAAAACTGCGAGTTGCGAAACGACTTAAATCTCAAATACTTATACTTCACTCCTTCCTTTAACAAGGAAAGTTATTTTCTATGATTACTACATCACTTTGCCAGCCTAAACAAGATAAGCTCTTAAAACCCAAATTACAGAACCACTTAAGAACCAATAAAATATTTCATCATAACACTTTGCTCGAAACAACCTCAATCACCACATAATGCAAGAGGTCCACTGATCACAAACGCAAATCTCGAAACACGTTCACTGAATCAAAATTACGAAAGACGATCAAATTACTTTATTTTTCTAAAAGAATCTTCACCACACACACAAGTCACAATCTCTAGCAGTAATCTTACTAACATCAAGATTGATACACTCAGAACACGAATTTTTTATCATCAGTATTCCATTAGAAAGCCCCAAAGTTTCACTATATTGTTCCATACTACATTTTCATCCCATCTTCAAAGCGAGTATACCAAAACCATATAACCTCACTACATCAACCTCTTAAGTTTAGAAGGGTCTACTACACAATTGAAAAGGTCCTACCAACACCCTTTCATCAAAGGAATGCCTTTATCGATAGTTCTACCATGATGTAAACATTGTTCATCCATTAAATCCCATCAATTTATCTCTTAGTGATGCTCATCACGGACATTAATAGACATTATTTGCACCTAGCAATTACTTATAATCACTAAGTATCCACAAAAAGGTTACTCCAAGATTAGTACCCACTAAGACAAAAATCTAACTCCTTTTGAACTTAATAATCCCAAAAGGTTAGATGAAACCATTGAGATACGTTAATCCAATTTACCAAAGAAGTTTACCAGATGTATAACTCTTAGTCATTGACTCAATTTCATCAACGTTCTACACCTCTTATTAACTCTATTTATTACAACTAGGTATAACCATACTCTTAATCACAGCTCCTCAAGAACTACTACAAGACACTTTCAAATTAATCACTTTCCTTTCAAGGATCTTTGTTAGGATCGATCATGCACACACTGCCGATCTAACATGTTGACCCATATCATATCCATTAATTTTTTTGGTTATAACCTCTCACTTAACCAAGACAACACAACACTAAAAGGTTTAACATCTTCTTTCATAAAAGAAATCCATTAATCTTCAACACTCAAAATACCCAAGAGAGATATATTGAGTCAAAGCCCTCACGTACTAATGGACTTGCAAAAGAAAGCTTTCATTAACCAAAAACATCACATGAATAAGTGGGTCAAGTTTTTTTTTCCAATAAGAAAGACAAACTCCAACACGAAGGTCAAACTTAACCAAGTTTACCAGCCGCAAGAATAACCCATCGGTTGGGAAAGCAACGATTTCTTTACGGGACAAATTAAGCCAATAGAAGAATAAATTCAAAGCAACCCCTCAACTGGGATGAACTAAAAGCCCAAGGAAAAACTCATCAATCACCACAAGATAAGAGTTGATCAAATCAAATTTCAAGGGAGAGAACAACTCTTCTAAAAATACTCGCTATCAACGCCTGTACTACGATCTCCAGTGTGTACACTTCGCTATTCCTACACCACGAACGATGGTGTAACCTGGTATAGCCCAGGATCACAACCACTACCTCCACCTCTCAACATGGGTTATCCCCACACATAATAATTACAATCAATTAATGAGCAATAAAACTCAATTCATATCAGCAATCAACACTATGATATAGCGGAAACATAAATGCAATGCTATGCCTATTCCCATCCTACTGTGCTTAGTGTGTCAAAATTAATATTTCATGAACCATGGACCTACAGCCCGCTCTGATACCAACTGTAACACATCAGCCTGACAAGGGCCTAGAATGCTACTAAACTAACACTATAACCATTTTAACATTGATACAATTCTCTAAAATCCGACAGAACCTCCTTTGTTTAGTTACTAAACCGGAGATCCCAACTTTTAAATGTAACATAGTTAAATAATCCAACATCCAGCATAATCAAGAGACCACCAAAACTATGCTAATCAACACTATATCATCCATAGCATGCTAAACAACTACAAGAATAAATAAAAGGACATCCATGATCCTCTAATCAACTCTATTACAAGTTATTCCAAGCAGAGGGAATAATCATAAAGAATTCTTTAAGCAAGTTTCTCATCTACTAAATTATCATTCTATCAATTCAAATATGTGTAGTTCGTGCCATTGTGCAACCACTCTAAGTCTTACTCCCTCCCATGCATGTCGTTCTTGTAAAGTGGTACCTAAAAATACAACAACAGCAAGAGTGAGCCCAAAGACTCAGCAAGTGCAATAAATGGCAATAATAACATAAACAACTGTAATCATCAACATCCATCTACAATCTCTATTATAAACATGTCATATGCTCATGCTATGCAAGAAGCTCAAGTGCACTTTCTCTTTCTATTTATCTTTTGCATTTTACAGTAATGCAAAGTATGCAACCGTCATTTGCATACCCATGCTCGTGCTCGCAAGCACAGAGGACCAATGCCCGATACCCGCAAGTAAAGGGGACCTCAAGCCCACACTCCACAAGTGTGGGGACCATAAGCCCATCGTTTTCATGATGGGGACCTCTTTTCAATGCCCACATTCCAAAACATTTAAGGTAATTCCAAAACATGATAATTTTCATTGGTCGGATGAGGCTAACAAAGCCTTTGAGGATATTTAGACTTTCTTAGAAAGCTCACCTATATTTGGTAGCACCCTACCCAAGAGAACCTTTCCTGTTATATTTGGTTGCTACACATTATGTGGTAAACGTTGTACTGATCGCAGAACGAGATAAGGTCCAACGACCTGTTTATTATATGAGTGAAGTACTACACGCACCAAAGGAGCATTACCCTCAAGTCCAAAAGTTACTTTATGCCCTATTAATTGCTTCCTGTAAGCTACGATATTACTTTCAATCACATAAGATTACAATACCATCATCCTTTACCTTGAAAACTGTCCAACACAATCAAGAGTCAATTGGTCAGATTTGTAAGTGGGTAGATGAACTTGGATCGTTTGACATTTTATTGCCCGAATAGCAATTAAGTCTCAGGCTTTAGCATATTTTATCGTTGAATGGACTAATTCTGAACCATAGGAACAAATTAAGTCTAGCCAAGATGACCACTATACACTATACTTTGATGGGTCTCGAGAGCTTAATGGCTCAGGAGCTTGCACAGTACTGGTCACACCATAGGGTGACCAGTTATAGTACGTAATCCAAATGTACTTTCCTGCTGCAAATAATATGGCAGAGTACAAAAGTCTTCTAGATGGGCTCCGAGTAGCCAAATCCCTTGGTGTCCATCGACTTTTAGTGGTGGGCAATTCGCTATTAGTCGTAAACTAGATTAGAAAGAATTTTAATGTTCCGAAGTGACAATGACTCACTACTTGGAAGATGTGAGGAAATTAGGAAAATACTTTAGTAGTTTCAAAGTCCAATATATTCTGCGAAAAGATAATACTTTAGTGGACCACTTATCAAAATTGGGATCCTCATGAGCACTGGTTCCAACAGGTGGTTTTCTTGAATGTTCTTTTCTAAATCTTTTGTAAGTACATCTACAGAAGTATCACCGACCACTTCAGAGGTCACCGTTCTCAAGCATGACATAGATTGGATCCTACCATCAAAAACCTAACTAGTGCATGGGACAATACTCAGGGATGCACGTGACAAAGACAAATTAATTCAAAAGGCAAAATTGTACAAACTGGTCGACAATGGCCTATACAAATAAGGAACACATGGTGTTCTAATATGATATATTTCTCAAGAGAATAGTAAAACATTACTTCATGAAATACATATGGGCTTATGTGGAGCACGTGCTTCATATCGAACCCTGATCGAAAAAGCTTTCCGACAAGATTTTTATTGGCCCACTGCACTACAAGGCGCAATACATCTTGCAAAGACTTGTGAGCAATGTTAATTTCATACTGGACAAGTACATGAACCTACAAACAAATTGTAGACAATTCCATTGTCATGGCCATTTTCGACATGGGGAATTGATATAGTTGGACATTTACCAAGGGAACTAATGGGTACAAATTCTATTTGTGGCCATCGACACATTTACTAAGTGGATCGATGTTGAACCTGTCACTACAATAACTGCATCAGCAGCCAAAAAAAATATATGAAAAATATAGTGACACGCTTTGGTATACCCACTCGTCTTATTACTGATAATGGATCACAATTTATTAGTGGTCTATTTCAAGATTGTTGTGATGAAATAGACACAAAGATTTGTTTGCTTTTGTTGCTAATCCACAGAGCAATGGAGCAGTTGAGCGTGCCAATGGTTAAATCATGCAAGGCATGAAGAAACGAGTCTTTGACAAACTCAAAATATGCACTGGGGCTTGGGTAGACGACCTCTACTCAGTTCTTTGCACCTTACGTACTACGACCAATAGAGCTACAAGTGAAACACCGTTTCAACTGGTCCACAGAGCAGAAAAGTTATTACCTAATGAAATCTATTTAGGTTCTACATATGTTAACCTCTATGATACCATCAATCAACGCGAACAACATGAAGATGACGTCAACCTTCTAGAATAAAAATGAGATCGAGCACTAATCAGGTCGGCAGCCTACCTGCAAGGATTACATTGATACTACAATAGAAGAGTTCAACTGTGAACACTTATCGTGGGTGACTTGGTTCTGAGATGAATCTAGAATTAGTCTAGTTTGAACACATTTTCTCCCAACTGGGAAGGTCCTTTTAGTGTAGTATCCGTTACCTGACCTGTTTCTGTTCAACTTGTTATGGAGGATGGCAGAATTCTATCCAACGCTTGGAACATATAACATCTTTGCAAATAATATGTGTAACATATTCAATCTTATTAATAAAGTTTATGTTTTGCATTTATTCATTGATGTCTTCCAATTTAAATATATCGTGATTCTGTTTTGCTCTCTATTATGTGATTATGGTTGGTCTCCATGACTACGACCAGTATCCTAACATATACAAAGTTCTTTGGTTTGTCTTGAGATAAGCGCTAGTAGAGGCTTTTCCTATAAGCCGTTCTTAGTGCTGGACACTCACTAGACTACCTTTTTCTAGGAGTTGTTGCTAGTTTGTACGACATATCTTTGTGAAAGCTACACCGTCGTCGACCTATGAAAAATGTCACGAGTGCTAAGTCCCGTGATACGTTTATCATATCACTAGTCAAACACATCACAATCGGGGGCTAGTAATGTACTAAAAAGTAAAGAGCAAACTCATTGAATTACAATACAAAAGATTTCATTCATTGAAAAATATTCATTACAAAGCATTCAATTGTCTTTGAATTGATACCTTACATTCTTTATATAATTATCTACATGAGAAGCTACTTCTGCTCTCTTTTGCTGGATTTCTTGTGCAGAATTCAAACTCAACTCAGGGATTAATTTCTCCAAGCCTACATTGGCAGCAATGATAGATTAGTGAGAAGTGTTCATAGATTGAGCCATCTTCGAGAGGTGGTCGACACCAAACTTCAACTGAGCTTTGATGCCATTGACCAGTTCCTCTACTGAAGGCTCCTCCTTTGTGAGTGTACCATCTGCACATCTTATTTTTGTAGCAACAATATTTAATTGCTTCAATACAAAAGTGAAGGCAGTGAACTTAACCTCTTTACTCTCAATTTCTCTTATGAGAGCTTTATTCTCCTTGATGAGCTTCTCATTATCCAAATTGAGATTGTATCCAAGCTCATCTACCTGCCTCATTTATACTTTTTTTCCATGTTGTGGCACTTTGTCCTTTCAATTGTTTCTTCAAATCTCATTGTTTGAAAAATAAAAAAAATTGGAGAAGCTTGAGAATGATGTGGAAACAATGTAACATAAAAGTAAGAGTATTTACCAGCTTTTTCTTCCTGGTATTTCTGAAGAAGTGCTTGATGGTCTTGTGTAAGATTATCGCAGACCAGTTGGCACTCCTTCAGGTCATCCAAGACTTCATATCGAGGTCTTCAAGGCACTTACGCTCTGTAGCAGCCTCCTAAAGAACCATTTCTTTTTCTTTAAGGCTCCTTTCTTTGAGAACAAGCTGGACTTTAAATTCAATAGCTATGTTGTCAGTAGAGACCAACTTGTTCTCATAATCATGGATGAGCCAACCTATAGTATAATTCTCTTGCTTAAGAAGACTGAAATAGCAAAGTTAGAATTAAAAAAATTCTTCAAATAATGAAAGAAAAAGAGTTTGTTTTACTTACTCTTTAAACTTGGCTATTTCCCATAAAGTCCTTGAAAAGACGAAGCATTTCGGTTGTTTTCTATAAGAAATAATTGTAAGAAGTCATTTCTATGCTATCTAACTAAAAAAATCAAAGATTTAAGTTAATATTTTATTGTTCAAATCCTTAATTTGTTTTTCCAATTCACTATATTCAGATTCCTTTGATATAACAAGCTGGTCAGAACACTCTCTGGTCTAGTGGGTGGTCTCCATGCCACTATATCACTGGTGGTAAAAGAGAGGGTAGGAGAAGGAATAGTTTTCTATTAAAAAAGACCAAGATGAAAAATCGTTAACAAAGAAGAAGACAAATACTCAGTCATAATACTCAAATAATAAAGATTACTTACTTGTTCAATGGGCTGAAAGATTATATCCTAGCTAGTGTCTTGGTCGGGAATAACCTCTTCTTCAATGGCAGGTGACACTTCAGTGGTCGGAGCCTTCTCGACGACCACTTCGGTTTGCCTTACAGGTGGGATCTCTTCGACCACCACATCCACAGGTATCGAAGCATCTTCGGCTGTACTTGTGGGTATTTCCCTTGAGGAGATCGGGATGTCTCCGAACACTTCCTCTGTGACTACCGTGGGTACAGTTGCCTCCTCGAAATTAGCCTGTGTTAATTTAGCTGAAATGTCGGTTGGCACTGGCTCCTCTCTAGATTCCTCAATTTCATAAATTGAAGCAAGAGAGGTGGTCCGGGGGGCTGATACAAATAAAAAGAATTATCTAAGTAAACATTACAAATGGAAAACTCAATTTGAAAAAGAAGTTCAGTTAGTACTTACTTGAAACAGAGACTAATGTCGGTCTCAAAAGTAAATAAAGCGTCAGCAGCAACCAATTTGTCGCTACCGCTGTCTGAGATATTTTTACTAGGGCTGTTAACCCTAGGATTTTTCACCAAGATGAGGGGAGTTTCTTCTTTCTCCTCAATCTCATCCTCCTCACCTTGAACATATGGGAACAAAGGAAGATGACTATATGATTGTGTAGAGATCATAATCCTTTGTTTTTTCTTCTTCTTGCGCACCTAGGTAGTAGTAGCCTTGCCAGTCTTTGCCAGCTTCTTCTGCGCCTGGGTCCAATTGTGAATACACTTTGACTGGATTGTAGGGAGGGTGCTGGTCGCCTCTACTGTAGCCTTGTCACCTGGCTCTACAACACTGACTAGAGATGCATTTATCGTTGTAGCACCAATCTGCTTGGTGATGACCATGGTACTAGAGGGAGTCGTTGGAGCAACTATTGCTCCGATCGCCGGTCTCTCGACCATGACTTGTGTAGGTGTTGCTGCAACAACCTTGCTCTTCTTGGCAGGAGGAGCTTGATTGCTTGATCCTAATGTAACACCCCAACTCCACAAGAGCCAAGAATGCTACTAAAGTAACCTTACACAAAACTAAACTAAGATAATTTACTAAGTTTCGGCAGAGTCTCCTTTGTATTTCTAACATCACATGGGTTTCAACAGTTAAAAGGGAGTTATAACGAAATCTTGCAATATTCATGATCAACAATAAGTACTCAAGAACTTACTAATCATTGAACAAATCCTCAAACTTCCAACTAGACTACTCATCATTATTACAAATAATCCGATCACGGAAACATAAACAGTCAAATCTTTGATCAGTAGCTTAATTAATAAGGCATGATCAGAAATTTAAGTTCATGACGATTGTGCGTGCAAAGCATAACGCTACTCCCTCCCATGCATACTGCGCTTGGCTGGGTACCTAAAAAACAAAAAAAAACAAGAGTGAGTCCACGGACTCAGCAAGTACATAAATAAAAAGACGCATAATTCAATCCATAACATCGACATCCATATTCGGAGCACATCACTAAATCATTCCACATGCAAATGCAATGCTCAAGGATTCCTTTTCTTTATCTCTTTGTGCATTTTACGGTAATGCAAAGTATGCAACCGTCATTGCATACCCATGCTGTTGTGCCGCACGCGAGGACCAATTGCCCAATACTCGCAAGTATTGGGGACCTCAAGCCCACACTCCACGAGTTTGGGATCTCAAGCCCGTCACATTCATGACGGGGACCTCAAAGATGTGCATGCTTGGTCATCACAAGACCAGGCCTCAACATGATATCAAAATGCATATGCACCATCTCTTTTCAACATCAAGCACCAATGGCGGTAACAACATTCATGAATAAAGGCAATAACGACATTCATGAATTAAGGCGATAACAACATTCATGAATAAAGACAATAACAACATTCATGAATAAAGCATATCCATACTTTGAACATTCATCACTTTGATTATGCACACTTATCAACAGCCATACAACATTAACAGGCATCAAACCCGCATTCATGTCCAAGCAATCACAAACAAGGATCAAACGATGCACTTGCCTCAACCGTGCGGGAACGAAGGACGCGAAGAGGGTGCCGCCTCCGGAACCAGTCCCCACCTAAACATTCAATTAAGAAATGCTAAGACAGCAATAGAGGACCACTCAAACCATAAAAGTAAACAACGACTCACAAAAGTTCCTTTAACTTGAACCCACCCCAATTTCTAGATGTCGCTTTGTCCCCTCTGTGGACAGTTATGTTCTAAAATTCATATCTTTTCGTATAGGGATCCAAATTAGGTGTTATTGGACTTCATTGAAAGGTTATCAAATTCCTCAACTAAACCTAGTTGGTGAGCCTTCCTGTTTCGGCCATCTACTACCCCTAACAAGCCAAACTACAGAGCAACAATTTTCACGCCGACTTCTTTGGACAGTACACTAAAATCACGATAACTTTTGCTACGAAAGTCCAAATCTTGCGTTATTTATCTCTATGAAAAGGTATGGAAATTACCTACAATTTTCGTTATATTTAGATCATCTGATTTCGTCTTTAACTAATAGAATAACTCAGATTTCTACAGATTGTCAGGATGTTGATAGATTAACTAGACAGCGGCACTAAACAATTAATAACTTTCTAACCGTTAATCGGATTTTGGCGTTCTTGGCGGCCACTGAAAGCTAAGAACATTATCTACATAACTGTAGGAGACCAAAACTCCTAATTCGGCCGTTAAACACACGAAACTGACTGTGCAATAATCTGGACAGGACGTGATCTATTAAACCGACGCAAATCAATCTACCAAACGACATCAACCGCAACTACTACGCATCAAACAATGAAGAACACGCGACGTTACCCTTGTAGAATCGCAGAAAGAAGATGAACTCTCCCCACGAAGTTGATCTACTCTCCTTTCTTCACTTGATCGGCAGAGGAGCACCGACGGCGAGGAAGGAGGCACCAATAGAGGGGGCACCACCATGGAGGAGAGGTGTGCTACAGGAGCCGTGCTACGATGTGGCGGCACTATAGCTACAGTGCATCTAGGGTTTTCCCCTTCCTTTTATTGGTAGTCGACCCTCATGAGCCTCTGGGCCAAGGCCAGAGGCCCAAGTTGCCTTAGAAAAAGCTGCAGAAATCCCCTTTTTATGTCTAATTTCTCTTTTGAACCCTTTCTTTCGTAGAATAAATCGAGTATTACATTAAAACCCCTCTTTCTCTGTTCAATCGCTTTGCTAAAAGAAATATTCTCCCAATTTTAATTATTCTCTCCGATTTAATTATTCTCTCCGATTTAATTTTTGGGTATTACATTCTACCCTCCTTAAATGAATTCGACCCCAATTCTATTCAACCTCAACACCAAAAAAAACCACTGCTAAAAGATTTACTAACATTACTATGTACGCCGTGAAAAACTTTCGATAAAGCTCGCGCATGCGAGACTCCAATCTCCCAAGTCGCCTCCTCTCGGGCTAATGGGACAAAGGCATCTTGACACAAACCAACTATACGCCTCGTGATCACTCGACCTCTCTAACAACGCATGAATGCTACTCAAAGGTCGCGGCTCCATGAAACTTCAAACTTGGACCTCTCGGTACTCAATCAAGACCTGGGACAAACAAGACGATGTGTACTTGGCGCATGGACTCACTACGGTCCTAACGTTTTGCCAACTAGCGAAAACAACCCAATGTACCTTGGGGCAACCCCTAGTGGTACCGAACCACGCAACATGTGCTTAGAACACCGAACTTTTGTTCCACCTATTAAGCGGACTTTTTCACCCAAAGAAAGATCACCTCCTTTAACGAGGACACACAATGAACTCGCTTTAAACACACTCTTACACCGACATAGCCCAACGAAAATGAAGGACTATCATCGCAACCAAGCGTTACCAACTCGGTACCAAAAGAGTCAAGTTCGAATCGAAGATTTATCACGAAAATCTTTCCACCTTCAAATTAGAAAATTTGCAAATAAACACCACATCCGCTAAAGGAGAAATCACTCGAATAACCAAATCCAACATTTCTTTTATTCTTTACGAATCGATAAGAACCACACATACCAACATAAAGCCAAGCTCAACTTTGCGAAAGACAAAGGTCAACAAAGATAGAACTTAAACGAAAAAATCAGGAAAACAATTCACTTCTTGAGGAAGCATCAATTTCTGATTTCTCTTTTAGGACCAAAATTTCCCTCAAGCTATGGAATCCCAATCATCGCACAACACACTAACTTGTTACTCTTAACTTGGCGATCTCAACGCCAAGCCCAAATCGAAACGCCTTGTCTACACCTTTGAAGAGGGACTCTGATGATTTCACAAAACATTCTCTAACCGATTCCGTTTACTGATAGAATTCATTTGACAGATGGCACTCAGAAAGTATCCCCAAATTAGATCTCTCACACGATCATATCACCTCAACCCTTTTTGAGGACAAACATTTCAGATTCCACATCACACACTCTCATGTACTACATCAGAAGGGTGTTATCAACGATCATCCCACTGTTCGCAATCCACCCTTATTCTACTTCCTCTACACATAATCTTTGAGCGACTCAAAGTTCTAGCATAACAATGCAAAGTCCACATTTAACCTCCAAGACTCTTGCAACTAACTTCTCATATATAAAAGATAGGGAAATCCTCAGATTAAATCCCTAAAAATCCATAATTCCCACATACTCACTTATTAACATCATCATGAAAATATTTTCTTGACCCGGTTACCTTTACAAAGATTATAACTCTTAGAAGGTTACTCAATCAAAACCAAATCACTCTTGACAATACTCAACATTTTCTATTATCCCATTAATTGGCATGACAATTCGATTACTTTGTAATCCCACTCTCATTAAACCACGTCATCGAGAATAAGCATTCACAACCTCGCAATACTACCAAATTACGATACTCTATAAAATTGATCAAGATTTCCATACTCTGTAATTCTAATGTCCCACCCAAGTGAACAAAGATCTTGGATCACCATCACTATAGGTTCTACTAGCTTTAACAATGCAATCAGTTTAACCCCATAAGACAATCTTCCATTGAGATAGACTTCTCTCAAAGAACTATATTGCAAATTATTTCATCCTCCAATGCTCATCGAATAACTTACAACCCACGGTTTCACAACTACAATTATTAAACACCTCAAAAGACTCAGTGAAACGAATAGGTTGATTCTTCCTCAAAAGAAAGAGCGAATGGAATCAAATTTTTTTATCAACTTGGAAAACATGTGCCACCCGCGATGAACACAAGATCAAGGAAAAGCTGTCACTTAGGCCAAGTACTCGAAAAACATAAGGAAAAGTCAAGATCAAGGGCTCAAGTCTTACTGAAAGCGAATACCAAACCACCAAAGAGAAGAAGGTAATGCCCTTTGAAAAAAAAATTGATAAACTCTTATGGAACAACTGCATAAGGTTTAAGCACACTCAAATAAACTGCAAGATGCGAAACGTGACTTGAATATCAATTTCTTATACTTCACTCCTTCCTTTAACAAGGAATGTTATTTTCCGTGATTACTACATCACTTTGCCAGCTTAAACAAGATAAACTCTTAAGACCAAATCATAGGAACCACTTAAGAACCAATAAAATCTTTCAACATGTCACTTTGTTCAAAGCAACTCAATAACCACTCACACAAGTCATAATCTCTTACAGATAATCTTACTAACATCAAGAATAATATACTCTGAACACAAATGTTTATCATCAACTAATCCATTAGAAAGCCCCCAAAGTTTCACCAAATTGTTCCATACTACCTTTTTATCCCACCTTCAAAATGAGAGTACATCCAAAATCATACAACCTCACTACATCGACCTCTTTAGTTTAGAAAGGGTCTACTATACAATTGAAAAGCTCCTACCAAAACCCTTTCATCAAGGACACAATATCATCCGTTTATTTCACAATCATGTAGGCATAAGCCACCTATTATATCATATCAGTTCAACTTTTAGCGATGCTCAACATCAAACTTCAACACACAACAGTTATACTACAGCCATTGTTGTTATCAACTGGCTTCATTACGTAATCTAGTTGCTACCTATTTTCCTTCCCAAATCACAGGGATATTAACACACATATTCCACTGTTCCTCCTCATATTTGGTTTTCGGCAAAAATACACTAGAACTTCAAAAATCAAAATCTTCTATCGATCAAAAGTCTCAACAACACTACAACCAAATTCATCACGTCATTCTATATAGAAGAACTACATAGAACTCCTCCCATAAATTCTAGATCCACCGATATTCAATCCATTCAACCGATTATACACAGTTCCAGTAACTAATCATACTAGAGAACATGTAAATCTAGCATTTACTCTAGTTTCCCTTTCCACACATTTAAATTAAGCCATAGGAACCAAAGAACCCAACAAGTTTAGCAACCTAAACGTTTTTAATGACCAGACCAATTCATCAGTGTTCCATACTTCTTAATATCTCTTTTGACTCCAAATAAGTATGGACATACTTTCAATCACTACTCATATATAGTTCATCAAGAACTAGAAAAAGACAACATCAACTTAAACAATTTCACATCCAAGGTTACTAATTAATATTAATTATGCCTCACACCAATGACTCAACTTAATACCCATACCATATCGAGTTATTTAATTACAATATCCGATTTAACCATAATAAGGCATCGAAAAGGATTTTAACAATTTTCACGTAAAAGAGGTGCATTAAACTTCAACACTCGGAATAATCCAAAAGGAACACATAAAGCCAAATCTTTCTCATGCTAACAAACTTGCAACATAAAACTCTCAATACCCAACTATCAAACGAATAAATGAGTTATTCTCTGCCAAAGAGAAAGAAGGAACAACCATGGAAATATCCATAATGCCAATTGACGAAGATCACAAGTAGCAAAAGCGACTCAACAGTCGGAGAACAATAATTGTTTCAGAGAACCATTAGAGACCAATGAAACACAACCACTACCATGAACCACGAACCCAAGAGAAAATCATCATCCACCACAAAACAAGAATTTGCCAAGATTTGAGGTCAAGAAGGGAAACAATTTTCTAAAGCAACTCACGCTCAACTCCTACAACTATGGTATTCGGGGTAACTACTCTATTCGTCTACCACGAACGGTGGTATAACCTGACAAAGTCCAAGGCCACAACCACGGCCTCCACTTCTTATCAACCATTACCGACACGCATAAACAATATAATCAAATATGATTATACATGATCATCTCATAGTAATCATATAATAGATTCATAGTTATAGAATATCATAACATATCATTTCATAGATTAACAACAAGAAAGATAGGACAGAGGCAAATCAACAATTACTCAACAAATGAAACATAACAACAGATAATGCGAAGCAATGTAATTCCCAACCCCACCATCGTGCATAGTGTGTCAATTTAATATTTTCCTATTAACCACGGACCTAAAGCCCGCCTCGATACCAATCAGAACACCCCAACTCCACAAGAGCCAAGAATGCTACTAAAGTAACCTTACACAAAACTAAACTAAGATAATTTACTAAGTTTCGGCAGAGTCTCCTTTGTATTTCTAACATCACATGGGTTTCAACAGTTAAAAGGGAGTTATAACGAAGTACTGCAATATTCATGATCAACAATAAGTACTCAAGAACTTACTAATCGACTGAACAAATCCTCAAACTTCCAACTAGACTACTCATCATTATTACAAATAATCCGATACGGAAACATAAACAGGTCAAATCTTTGATCAGTAGCTTAATTAATAAGGCATGATCCGAGAATTTAAGTTCATGACAGTGTGCGTGCAAAGCATAACGCTACTCCCTCCCATGCATACTGCGCTTGAACTGGGTACCTAAAAACAACAAAAAAAACAAGAGTGAGTCCACAGACTCAGCAAGTACATAAATAAAAAGACGCATAATTCAATCCATAACATCAGCATCCATATTCAGGAGCACATCACTAAATCATTCCACATGCAAATGCAATGCTCAAGGATTCCTTTTCTTTATCTCTTTGTGCATTTTACCGGTAATGCAAAGTATGCAACCGTCGCTGCATACCCATGCCTGTGCGCGCACGCACAGGGACCAATTGCCCAATACTCCGCAAGTATTGGGGACCTCAAGCCCACACTCCACGAGTGTGGGGATCTCAAGCCCGTCACATTCATGACGGGGACCTCAAAGATGTGCATGCTTGGTCATCACAAGACCAGGCCTCAACATGATATCAAAATGCATATGCACCATCTCTTTTCAACATCAAGCACCAATGGCGGTAACAACATTCATGAATAAAGGCAATAACGACATTCATGAATTAAGGCGATAACAACATTCATGAATAAAGACAATAACAACATTCATGAATAAAGCATATCCATACTTTGAACATTCACCACTTTGATTATGCACACTTATCAACAGCCATACGACATTAACAAGCATCAAACCCGCATTCATGTCCAAGCAATCACAAACAAGGATCAAACGATGCACTTGCCTCAACCGTGCGGGAACGAAGGACGCGAAGAGGGTGCCGCCTCCGGAACCAGTCCCCCACCTAAACATTCAATTAAGAAATGCTAAGACAGCAATAGAGGACCACTCAAACCATAAAAGTAAACACGGACTCACAAAAGTTCCTTTAACGCGAACCCAGCCCCAATTTCTAGATGTCGCTTTGTCCCCTCTGTGGACAGTTATGTTCTAAAATTCATATCTTTTCGTATAGGGATCCAAATTAGGTGTTATTGGACTTCATTGAAAGGTTATCAAATTCCCCAACTAAACCTAGTTGGTGAGCCTTCCTGTTTCGGCCATCTACTACCCCTAACAAGCCAAACTACAGAGCAATAATTTTCACACCGACTTCTCTGGACAGTACACTAAAATCACGATAACTTTTGCTACGAAAGTCCAAATCTTGCGTTCTTTATCTCTATGAAAAGGTATGGAAATTACCTACAATTTTTGTTATATTTAGATCCTCTGATTTCGTCTTTAACTAATAGAATAACTCAGATTTCTACAGACTGTCAGGATGTTGATAGATTAACTAGACAGCGGCACTAAACAA